>CM077166.1:165088495-165688495 GCA_039583875.1 Platanthera guangdongensis
CCAAGTCAGATTGATTTCAGCTGAGTTCTTCCAAGAACTCATCAAGAAACTCACAACACTTCTCTCTTTACTCTAAGTTATTGAGTTACAATATTTGTATTCATTTTATCTTGTAGGATCCTTTGGATCTGAGTCTTGTAAGCCTGTAATTATAAAGGCTGAGTGTAGGGCTTGAGTGCCTGAGTGTAGGAGATTGGAATCTCTGAGTGTAGGCCTATTGTGGCTGAGTGTAGGCCTTGGTGGCTGAGTGTAGGCCTTGGTGGCTGAGTGTAAGCTTTGTGAAGAAGCTGAGTTGTAGGGCCTTGGGCCTGAGGTGTAGGAACCTGTTTGGGTTCTGAGATAGTGGAGGAGTTTGGCCGAATCTAGTACACTGCTAGATAGGCGAAGGGGGAAAGTGGATGTACCCAAACCTTGGGAACCACTATAAAACTGTGTGTCTACTGTGTGCTGTGATATTCTGTGATTGCTGTGTGATTGCTGTGTATAAATAGATATAACTCTGAGATAAAATCTGATTGCTGCCTTAAAAAGTTAAAAAGATTCAAGTCACCTATTCAGCCCCCCCCTCTAGGTGTTTAGGTACAATATCTTTCACCGGTTCTTCACCAACTTTGCCCCTCAACGTCATGCCATCGTCAGGGCCTGCCCCCTTTCGATTGCAACCGGATTGAGCACTTATGTTCTCCGGCACCCGGATTGAGCACCTACGTTCTCCAACGGTCGGATTGAGTACTTACATTCTCCGACGTCACTCTTCATGTCATCGTCAGGGCCTGCCCCCCTTACGATTGCACCCGGATTGAGCACTTACGTTCTCCAGCACCCGGATTGAGCACCTACGTTCTCCTATTGTCGGATTGAGTACTTACATTCTCCGACGTCACTCTTCATGCCATCGTCAGGGCCTGCCCCCCTTACGATTGCACCCGGATTGAGCACTTACATTCTCCGGCACCCGGATTCAGCACCTACGTTCTCCGACGGCCGGATTGAGTAATTACATTCTCCAACATCACTCTTCATGCCATCGTCAGGGCCTGCCCCCTTACGATTGCACCCGGATTGAGCACTTACGTTCTCTGGCACCCGGATTGAGCACATACGTTCTCCAATAGTCGGATTGAGTACTTATATTCTCCGACGTCACTCTTCATGCCATCGTCAGGGCCTGCCCCCCCCCCTTACGATTGCACCCGGATTGAGCACTTATGTTCTCCGGCACCCGGATTGAGCACCTACGTTCTCCGACGGTCGGATTGAGTACTTATATTCTCCGACGTCACTCTTCATGCCATCGTCAGGGCCTGCCCCCCTTACGATTGCACCCGGATTGAGCACTTACGTTCTCCGGCACCCGGATTGAGCACCTACGTTCTCTGACAATCAGATTGAGTACTTACATTCTCCGATGTTACTCTTCATGCCATCATCAGGGGCTGACCCCCTCGCGATTGCACCCAGATTGAGCACTTATGTTCTCCGGCACTCGGATTGAGCACCTAGGTTCTTCGACGGTCGGATTGAGTACTTACATTCTCTGACGTCACTCTTCATGCCATCGTCAGGGCCTGCCCCCTTACAATTGCACTCGGATTGAGCACTTACGTTCTCTGGCACCCGGATTGAGCACCTACGTTCTCCGACAGTCGGATTGAGTACTTACATTCTCCGATGTTATTCTTCATGCCATCGTCAGGACCTGCCCCCCTTGCGATTGCACCCGGATTGAGCACTTACATTCTCCGGCACCCGGATTGGGCTTCCGAGAAGGCTTACTAGGACGTGAAACGAAGTTGACAGCCTGTGAGGGCTGTGCGACCTGCTCCAAGCTTTTCCCAGCAATGTTTTGGTCCTCAATATGGATGAACCTTTTGAGTTCGTCCAAACTGATCTTCTCTTTCAATCGGTGCATCTCGGTCTTGAAAAAGAGCCACTCAGGAGGCAGTTTACTCAGGATCATATACACAAAGAGACTGTCGTCCATCTTCGAATGATCATCATCCAGCTTCTGACGAAGATTGACCAGCTCCAAGAGTTGAGAAGTGATAGGCACGTTCGCTTTGAATCTGAAGTTGAAGAACTTCTCTCCAATGAGCGACTTTGACAATCCTTCCTCCTTCTGGAAATGCGCGTTCACTCGATCCCATATCTCCTTTGCAGATTTGTAAGCGTGGTAGGTCAACGCAAGATAAGGATTCAGGGAATTCAACAGGTAATCCCTACAGAAATTTTCATCCTTGGTCCACTGGTACTCGTCCACGTCCTCGACAGTAGAAGCAAAATCGCTCTGAACAGTATAGAAAATCTCGCGTTCCTTCATTCCTAGTTGGACTTGAATTTTCCAACTGAGAAAGTTGGAGGCCTCGAACAATTGCAGTTTTATGGTGTCGAGCGCACTTTTTCTTCGACATAGTTCTAGATTTAAAACAGAAATAAAAAAAATACTAGAACGAGGTCACCTGAGCCGTGTGAAGATGCCAGAAAATCTTCAGATCCAATCCAGTAATAATAATGTGCATGTCCTATATGGCTAAATGCAGTAGCTGAGGACGCAAACCAAGCACCAAAGTCTCCACAAATACACACCTCCTGGAATTGCAACTCTTCCAGGGATGGATTCTCCCTTTGCAAAGAGGTTATTCAGAGAACTTGATCTGGATCAAAAAATATGGGATGGATTTGCTTCTCCAAAGCAAAGTGTACTGCAGATGGTGGCTTGGCTCGGTGAGCAGGTACAAAACTCCACGTCTCCAGAAGGATAGATTGGCGATTTCTTCTTCCCTTTTTTTCCCTCCAGGCGGGATGCTCCAGATCGGCAACAGAGGAAATTCCGAACCAGGCAGCGATGGCGATCTGTTGAAATCCAGACAGGCGAAAAGCTTGATCTCGATCAAGAATTCTTCGATCTCGATCTGCAGTAGAGGCACGAAACAGAAAGAGATCCGGTCAGAAATTGCCCTAGATCGGCGAGGGAATCCAGGCGGTAGTCGTCTTCTTCCTCTCGATCTATATCCTCGAGATCCGGTAACAACACCAAGCGTCGACAGAGGATTAGCAATCGGCGAACTTCACTCGATCGATTCCAGCGGCGAGAGTTGAGAATTAGGAAGTTCACGAGCAATGCAAGAGCGGCGGACAAATCCCAGATCGGACTGAAATCATGATCAGAAGTGAAGCTTTCCTCACGATCTAGATCCTTCTATTCAGATCTAGATTTATCGGAGATCTGGATTTGGAAGGGATAATCTCCAGTGGCTTTATCGACAAAGCCCTTTCCTCCTCCACGATCAACGGTGAATCTTGAAGGCGGAGATGGGCAGCGCTTCCAAATACAGGATCGACGATGAGAGGATCTCCCGAGAACGAAGGAGCGGCAACCTAGAAACCATATCTTGAGAATGTAATGGCTCCGCTCAAGATAGTCCACTAAGGCTCGTCGATGTGGAATGACCTTATATAGTATCTCCAGCGAGCCGTTACACTCTAGTGACACGAAACCCAATGGGTCGTTCCGAGTCGGTCCTGACACGCGCGGACATATAAGTAAATATTCTAACAGTTCCTTCGGTGAGGTTTCATAATAACCGCGGGTGCTCACGGCCGCTACCACCGTGTCAAACAGAGCCTTAAACATTCGTGCGAAAATGGTTTTGACCGCATGTGTATTTCGGCCAACTTTTTGAATTCTCTTCTTTGAGGCACCCCCAAACACAGAGACACTTTAGAAAAGAAGAGTTTTAGTTTGATCAGGGCAAATACAAAGTATATGAAGCTTAAATTTAGCAGTGTAAGAAGGAAGTTGGGTGATCAAGATATTTCCCGTAGTGAATGTTTTAAATATCTTGGATCAATAGTTCAAAACGACGGAGGTATTGATAAAGATGTAACACAGAATCTAAGCGGGTTGGTTGAAGTGGAGAGGCGCGTTAAGGATCTTGTGTGATCGTAAAGTACCATTAAAACTTAAGGGCAAATTTTACCGTACTGCGATTAGACTAGCGATGCTCTATGGTTCTAAATGTTGGGCAGTGAATTGTGTACATGAGCAAAAAATGGAGTTGCGGAGATGAGAATGCTTAGGTGGATGTGTGGACACACGAGATTGGATAGAATTAGGAATGAATGTATCAGGGATAAGATACAGTGACACTAATTACAGAGAAAATGCGAGAATCTCGACTAAGATGGTTTGGACACGTACAAAGGAGACCATTAGAGACACATGTTAGGTATTGTGAGAGTCTAGTCACTAGGCATATTAAACGCATCCCTCGCTCAATCTAAGTCATGGACCCAAGCTATGCACATTAAGCAGCGAACCAACGCAAACAAGCAGCCAAGCTGACATAAAAAACAACAATGTCATAACAAAGCAAAGCTGGAAAGATACAAGTACCATCAGCAACAACAACCGAGCCCAAACAAGGGGCAAAACAAAGTACAATCAAATGTAAGCATACAATGACAAAAGTGCCACTACTCGTATTCAGCATCGGAATGCTCATCCTCAGAGACATCTACAAAATTGAAACTGGAGGTGTCACACCACAGGCTCTTGCTAACAAAGCGAAAAGCCTTCGAGACACCGCGTTGGAGCACCAACTCGCGTATATCATCCATCTGAGGCTCCACCTCCTTGGACCAAATATCGTCACGAACCTCCTCCGCGATCAGGCTACGGTCTCGCATATAGTCCAACGACTCCAAGTACTCCGCGAGCCCTGCAACCTTCAGCTCTAACGCATGGTCATCAGAGGACATTGTCTCCACCCGCGCCTTCGCCGCTCGAAGCTGAGTATTGAGGCCTGAGACCTCCTCCCGCGCCGCCTGTAACTGGGCTCCCAAGCTTGAAGTCTCCTCCTTCGAATGCTTCAACATCTGAGTGGTCCTCTCCACCAAAGTCTTCTCAACTTCCAAGGCCGCACAAGCATCCTCTAACTCGGACTTCAGCTCCGAACCAACCCGACGGAACCGCGCAAGGTCCCTGTCATGTTCCTCCCTTAAAGAGGCAAGTGAGGTCGTCGTCGACCGAAGTTTCTCCTGAAGAGTAAGGTACCCATCCTTCAGACTCACGTAATGATCATTCCAGGTCAGTGCAATCTGCGCCTGGGTCTCTATCTGCACAATAAAGAAAAGAGCAAAGTTAGCCTCTATAGCAAAAGATGATAAGGAAAAAAAAGCCTTGAGAACAAACCAAATCCATACCGCATTGCTCATCGCCCTTAAGGAAGAGGACATCCGCGAAGCAGCTACACCAACAGATGCTAGGGGGACTGGGGAAGTAAGTATCTGCATCTCAGGAGTCAAATCATGACAAGCATCAGAGGTCACCGCTGCCACCACATCAAGGCCTCTAGGGGGCGCCGACACCGCTTTCCTCTTGCGGTCCCCTCCTCGAGAAGTCTCCGCTGGCCGGCCTGGGTCTGCCGAAATACCACATTGCACCAACCGCGCCTCCTCCACATAAACATAAATGCTGAACAGACAATTGGCCAACTCGCGAGGCTCAGAAAAACCAAGCACTGGGGAAAAATCCCGCTCCTTCCCCCTTACATGGCGACAGCGATCGGGAAGCATATCCCACACCTCAGGAAGACCCCATGAATTCTTGACGTATCCAAACAAAGTGTTTCCATGACGACGGTCTTTGAGGGCCTCAAATTCCAACCAGGCCTTGTTGCTGCGCACCTCCATCCGCTCGCCACCATCAGAACGAACATCGCACAAATCTCGAAATAGATCCAGGGAAAACCGGCCTCCATGCTCGCGGAAGAAAGCAATTAAGCCCACAATCCGAGCAATTCCAGCCGGAACGAACTGGGAAATAGGCACCCCGCAAAACCTCAAGATCTCAACCACCTCCTCGCATGGCGGATAACGAAAACCGGACCTCAGAGAAACTTTGCAAATCGTCAGCCAGCCACGAGGATGATTTTGAACCCGCTCCTCAGGGCGCGGGATCCTCACTTCCAAATCGGCAGGGAGCCTGTATATCTTCCTCCAAATATCCACGCCATCTTCAGTCAAAGAAGAACGCAAACGCATCGGGCCGGAGGAGCGCTTCGAGACCTGCACAGGACAAAAATCAAAAGTTCAGAATCACCTAGAGAACACGACCAAGCAACCCAAGTGGTACGCGAAAGAGGGCGCCCGCGCAAGCACTCACATAGCAGGAGCATTGCACGCCACGCAACCCGCGCGCACGCAACCCGCACGCACGCAAAACCCCACGCGCGTGGCCTGCGCAGGCAGCCCGCCTACGCAGCCTGCCCACGCGCGCGGAGCGCGCGTGTGGAGCGCGCGCGCGGCGCGCGCCCGCGGCGCGCGCCCGCGACCTGCGCGCGCAGCCTGCTCGCGCGCTCTTGGCCTACGCGCGCGGCCTGCTCACGCTCGCAGCCTGCTCGCGCGCGCACGCACGACTCGCTCGTGCGTGCAGCCTAAGCCACGCACGGCCAGGGCCGCGCCCGGCGCGCGCATGACCGGTGCACGCGGCCGGCCTCCGCGAGTGCGCACTGCCGGCGCGGGCAGCCTTCCCGCGTCATCGGCGCGCGTAAGCAGCGTAGATGCCCCCGCCTTCGCGTCAGTACGTCATCATCACCCGTCTAATTCCCCTCCGAATACCTTGGAAGTGCTGGCCACCGCTGCCTCAGCCCTCTCACCGGAAACCGTCATGACAGCAGGAACCAAAAGAAATATCTCCTCTCTCGCTCGCTTCGCTCTCGGATAGCAGAGATTCGGGTGCAATTGATGGGTTCCACCTTCATTTATAGGAGAGAAGCCCCCCATGATCTCCCCCAAAAATGGGTCATGGGTGGCCCACCCCCTCCATGAACTCTCATGAGGAGGAAATCATGGGGGGTGGGGCCCGCCACTCAGCCCATGGAGGAAAACCGCCGCCGGCCGCCGCCTCCACCGGCCGCCCGCCGCCGCCGCCCCTGTAATGAACGTATAATATGGGTCCTGCCGGGGCCCCCACAACATACGGACGCCACAGCTTTAGTATTAAAAGTTGATATAGCTACCCACACTCAAAACACTTTGCACAACACAGCGGAAACACAAGCAAGATAAGAAGTTATCCACCACTAGAAGAGTAAAACAAATGGCCTTATGTCCTTACAACAAGTGTCCAAAATCAAATAATACAACAGTCATGAATGTGCTTAGCACTCCTAGTCTACCTCGGCATGCAAGCCGGACAACATGAGTCTCAAACATACAACATCACATAAGTAGAGCTACAAAAAGAAAAGCACTTCATGAGGCTTAGGCCTTTCTGGCCGGCGAGCTAGCTCCTGCATGCGATCCTTGCCCTGTAAAATTTATTAGTAACGTGGGTCAGCAAAGGCTGACCTCAAACTGTGTAACAACACATCTCCTTCCGGCCGCCCCTAAAGGACCCCGGGGTACTCTCCAACCTGCAAGTTAGCACTTTGTATGCAATAATCATAAGCAAGAAAAGCAACTACAGAAATAGGCTTGGATGTCACACACATCATACATGTTCTCTACTGGTTGAGCATATAATAAAAGGGCCTACTTATGCAATCATGTATGCAATAACCTGGGTTTCACCCAAGGCACCCTAACTCGTATGCATCTAGCACATCATCACATCATATGGGTACTCATCGATTCCCCACTGGCATAAAGCCGCAAACAAAGGAGGGTCACCATTTCCCCCAAACGGCTCACAGTCCGCCTCATGGAATTCTTGTCAAGGCCCCACCCACTCAAGGTCTTAGCCCCGGGCTTGCCTACAAGCTCTGACGTCTCATGTCAGGATTCCAACAAACACAAAACTGACTGATTCTAAGAAGCCTTGCCGGACCCCACCCGCTCATGGCCTCATTGCCCGGGCTTGTCCCCATGCTTGGCATTCTTGTCAGTCTCATAGACGGGGACTAGTCTCACCGGGACACTCTCCGCACATGACGTGAACGTCACGGGATAGCCAGCCGACCATGGAGACATAGCCACGCCTTGACACAACACAAACCAAGACAAATACACCATAGTCCCTCATTTGTACTGCAGCGTTCCCACGCACCAAGGAAACCATCTCCAACTCATGCGAAGCTAACCTTGTCCACCAAGGAAAATATCTACCGCCACGAGGAGCTAACCTTGCCCGGTTACAACTACACGTACTCACTCGAGAAAAGGGGGAAAACATCACCACATCACAAACGATGTCTTGCCGCAACGGAAACTCTACGAATCCTTAACGTTCGTATGCAACATCACCGAGTCGGACTAACGGTCGCGACTACGACTTCACCCACCATGCCTAATCCACTAACGGAGCGGATCTCTAATGCAAATCATGCCGGGGACAGGACTCAATCAACCCGGAGGTTCCTCTTGAACCTTGGCAAACCAAAACCCCTCTTATTTGAGAGTTTGGTGCTCAAAAGCTAGAAAGAAAAGATGCTAAAAACATGCATCCTAAGAGCGAGAGGAGAAGTGTCGTTACCTTCCGACTCCTCTTCCTTGCCATGGCAAAATAGCCGGATGAAAGCCTTTGCAATGATCTAACCTCCACGGATCTGGACTCGGCTCGCGATTTGGAGCACCGCAACCTCTCCTACAGCCCAAACTCTCCTTCTCCTTCTTCCTTGTTCACACTTCTCTCTAGATCTTTAGTAAGAGAAAGCTTGGAGAAGAATGAGGGTTTTCAACCCTATTCTCGGACTTAACTCCTAAAGAAATGATCTGAACCATCAGATCCTAAAACCAGGGAAAGAAAAGGCCACGATCCGACAGAAAAATAAAAGACCTGGGCCGAACACAGCCTGACACACGCCCGTGTCCAGGGCCGTGTGCCTCATTCGCCGTCTCAAATCGACGCGCCTGGAACAGCACACAGGCATCTGACACGCCCGTGTTCGATCCGACACGCCCGTGTCCCCAATGACACGGCCGTGTGGCTGGCCGTGTGCCTCCATCGACACGGCCCCGAAAATAACACGAGAAGGGACACGGCCTGGGACACGCCCGTGTCCCAAGCCGTGTGCCAAGTCTCGACACTCATCGACAGCCTTTGTGTCGACACCGCGGAAAAACGTCGAACGAAGATCGTCGACCAAGCGGGACACGCCCTGTGACACGCCCGTGTCACAGGCCGTGTGCCCCAATCTCAACACTCGACACTCGACACTTGACACTCGTCGAGTAAACATCGTCGACTGAAGATCGTCGACAGACCCACACGGCCTTGGACACGCCCGTGTCCTAGGCCGTGTACCTCGTCTCGACACACTGTCGAGCGGAAGTGTCGACACCCCGGGCCGAGTGTCGACACCGGCTCGACACGCCCTGCGACACGCCCGTATCGCAGGCCGTGTGCCCTAGTCTCGACACATTGTCGAGCGAAAGTGTCGACACCCCGGGCCGAGTGTCGACACGGGCTCGACACGCCCTGCGACACGCCCGTGTCGCAGGCCGTATGCCCTAGTCTCGACACATTGTCGAGCGAAAGTGTCGACACCGCGGGCCAAGTGTCGACACGGCCGCGACACGCCCGTGTCGCAGGCCGTGTGCCCCCTGCCAGAAACCAAAAAAATTTCCAGAAACGCAAAACGACCCTCTTTCAAAACTGGGGTGTTACAACTCTCCCCCACTTAACAGAATTTCGTCTCGAAATTACAAAACAAAAGGGTACAAAAACTTAACTTGTACCTGAAATGAAGAGTTCTGGATACTCTTCTAGCATGGCCTGTTCTCGCTCTCAAGAGAGCTCCTCTCGACCGCAGTTGTCCTATTGGACTTTCACAAGTTTAAATTCTTTATTCCGCAACTGCCGAGTCTCCGAATCCTCTATAGCAATTGGAAGGACTCGAGTCCTCAAGCCTTCCTCAATCGGCACCGATGCCGGCTCAATCACCACATTAGCCTCCACCAAGGCTTTCGTCAAAACGGAGACGTGGAAGACGTCATGCAATCCACTCAGCTCCGCGGACAATACCAACCGATAGGCTGCTTCTCCCACTCGTTCAACAATTTCAAAAGGGCCCAAAAACCTTGGACTCAACTTCTTGAGTCAGCGAATCCGTGAGATGCCTTTGAACGGTTTGATCTTCAAATAGACCCAATCACTTACCGCAAACTCCAACTTCCGGTGACGAGCATTAAAGTATTTTGCTTGACGGTCTTGCGCCACCTTCATACTCTCTTGTATGGTCCGTACCATCTCACAAGCATCAACTACCACCTCCTTTCCCAAAATTTTGGTGTCTCCCGCCTCTGCCCAAGACATTGGTGTTCGACACTGCCTCCCATACAAAGCTTCGTATGGCGTCATTTTTATACTCGCTTGAAAACTGTTGTTGTACGCGAATTCCACCATGAAGAGGTGATCCTCCAACTTCTTGCCGAAGTCAAGAACGCACATTCTCAGCATATCCTCCATAGTACGGTTTGTTCTTTTTGTTTGTCCATCAGTTTGAGGATGGAACGCCGTACTGAACTTTAGCTTCGTGCCCAAACTCTTTTGAACTAGTCTCCAGTCCTTGGACGTAAACCGCCCATCTCGATCGCTGACTATACTCTTTGGAATCTCATGCAGTCGCACAATATTGCGAACATACAACTCCACCAGCTTCTCCACGCTGTCCTCTTTTCGATTTGGGATGAAGTGGGCCACCTTGGTTAAGCGGTCCACAATCACCCAAATAGCATCATTACCCTGCTGCGATCTAGGCAACCCATGAACAAAGTCCATGGAGATGTCATCAAATTTCCATTCAGGGAATGGAAGGGGCTTCAGGAACCCGCCTGGCTTCTGACATTCGGCATTCACCAAGGCACAAGTTTGGCAACGATTCACGTACAAAGCTACGTCCCGCTTCAGCCCCGGCCACCAAAAGGATTTCTTCATATCCAAGTACATCTTTGTACTGCCCGGGTGAATGGAGTACTTTGTGAAGTGAGCCTCAAACATCAACTCCTCACGGAGTTTGCCGAACTGCGGTATACAAACCCTTCCATCCTTCCTCAGAATCCCATCCAACATCTCCCAGGCGCTGCTCTCGCCCGTTTGAGCCTCCAACACAAATTGTTGAAACTCCACATCCAACCGAGTCGCTTCCCGAATGCGATCGGTCAAGTCGTTCTGCACTTAAATCCAGTTCAACCGAACCACGCTGGACTCGCCTCTCGTAACGCATTCCAAACCAAGGGACTCCCACTCCCGTACCAATCGCTTATCAAGAGCTTCGATCCAATTCCCTTGCCCCGAGTACTTCCTACTCAAGGCATCCGCCACCACAATGGCTTTACCTGGAATATACTGAATCACCACCTCGTAGTCTCCAAGAAACTCAACCCACCTGCGTTGCCGCATGTTCAAATCCTTTTGATCCAAGAGATACTTCAGGCTTTTGTGATCCGTGAAGATCTCACCTTTGCACCATAAACATAATGCCGCCATATTTTCAACGCAAAAATTACCGCCGCCAACTCCAAGTCATGGACGGGGTAATTCCTCTCATGGGGCTTCAGTTGTCTAGACCCAAAAGCTATCACCTTGCCATGTTGCACCAAAACGCAACCCAAACCACATCCCGATGCGTCACTGAAAATCTGAAATCCCTCGATCCCTTGCGGTAGACTTAGGATTGGAGCCATCATCAGTCTCTCCTTCAGTGCCTCAAATGTTTGGCTGCACTCTTGAGTCCACACAAACTTGTGATCTTTACGTGTGAGTGAGGTGTGGGGTAGAGCCATCCGCGAGAAATTGTCCACGAATCTCCTATAATACCCGACTAGTCCAAGAAAACTTCGGACTTCCGCCACGGTCCTCAAGACTGGCCAATCTCTGATGGCCTCCACTTTTGTTGGATCCACTGCCACCCCATCCCCACTAATCACGTGGCCCAAAAATGCCACCTTCTCTAACCAGAACTCGCACTTGGAGAATTTTGCATTCAACTGATTCTCCCTCAACACTTGCAAAACCACTCTCAAGTGGGTCTCATGCTCCACTTCCGATTTGGAATACACCAAGATGTCATCAATGAAGACAACCACAAAAGAATCCAAGTATTCCCGAAATACTCGATTCATAAGGTCCATGAACACAGATGGTGCGTTCGTCAGCCCGAACGGCATCACCGTAAACTCAAAGTGCCCATACCTTGTACCAAAGGCAGTCTTGGGGATGTCCTCATCCCGAATTCGCAGCTGATAATAGCCTGACTTCAAGTCCAATTTTGAATACACCACTGACCCTACCAATTGGTCGAACAAGTCATCTATCCGAGGAATCAGATACTTATTCTTGACGGTCAATTTATTCAGCTCTCGGTAGTCTATGCATAGCCGCATGCTACCGTCTTTCTTCTTTACAAACAACACCGGCGCACTCCACGGTGAAGAACTGGGTCTGATATACCCTTGCTCCAACAATTCCTGTAACTGTACCTTAAGTTCAGCCAACTCCTTTGGTGCCATCCTAAACGGAGGACGTGACACCGACCTAGCCTCCGACACTAACTCGATTGAGAAATCGATCTCCCTCCGAGGAGGCGCTCCAGGAAGTTCATCCGGAAACACATCCTTGAACTCTGCACTACGGGCACTTCATCAATAGACAGCTGGGAGAGACGAACCTCCAATAACGCTACAAGCGCTACACCACCCTGGTTAACCGCCCGCATCAACTACATTGCCGAAATCAGGGAACAGGCCACTCCACAATGGCTCTCAAATTTGACCTCTGCCTGCCCTTCGCTCTTTAGGGTCACTACCTTAGATAGGCAATCAATACTGGCGCGCTTCTCTGCAAGCCAGTCCATGCCCAAAATGACATCGAACTCAACCAATGGTAAAATCGCTGCTACCAAAACGAAGTCAACTCCGTCTAGCTCCCAACAGATGCACCCTTTGGTCCCAGTGGTCATGGATGACCCATTGGGCATGCGCACTTTCAACTCTGCGCCCACCAAGAAATACTCAACTCCTATTCTCCGGATGAAGCTCTCCGCAAGAAAGGAGTGTGATGCTCCCGTATCAAACAATACCCTAGCGGGGTATCCAGAAACTAACACGAAGCCTACAACATAGACATCACACAAAAGTCTAAAAGGATGAAGCATAAAATTTAAACTTAAATTTTCTCCATACCTATCACCACATCAGTCTGGCGGATCTCTTCTTGCCGTCCAAGGTTGTAAGCCACTGGTTGCATCGGTTGGAACCGAGAAGCGCTCGACTCCGCCATCTTCCCTTTCTCTGCAGCACTGGGGTCGAAGCGCACAGACTGCTCCTGCCTAGCCTCTTGCCCTGCTCCTCCTTGGGGACAACCACGAGCTATGTGCCCCACCTTACCACAGTTGTAACACGTCGGCGGTCCCCTAGAGTGAGAACCTCCAGGCGTCCAATTGCTCTTCTCACCGGATCTGGGAGTGTGAGGCTTCTTCCTCCACCTACTCTCTTCAGACTTTCCATGAGATTGGGAAGGCTTCCCTTCCCCTTGCTTGGGAGTAAAACCCTTACGGCGTTGGGTTCGCTCCAAATCACTTTCCAAAATTCGGGCGGCCTCAACTAGTTCATTGAATCCCGCTCTCTTCATGGAGATGGGGGTTATCTCAGGTTCTCCCTCAGCCCCTGGTAGAAGAGGTTATCCCTTTCTACATCATCTGCCATCGTCGTTCCAGCGTAACGACCCAAACGGGTGAACTCCTGCACATACTCATCTACTGTCTTGTCTCGCTGCATTAAATGCAGAAACTGCCTCTGAAGGGCCAATTGTGTAGAAACTGGAATATACCTTTTTAGAAACGCATCCCCAAACTCCTCCACTGACGAGGTGCGTCCCGGGAACTGGCGGCCGCTATGGCTCACCCACCATAACTTGGCGTCTCCTTCCAACATGAAAGCCGCATACTCAGCTTTCTTTTCCTCTGGCGTCTCTGCCGCCCTCAAAAGCTCTTGAATGCGAACCCACCAGTCCTCCGCATCCGTTGGCGTACCAACTCCCTTGAATGACGGGGGATGGAAACTCAGGAAATACTTCATGTGTCGGTCTCCATGTCCGACAACTACCCTTTCCACCAAAGGCTACACTCGCCTGGCCTCTCCACCTGGCACGGCCGTCGCAGTGTCCGGTGTAGCATGGGTTGCTACCTGAGCTGCCGCTGCAGCTTGGGCTGCCACGATCGCTTCCGCAAGCATGCAGCAGAAGTCGGCCGGGTTTACACCCGTGCCCAAAAGACCTGGAGCAGTAGCACTGCTCGCGAAAGCTCTTCTCTTTCTCTCGACGTTCCCGCCTCGTTGCTTGCACTCTTTAAGAAACAAGAAACAAGAAACAAGGAATCAGTCTCAAATCTCAAGACTTAAACATAAGGACACTCATGGTCCCGCGTTAGTCTTATGTGGATAACCTCTCTACGCATTGACCTTGAATCTAACCTGCCTCTGATACCAAATTGTAACACCTCCACTGTAATGAACGTATAATATAGGTCCGGCCGGGGCCCCCACAACATACGGACGGCGAGCTAGCTCCTGCATGCGATCGTTGACCTGTAAAATTTATTAGTAACGTGGGTCAGCAAAGGCTGACCTCAAACTGTGTAACAACACATCTCCTCCCGGCCGCCCCTAACGGACCCCGGGGTACCCCTCCAACCTGCAAGTTAGCACTTCGTATGCAATAATCATAAGCAAGAAAAGCAACTACAGAAACAGGCTTGGATGTCACACACATCATACATGCTCTCTACTGGTTGAGCATATAATAAAAGGGCCTACTTATGCAATCATGTATGCAATAACCTGGGTTTCACCCAAGGCACCCTAACTCGTATGCATCTAGCACATCATCACATCATATGGGTACTCATCGATTCCCCACTGGCATAAAGCTGCAAACAAAGGGGGGTCACCATTTCCCCCAAACGGCTCACAGGCCGCCTCATGGAATTCTTGTCAAGGCCCCACCCGCTCAAGGTCTTAGCCCCGAGCTTGCCTACAAGCTCTGACGTCTCATGTCAGGATTACAACAAACACAAAACTGACCGATTCTAAGAAGCCTTGCCGGACCCCACCCGCTCATTAACTCATTGCCCGGGCTTGTCCCCATGCTTGGCACTCTTGTCAGTCTCACAGAAGGGGACTAGTCTCACCGGGACACTCTCCGCACATGACGTGAACGTCACGGGATAGCCAGCCGACCACGGAGACATAGCCACGCCTTGGCACAACACAAACTAAGACAAATCCACCCTAGTCCCTCATTTGTACTGCAGCGTTCCCGCGCACCAAGGAAACCATCTCCAACTCATGCGGAGCTAACCTTGTCCACCAAGGAAAACATCTACCGCCACGAGGAGCTAACCTTGCCTGGTTCCAACTACACGTACTCACTCGAGAAAAGGGGGAAAACATCACCACATCACAAACGACGTCTTGCCGCAACGAAAACTCTACGAATCCTTAACGTTCGTATGCAACATCACCGAGTCGGACTAACGGTCGCGACTACGGCTTCACCCACCATGCCTAATCCACTAACGGAGCGGATCTCTAATGCAAATCATGCCGGGGACGGACTCAATCAACCCGAAGGTTCCTCTTGAACCTTGGCAAACCAAAACCCCTCTTATTTGAGAGTTTGGTGCCCAAAATCTAGAAAGAAAAGATGCTAAAAACATGCATCCTAAGACCGAGAGGAGAAGTGTCGTTACCTTCCGACTCCTCTTCCTTGCCATGGCAAAATAGCCGGATGAAAGCCTTCGCAATGATCTAACCTCCACGGATCTGGACTCGGCTCGCGATTTGGAGCACCGCAACCTCTCCTACAGCCTAAACTCTCCTTCTCCATCTTCCTTGTTCACACTTCTCTCTAGATCTTTAGTAAGAGAAAGCTTGGATAAGAATGAGGGTTTTCAACCCTATTCTCAGACTTAACTCCTAAAGAAATGATCTGAACCATCAGATCCTAAAACCAGGGAAAGAAAAGGCCACGATCCGACAGAAAAATAAAAGACCTGGGCCGAACACGGCCTGACACACGCCCGTGTCCAGGGCCATGTGCCTCATTCACCGTCTTAAATCGACGCGCCTGGAATAGCACACGGGCATCCGACATGCTCGTGTTCGATCCGACACGCCCGTGTCCCCAATGACACGGCCGTGTGGCTGGCCGTGTGCCTCCATCGACACGGCCCCGAAAATAACCCGAGAAGGGACACGAACTGGGACACGCCCGTGTCCCAAGCCGTGTGCCAAGTCTCGACCCTCATCGACAGCCTTTGTGTCGACACCGCGGAAAAACGTCGAGCGAAGATCGTCGACCAAGCAGGACACACCCTGTGACATGCCCGTGTCACAGGCCGTGTGCCCCAGTCTCGTCACTCGACACTCGACACTCGTCGAGTGAACATCATCGACTGAAGATCATCGACAGACCCACACGGCCTTGGACACGCTCGTGTCCTAGGCCGTGTGCCTCGTCTCGACACACTGTCGAGCGAAAGTGTCGACACCCCGGGCCGAGTGTCGACACGGGCTCGACACGCCCTACGACACGCCCGTGTCGCAGGCTGTGTGCCCTAGTCTCGACACATTGTCGAGCGAAAGTGTCGACACCCTGGGTCGAGTGTCGACACGGGCTCGACACGCCCTACGACACGCCCGTGTCGCAGGCCGTGTGCCCTAGTCTCGACACATTATCGACCGAAAGTGTCGACACTGCGGGCCGAGTGTCGACACGGCCTCGACACGCCCTGCGACACGGCCGTGTCGCAGGCCGTGTGCCCCCTGCCAGAAACCAAAAAAATTTCCAGAAACGCAAAACGATCCTCTTTCAAAACTGGGGTGTTACAACTCTCCCCCACTTAACAGAATTTCGTCCCGAAATTACAAAACAAAAGGGTACAAAAACTTAACTTGTACCTGAAATGAAGAGTTCTGGATACTCTTCTAGCATGGCCTGTTCTCGCTCCCAAGAGAGCTCCTCTCGACCGCAATTGTCCGATCGGACTTTCACAAGTTTAACTTCTTTATTCCGCAACTGCCGAGTCTCCGAATCCTCTATAGCAATTGGAAGGACTCGCGTCCTCGAGCCTTCCTCAATCGACACCGATGCCGGCTCAATCACCACACTAGCCTCCACCAAGGCTTTCCTCAAAATGGAGACGTGGAAGACGTCATGCAATCCACTCAGCTCCGCGGACAACGCCAACCGATAGGCTGCTTCTCCCACTCGTTCAACAATTTCAAAAGGGCCCAAAAACCTTGGACTCAACTTCTTGAGTCGGCGAATCCGTAAGACGCCTTTGAACGGTTTGATCTTCAAATAGACCCAATCACCTACTGCAAACTCCAACTTCCGGTGACGAGCATTAAATTATTTTGCTTGACGGTCTTGCGCCACCTTCATACGCTCTTGTATGGTCCGTACCATCTCACAAGCGTCAACTACCACCTCCTTTCCCAAAAGTTTGGTGTCTCCCGCCTCTGCCCAAGACATTGGTGTTCGACACCGCCTCCCATACAAAGCTTCGTATGGCACCATTTTTATACTCGCTTGAAAACTGTTGTTGTACGCGAATTCCACCATGAAGAGGTGATCTTCCCACTTCTTGCCGAAGTCAAGAACGCACATTCTCAGCATATCCTCCATAGTACGGTTTGTTCTTTCTGTTTGCCCATCAGTTTGAGGATGGAACGCCGTACTGAACTTTAGCTTCGTGCCCAAACTCTTTTGAACTAGTCTCCAGTCCTTGTACGTAAACCGCCCATCTCGATCGCTGACTATACTCTTTGGAATCCCATGCAGTCTCACAATGTTGCGAACATACAACTCCACCAGCTTCTCCACGCTGTCCTCTTTCCGATTTGGGATGAAGTGGGCCACCTTGGTTAAGCGGTCCACAATCACCCAAATAGCATCATTACCCTACTGCGATCTAGCCAACCCATGAACAAAGTCCATGGAGATGTCATCAAATTTCCATTCAGGGATTGGAAGGGGCTTCAGGAACCCGCCCGGCTTCTGACATTCGGCCTTCACCAAGGCACAAGTTTGACAACAATTCACGTACAAATCTACGTCCCGCTTCAGCCCCGGCCACCAAAAGGATTTCTTCATATCCAAGTACATCTTTGTACTGCCCGGGTGAATGGAGTACTTTGTGAAGTGAGCCTCAAACATCAACTCCTCACGGAGTTTGCCGAACTGCGGTATACAAACCCTTCCGTCCTTCCTCAGAATCCCATCCAACATCTCCCAGGCGCTGCCCTCGCCCGTTTGAGCCTCCAACACAAATGGTTGAAACTCCACATCCAACCGAGTCGCTTCCCGAATGCGATCGGTCAAGTCGTTCTGCACTTCAATCCAGTTCAACCGAGCCATACTGGACTCGCCTCTCGCAATGCATTCCAAACCAAGGGACTCCCACTCCCGTACCAATCGCTTATCAAGAGCTTCGATCCAATTCCCTTGCCCCGAGTACTTCCTACTCAAGGCATCCGCCACCACAATGGCTTTACCTGGCGTATACTGAATTGCCACCTCGTAGTCTCCAAGAAACTCAACCCACCTGCGTTGCCGCATGTTCAAATCCTTTTGATCCAAGAGATACTTCAGGCTTTTGTGATCCGCGAAGATCTCCACCTTTGCACCATAAACATAATGCCGCCATATTTTCAACGCAAAAATTACCGCCGCCAACTCCAAGTCATGGATGGGGTAATTCCTCTCATGGGGCTTCAGTTATCTAGACCCAAAAGCTATCACCTTGCCATGTTGCACCAAAACACAACCCAAACCGCATCCCGATGCGTCACTGAAAATCTGAAATCCCTCGGTCCATTGCGGTAGACTTAGGATTGGAGCCATCATCAGTCTCTCCTTCAGTGCCTCAAATGCTTGGCTGCACTCTTGAGTCCACACAAAATTGTGATCTTTACGTGTGAGTGAGGTGAGGGGTAGAGCTATCCCCTAGAAATTCTCCACGAATCTCCTATAATACCCGGCTAGTCCAAGAAAACTTCGGACTTCCGCCACGGTCCTCAAGACTGGCCAATCTCTGATGGCCTCCACTTTTGTTGGATCCACTGACACCCCATCCCCACTAATCACGTGGCCCAAAAATGCCACCTTCTCTAACCAGAACTCACACTTGGAGAATTTTGCATACAGCTGATTCTCCCTCAACACTTGCAAAACCACTCTCAAGTAGGTCTCATGCTCCACTTCCGATTTGGAATACACCAAGATGTCATCAATGAAGACAACCACAAAAGAATCCAAGTATTCTCGAAATACTCGATTCATAAGGTCCATGAACACAGATGGTGCGTTCGTCAGCCCGAACGGCATCACCGTAAACTCAAAGTGCCCATACCTTGTACCAAAGGCAGTCTTGGGGATGTCCTCACCCGAATTCGCAGCTGATAATAGCCTGACTTCAAGTCCAATTTTGAATACACCACTGACCCTACCAATTGGTCGAACAAGTCATCTATCCGAGGAATCAGATACTTATTCTTGACGGTCAATTTATTCAGCTCTCGGTAGTCAATGCATAGCTGCATGCTACCTTCTTTCTTCTTTACAAACAACACCGACCCACTCCACGGTGAAGAACTGAGTCTGATATACCCTTGCTCCAACAATTCCTGTAACTGTACCTTAAGTTCAGCCAACTCCTTTGGTGTCATCCTAAACGGAGGACGTGACACTAGCCTAGCCTCCGGCACTAACTCGATTGAGAAATCGATCTCCCTCCGAGGAGGCGCTCCAGGAAGTTCATCCGGAAACACATCTTTGAACTCTGCCACTACGGGCACTTCATCAATAGACAACTGGGAGAGACGAACCTCCAATAACGCTACAAGTGCTACACCACCCTGGTTAACCGCCCGCATCAACTGCATGGCCGAAATCAGGGAACAGGCCACTCCACAAAGGCCCTCAAATTTGACCTCCGCCTGCCCTTCGCTCTTTAGGGTCACTACCTTAGATAGGCAATCAATACTGGCGCACTGCTCTGCAAGCCAGTATATGCCAAAAATGACATGGAACTCAACCAATGGTAAAATCGCTGCTACCAAAACGAAGTCAACTCCGTCTAGCTCCCAACAGATGCGCCCTTTGGCCCTAGTGGTCATGGATGACCCATTGGGCATGCGCACTTTCAACTCTGCGCCCGCCGAGAAAGACTCAACTCTTATTCTCCGGATGAAGCTCTCCACAAGAAAGGAGTGTGATGCTCCCGTATCAAACAATACCCTAGCGAGGTATTCAGAAACTAACACGAAGCCTACAACATAGACATCACACAAAAGTCTAAAAGGATGGAGCACAAAATTTAAACTTAAATTTTCTCCATACCTGTCACCACATCAGTCTGGCGGATCGCTTCTTGCTGTCCAAGGTTGTAAGCCCTTGGTTGCATCGGTTGGAACCGAGAAGCGCTCGACTCCGCCATCTTCCCTTTCTCTGCAGCACTGGGGCCGGAGCGCACAGACTGCTCCTGCCTAGCCTCTTGCCCCGCTCCTCCTTGGGGACAAACACGAGCTATGTGCCCCACCTTACCACAGTTGTAACACGTCGGCGGTCCCCTAGAGTGAGAACCTCCAGGCGTCCAATTGCTCTTCTCACCGGATCTGGGAGTGTGAGGCTTCTTCCTCCACCTGCTCCCTTCAGACTTTCCAGGAGATTGGGAAGGCTTCCCTTTGATGATTTTTCTTGCTAACAAGTAATAACTCAATGTGATTTCATTCTACATTCTAATACAATTATGTAGATGGACTTAACTAGATTGAATTAGCATTCAGGCAAGCGCACCTATCAATCGTAATATATGAGAAATCTACATCTCGTGTCGTATTCCACAGGGTCGTTTCAACTATTCGTACTCACCCTCCCTTTATTATCATACCTCTAAACAAAAGTGATATTTAAACTACATTAACCTAACTATGACCAATTGGATAATTCAGTATTGGAGAAATAAAAACGATAAAAACATGAAGCTTTTAAATAATTACATGAACAATTTCATTTACTAGTTCAATTCTAAGCGACCATGACACGAAAATACTGTTAAATTTGTGCAATGTAAAGGTTAATTTTTCATCAAAATTCTCTCTCGAGCAATTCCAAATCTAAACCTAAGATAGTAAATTTTCTCTCGAACAATTCACAACACTCAAGTTTGCATTAAGTAAAATACCTTTATTACTACATAAATTCATGAATGTTATCGCTAAATTAACATGAATCCTTTTATTCGTGTTCTAATTTTCCAAACAAAATATCTCTCGATCATAAAGTTTGAATTACAAAGGGAATTATCATCACAATATGAACATACCAAAAGCATTGCAAAGAACCAATTTCTCAATCTAGCCAATTGCAAATTGTGTAAAACAAATAAGTAATTCAAAGGGATGATTAAACTCTTTGTTTGATTGCATAAACACAAATAAAATACTACAAATATAACATAAACAAGGTGATACATGATTACTAGAATGTTCAAAGAGAAATTCATGCAAATTAAAACATAAATTGAAGATGAATCATCAAGAGAAAGAAAGGATTCAAAGGGGTTAATGATTAAATGAAAATACATAGGAATACCCTTCAATCCTCCTTGTCTTGGATGCTCCCCTTCGGCCTCCAGCAGTTCTCCAATCCAGAAAAAATCCAAAAGTTCTAAACAAATTTTTCTACAGGAAATTTATAGTTCCCTTGCAAACAGGTCGGACACGGGGTCGCACACGGCCGTGTGGCAGGCCGTGTGGACGGTTCCTAGGCGGTTCCTGGACGGTTCCCCACGAGCAGGCGTGTTTGGTAGTGGGCCGTGTCAGATGACACGGGTATGGACACGGCCGTGTTCTTCAGACACGGGTTGGTTGTCAGCCGTGTGCAAAGCTGATACGGGTAGGCACACGGGCGTGTGTCTGGCCGTGTGAGGTTCCATCATCTGCGCCCAAACTCTTCAGCTCCAGGTGCATAGGACACGGGTACGCACACGGCTATATGTATGGCCGTGTGCACCAAATTTTCGTCCTGCCATCAGACATGTAGACTCCGTGAACTCCTCTGTTTGCTCCGAGACTTTTAGGTCCATTGGTTGGCATTACCTGCAATAAAAAAATGATAGACTCAGTAAATGGTTTATTACAAAAACTGCCAAAGACTTCTAAATACGCTCTTCTATCTATGGTACGACAGTTTCTTTGCTATTATCATGAAATCAACACAAAAAAGGGCAGGAAATGGTACACATGATTACAATTATGATAGTAAAAAGCCTATCATAATCGTACTCATCAAATACCCCCAGACTTAGATGTTTGCTTGTCCCTAAGCAAACTAATTCAAACACCTGGGTTACCATCAAATAATTTTGCCTCCGCACACTGGTTGCTAGGAATTTAAGAGAACTTTGATGATGTAATCGCATAGGAAATAATTTAGCAGACTTTTCTAAATATAGATTTATCTTAAAATTCCTCTAATATATCATTTTAACTATCTCTCACTCGCTTTTAGAAATAAAAGTATAGTCATCTTTAACAAATATGAGGAGAAAATAACAATTTCTATAAGATACGTATTAGTGTTTCAAAACTTATAAGTACTCTTACTGATAATCATGAGCTTACCCTTTTTACACCCTCATCACAGCACAATTTAGAATTAGTAAGGTTGGATCCTTAGGACTTGAATTTTGGTGTAGCCTTTTTGGCTTAGGATAGAAGATTAAAGGTGAGGTAATCAAGGATAAGTTCGATGAATTTTTCACACCTAAATCTTGATTGAGCCTTATGTTGGAGGATACCTTAACATATTTCAATTTTTTGTAAACACCCCCAGGCTTTGCAATTTGTATATTTCCCATATTTTGAAGGATACTCTATTTTATATATATATATATATATATATATATATATATATATATATATATATATATATATATATATATATATATATATTAACCAAGGGACCATAGTAGGGATCATTCCAAGTGGGTGCACGTATACACGCACTCAGGCCACATATAACTATGTCTTTTTTTTGGGTTCAAAGTAGGGATCATTCCAAGTGGGTGCAAGGATACACGCACTCAGGCCACATATCACAATGAACAAATCATTCCAAGCAGGCATCAATGATAGGTGTGCTAATAGGTAGGGATTTGGCCTTGGTGAATTTTAATAGTAGAGCATCAAAAGGATGGGGATTAGGTTCAAATTGGGTGTGCAAGGGTATCATGTTAAAGGTGTTGGGATAACAAGGCTCAAGCTATCCAATATGAGGCCTAAGTCATTTCCGCCCTTACTAATTAACTTATGTAATGTTTTGAGGAATGCTAGAGGGTGAGTCCTAGACATCAATAGGGAGTAATTTTTAATTTTAAAACCCTAATACCAAATTGTAAAAATGTTACACTCATCGACTCACTTTATTATAGATAAATATATTTTCTAAAATAGAGTGTTGGATAGTTACTAATATAGAGGAGTAATCTTAAAATTAAATTATATAGAGAAAATTAAGCTAAAAAAAATTTCTATGCTTAATTACAAAATCAACAAAGTTGAATACTCTATGAGTCTACATCAATTCATTTTAATCAGTGTGCGAAGGTAAATTAAATATTTATAATCCCAAATGAATGAATAATGAGAGCTTAAAAGATCAAACAAAAATTTGTAAGGGGGGTATAACAACTTGAGTATTATGATAAGCAGATTAGAATCAATTGTAACCACATGAATAACCATTCTACCCCCAGACTTAAGATTTGCAATGTCCTCAGTGCAATGTAAAAAGCGGATATAGAGTGATTTCATGATGATATAAGAGAAAAAAAACTGCTATCATAATAAGTAGAAGAGCACAGTAAAGAAACAAGAGCTGTAATGGAATGCACTGATATATAATAGCTGATAGAACTGAATACACTGATATAAAAAAAATACAAGATACGATATATGAAGATAGAACTACATCGATACATATCAAAAGTAAGCCTGGTGGTCTGTCGAATCGTCCGGGAAGGAAAGCGGTGCTGGAGCTGGCGGCTGGCGAGGGGCGATCCCAAGATGGTCTCTAATCTGTGTGAGGAGATCCTCGGTCCGCTGATGTGCCTCCTTAATGTCCTGTAAGCGCGGCGAGAGCTCGGTCTCGAAAAACTGTCTGAACTCGCGCGAGTACCGCGACTGAGGTGGAGGGGGTGCAGTAGACGACTCGCCATGAGCGTAGGTGGAATGGGGTGGGGGCACCAATGGCTCGTCGAGGTCAGGATCTATCTCATCATCACTGTCATCCTGTATATGCGGTCCACGTCGAGCAATAGAATATATAACCCTCCCCGGCCCTGACGGGCGGTGACGAGGAGGAGGGCGCGAAGACTAGCCATCGTGATAGGCACGGTCTTTGCGACCACTGTCATCTGGGGGAGGGCTAAAAAGATGCCCATATTCTTCACGAGGCGAGTAATGTAGGGTGCTACGCAAATAGACCCTATACGAGGGGTGTCAGCCTGATGGAGAATGAACTGGGCTAGAAGATAACCGAGATGTAGAGGATATCGTGATGTCATGCTGTAGAGGTATAACAGATCCTGCCTACTGACAACTCCAGATCTTTCGCCCCGACCGCTCAACGTGTGGCTGAGTAGATGGTGGATGTAATGGAGGGCGAGGAAAATCAATTTAGATGCCTTAGATCTCTTGGCCTCGTAGGCGCCAGTGTCAAATGAAATCTGACGCCAGATACCACCGGCCATATCGCGGTTGGGGAGTTCGAAGTGGAGTTTGGGGTAGGCCGCACTAAAAAGGAACGACTCCTCATACACCCCTAAATATTAGGTGAATTGGAGCATGGTGAGTGTATAAAATGTGCCACCTACTCGAAATGAAACTATCCCCTCGGGCGCGTGCGGTGCGTCGATGAAATTAGGCCTAAAGATGGAATAAAATGAAGATAGGAACTCTAGGGTGAGTTCCCTAAAGCCTAACTCCTCTATGGCAAAAAATTGACTCCACCCCGTTACAGAAATTAGCCCCCTGACATCTCCAGCTAAGTTTATCTCCTCAAGTACACTCCAATCAATCATACGTATATCTTGAAATTTTTTTGATTGCAAGCGGTTGAAGCGGGCGGTGTGCGACGCATCTGTGAAAATTAGCGGAGCAGCGGCATCCCGCCTCTCCGTTGAGACTTGTAATTCCGGTCGGCGACGGCGACCTCCGCTTCTTCCGGAAGACATGACGTAGATGGGGAAAAATGCGAGTGAAGGGGGGGATGAGAATTGAGAAAATATGGTGCCTTGGGGTTCAGGCCACGGGATGACTGAAGCTGGGAGAGGATTTGGAGTGAGCAAGGAAGAAATCCACACGGACCTATTTATACATGTTGAACACGGGTTCGCACACGGGCGTGTGTGAACCCGTGTTAGCGAATCAACAGCCTCGTGGAACACGGGGTGCGTCGGTCCGTGTAAAATAATGGAACACGGGTGCGCAAATGGCCGTGTGTGCACCCGTGTTAGGGGATCCGAGGCCTCGTGGAACACGGGCCTGCCTCGGTCCGTGTGGTCAAAATGGCTGGGGACAGCGCGTCAGGTGGACACGGGCGACAACACGGCCGTGTGTTGCCCCGTGTCGCAGCTGGCACGGTACAAAAACACGGGTAGGTAGGTGACACGGCCGTGTGGAATCCGACACGCCCGTGTTCGGTGTCTCGACACATCGGTCTCGACGATCGTCGAGACCGATGAACACGACTATGAACACGGGTTGGTGCGAACCCGTGTTGTGCTCGGGATGAAATTGCCTTTTTGCGGAATTAATTCCACACGGCTGGGCCTGAGCCTGTGTCGCGTACAGGGCTACGCACACGGCCGTGTGGTGAGCCGTGTGCCTCTCATTTTGAAAATATTTTTACAGAATTTTTTTTTTTCTTCTCTCATTAAAATTTGATAGAAATTTCTTTTCATAAAAAAATTTTTCTTTAATTTTTCTTTTCAACTAATTAGATTTATACTAAAACAAGAATACTTAGAAACACCTACCATACTTAATATTAAATTAATCTAGACGGAGGCAAGTTTCTAGACGAGCGAAGTCCATAGGGATTTCACCATAATAAGGCTTAAGTCGGTGACCATTAACCTTAAAATCTCCCTTCTCTGGGTGAGTTAACTCGACGGTGCCGTAGGGAAAGACTTCTTTAACTTTAAAGGGTCCGGACCACTTAGACCTTAACTTCCCTGGGAATAATCGTAATCTGGAGTTATAAAGGAGGACTTGGTCACCTTTTTGGAATACCTTGGGTTTGCGAAGGTGACGGTCATGAAATAGTTTGGTTTTCTCCTTATAAATCCGGGAGTTCTCATAGGCCATAGTTCTCCACTCATCTAATTCGTTAAGTTGAAGTTTACGCTTCTCTCCTATAGAACTAGCATCAAAATTTAAGGAGCGTATTGCCCAATATGATTTGTGTTCTAATTCTATAGGTAGGTGGCAAGATTTACCGTAGACTAATCTAAAGGGGGTGGTCCCTATAGGCGTTTTGTAGGCGGTCCTATAAGCCCACAAACAGTCGTTAAGTTTCCTAGACCACTGCTTCCTATTCCCTTCTATAGATTTTTCTAAGATTCTCTTAAGCTCTCTATTGGAAACTTCAACTTGCCCACTAGTTTGAGGATGATACGGAGTGGCTATCCTATGTGTAACTCCATATTTTTCTAATACTTTGTCTAGTTGTAGATTACAAAAGTGTGAACCCCTATCGCTAATAAGTGCACGTGGTGTGCCAAATCATGCTAATAAGGATTTCAAAAATCTAATTACAACCCTACTATCATTAGTAGGCAAAGCTTGCACTTCAACCCACTTTGATCCATAATCTACAGCTACCAAAATATATTTATTCCCAAAAGAAACTGGGAATGGTCCCATAAAATCTATACCCCACACATCGAATACTTCACATTCAAGGATAAATTTTTGAGGCATTTCATGTAATTTAGAAATATTACCTGCTTTTTGGCAAGAATCACATGAAAGCACATACCTTTGGGCATCCCTGAATAGAAGGGGCCAATAAAAACCGGAATCAAGAACCTTTTTAGCGGAGCGATTTGCTCCATAGTGACCACCAGCAGGACCTGAATGACACTGCTCCAAAATCTTCCAACCTTCCTCCGTTGATACACACTTTCTTATAACAGAATCTGCACATATCCGAAAAAGAAAAGGATCCTCCCAAAAGTAATATTTCAAGTCAGAGAAAAATTTCTTTTTCTGTTGATATGAAAAGTCTTTTGGAAGGACCTTAGCCACAAGATAGTTTGCATAATCTGCAAACCATGGATAATCTAGATGTATATTGGTAGATATGGCAAATAATGATTCCTCAGGAAATGTATCAGAAATTTCATACTCATCTAACATTGATCGTAGTGGGTTTTCTAAACGTGAAAGATGATCTGCCGCTAAGTTTTCCGCTCCTCGTTTATCCCTAATTTCTAGATCAAATTCTTGTAGAAGAAGAACCCATCAGATTAAACGAGGCTTTGCTTCCGCTTTGGCTAGCAAATATCTAAGTGCAGAGTGATCCGTATAAACTACCACTTTGGACAATGTTAAATATGGTCTAAATTTATCAAAGGCGAATACCACTGCTAGGAGTTCTTTTTCAGTAGTTGTATAATTCTCCTGTGCATTATTAAGTGTTTTACTAGCATAATATATTAGGTGAAAATGTTTGTTTCGGCGTTGTCCTAAAACAGCCCTACCGCAAAACTACTAGCATCACACATGATCTCAAATGGTTGACTAAAGTCAGGTGCAATCATAATAGGATAATTAATTAATTTTTCTTTTAAGAACTCAAAGGCGTGTAGACACTCTTGTTCAAAAATAAAAGGTGTGTCTTTTTCTAAAAGCCTTGTAAGTGGTTTAGCTATTTTAGAGAAGTCTTTAATAAAACGGCGGTAAAATCCCGCGTGTCCTAAGAAACTTCTCACTGCCTTTACGGAGGTTGGTGGTGGCAATTTTTTATGGTCTCTATTTTTGCTTTATCTACTTGAATTCCTTGGCTTGAAATTTTATGGCCAAGTACTAACCCTTCTTGTACCATGAAATGACACTTCTCCCAACTAAGCGCTAGGTTCGTCTTCTCACACCTCCTAAGAACTTTCTCTAAATTATTCAAACACAACTCAAAGGAGTCGCCAAAAACCGAAAAATCATCCATGAACACTTCCATAATATCTTCAACATACTCGTTAAAGATGGCTAGCATGCACCTTTGAAATGTGGCGGGCGCATTACATAACCCGAAAGGCATACGTCTATAGGCAAAGGTACCAAATGGGAAAGTAAATGTTGTTTTCTCTTGGTCTTCTGGTGCTATAGGAATTTGAAAGTATCCAGAAAGTCCATCTAGAAAACAATAATACGAATGTCCTGATAAGCGTTCTAATATCTGGTCAATGAAAGGAAGAGGGAAATGGTCTTTCCTAGTGACATCG
Source organism: Platanthera guangdongensis (assembly GCA_039583875.1). Lineage (NCBI taxonomy): Eukaryota > Viridiplantae > Streptophyta > Magnoliopsida > Asparagales > Orchidaceae > Platanthera > Platanthera guangdongensis. The sequence continues at coordinate 165,117,007 of CM077166.1, forward strand.
TTTAATTTCCTATAGTCTATACAGACACGCCAACCTGTTACTGTTCGCGTTGGAATTAATTCATTTCTATCATTTGCTACTACGGTCAGGCCACCCTTCTTAGGAACTACTTGGACAGGACTAACCCATGAACTATCTGAAATAGGATATATAATACCAGCATCTAATAACTTCACAATCTCAGCCTTAACTACCTCTTTCATATTAGGATTTAGCCTACGTTGCGGTTGAATAGACGACTTATAGTTTTCTTCCAAAAGAATTTTATGAGTGCAAAAACTAGGATTAATACCCTTTATATCAGATATTTGCCACGCTATTGCACCTCTACGTTTCTTCAATACAGTTATCAATTTTTCTTTTTCAAGTTTGGAAAAATTTGAAGATATGATAACTGGGTACGAAGAATTTGTTCCTAATAATGCATACTCAAGATGATCCGGTAATTTTTTTAATTCTACTATTGGTGGATCCTTAGTATTATTCTTAAGAATTTCATGATCTCCTTCAATAATTAAACTATATTCCATTGTTCTATTCATAGCAACACAATTTTCTAGAAAAAATAAATGTTCAATAATGTCATCATTTTTATCATCTTCTAGATAATTGTTAGTTATGCAAATTTCTAAAGGATCTTTATAATAAAAATTAGAATTTATAGAAGACATAAAATCATCAATACCATGAGAAAAATAGCAATAATCATCGTTATCTAAGGATTGTTTCATAGTTTTGCCAATTTGAAAAGTGACTTCATCTTCTCCTACTCGCAATACTAATTTACCATCAAAAACATCAATAAGTGCTCTAGATGTAGCTAGAAATGGACGACCTAGTATGAGTGGTACTTCGATATTTTCATCCATATCTAAAATAACAAAATCAGCAGGAAATATAAATTTATCTACCTTAACTAATACATCTTCTACTATTCCTTTAGGATACTTAACCGATCGATCTGCTAATTGAATACTCATTCTTGTTGGGCTAAGTTCTCCTAGGCCTAGTTTCAGATATAGCTTATAAGGCATTAAATTTATACTTGCTCCTAGATCTGCTAAAGCCTTATTTACTTGTAAATCACCGATTTAGCATGGAATTGAAAATGAACCGGGATCCTTAAGTTTTTGTGGTAATTTATTTTGCAAAATAGCAGAACATTCTTCACTTAATGTTACTAATGATAATTCTTCTATTTTCTTTTTATTAGAAATCAAATCCTTAAGAAATTTTGCATATTTAGGCATTTGAATAATTTCAGAAAAAGGTAAATTAACATGTAATTGCTTAAACATAGATAAAAATTTACCATACTGCGCATCCATGCGCTCCTTGCTATGCTTTGCTGGGTATGGTAATGATGGTTGGTACTCCATCGGTTGTACATTCATCTCGCTTGGTCCTTCGCCGCTAGACTCCATTTTGGGTGCTTCTTTTGCAGGCCTTGGGTCTTGTAACTCCTTTCCACTCCTCAATTGAACGGCTTTTGCATGCTCCCTTGGATTTATCTTTGTATTCCCTGGAAGTGTTCCTTGCTGCCTTTCAGAAACCATCCTTGCAAGCTGACCAATCTGATTTTCCAAGTTCCGAATTGAACCCTCTTGATTTCGGAAGGCTACATCGGTAGTTTGCATGAATTTGGTAAGCACATCTTCCAATGTAGGCTTCCTTGGTTCCAACTGTGGTTGTTGTCCAAACATGGGCTGCTTCCCTTGATTTCCTTGTCCTCCCCAAGAGAAATTGGGGTGGTTTCGCCATCCAGGATTATATGTAGAGCTATATGGGTTGTTGGCTTGATTGAAAGGTGGCCTAGTATTGTTACCCATATAGTCAACATGCTCTTGAACTTGCGGTTCACAACTAGGCATTCCAGTGCATGAAGGGTCCCATTGTTGAGGTGCCATGGAAGGTGATGCTAAGGCAAGGTTGTCCATCTTTTGGTGAAGTTTCTCCACTTGAATTGCTAAGGCGGTGACAACATCTACTTCATAAATTCCTGCGGGCTTGCTAGGCTTTTGTCTTACTGTAGTCCATTGGTAATTGTTCATTGCCATGTCCTCTATCAACTGCTGAGCCGCTTCAGGTGTCTTATTGTTCAAAGTTCCTCCACTAGCCGCATCAATCATTTGTTTGGTGGCTGGATTTAGACCATTATAGAAGGTCTGAATCTGAAGCCATGAAGGTAGAGCATGGTGGGGACATCTCCTTAACAACTCCTTGAATTGTTCCATGTGTCGTACAACGATTCAGACTCTAATTGAATGTACGTAGAAATATCATTCCTTAACTTCGCAGTCTTCGCAGGTGGAAAATACTTCATCAGAAACTTCTCAACCATCATGTCCCAAGTAGTGATCGATCCTCTAGGTAAGGAATTCAACCACTGCTTCGCCTTATGCCTTAAAGAAAATGGAAACAATCTCAATCGAATGGCGTCGTTGGAAACACCATTGATTTAAATGTGTCACATATCTCTAAGAATCCGGCCAAGTGGGTGTTAGGATCCTCATCTTGCAAGCCATCATACTGGACATACTGTTGCACCATTTGTATCACACTAGGCTTCAATTCAAAATTATTGGTAGCTATCGGTGGTCTAACGATGCTCGACCCGGTTCCTTGGAGATTAGGTCTAGCAAAGTCAGACATGGTTTGCTCATTTTGGTTGGCCATGATATCTAAGTTTTCAAGATGATTCTCTCCTTGGTTTACTGTCTCCTCTTCTGATAGTCCGTTTGAAATATCTGTGGTATTAATTCCCACGTCCCTTAAGTTAGTGTTATGGAGAATTCATTCTGGGTCAGGATGAAATGGTGCTAGCCCAGAATTTCTGCCCCTGGTCATAGACTAACAGACTACAAAAAAAATATTACGCAATATAATTATTCAAATACTAATTTACAACTATATAAATGAAAATTGGTAGATCAATAAAGATTAGGATTTCAAAATATTGAAAACGATCCCCGGCAACGGCGCCAAAAACTTGATGATTTTTCTTGCTAACAAGTAATAACTCAATGTGATTTCATTCTACATTCTAATACAATTATGTAGATGGACTTAACTAGATTGAATTAGCATTCAGGCAAGCGCACCTATCAATCGTAATATATGAGAAATCTACATCTCGTGTCGTATTCCACAGGGTCGTTTCAACTATTCGTACTCACCCTCCCTTTATTATCATACCTCTAAACAAAAGTGATATTTAAACTACATTAACCTAACTATGACCAATTGGATAATTCAGTATTGGAGAAATAAAAACGATAAAACATGAAGCTTTTAAATAATTACATGAACAATTTCGTTTACTAGTTCAATTCTAAGCGACCATGACACGAAAATACTGTTAAATTTGTGCAATGTAAAGGTTAATTTTTCATCAAAATTCTCTCTCGAGCAATTCCAAATCTAAACCTAAGATAGTAATTTTTCTCTCGAACAATTCACAACACTCAAGTTTGCATTAAGTAAAATACCTTTATTACTACATAAATTCATGAATGTTATCGGTAAATTACATGAATCCTTTTATTCGTGTTCTAATTTTCCAACAAAATATCTCTCGATCATAAAGTTTGAATTACAAAGGGAATTATCAGCACAATATGAACATACCAAAAGCATTGCAAAGAACCAATTTCTCAATCTAGCCAATTGCAAATTGTGTAAAACAAATAAGTAATTCAAAGGGATGATTAAACTCTTTGTTTGATTGCATAAACACAAATAAAATACTACAAATGTAACATAAACAAGGTGATACATGATTACTAGAATGTTCAAAGAGAAATTCATGCAAATTAAAACATAAATTGAAGATGAATCATCAAGAGAAAGAAAGGATTCAAAGGGGTTAATGATTAAATGAAAATACATAGGAATACCCTTCAATCCTCCTTGTCTTGGATGCTCCCTTCGGCCTCCAGCAGTTCTCCAATCCAGAAAAAATCCAAAAGTTCTAAACAAATTTTTCTACAGTAAATTTATAGTTCCCTTGCAAACAGGTCGGACACGGGGTCGCACACGGCCGTGTGGCAGGCCGTGTGGACGGTTCCTAGGCGATTCCTGGACGGTTCCCCACGAGCAGGCGTGTCTGGTAGTGGGCCGTGTCAGATGACACGGGTATGGACACGGCCGTGTGTGCGGCCGTGTTCTTCAGACACGGGTTGGTTGTCAGCCGTGTGCAAAGCTGACACGGGTAGGCACACGGGCGTGTGTCTGGCCATGTGAGGTTCCATCGTCTGCGCCCAAACTCTTCAGCTCCAGGTGCATAGGACACGGGTACGCACACGGCCGTGTGTCTGGCCGTGTGCACCAAATTTTCGTCCTGTCATCAGCCATGTAGACTCCGTGAACTCCTCTGTTTGCTCCGAGACTTTTAGGTCCATTGGTTGGCATTACCTGCAATAAAAAATGATAGACTCAGTAAATGGTTTATTACAAAAACTGCCAAAGACTTCTAAATACACTCTTCTATCTATGGTACGACAATTTCTTTGCTATTATCATGAAATCAACACAAAAAGGGGCAGGAAATGGTAGACATGATTACAATTATGATAGTAAAAAGCCTATCATAATCGTACTCATCACCCTTCCCCTTGCTTGGGAGTAAAACCCTTACGGCGTTGGGTTCGCTCCAAATCACTTTCCAAAATTCTGGCGGCCTCAACTAGTTCATTGAATCCCACTCTCTTCATGGAGATGAGGGGTTGTCTCAGGTTCTCCCTCAGCCCCTGGTAGAAGAGGTTATCCCTTTCTACATCATCTGCCATCGTCGTTCCAGCGTAACGACCCAAACTGGTGAACTCCTGCACATACTCATCTACTGTCTTGTCTCGCTGCATTAAATGCAGAAACTGCCTCTAAAGGGCCAATCGTGTAGAAACTGGAATATACCTTTTTAGAAACGCATCCCCAAACTCCTCCACTGACGGGGTGCGTCCCGGGAACTGGCGGCCGCTATGGCTCACCAACCATAACTTGGCTTCTCCTTCCAACATGAAAGCCACATACTCAGCTTTCTTTTCCTCTGGCGTCTCTGTTGCCCTCAAAAGCTCTTGAATGCGAACCCACCAGTCCTCCGCATCCGTTGGCGTACCAAACTACCTTGAATGACGGGGGATGGAAACTCAAGAAATACTTCATGTGTCGGTCTCCATGTTCGACAACTACCCATTCCGCCAAAGGCTCCACTCGCATGGCCTCTCCGCCTGGCATGGCCGTCACAGTGTCCGGTGTAGCAGGGGTTGCTACCTGAGCTGCCGCTGCAGCTTGGGCTGCCACCATCGCTTCCATAAGCATGCGACAGAAGTCGGCCGGGTTTACACCCGTGCCCAAAAGACTTGGAGCAGTAGCACTGCTCGCCAAAAGCTCTTCTCTTGCTCTCGACGTTCCCGCCTCGTTGCTTGCACTCTTTAAGAAACAAGAAACAAGGAATCAGTCTCAAATCTCAAGACTTAAACATAAGGACACCATGGTCCCGCGTTACTCTTATGTGGATAACTTCTCTATGCATTGACCTTGAATCTAACCTGCCTCTGATACCAAATTGTAACACCTCCCCTGTAATGAACGTATAATATGGGTCCGGCCGGGGCCCCCACAACATAGTATTAAAAGTTGATATAGCTACCCACACTCAAAACACTTTGCACAACACAGCGAAAACACAAGCAAGATAAGAAGTTATCCACCACTAGAAGAGTAAAACAAATGGCCTTATGGCCTTACAACAAGTGTCCAAAATCAAATAATACAACAATCATGAATGTGCTTAGCACTCCTAGTCTACCTCGGCATGCAAGCCGGACAACATGAGTCTCAAACATACAACATCACATAAGTAAAGCTACAAAAAGAAAAGCACTTCATGAGGCTTAGGCCTTTCTGGCCGGCGAGCTAGCTCCTGCATGCGATCCTTGCCCTGTAAAATTTATTAGTAACGTGGGTCAGCAAAGGCTGACCTCAAACTGTGTAACAACACATCTCCTCCCGGCCGACCCTAACGGACCCCGGGGTACCCCTCCAACCTGCAAGTTAGCACTTCGTATGCAATAATCATAAGCAAGAAAAGCAACTACAGAAACAGGCTTGGATGTCACACACATCATACATGTTCTCTACTGGTTGAGCATATAATAAAAGGGCCTACTTATGCAATCATGTATGCAATAACCTGGGTTTCACCCAAGGCACCCTAACTCGTATGCATCTAGCACATCATCACATCATATGGGTACTCATCGATTCCCCACTGACATAAAGCCGCAAACAAAGGGGGGTCACCATTCGCCCAAACGGCTCACAGGTCGCCTCATGGAATTCTTGTCAAGGCCCCACCCGCTCAAGGTCTTAGCCCCGGGCTTGCCTACAAGCTCTGACGTCTCATGTCAGGATTCCAACAAACACAAAACTGACCGATTCTAAGAAGCCCCCCACCCGCTCATGGCCTCATTGCCCGAACTTGTCCCCATGCTTGGCATTCTTGTCAATCTCACAGAAGGGGACTAGTCTCGCCGGGACACTCTCCGCACATGACGTGAACGTCACGGGATAGCCAGCCGACCACGGAGACATAGTCACGCCTTGGCACAACACAAACCAAGACAAATCCACCCTAGTCCCTCATTTGTACTGCAGCGTTCCCGCGCACCAAGGAAACCATCTCCAACTCATGCGGAGCTAACCTTGTCCACCAAGGAAAACATCTACCGCCATGAGGAGCTAACCTTGCCCGGTTCCAACTACACCTACTCACTCGATAAAAGGGGGAAAACATCACCACATCACAAACGACGTCTTGCCGCAACGGAAACTCTACGAATCCTTAACGTTCGTATGCAACATCACCGAGTCGGACTAACGGTCGCGACTACGGCTTCACCCACCATGCCTAATCCACTAACGGAGCGGATCTCTAATGCAAATCATGCCGGGGACGGACTCAATCAACCCGGAGGTTCCTCTTGAACCTTGGCAAACCAAAACCCCTCTTATTTGAGAGTTTGGTGCCCAAAAGCTAGAAAGAAAAGATCCTAAAAACATGCATCCTAATACCGAGAGGAGAAGTGTCGTTACCTTCCGACTCCTCTTCCTTGCCATGGTAAAATAGCCGGATGAAAGCCTTCGCAATGATCTAACCTCCACGGATCTGGACTCGGCTCGCGATTTGGAGCACCGCAACCTCTCCTACAGCCCAAACTCTCCTTCTCCTTCTTCCTTGTTCACACTTCTCTCTAGATCTTTAGTAAGAGAAAGCTTGGAGAAGAATGAGGGTTTTCAACCCTATTCTCGGACTTAACTCCTAAAGAAATGATCTGAACCATCAGATCCTAAAACCAGGGAAAGAAAAGGCAACGATCCGACAGAAAAATAAAAGACCTGGGCCAAACACGGCCTGGCACACGCCCGTTTCCAGGGCCGTGTGCCTCATTCGCCGTCTCAAATCGACGCGCCTGGAACAGCACACGGACATCCGACACGCCCGTGTTCGATCCGACACGCCCGTGTCCCCAATGACATGGCCGTGTGCCTCCATCGACACGGCCCCGAAAATAACCCTAGAAGGGACACAGCCTGGGACACGCCTGTGTCCCAAGCCGCGTGCCAAGTCTCTACACTCATCGACAGCCTTTGTGTCGACACCGCGGAAAAACGTCGAGCGAAGATCGTCGACCAAGCGGGACACGCCCTGTGGCATGCCCGTGTCACTGGCAGTGTGCCCCAGTCTCGACACTCGACACTCGATACTCGACACTCGTCGAGTGAACATCGTCGACAGACCCACACGGCCTTGGACACGCCCGTGTCCTAGGCCGTGTGCCTCATCTCGACACACTGTCGAGCGAAAGTGTCGACACCCCGGGCCGAGTGCCGACACGGGCTCGACACGCCCTGCGACACGCCCATGTCGCAGGCCGTGTGCCCTACTCTCGACATATTGTCGAGCGAAACTGTCGACACCCCGGGCCGAGTGTCGACACGGGCTCAACACGCCCTGCGACACGCCCGTGTCGCAGGCCGTGTGCCCTAGTCTCGACACATTGTCGACCGAAAGTGTCGACACCGCGGGCCGAGTGTCGACACGGCCTCGACACGCCCTGCGACACGCCCTGCGACACGCCCGTGTCGCAGGCCGTGTGCCCCCTGCCAGAAACCAAAAAAATTTCCAGAAACGCAAAACGACCCTCTTTCAAAAATGGGGTGTTACAGTTTTTAGTGACCAAACTATTGTCACTAAAAAGATACTCTCGTGACCTGATTAACTTACTAATTATTTAATGCGATACTGATCAAATTGATTGTCACAAAAAATACTTTTTGCGATCAAATTAGGTTAATCACTGATTGTTTTTACTTCTCTTTGAATGAGTATTACTTTTCTCATTATTGGTGCCTTTGTTTGATTGCCACCTGGATGTGCCACAAGTGGGACAACTTTCATAATTTGAAAATTTATCTCGGTAGAGAATGCAATCATTCAAGGAAGTATCTATCTTCTTACACCCCATTCCATGCTCTTGCACTACAAGTCAAAAAACTATTTAAATTTAATGGAATCAAAAAAAGAATTTACTCTGTAAAAGAGAAATATTGTGGCCTCTCGCAAACTGAAATGAATATAATTCAATTTAGTCTCTAATTTAGATAAAAGAGTTCAACATGATATTGTTAATTTGAGGACACTTGTCAAATCCAAATTCTTGTTCAAGTCTAATCGAATTCAAATAAAGAGAAGACTCAACATGTTGGCGAGTATATGCACTATCCCGGCATGAGCCCCCATCTTCTATAGACTAAAGGATTATACACAAGTCACTTATTTAGATAAAACTTTCTTGGGTAAAGCCTACTTCTGAACCAAATTTTGAAAAGGAAAAAAATTGTGCACTGATCAATGAAGGAGGTTAGAAGTTCTGTACAACACAAGCAGAAATTGAACTAACAATAGAAGCAGAAATCAAATAAAATCAATAAGAAATTGAAAAAATAAATAAACAGAAATTGAAGAAGCGGAAGTACCCCTTTGATCGAGCGGAGGTGTTCATCATCGTCAAGAGGTCCGGCGTCTTCAGATTGAGCGGAGGACATTGTCGAAAGGGAGAGGTCTCCTCGTTGAGAGCTCCGACGTTGAATGGGCTCCGTTGAGAGGGATCACAGAGGCTTGTTGAGAGCTTCGGCATGTGGAGGAAGTTACAAAAGTTGTGCCCTAATCTAGTGGGATGAAATGTCCGAGTAATGGAGGGGTTTGAAATATATGGAGGGGATGTAACAGATGAAATCAGATTCAGAAATGGAGGGATGCAAAATTTATGGAGGGAATATTTTTTTAGTACGGATATATAATGGAATATATGTAAATACGTGGGGCACGCTTACTTTCATGATTCTGCTCGAATAGACAACGGTTTTTATAAAAACCGCTGTCTATTCCCCATCAACAAAATTTATAATTAAATTTATAAAAACCTGAATTTGAATTAATGGAAACATGCAGGCTGTGTATACTGTTGGGTAATGTATCCACAATTATCCGGATTTGAGGAAGCCTCCTGTCAAGCTAAGATGAATTCACAATGTATTTGAAAAAAACATTTTCAAGTTGTGCTTGCAGTTATTCCTCGCTAAGTGCACTCCAATGTCAGGGTGCAGTAGGTCAATATACACGGGTCTGCACGACGTAATCCCTCATTGAGCAGATCAGTGTGTTGGCCTACGTGTACTCTCTCTATTGGAGTGTACTTATTTTCAAGTACAGGTCTGTGATACTGCCAGAGTAGACAAGGAGTAAGGATGGGTCAAAGAGCAGCTCATGGGTGGAAAGACGAAAAATCGTCTAAGTGTGAATCGACGAGAATCACCAAGTGATTCTCGCCGATTCGGCGAGAATCACTAGTGATTCTCGCCGATTCGTCGAGAATCACTGGCTGATTCTCGCCATCTCTATCCGGCTACATCAAAGCGTGCGACTCTAGCGCTAAGTCATAATCGACGAGAATCACCAAGTGATTCTCGCCGATTCGGCGAGAATCACCAAGTGATTCTCGCCGAATCGTCGAGAATCACTAGCTGATTCTCGCCGTCTCTATCCGGCTAAATCAGAGCATGCAAACAAAGTCAACATCGACGATAATCACCTTTGATTCTCGCCGAATCGGCGAGAATCAAAGGTGGGACCCATAACGGTCATAATGGAGTATTCTACCGTATAAATACACCTGTATTATTGAACAGTAAATATAGAGACAGAAATTCAAAAAGAAGCCGAGCCGCGACGTGACCTAGATCGCGGATTCCGCTCCGCCGCCGCCGTCGCCGCTCGTGCTAGTTGGTCGCCGCTTTTGATCGAGTTTCTTCCAGATCTCCCGTCGACAGAAGCTTAGCCAAGCATAGCGTCTCACGAGTCTAACAGGAGATCCTTTGTCTCTTGATTTGTTGATCGGGAAAACCTTCCCCGTCCGAATCGATCGAGACGATCGATCCTAGTGTGACCGTTGGAAGACCTAGCTAACTTTGCTACGAAGTTTGAATCTCCAAAGTACAGCAGCCGCACACCATTGTCGCCGCCGATCCCGAGAACCAAGCCGCCGCCCCTCTTGCCGCCGCCGGTTTCGGGGAGATTCTTTCCAAGTGAGATCTAGGGTTGTGGACTCTTCGTGACTTCTAGAACACGTCATCAAACGAAGAGGGACACCTTAGTCTCCAAAAGTAGTTTGTATTTCTTGTACATTCTAGTTCATTTTTGTTGTAAAGGAACGTTGGTTCCTAGTTGTAAGGGTTGGGTGCAACCCGTGTTGTGGGAGTGTTGTCTCCTACGTGTGGAAGGGTTCCTTCCGATAGTGCAAGGATTGGATTTCAATCCTGTTGGTGAAGTGACCGAGTCGTCCCTTGTTGGGAGATAGGTCGAAGAGGGAAAGTGGATGTACCCAACTCGGGGAACCACTATAAATAGCTTGTGTACCTTCTTTGCTGTGCTGGTTTGTTTATTTGTGCAGGTATAATTTTAATTCCGCAAAAAAACGCTGCACGTCACCTATTCCCCCCCCCCCCCCCATAGGTGAAGGTAGTTGACAATATGTGGACTTTCAAGTGGTATCAGAGCGAGGTTCCTCATCAAAAAGGTTTACACCTTGAGTAGAATCCTTCCACCAGTGTCAGAAGCATGGAGCTGGATCATGAGATCTCGCCACTAAGACTTCCCACATGAACAAAGGAGTATTATCCCGTCTGGAAGATGAGAGTGTCGTATCACTTGGAGGCTATCGATCCTCGAGCATCTTTCATCCTGGAAGAGGGTCCCTTTATTCCTATGAAGACCTCCGGCTCTGGAAAGAATATCCAAGTGCCCAAGTGTATTGCTGAGATGTCGGAGACGGAACTCTCATTATTTAATCTGGACAAGATGATTCGTCAGATTATCATGGATATCTTGTCTGGACCTTCTCGCTCTAGATTGGAAAAATGTGGGACGGCCAAATCTATGTGGGTGGTGATCTCAGAGCTGATGGGGGGATCAAAGAAAGCTGGAATCTGCTGTCAACTAGAGGATGAAGCCTATGTGGGGGTCCTCGCCTCTGAAGATCAAGGCAAGGATCAATCGGACAGCATCAGAGCTCCATTGTCCGTGTCAGAGACTGAAGAAGCCAGTGAGGAAAGCAGTTCTGATGAGGATGACACAACGGTCACTGCCGCTAGTGACAATAACACTGAAGAGCAGGTAACTTCTTCATCTTGCCCTGTCTCTCTTGAAGTTCCTGAAGACATGAACTGTTTCCCTTCAAAAAATCCTGATTCCCTGAAGAGAGACCTTCAGACAAGCAACCTACTTGTTGAGGAGCAAGCGCAGGAGATTGCTCGGCTGAAGATCTTGTTGGTTCTCCAATTGGCATCCAACAAGGTCAAGGACTCTAAAATCTCAGATCTAGAGAGTAGTCTAGAGAATGAGAAAAGGATAGTCTCTAACTTTTCCAAGGTTGATGCTATGAAGAGTGTAACATCCCATTTCCAACTATACCCCTAAGAGTGGTTTTGGCCATGACTAGGTCATGACAAAATCCTAGGAAGCCAGAAATGGGCCAAGAGATAGGGGACAAAATGTGGAAGATCATCATGGTCTGCAAATAGTAGAACTCTGAGCAATGGTTTAGGATGACCATGGGCTACACCCTAACCCCAAGACCCTACCACAACACCCCTAATACCTTGGGAGGCCCATTAGAGCCATAATGACCCATTAGGGTCAACCAAAGAGGCTCAGTTGACTAAGGTCAACCCTAGCCCTAAATGGGTCAAACTAGCCTACTTAGGGTCAATTGACCTACTCCTAGACTAGAGGACCCCACCTATGCCCTCCTAACCCTAAAGTGAGGTCAATGGGTCACTAAGGACACATTGGGGTCAGACCCTAGAGGCCAGGTTGACCCAAGTCAACTCAAGCCCTAATCTGGTCAAAGTACCCTTACTAATGGTATGTGACCTCCAAAGTGCAGGGTAACCCTACATAACCCTACCTAGACCCTAGGGGAAGCCAATGGGTCACCAAGGACCCATAGGGGTCAACCTAATTGGTCATGTTGACCCAAGTCAACTCTAGCCCTAAAATGGTCAAAGTGCCCTTGCCAAGGGACATGTGACCACCAAGATGCCCAACCAACCCTATTCAAGTAACCCTAGACCTTACGGGAGTCCAATGGGCCACTAAAAACCAATGGGGTCAACCCAGATGGTCAAATTGGCCCAGGTCAACCCTCATTTAGGTCAAGTCAAACCTAGCCCAAAAGGGCTAACCCAAGCCCAAGCCACTTCTCCCTTAGGCTAACCCCATTTCCATGACCATCATAACCAAGTGGGCTGCATTTAGCTTGTGGGGTTGACCAGTCAACCAGAGGTGACTAGGAGAGAGAAAGGAGCTCCCCTCCATGATAATGGAGGAGAGAGAAGATGAGGAAGAGGAAGGGGAGAGTGGAAGGCCGGCCAAGGGAGGCTAACAGCCACCATTTATGGCTGCAATCAACTCCTCTAGGGAAGAGGAGTTGATTCCAGCCATTTTCCGGCCACCAAGGGGTGGATTCAGCCCCCCTCCACTCTACCCGAGCCACACCATTAATGGTGTTGATGGCCATTGAAGAACCAGCCACCCCCCTTCCCCAATTGCCATTTAAACACCATCAGTGGGCCAAGGGGAATATTTTCGAGCGTTTACCTGGAGGAGACGAGCCACCCCACTGTACTGTTGCATAAGCCGAGCGCCGCCGCCGTCGTCAATGGCATCCCGCCGCTCTTCCCGCATTCAGGCCGCCAGGAAGGTCCTCCTCCACCCCTTCTCTCATGGATAGTTCTTAGCAATCACTAGGTTCAAGGTTCGGGCTCAATTGAGCCCGAATCCATTTCGAAATTTCATGGTTTTTCCATGGAAATCCTCCTCTCGCGATCGCCGGAAAACGGCCCTCCGGCGGCCAAGCCGCCGCCTGGCGACGGCCACCACCTCAACGGAGGTGGTGGTGGCGGTGGCCGGCCGGGGAGGCGGTCGGATCGCCGGCGGTGGCGTTTGGAAGTTGCTCCAGGCGGGATCAATCGGGATCGTTGGCTGAATGGAGAAGATGACTGGATGCCGTTAATCCCTGCGCCAAGATTCGTGTTGCATCAGGGAATAAACTATAGGAAATGATTTCTGGATTATTTCATTTCTGTCACACATTATATATTAAAAGGTTTTAATTTTTAAAAATACTTAGGTTCCTCTGGTGGAAAGACTTTCAACACAAAAGTTGTAGCCCTCTGAGTCTATTTTATTTTACAAATTTGTTTGAACCCATTTGGGTGCATGGTCTGACCAGGGCACCCATTTTGGTGGGACATACCCTTAGGGCTAGGCAGTCATTAAATTGAGTGCCCACACTTCATCCCTAGCCCAAATCAGTTGAACTTTTGGCAGGGAGTCTAACCTAGCTATACCTAGGGCCTGCCCAAAGCTCAGAATTTTTGGACACACAAATTTCCTAAAGTGTTTGACTTTATTTAATAAAGCTAGGGTAATTAAATTAAGTAGTCAAATTACCTCCAAACCCTCCCAAATTTTGGTGAGTGGTCCCTGGGCTCATGTTAGGTATCTGTATAGAGTTTCACCTAATTTGGAAGTGTTTTGAATAGGTTTTGACCCAACCCTAACTATACCTTAATAAGGGTATTTTGGTCAAAAAGTGCATTTCTGATTTTGAGTGACCAAATCACTTCAACAGAGGCTGAAATTTGGGCCACTGACTTGTTATGGCACTTAGCACCTCCCCATGGAATGTGGGGTAGTGTGGAATTGTTTTGCCCTAAGTTCCTAGGCCAAACCCTAAGGAGGGACCTTTTTGCCTTGTGAAGGGCATGGGTCCTAAACACCTTGGATGAACATCAAATTTTGCAAGGAGGTTCCTAGGATATATAAAACCCTCTGTTAAAAATATTAACTAATTTTGAAAAGGGTAGGGTCCCCAAAACCCTAACCCTAGCTTAGGACCTAAAACTTGTAGTGTAGGTTTAGGTTAGCTAAACATCTTGAAACTTAACCAAATTTGGGTAGTGAGGGAATAAGGATATTTTGAGCCTCTGATAATTTACTTGGGGAGTTTTGATCAATATTTGTAGCACTTCATTTGTAACCAATAGGATTGCCCTAATTAATAATTTGGCTATTGTGGTCTCACTGCCCATTGAAAGGGCATGAAATATTGGCAGAGGTAGTTTTAGACTATACTAATCATGTATGAATTTTGATAGAATTTTTGGATAACTAGTTAGGGCATCTACTTCACAAGTGCTTTATTTTGGTTACACACTAAATAATTCTTGCAAGAGCCCAATACTTATTGAAAAATTATGAAACTTGATACATAGTGTTTCTAGCTCAATATTATCATGTGGGAATTTTTGTGGAAATTTTTGATGGTTAATTAGTATACTTTGTTCATTAACCCATAAACTTGAAATTTCATGAGAAAATCAAGTATAGCTTTTTTTTTCTGAATGATAAATTATGAAACTTTTTCTAGGGTATTTGTAGGCCATCATAATCATCCCTGAATTTTCTCTGAATTTTTGGAGGTATTATTACTATAAAATTTTTTAAAATGACTTTTTATGAGGTAACTTTGAAATTGAATTTAAGGGCCCAAACCTTGCTGAAAAATTTGAAGACTTAGTCTTTAGAGTTGATTATGCATTTTGTAATTACCATAAATTTATTGGAATATTATCGTGTCTGAAATTGCTACTTCATGTTCAAACTTGGGCTTTTTGGATACTAGAATAAATAAATAAATTATCAGACAAATTAGGAAAATTATGGATTTCTGGATTTATGCTTCAAATGTCATTTTAGCCCTCTAATAATTATCATAGGGTACTGGATGAGTATTTCATGTACTTCCCTTTTTACGGGTCATGTAGCTTAAGTGGTCTGCATATAGCAAAACTGCAGGAAATCATTTTGGATATGAATTAGAGCACGTGTGATGGGTCTTGATGGTTTGCTGAAAGGATAGGTAGAATGGGTTGCATCTATGGAGATGAGTGAGTAGGGTGTGATTTTTGTCTAGGGTTTAGAGGCGTTCGGGTCCGACGAAAGATCGTCCTACCCAAGGAGAGTTGGAGTCAAATCACCCTAGGATTAGCATATCGGAACATGAGAAAATAATGGGTAAGGGAATCAACCAATAACAAAATAAGTACCTTGCGAAAGGGAACGCTGGGCGTAATCCCAACACAGTTCCTAGTGCCCCTTGAGAGCCCTTCACAGGGAATACCGGGGGCAGTCCTGGGTTAACGTAAACTGTTTTAACAAGCTGAAAAGAGTAACTTAGTAATTAGGGTTGCACATTTCACAAACACTATTAGCACCGGATGTTAGCTGGGAGCTTCGGCTCGGATGGTTAAAAGGCGGACTTTGGGTCCGGGGAGCTTCGGCTCGATTGTTTGAGACGGACGTGTTGGTCCGGGGAGCTTCGGCTCGGTTCTTGATTACGCTAATTTGCATGTGCATAAAAGGAAAGGAAATTAAGGTGGTGGGTCTTCGGTATTGGAGGGTCGATGCACCGACGCCAATACGTTGACTCGGCAAGTGTGGTTAGCACTTCGCCAACAGAAGTCCGGTGCGCCAGCCGGCAAGAGTACGCAGGAGTCCGCTTCGTGCACCAAGCGTTGAGGCGTACGATAGGTCTGACCGGTAGTGCTTTACTGGTTTAGAGGTGGGCGAGGCCCAACCCACCGCTTCCGTCTGCCACTACGGAGGTATCCTGGGAGGTTACGACTCCAGAAAGGGGGAACTAAAGGTCTGTGTGCACAGAGTCGGGTGTGTGTGTTGCACTTGCATGTCCATCATACCCACTTGCATGTCATAGCATAATCGTTTCCTTTAACCTTGACACCTAAAGTATAAGTGGAATGGGACGCTTATACTTTAGGACCTGCAAAACGACCCCTTGGTCTATAAGCTTGTGTGGGCAAGTTTATAAATTAAGGTTAAATTTGGATATATATATATTTACTGCTGTTTGATAACCGACACCCCAACGTATAAATTGGTATGGGACTTTTTATACGATGGGAGCCTTGCAGAAGACCCCTTGGCTTATGTGTTTTCACATAAGTGAAGGTTACTTTTCATATTTCAGCTTATTGTCTTTACATGCTATAGAATTTGCTAGTATAGGACCGCTGCCATCTGCTTTTGATATTCTCCACCTTCAAGTCCTCCCCTTTCTTCCTCTCCGCTCGGTGCCTAGGAGCCGTGGGGGAAGGGGCGGGGGATGATAGGACTTAGTCTTTTAGACTAACGGTTTTCGAACCGCATCATTTAGGGGATCGTGGAGACCAGCATGGAGGAGCAGCCCCAGAGACCGGTGCGCTTGGAGGTGGGGCAGTCTAGCTCCGGAGTTCATACAGCCGGGACTGTGAGTCTTGACCTTGAGTAGTTTTTCTGCTTCCGCATGAGTGATTTTGTAGTGAGGATATGTTGTACCGGGCATAAGCCCGTATTTTGCTACTCTGATGTTTTATTCTGTGGACACTCCCTTCGTGGAGTTATATTTATTATGACATGTGATTTTCTGTGGACTGCATTTTGCATTTACATTATTGTGCTACTTTTCTGTGATCGATTTGGCCGGCAGAATCGGCGCTTTGTGGTGATGACCCTTCAGGGCGTGAAGGAGTCACCGCAAAATGGCGGTTCTGGGCCTAAGACCCCGGTGTTGAAAAAGAAAAAAAGGGGGGGGGGGGGTCTTACAAGTGGTATCAGAGCAGACCTCGATCGAAAAGTAGCAGTCCACAATCCCTGGGTCACCCCCGCGCGAGTTTAGTTTGGGGACAAACTAAGCAGCGGAAGCGTGGTGTGCCCATATGGGGGATCACATGTAAATTGTCCACTTTTATTAGGCATTGAGTCGATTACCTACTAATGTAGTTCGTTTTGCAGCCCCCAGCTCAGCCCACTCCACAAGGTGGAGCTCAGCAGACCCCAGACATTGCACCACCTCCCATGGTCCCCACACCTTTCCTTCAGTCAGACATGGGGCAAACCCTTACAGCTATCCTTGAGGCCTTCCGGGCTCAGCAGGCTCCGGCCCAGCAGCCAAACCCAGGGGCCAACTGGATGAGCACCTTCCGAGGACTCTCTCCCCCATCATACTTGGGGACAGAGTCGGCAGTGCGGACAGAGGAGTGGCTGGATGTTATGTACGAGATGTTAACTGGGATACGATGCCCTTGGGAGGAGAGGGTGGCCCTGGTGGTATCTTGCTTGGAGTCCCATGTTAAGAGGTGGTGGAAGACGCTGTTGGACACGACATTTGCTGATAGGGAGATTGCAGAAATCACTTGGGAGGAATTCAGGGCCACGCTGCTGGAGCACTTTGTTCCGCAGTCAGCCAGGGACGAGTTGGAAGAGCGGTTCTTGCAGCTGAGGCAGGGCACCAGGACGGTGGTGGAGTACCACCGAGAGTTCGATCATTTGGCCCGATATGCGGGCTCTTACCAGCTGGACGAAGCAGGTTACGTCAAGAGATTTTATAAGGGCCTAAAAGAGGAGTTGAGGGAGGCCTTGTTGTTTGTTTCTGACGGGCCTATCTCCCGGATTTTGGAGATGGCGAAGAGGATTGAGGCCGATTGGCACACCACTCGGGGCCGGAAGCGGCAAGCGGAGGATCAGGGCCGGAGGGCCCGAAATGATCAGCGGCGAGGCACCATACCAGACGGGAGAAGGACAGAGGAGCAGCCTCGTCAGGAGGTGAGGCAGGAGCCGAGAGAGCAGGTGGTTTTGGCCCCTCAACCTCTCCGGATACAGGAGATGCTGAGACCCGGGGGTATGGCGTATCCCCCGCCGGAGTGCTTCCATTGTCATCAGGTGGGACACCTCCGGAGAAACTGCCCCATGAGGGGGGCACCACCTCCAACACCACAGGGTGGCCAACCTGCCCAGCATTTCGGAGGCCGAGGACGCGGCCGAGGACGTGGTTATCAGGGAGGAGACCGAAGACAGGAAAGGGAGCAGGTATATGCCTTGGACCTAGGCACAGCCTCGAAACCCAGAGCGGGTCATCACAGGTAAGCTAAGATGTTAAGTTGTTTAAATTAAATTTCCGTTCTCAATTGCCCAACAAATAGTACTGCCCTAGGTAGAATAAATAGGAAAGAAAATGTGTTATAAAATACTAAGACCTTTAATCATCTCAGGTATAGTCTTCATCAGCGGCAAGCCCGCCTATACTCTGTTCGACACGGGTGCCTCGCACTCGTTTGTGTCGGAGGACTTTCTGGAAGGGCTGGAAGGAGTGGAACGGTTCACAGGCCGATTGAGTAGAGTGCGTCTACCCGACGGATCGGAGATACTCACCTCAGCCCACTGCAG
The DNA here is from genome assembly GCA_039583875.1 of Platanthera guangdongensis. Classification (NCBI taxonomy): domain Eukaryota; kingdom Viridiplantae; phylum Streptophyta; class Magnoliopsida; order Asparagales; family Orchidaceae; genus Platanthera; species Platanthera guangdongensis. The sequence goes on from CM077166.1 coordinate 165,135,911, forward strand.
TATGGAGGCGGAGATTGGTGGAAAGTCGTTCGAAGTTTCGGCAACGGTCCTGAGGATGCCAGTCTTCGAGCTGATCCTGGGCATGATTTGGCTACAGTGGAACCATGCCCAGATTGATTGTCAAGCGAAGAGGATCACCGTGAGGCACGGGGACTCTACCATCATCATCGAAGGTATAAGACCTGCCTCACGTATACCCTTATCTTCAGTACAGGCCGTCAAGGCTATTTACAGGGGGAGGAGGTCTACGAGGTGCTGTTTGAGATGGCGGAGGCCACGAGTTCTATATCGAATATTTCGGTGGTGCGGGAGTTTGAGGACGTCTTCTCGGAGAAGTTACCCGGATTACCCCCGCGCAGGGAGCAAGACTTCCAATACAGCTTGTGCCGGGGGCCAAGCCAGCGTCCAAGGCACCCTACCGGAAGGCCCCAAAGGAGTTGATGGAGTTCCGGAGCCAGCTTCAGGAGTTAGTGGAAGCCGGATTTGTCCGGCCAAGCTCTTCACCTTGGGGAGCCCCGGTATTGTTCGTCAAGAAGAAAGACGGGACCCTCAGATTGTGCATCGACTATCGAGCACTAAATCGGCTGACGGTCCGGAACACCTATCCACTGCCAGGATAGACGAGCTGTTCGACCAGCTGCAGGGAGCGCAGTTCTTCTCGAAATTAGATTTGAGGTCGGGATACTACCAGCTTCGGATTCGGGAGGAGGACATTCAGAAGACTGCTTTTAGTAGCAGATATGGTTTATACGAGTTTACGGTGATGCCCTTCGGACTCACCAACGCACCATCAACGTTCATGACCCTCATGAACCAAGTCTTCAAGGAATATCTGGATGTGTTTGTCATTGTGTTCATCGATGACATCCTCATTTACTCGAGGACGGAGGAGGAGCACACCCGCCATCTGACACTGACCCTGCAGAGACTGCGGGAGAATCATCTATATGCGAAGTTTAGTAAATGTCAGTTCTGGCTGAAGGAGGTGGGCTTCTTAGGCCACATCATCAGTGGAGCCGGATTGGCAGTGGATCCGGCAAAGATTCAGGCTATTCGGGATTGGCCGCAGCTGAAGACAGCCACCGACGTACGGAGTTTTCTAGGACTTGCCGGTTATTACCGGAAGTTTGTGGAGGGATTCTCTCGAATCGCCCTCCCGCTCACATCCTTGACGAAGAAGGAGGTACCGTTCGTGTGGACCCCGCAGTGCCAGGCAGCTTTCCAGGAGCTGAAGGATCGGCTAACCTCGGCTCCCATTCTTACTCTCCCCTCGGGGAGGGAGGGATTTCAGGTCTACACTGATGCTTCCTACCAGGGTATGGGAGCTGTTCTGATGCAGAAGGGCCATGTGATTGCTTATGCATCTCGCCAGTTGAAGAAGCACGAGCAGAACTATCCGGTGCACGACCTTGAGATGGGGGCGGTCGTTTTTGCTTTGAAGGTCTGGCGCCATTATCTTTACGGAGTCCACTGCGATATCTATTCTGACCACAAGAACCTGAAATACGTGGACACGCAGAAGGAACTGAACATCAGGCAGAGGCGCTGGGTGGAGTTCCTTGCAGATTATCAGTATGAGATGCACTACCATCCAGGGAAGGCAAACGTGGTGGCGGACGCATTGAGTCGGAGAGCTGCCACTTCCGCAGTCGGGACTCAGGTTATGTCTATGGAGTTGGTGATGGAGATTGGAGGATATGCACATCACACTGGTGTCATCCGAGGACCCCGAGCTTTACACGGAGTATTTAGCAGCGGTGAGTGCTACAGATGATATCCGGGACAGAGTCAGAGAGGGACAGAGGCGAGATGTCGATCTGGAGCCGATATTCTGGTCCTTGGAGAACGGTGCAACAGGAGATTATACGATGAGGGACGGCGTGGTATGCTTCAGAGGCCGGACTTATATACCGAGAGGAGGCCAGGTCCGGGAGGATATCATGGCGGAAGCCCATCACAACAGATACTCGGTGCACCCGGGCATCACGAAGATGACTGCGGATTTGAAGAAGACTATGTACTGGCCTGGCATGAAGAAGGATATTACTCGGTTTGTGACCCACTGCGAAGCTTGTCAGCTAGTGAAGGCAGAGTGCAAAAACCCTGCGGGGTTGTTGCAACCGCTTCCGGTACCAGAGTGGAAGTTCGAAGACATCGCGATGGATTTTATTCACGGACTTCCCCAATCACGAACAGGGAATGACTCAATTTGGGTCATCGTCGATCGGTTGACTAAGGTAGCCAGGTTCATTCCGATCAGGAAGGACGACGCTGTGGGAGTTTTAGTACGGAGATTTGTGGAGCAGTTCATTCGATATCACGGGGTGCCCAAGACGATAGTGTCGGATCGGGATGGCCGGTTCACCTCCAGGGAGTGGAGATCCGTGCAAGCTTACTTAGGCACGCGATTGACCTTCAGCACTGCATTTCATCCCCAGACGGACGGGCAGACAGAACGCACCAACCGGACGCTGGAAGACCTTTTGAGGCTATGCATTTTGGACCGCGGGGAACCGTGGGAGAAACTCTTACCCCTGGTCGAGTTCTCCTATAACAACAGCTACCAGTCCAGCATCAGGATGGCGCCTTACGAAGCCTTGTACGGGAGGAGATGCCGAACCCCGCTTTCTTGGGTTCAGGACGAAGATCCGAAGGTGTTGGGATCAGAGTTTGTTGAAGACACCGAGGCTCAGGTGAGGCTGATCAGAGACAGGATGCTAGAGGCGCATAGCAGACAGGCTAAGTACTATGACGCCCGGCATCGGCAGGTGGAGTTCCAGGTGGGAGACCGTGTGTTTCTGAAGATCCGACCCATGCATGGAGTCTCGCGGGTGCGTGGTCGGAGGAAGAAGCTCAGCCCTAGGTACATGGGCCCTTACAGGATCTTGGAGCGGATCGGACCCCTAGCCTACAGGCTGGAGTTACCACCAGAGCTGGAAGCGCTGCACGACGTCTTCCATATTTCTTCGCTGAGGAGGGCTCTGCTATGCCCGAAGCAGCAGATTTTGACCACCGAAGGGCCGGTAGCTTCAGACCGGTCAGTTCGTTTGGAGCCTGTTAGGATCGACGATCGAGGAGTACGAGTCTTGCATCGCAAGAAGGTCCCATTAGTCAAGGTACTGTGGAGGAACCACGGCCAGGAGGAGCATACCTGGGAGCCGCAGGACCTGATGTAACAAAGATACCCAGAGCTGTTTGGTCAGGTATACCTCACAAACCCCTCAAGATGTTTAATTTATTTTCCTGCTTAAAACTAGTAAGGGCTGCACTAGGCAGATAGAGGCTTATCTTTTGTTTATTGGGGGCTTACCCTTGTTTATTGGGATCTTGGTTTGCCAATTGGGCGAAATGGACACATATCTAGGTTTCCCTTAAAACCTAATTTAGCAAACAAGGCGTCATGCTGGGATGTTACAAGGTTCTTTTCTTCGGTAGTAAGTCCCGTAGGCTCAACCTTGATTTCGGGGACGAAATATTTGTTTTGTTTATTGTGATTTGTAACATCCCATTTCCAACTAGACCCCTAAGAGTGGTTTTGGCCATGACTAGGTCATGACAAAACCCTAGGAAGCCAGAAATGGGCCAAGAGATAGGGGACAGAATGTGGAAGATCATCATGGTCTGCAAATAGTAGATCTCTGAGCAATGGTTTAGGATGATCATGGGCTACACCCTAACCCCAAGACCCTACCACAACACCCCTAATACCTTGGGAGGCCCATTAGATCCATAAGGACCCATTAGGGTCAACCAAAGAGGCTCAGTTGACCAAGGTCAACCCTAGCCCTAAATGGGTCAAACTAGCCTACTTAGGGTCAATTGACCTACTCCTAGCCTAGAGGACCCCACCTATGCCCTCCTAACCCTAAAGTGAGGTCAATGGGTCACTAAGGACACATTGGGGTCAGCCCTAGAGGCCAGGTTGACCCAAGTCAACTCAAGCCCCTAATCTGGTCAAAGTATCCTTACTAAGGGTATGTGACCTCCAAAGTGCAGGGCAACCCTACATAACCCTACCTAGACCCTAGGGGAAGCCAATGGGTCACCAAGGACCCATAGGGGTCAACCTAATTGGTCATGTTGACCCAAGTCAACTCTAGCCCTAAAATGGTTAAAGTGCCCTTGCCAAGGGACATGTGACCACCAAGATGCCCAACCAACCCTATTCAAGTAACCCTAGACCTTAAGGGAGTCCAATGGGCCACTAAAAACCCAATGGGGTCAACCCAGATGGTCAAATTGGCCCAGGTCAACCCTCATTTAGGTCAAGTCAAACCTAGCCCAAAAGGGCTAACCCAAGCCCAAGCCACTTCTCCCTTAGGCTAACCCCATTTCCATGACCATCATAACCAAGTGGGCTGCATTTAGCTTGTGGGGTTGACCAGTCAACCAGAGGTGACTAGGAGAGAGAAAGGAGCTCCCCTCCATGATAATGTAGGAGAGAGAAGATGAGGAAGAGGAAGGGGAGAGTGGAAGGCCGGCCAAGGGAGGCTAACAGCCACCATTTATGGCTGCAATCAACTCCTCTAGGGAAGAGGAGTTGATTCCAGCCATTTTCCGGCCACCAAGGGGTGGATTCAGCCCCCCTCCACTCTACCCGAGCCACACCATTAATGGTGTTGATGGCCATTGAAGAACCAGCCACCCCCCTTCCCCAATTGCCATTTAAACACCATCAGTGGGCCAAGGGGAATATTTTCGAGCGTTTACCTGGAGGAGACGAGCCACCCCACTGTACTGTTGCAGAAGCCGAGTGCCGCCGCCGTCGTCAATGGCATCCCGCCGCTCTTCCCGCATTCAGGCCGCCAGGAAGGTCCTCCTCCACCCCTTCTCTCATGGATAGTTCTTAGCAATCACTAGGTTCAAGGTTCGGGCTCAATTGAGCCCGAATCCATTTCGAAATTTCATGGTTTTTCCATGGAAATCCTCCTCTCGGGATCGCCGGAAAATGGCCCTCCGGCGGCCAAGCCGCCGCCTGGCGACGGCCACCACCTCAACGGAGGTGGTGGTGGCGGTGGCCGGCCGGGGAGGCGGCCGGATCGCCGGCGGTGGCATTTGGAAGTTGCTCCAGGCGGGATCAATCGGGATCGTTGGCTGAATGGAGAAGATGACTGGATGCCGTTAATCCCTGCGCCAAGATTCGTGCTGCATCAGGGAATAAACTATAGGAAATGATTTCTGAATTATTTCATTTCTGTCACACATTATACATTAAACGTTTTTAATTTTTACAAATACTTAGATTCTTCTTGTGGAAAAACTTTCAACACAAAGGTTGTAGCCCTCTGAGTCTATGTTATTTTAAAATTTGTTTGAACCCATTTGGGTGCATGGTCTGACTAGGGCACCAATTTTAGTGGGACATACCCTTAGGGCTAGGCAGTCATTAAATTGAGTGCCCACACTTCATCCCTAGCCCAAATCAGTTGAAATTTTGGCAGGGAGCCTAACCTAGCTATACCTAGTGCCTGCCCAAAGCTCAGAAATTGTGGACACAAATTTCCTAAAGTTTTTGACTTTATTCAATAAAGCTAGGGTAATTAAATTAAGTAGTCAAATTACCTCCAAACCCTCCCAAATTTTGGTGAGTGGTTCCTGGGCTCATGTTAGGTATCTGTATAGAGTTTCACCTAATTTGAAAGTGTTTTGAATAGGTTTTGACCCAACCCTAACTATACCTTAATAAGGGTATTCTGGTCAAAAAGTGCATTTCTGATTTTGAGTGACCAAATCACCTCAACAGAGGCTGAAATTTGGGCCACTGACTTGTTATGGCACTTAGCACCTCCCCATGGACTGTGAGGTAGTGTGGAATTGTTTTGCCCTAAGTTCCTAGGCCAAACCCTAAGGAGGGACCTTTTTGCCTTGTGAAGGGCATGGGTCCTAAACACCTTGGATGAACATCAAATTTTGCAAGGAGGTTCCTAGGATATATAAAACCCTCTGTTAAAAATATTAACTAATTTTGAAAAGGGTAGGGTCCTCAAAACCCTAACCCTAGCTTAGGACCTAAAACTTGTAGTGTAGGTTTAGGTTAGCTAAACATCTTGAAACTTAACCAAATTTGGGTAGTGAGGGAATAAGGATATTTTGAGCCTCTGATAATTTACTTGGGGAGTTTTGATCAACATTTGTTGCACTTCATTTGTAACCAATAGGATTGCCCTAATTAATAATTTGGCTATTGTGGTCTCACTGCCCATTGAAAGGGCATGAAACATTGGCAGAGGTAGTTTTGGACTATACTAATCATGTATGAATTTTGATAGAATTTTTGGATAGCTAGTTAGGGCATCTACTTCACAAGTGCATTATTTTGGTTACACACCAAATAATTCTTGCAAGAGCCCAATACTTATGGAAAAATTATGAAACTTGATACATAGTGTTTCTAGCTCAATATTATCATGTGGGAATTTTTGTGGAAATTTTTGATGGTTAATTAGTATACTTTGTACATTAACCCATAAACTTAAAATTTCACGAGAAAATCAAGTATAGCATTTTTTTTCTAAATGTTAAATTATGAAACTTTTTCTAGGGTATCTGTAGGCTATCATAATCATCCCTGAATTTTCTCTGAATTTTTGGAGGTATTATTACTGTAAAATCTTTAAAAATGACTTTTTATGAGGTAAATTTGAGATTAAATTTAAGGGCCCACACCTTGCTGAAAAATTTGAAGACTTAGGATTTAGCGTTGATTATGCATTTTGTAATTACCATAAATTTATTGGAACATTATCTTGTCTTAAATTGCTACTTCATGTTCAAACTTGGGCTTTTTGGATACTAGAATAAATAAATTAATTATCAGGCAAATTAGGAAAATTATGGATTTCTGGATTTATGCTTTAAATGTCATTTTAGCACTCTAATAATTATCATAGAGGTACTGGATGAGTATTTCATGTACTTCCCTTTTTACGGGTCATGTAGCTTAAGTGGTCTGCATATAGCAAAACTGCAGGAAATCATTTTGGATATGAATTAGAGCACGTGTGATGGGTCTTGATGGTTTGCTGGAAGGATAGGTAGAATGGGTTGTAACTATGGAGATGAGTGAGTAGGGTGTGATTTTTGTCTAGGGTTTAGAGGCGTTCGGGTCCGACGAAAGATCGTCCTACCCAAGGAGAGTTGGAGTCAAATCACCCTAGGATTAGCATATCGGAACATGAGAAAATAATGGGTAAAGGAATCAACCAATAAAAAAATAAGTACCTTACGAAAGGGAACACTGAGCGTAATCCCAACACAGTTCCTAGTGCCCCTTGAGAGCCCTTCACAGCGAATACCGGGGGCAGTCCTAGGTTAACGTAAACTGTTTTAACAAGCTGAAAAAAGTAACTTAGTAATTAGGGTTGCACATTTCACAAACACTATTAGCACCGGATGTTAGCTGGGAGCTTTGGCTCGGATGGTTAAAAGGCGGACTTTGGGTCCGGGGAGCTTCGGCTCGATTGTTTGAGACGGACGTGTTGGTCCGGGGAGCTTCGGCTCGGTTCTTGATTACGCTAATTTGCATGTGCATAAAAGGAAAGGAAATTAAGGTGGTGGGTCTTCGGTATTGGAGGGTCGATGCACCGACGCCAATACGTTGACTCGGCAAGTGTGGTTAGCACTTCGCCAACAGAAGTCCGGTGCGCCAGCCGGCAAGAGTACGCAGGAGTCCGCTTCGTGCACCAAGCGTTGAGGCGTACGATAGGTCTGACCGGTAGTGCTTTACTGGTTTAGAGGTGGGCGGGGCCTGAAAGATATGGTACCTAAACACCTAGAGGGGGGGGGGGTGAATAGGTGACCTAAACCTTTTTGAAACTTACTTGACAGCAAGACAGTTATATCACAGAGTTTTACAGTTAACAGCAACAACAGAATATAAACAGTTAATCCACAGCACAGCACAGCTCAGCAGACACACAAATTTATAGTGGTTCCCAATCTTTGGGTACATCCACTTTCCCCCTTCGCCTATCTAGCAGTGTACTAGATTCGGCCAACCTTCTCCACTATCTCAGAACCCAACAAGGTTCCTACACCTCAGGCCCAAAGCCTTACACTCTGCCACAAAGGCCTACACTCAGCCACCCAGGCCTACACTCAGCCAATCAAGGCCTACACTCAGAGTTCTTCAACTCCTACACTCAAGCAACCAAGCCCTACCCTCAGCCTTTATAATATAGGCTTACAATTCTCTCAGATCCAATGGATCCTACAAGTTAAAATTGAAATACAATAATTAACTCTACAACTCAGAAAATAAGAGAGGAGTTGAGAGTTTCTTGAAGAGTTCTTGGAAGAACTCAGCTAGATCCAAACTGACTTAGCTTCCTTCAAAGCTTCTTGAGTTAGAACTGAATTAGTCTGAATCCTCTGCAGTTGATCCTTGACCTCTGCTTCTTGAGATCCAGAATATTCTGAATCCTTCTTCTCAGCCTTAGTTCCAAAGACTGAATTCTTGATTGGAGCTCTCTCTCTCTCCAACTTCTTAGATCTGCAGTTAGACTGCCAGATCTTCTTGTATTGATCCTCTGTGTTTCACTTTTCTGATTACTTGAATAATCTGATCAACCACTTTAATTATTCTCACTACTTGTAATAACAACAATCAATCCATTTCTGTAAACTATGGGTGCCTATTTATAGGCTTCCTTCATGGTAACCGGCTGGTCCGGTTCATAACAGACTTCTGATTTCTCTGACAGTTGCTGTAGACCGGCTGGATCGGCAGCTGTCATGTCAACCAGTCACTTCTTGAAATTCTCTAACTGTCAGATAGTGTCGAGACTTTCTGTTCTTAAGTGTCGACACTTATAGCCAAGTGTCGACACATGCTGTGTAAGTGTCGACACAAGTCTATAAGGTGTCGACACAACTCCTTGTATGTCTCGACACAGATTCTTCTTCAAGTGTCGACACTGAAATTAAGTGTCGACACAAGTACTTGTTCTTCATTCTTTAACTGTATTCTTCTAAGTGTCGACACATCTCCTTTGTGTCGACACATCTTCATGTGTTGAAACTGTCAAGTGTCGACACTGCTTCTTGGTGTCGACACAAGTCTTCAATTTTATTTCTTCAGCTGAGTGTCGACACATTCCCTTAGTGTCGACACTTGTACTTAGAATATTTTGTAAACTTTTCTGTTCTTTGCTAAGTGTCGACACAGCTCCTTGTGTCGACACTTTCTTCAAGTGTAGAGTCTTCAACTAAGTGTCGACACATTGTGTTGGGTGTCGACACTTTCTTCAAGTGTTCACTCTTCTGGTTGTGTGTCGACACATTGTGCTGAGTGTCAACACATACTTCAAGTGTTGACTCCTTTGAGTGTGTGTCGACACATTGTGCTGAGTGTCGACACATTCTTCATATGTTGACTCTGCTGTTTGAGTGTCGACACATTGTGTTGAGTGTCGACACTTGTCCTTAGTCTCTGCAGAATTTTGCTGAGTGTCGACACAACTCCAAGTGTCGACACTTTCTGGTGTAGACACAGCTCTTCTGGGTGTCGACACTTCTGCTAAGTGTCGACACAGCTTTTCTGCATACTTCTTCACTGAGTGTCGACACAGCTCCAAGTGTCGACACTTTCTGTCTGGTGTCGACTCTTCATCCCAGGTGTCGACACAATGACTCCAAGTGTCGACACTGCTTGTCTGGGTGTCGACTCTTCATCCCAGGTGTCGACACAATGACTCCAAGTGTCGACACTTCTTGTCTGGGTGTCGACACAAGCTTTCTCAAGTGTCGACACTTTCCCTCTGGGTGTCGATACATGGACTTAGAAACTTTTAGCTTCAATCCAGTGTATACCTAACCTGCACAAGTAACTCAAACAAACATCAAATACATTATGATGTATATCATTGAGTTAGGTGAGGCTTCTTCAAATCAGGTACATTTGACCAATGTACCCAACAATCTCCCCCTATTTGAAGAAGTCATAACCCTTAGTCAATGATATACACCACTCATAATTAAAAATTAGAGAATGATGTAAAGCAGGTATATGGTAATAGGGTAAACTTAAACATGTAATAAAGCACACATGTATACTCATTAAACATTGCAGAACAAACAAGAAATAGACACATTCTTCTGAACAATCATGAAAAATATATTTATCAAAAACTGTTCAAACATTGTTTTTAATACATTTTCAATGATTTACAAAAATGTTTAGATGTAACAGATTACAACATTCTTCAGTCTAATCTTAGTCTAATTCTGATCAGGTTCTTTTATGACTATTCCTTTCCTAGCTTGCACTTTGGCTTTTACAGCAGCAGCAGCAGGCTCAGTATCAGCAGTCTTCTTGCCTTTGGAGTCCTTCTTATTTTGTTCTTCAGCCTTGATTTTCTGCCTCTCAAAGTAATGATAGGGCTTAGGAAAGTACTTGCTAGGCTCCACAGCTGTAGGAGGTAGCTTTCCTAACTTAGCCTTCCTTCTATACTAGACAATGGCTTCCTGCCTAATCTCATGCTTCCTCCATTCTGCTTCTGAGAACCATTTGTTCCTCTCATGTGCATTGTCCTTGGCTGCTTTCCAGGCTGTGAGAATGATGTTCCTAGAAGTAGGGCTCCACTGTTCAAAATCTGGTTTTTGCTTAGCTAGTTCCCTGAACTTCTTCTTTGACAGCCTTGTCTCTTCTTCTTTGTCCATAGCCTCTTGCATAGTGCTGTAACAGGTTGAACAACCTTTTCCAGAACAATATTAGGCTTTCCAGTAGTTGGACTATACATTGTGCTTACTTCTGCATGAACCATGTCAAAATCTGGAGGTGGATAGATCACCTGAGCTACTTCCTATTGCTCACCTCCAAGATAAGTACTTTGAATACCTGATTCAGCTACATTATCATCATCACACAGGGGAGGATAGCCCAGTGTAGCTCTGATGGAGTTAGAAATCCATTTGGCATGGTCAGAGCTAGCTTTGACTAACACCCTCTCCCCCTTTATGACTTCTTGTTCAACATGATCTCTGACATCATCTTTCTGGAACCTGATTTGGCTGTCCAAGTACCTGATGCCATCCTTAAAATAAGGTCTAAGCTTTGTAAGCTGTTCAGAAATGACCTTCTGTGAATCCTTAATTGCAGTCTTGACAGCAGCAATTTCATTTTGAAATGCTTTATCAAATTCAGCCTTTGCAGCAGCAGATGATGTTGAAGGTTCAGCAGTCTTAGTCTTTAGTTCAGTGACTATAGCATTGTGGGAGGGAGTTAAATTATCATTCATTCTTAATTGATTCTCCAGCACATAGCCTTGCTTTAGTGCTATATCATCTACTTGAGTCTTGATCTTTTCCTGATGAGTTGCCAGAAATACCACTGCATTTCCACCCTTGTGGAAGCATTCATTCATCTCTTTCTTGTTCAGGTTCATCTCAAACCTGATTGATTTTATATCTTGAGCTAAATCAAATTGTAAAGACTTGTGGCCTTCATCAATATACTTCTCTATAGCCCTCCTGTGCTCATCCAGCTTAACTTGAATTGCTACCATTAAGCCACTGTAATCAGTGGATGGAGCTTGTTGGACTAAGGAGTGCTGAGCAACAGTTTGTAGAGCCTTCTTGTAGCTCTGACTCCTTCTTTTTAATACAAAGAATTTCTTCTTTTTAGCTTGTTCAGTCTCATCTTCCTCAGACTCTGAAGTACTGGCTATATTTACCCTGTCCTTAGGGCTTGATGGTTTTTCAGCTTGCACATCCAGTGCCTTCTCAGTGTCTAGCCTTAAAGGCTCATCCTGAACTTCCAAGTTCTCCCCCTCAACAGAAGCACCTTTCTCTTCAGCAGCAGCATTCTTGTCCATGTCAAAATCCTCTTGATCTAAATTAAGAAATAGATCTTCCATTGTATATTCAGGAGGTGACTGTGCAGGAGATGTACTGTGTTCATCAACTACTTTATCAGGAACTTTTTGCACAACAGATGTGTCTTGGAGAACAACATCTGGTTCTTGATTTGCTTGCTGAGTTTGCTGATGGATATCAGACAAATCAGAATCTATTATAGAAAAATCTAAAGTATTGAGGTCAGAAAGTACCTCTTGGATAATGAGTGTAGCTTGCTCACTCTCCAGTGTAGAGGGTTGTTCTACAGCTGGAGGCTCCCCCTGGCTTGGATCCTTTTGTATGGGGCTAGCTGTAGGCAGCTCCCCCTGGATTTCAGCTGTCTCTTGAGGAGCAGGAGACTTCTCTGCAGCCACTTCCTCATGACTATCAGGAGTGAAAACAACTAGTTCTTCACTACCTGAACTGCTGGAGGACTCCTGTGTCACAGGAGCTATCTTCCTCTTCTTCTTTGGAGGGGAATCTTTCTTAGAAACTTGCTTTTCTGGGGTAGGAACTTCCTTAGACAGCACTCTTTCCCATCTTGAAAATATCCTCATATCCATCCTTCTCATGTGATTGATTTTAGTACCAGCAGCATTGCTCATTACCTCTGGTATTATACCAGCCAGGTAGAGACTTAGTATTCTGCCCAGATTGGGCTTCTTCAGACTCTCCTTAACTTTCTCATAGACAACCATTGACCAGTCTGTTTTTAGGTTGAAGATAATTCTGGTCATAATACTGAACATGGAGGCTGACACCCTGTCATGCCCTCCAGTCTTACTGAGAATAACTTTCCCCACAATTTCTGACAGGAACTTTCCTTGGGTATTCATTCCTCTCCTGTTGAATACAGATCCAATCTTCAGCTTAGGATCTAGACCACACCAGGTAAGTGCTTCTTTGGTCTTAGATGTAGTCACTTCCTCTTCTTCTTGAATTTTAGGTAGCTGAAGTACCTTTCTCAGAGATTTGGGTGAAATCTTGACCCTGGTGCCATGCACTTTTGATTTGATTTTGTAACCTGAGTCATCTACAGAAGCTCCAGCAAGGAATTCGAGAACTTCCTTCTTCCATATTTTGGTTGATTCTGAAACCAGGTACTCCAATCCAGAATCGGTGACTAGCGTTATCACCGATTTGATTTCTTGATCGCCATCGTCGAATGCGCCACGAACCAGCTCATAGCCTTCATTGACATTCTCCTCGAGCTTGGGTGCCATTAGGGTTTGTAGAATTAGTCTTTAGAAGAGAGAAATGTCGACACAGTAGTTTGGTCTCGAAACTCTGAAAGCGTGTCGACAAACAAAGACAGAACCCTATTTATACCTGTCTATTTTTGAAGATGAACAGGCGGGATGAATTACTAAAGATGTGTCGACACTGGCAATAAGTGTCGACACTGACTTATAATGTCTCGACACTTATGTGTCGACACAAGTTTAGTCAACAGATTTTATGTGTCGACACTTGGTTATGTGTCGACACCACATTACTCGACATGTAGTCGAGACGTTACTTAGAAAATTCTGAGTAAAACTTAAGTGTCGACACCTTATTGGATGTGTCGACACCAACTCGACATGTGTCGACACTAACATTCTGAAGTGTCGACACCAACTTCCTAGATGTGTCGACACCATTTTCCTGAAGTGTCGACACTTACTATTCTGTGTCGACATAGACTTGTCTATGTGTCGACACCTTTTTACTTAGCCAATTTTTAGTTCTGTAAACTTAGTCTAAGTTTATCATACCTAGTTCAATTTTGAACCTATTGAACTTAGCTTCTTCTAAGGGCTCAGTAAACATATCAGCTATCTGATTATCAGTTTTAACATATTCAAGTGCAATATCATTTCTTTCTACATGCTCCCTAAGAAAGTGATATTTAATCTCAATATGTTTAGTTCTACTATGTGATACAGGATTATTAGCTATTGAAATAGCACTTGTAGAATCACAGAAAAGTGGAGTTCTACTTACCTGAAATCCATAGTCTTCTAGCTGATGTTGAATCCACAGAAGTTGAGCACAACAACTTCCTACAGCTACATATTCTGACTCAGCTGTGGAGATAGCCACACTAGTCTGCTTTTTGCTGCTCCATGAAATGAGTCTTCCACCTAGGAATTGACAGGATCCAGTGGTGCTCTTTCTATCTTCTTTGCATCCTGCAAAGTCTGCATCTGAATAGCCTATTAGATCAAAATCTCCATTCCTAGGGTACCAGAGGCCTAGATAAGGTGTGCCCTTTAGATATCTCAAGATTCTCTTGACTGCAGTCAAGTGAGACTCTTTAGGGCAGGCTTGATACCCGGCACAAACACATGTAGCATACATAATGTCAGGCCTACTTGCAGTCAAGTATAGTAGGGAGCCAACTATCCCTCTATACAAGGTTTCATCTACAGGTTTCCCTGCATCATCCTTGCTCAGAGACATACTTGACCCCATTGGAGTCTTCATGGTACTGGATGAATCCATACCATACTTCCTTATGAGTTCTAGGGTGAACTTGGACTGACATATGGATAGACCACTTCCAGTCTGTTTAACTTGGAGACCCAAGAAATACTTCAGTTCTCCCATACTACTCATCTCAAATTGACTTTGCATAAGCTTTGCAAACTTTTTGCAAAGGCTACTTTCAGTAGACCCAAATATAATGTCATCTACATATATTTGGACAAGTATGACTTTGCCTCTTGATTCCCTAAGGAATAGAGTCTTATCTATTTTCCCCCTTGAGAACTTGTTCTCAATGAGGAAACTAGATAGGGTTTCATACCAAGCCCTAGGTGCTTGTTTTAACCCATACAATGCTTTCCTAAGTCTATAGACATAATGAGGTAGAGTTGGATCAACAAAACCTGCAGGCTGCTCCACATAGACTTCTTCTTTCAAATTACCATTTAGGAATGCTGACTTCACATCCATTTGGTATACCTTGAATCCTTGATAAGTTGCATAGGCCAAGAACATCCTTATGGCTTCCAGTCTGGCTACTGGAGCAAAGGTTTGATCAAAATCAATACCTTCTTCTTGCCTATAACCTTTAGCAACCAATCTTGCTTTATTCTTAATGATGACTCCTTGTTCATCTAACTTATTCCTGTAGATCCACTTTGTTCCTATCACATTGTGATTTTTAGGTTTAGGAACCAGGTCCCAAACCTTGCACCTCTTTGAACTGATTAAGCTCTTCCTGCATTGCTTCAGTCCACTGTGGATCTTGTATTGCTTCTTCAAATTTCTTTGGTTCTATTTGAGACAGAAAACTTGAATATACTACAGCATTCTGATTTCTGCTCCTTGTCTGAACACCTTGTCTTGGATCTCCAATTATCAGCTCTACTAGGATGATCTCTTAGATGCCTGTTGGCTGGAGGCATCCTTACTTCTGGTTGAACTTCTTCAGCATCTTCATCAAACTGAGTTCCTTGTACTTCTTCAGCTCCTTGTACATGTAGTTCTCCCCCTGGACATAAGCCATCTCCTTCTACTTGCTGTCTTGCAGCAGGTACATCTTCTATGGTTAGCTTGTCCATCTTCTTAGTAAGACCTGTGGGACTGCATACATTGCTAGACAACTCATTGTTAATTAGTTGTGTCTCATCAAAAACTACATGCACAGACTCCTCTACAACTTGTGTAGTCAAGTTGTAGACTCTATAAGCCTTACTATTATTGCTGTACCCAACAAACACTCCCTCTTGGGACTTGGCAGCAAACTTAGTTAGGTAAGACTTTCCATTGTTAAGTATGAAGCATTTGCAACCAAAAATCCTGAAATAGGATAGATTTGGTTTCCTGCCTTTCACAACTTCATAGGGGGTCTTGTTTAACCTATTAGTGATGGTAGCCCTATTTATCACATGGCATGCAGTGTTAACTGCTTCAGCCCAGAAATACTGTGGCAGTGATGAATCACTTAATAGGGTTCTACCAACCTCTATCAAGGTCCTATTTTTCCTTTCAGCAATGCCATTTTGCTGAGGTGTTCTAGGTGAAGAGAATTCTTGAAATATCCCATAGTCTTCACACAGCTTTGTCATGCTTTCAGACTGAAACTCAGTACCATGGTCACTTCTAATTTTGACCACTGTACAGTTCAATTCATTCTGAATATGCTTAACAAAGCTATGAAAGACACTAGGTGTTTCAGATTTCTGCTTTAAGAAGAACACCCAGGAAAACCTTGAGTAGTCATCAACAACTACAAAGGTATAGACCTTCGTACCTAAGCTGTGAACTGACATTGGACCAAATAGATCCATATGCAAGAGGTATAAACACCTCACAGCATCTTTGTTGTCTAAGCTTCTAAAGGTGGATTTAGTCTGCTTGCCCTTTTGACAAGCTGAGCAAATGCCATCTTTGACACACTTAACTTGAGGACCATTCCTCACTAACTCTTTGCTAAAGAGTTTGCTAATAGTCTTGTAGTTAAGATGAGCTAGCCTCTTGTGCCACTTGACACAATGAGAGACTGTCTCATCAGCTACAAGACAAACAGGAGAACCATTGTTCTCAATCATAATGTCTAAGCAGTAGACATTCCTCTTTCTATATCCTGTCAAAATGATCTCTTGATCACTTGACCTCTTGATATGACAACCATTTTTAACAAATGAGATGTCATACCCTACATCACTTAACTGACTTATACTAATGAGGTTGTGTTTCAACCCTTTAACATAAGCCACTTGAGTAATGGTAACAAGGTTTGAAGAGATGTTACCAAACCCTTTGATGATTCCTTTTTCAGAACCACCAAAGGTCACTTTAGGACCATTTTTGATTGGAATGTAGTCCTTTAGTAGTCCCCTTGTTCCAGTCATATGTCTGGAACATCCACTATCCAAGTACCATGTTGGGGTATGGCCACTTGGATTCACCTGCAAAACAAATTAATGAACCTTAGAACCCAAAGTAAACTTGGGTCCTTGGTGATTGTTAGTTTGCAACTTGACATAGCTACCTGCTGGCTTTCCACCAGGTAACTTGCTACTCAACTTGGCACTGGCATTGTGCCAACAATCCAAGGCAAAGTGGCCAACCTTGCCACAACACCAGCATTCAAACTTGTTGTACCTTTGCTTAGGTACAGACTTGGCTGTCTTGACTACAGCAGGCTTATTGAATGTTGGGGCTTTGCCTTTGGACTTGGACTGATCCTGAACAGTCCTAGCTGGTTTAATAAAACCCAATCCAGCCTTTCCTTTATGATGAACAAATTCATCAATCAAGGGTAGCACTGATTTAGGTTTTGAAAACCTAGCAACTAGCTCTCTTTCCTTCTGGAGATTGATCTCCAGTAACTTAATTTGATCATTTTTATAAGTGATAGTTCCCATCTGAATCACAGTAATGTGTTTCAGCCTGGCTACCTCATTGAGCTTTTGATCAAATTCCTTCTCAAAGTCTGTTGCAGCTGCCTTTAGATCAGCAATTTCCTTTGCCTGACTTTTGGCAAGGGACTTGCTTTTCTTATAGGCTTGCAACAGTACTTTATATTCATCTAAGAGCTGATGAATATCTCCCTCAGATTCAGAAACACTTCCATCACTTGATGAAGATGAATCTGACTCTGAACTAGTACTGAAATCTGAACTTTGAGTTGGACTTTGTACCTGACTAGGTCCTGGCTGCTCCAGGATTTTGGTACTTTCAGTCAATGCCATCAGTCCTTGGCACTGACACTCTTCTTGTTCATAGATTGATTCCATGATCTGCATAAACTCCTCTTCTTCTTCAGCAAATAGCCCTATGTAGGCTTCAGCATCTGTCTCAGTGTCTGAAGAAGAAATGTCTGAAAGAGTCTTCTCATTCTTTGCAACAAAGGACTTCTCCTTCTTTCCTTTGAAGTGAGTCTTCTTTTTGTCACTGGATTCTTTTCTTCTCTCAGGACAATCTACAATAACATGACCCTGTCTATTGCAGCAGTAACACACTATCCTAGACCCAGTTGCCTTGCTAGTCTTAGTCTTTTTCTTGTCCTTCTTTGAAGGCTTCTTCTCCTGATACTGAACTTCTTTCCCTTTGGAAAATGAAGGTCTGGACTTCCACTGTTTCTTCTTCAGGAATTTCTGAAAATGTCTGGTGAATGCAGCAAAGTCTTCATCACTTTCACTGCTTGTAGACTTTGTGCTAACAGACTCATCAGATTCTGATTCAACTACCTCTGGAGGAGGAGTTGATGACTTAGTCCTGCCCTTTCTAGGTACTTCTGACTTGAAGGCAACAGTCCTTTCCCTGTGCTCAGTCCTTGTTGATTTTTCCTCCTCTTTTCTCACAGACAGCTGCATCTCATAAGACAACAACTTGCCAAACAGTGTGGGAGGAGGAATTTCTCCCAACTTTGCCATTTCTCTGATGGCACAGATCTTAGTGTCCCAATCTTTGGTTAGGGACCTCAAGAACTTATCATTCAATTCATAGTTAGTGAACTCTCTTCCATAGGACATGAGTTCATTAACAATTCTATAGAACTTCTTGTAGCATTCAGTGATGCTATCTCCTCTTCCTTGCCTAAAGCTCTCATACTCTTGATTAAGCAAGGACTTTCTATCTTGCCTAACTTCTTCAGAACCTTCCATATAGACAATGAGGGTATCCCACATTTCTTTTGCTGTTTTACAGTGAATTAGGTTCTGAAAATTTGCATCATCAATGGCACTTACTATTATGTTTTGTGCCCTTTTGTCCATAGTGGCTAGGACAATTTCATCCTTGGTCATCTCAGAGAAATCCTTTGGAGTCCTCTGATTTGCATCCAATACTGAGATCTTCATGGGCACATATGACCCCTCTTTGACTGTGATGTAGATTCTAGTGTCAGAGGCTTCCATAAACAGCCTTACCCTTTCTTTCCAGATTCCAAAAATCTCTTTTCTGCATATGGGCAGTTTCATTGAACCCAATTCCTTGTGATTCTCTGAAGAACCCATGTTTCTTGATTTTCTTGAAACTGTGTTCTGACTTACACTGAATCTGCCAAACTGGATCTCCTCAGACAGTTAGTCCTTTTTGAAGAACCTCGCTTTGATATCACTTGAAAGATATGGTACCTAAACACCTAGAGGGGGGGGGGTGAATAGGTGACCTAAACCTTTTTGAAACTTACTTGGCAGCAAGACAGTTATATCACAGAGTTTTACAGTTAACATCAACAACAGAATATAAACAGTTAATCCACAGCACAGCACAGCTCAGCAGACACACAAATTTATAGTGGTTCCCCAATCTTTGGGTACATCCACTTTCCCCCTTCGCCTATCTAGCAGTGTACTAGATTCGGCCAACCTTCTCCACTATCTCAGAACCCAACAAGGTTCCTACACCTCAGGCCCAAAGCCTTACACTCAGCCACAAAGGCCTACACTCAGCCACCCAGGCCAACACTCAGCCAATCAAGGCCTACACTCAGAGTTCTTCAACTCCTACACTCAGGCAACCAAGCCCTACCCTCAGCCTTTATAATATAGGCTTACAATTCTCTCAGATCCAATGGATCCTACAAGTTAAAATTGAAATACAATAATTAACTCTACAACTCAGAAAATAAGAGAGGAGTTGAGAGTTTCTTGAAGAGTTCTTGGAAGAACTCAGCTAGATCCAAACTGACTTAGCTTCCTTCAAAGCTTCTTGAGTTAGAACTGAATTAGTCTGAATCCTCTGCAGTTGATCCTTGACCTCTGCTTCTTGAGATCCAGAATATTCTGAATCCTTCTTCTCAGCCTTAGTTCCAAAGACTGAATTCTTGATTGGAGCTCTCTCTCTCCAACTTCTTAGATCTGCAGTTAGACTGCCAGATCTTCTTGTATTGATCCTCTGTGTTTCACTTTTCTGATTACTTGAATAATCTGATCAACCACTTTAATTATTCTCACTACTTGTAATAACAACAATCAATCCATTTCTGTAAACTATGGGTGCCTATTTATAGGCTTCCTTCATGGTAACCGGCTGGTCCGGTTCATAACAGACTTCTGATTTCTCTGACAGTTGCTGTAGACCGGCTGGATCGGCAGCTGTCATGTCAACCAGTCACTTCTTGAAATTCTCTAACTGTCAGATAGTGTCGAGACTTTCTGTTCTTAAGTGTCGACACTTATAGCCAAGTGTCGACACATGCTGTGTAAGTGTCGACACAAGTCTATAAGGTGTCGACACAACTCCTTGTATGTCTCGACACAGATTCTTCTTCAAGTGTCGACACTGAAATTAAGTGTCGACACAAGTACTTGTTCTTCATTCTTTAACTGTATTCTTCTAAGTGTCGACACATCTCCTTTGTGTCGACACATCTTCATGTGTTGAAACTGTCAAGTGTCGACACTGCTTCTTGGTGTCGACACAAGTCTTCAATTTTATTTCTTCAGCTGAGTGTCGACACATTCCCTTAGTGTCGACACTTGTACTTAGAATATTTTGTAAACTTATATTTTGTAAACTTTTCTGTTCTTTGCTAAGTGTCGACACAGCTCCTTGTGTCGACACTTTCTTCAAGTGTAGAGTCTTCAACTAAGTGTCGACACATTGTGCTGGGTGTCGACACTTTCTTCAAGTGTTGACTCTTCTGGTTGTGTGTCAACACATTGTGCTGAGTGTCGACACATACTTCAAGTGTTGACTCCTTTGAGTGTGTGTCGACACATTGTGCTGAGTGTCGACACATTCTTCATATGTTGACTCTGCTGTTTGAGTGTCGACACATTGTGTTGAGTGTCGACACTTGTCCTTAGTCTCTGCAGAATTTTGCTGAGTGTCGACACAACTCCAAGTGTCGACACTTTCTGGTGTAGACACAGCTCTTCTGGGTGTCGACACTTCTGCTAAGTGTCGACACAGCTTTTCTGCATACTTCTTCACTGAGTGTCGACACAGCTCCAAGTGTCGACACTTTCTGTCTGGTGTCGACTCTTCATCCCAGGTGTCGACACAATGACTCCAAGTGTCGACACTGCTTGTCTGGGTGTCGACTCTTCATCCCAGGTGTCGACACAATGACTCCAAGTGTCGACACTTCTTGTCTGGGTGTCGACACAAGCTTTCTCAAGTGTCGACACTTTCCCTCTGGGTGTCGACACATGGACTTAGAAACTTTTAGCTTCAATCCAGTGTATACCTAACCTGCACAAGTAACTCAAACAAACATCAAATACATTATGATGTATATCATTGAGTTAGGTGAGGCTTCTTCAAATCAGGTACATTTGACCAATGTACCCAACAGGGCCCAACCCACCACTTCCGTCTGCCACTACGGAGGTATCTTGGGAGGTTACGGCTCCAGAAAGGGGGAACTAAAGGTCTGTGTGCACGGAGTCGGGTGTGTGTGTTGCACTTGCATGTCCATCATACCCACTTGCATGTCATAACATAATCGTTTCCTTTAACCTTGACACCTAAAGTATAAGTGGAATGGGACGCTTATATTTTAGGACCTGCAAAACGACCCCTTGGTCTATAAGCTTGTGTGGGCAAGTTTATAAATTAAGGTTAAATTTGGATATATATATATTTACTGCTGTTTGATAACCGACACCCCATCGTATAAATTGGTATGGGACTTTTTATACGATGGGAGCCTTGCAGAAGACCCCTTGGCTTACGTGTTTTCACATAAGTGAAGGTTACTTTTCATATTTCAGCTTATTGTCTTTACATGCTATAGAATTTGCTAGTATAGGACCGCTGCCATCTGCTTTTGATATTCTCCACCTTCAAGTCCTCCCCTTTCTTCCTCTCCGCTCGGTGCCTAGGAGCCTGAGGGAAGGGACGGGGGATGATAGGACTTAGTCTTTTAGACTAACGGTTTTCGAACCGCATCATTTAGGGGATCGTGGAGACCAGCATGGAGGAGCAGCCCCAGAGACCGGTGCGCTTGGAGGTGGGGCAGTCTAGCTCCGGAGTTCATACAACCGGGACTGTGAGTCTCGACCTTGAGTAGTTTTTCTGCTTCCGCATGAGTGATTTTGTAGTGAGGATATGTTGTACCGGGCATAAGCCCGTATTTTGCTACTCTGATGTTTTATTCTGTGGACTCTCCCTTCGTGGAGTTATATTTATAATGACACGTGATTTTCTGTGGACTGCATTTTGCATTTACATTATTGTGCTACTTTTCTGCGATCGATTTGGCCGGCAGAATCGGCGCTTTGTGGTGATGACCCTTCAGGGCGTGAAGGAGTCACCGCAAAACGGCGGTTCTGGGCCTAAGACCCCGGTGTTGAAAAAGAAAAAAAGGGGGGTCTTACAAAGAGAAAGGAAGAAAATGAGTGGATCTCCCGAATTATAAATTCATGGAGAAATGGGGAAACAGTATTCCGACCCCCCACTCCGAGCAGGAAGGGTACTCATCATGCCTTCAGGTATGATCACAGGAACAATCGTGGTCACTGCAATGGTGATCTGTCCTCATGTGGAGACACCCATAGTGCAAGGGCCGTCATGGCCACCCATGAGAGAATACCTAAGGCTCATTCTGAGCCCTTTGTATTCTCGGCCACTGCCCCTACTCGGCATGAATCTGCTGGGATCAGCTCTCAGAACTCTTCTCTCCACCCAAGGACACAGGAAAGGGAGGTTAGAAGTCATGCTGTAAGTTCTCATGGGGCCTCAGGAAGGTGCTAACTGAAAGGAAGACACCACCTCCCAGGCCTCGTATGCTCGCTGCATGCATTCCTTCCACCCTTCCACGTGTCACGGTGGAAGAGGCAGTTTTGGGAGCGGATCCAGATCTATCCCGTTTGGACCTAGGTTCATGACTACCTCAGTCACTAGATCAGGTCAAAAACGGAGATACAACATTCACACGTGTTGGTGCTGTGGCAAGGTGGGACACTTTGCCATAGACTGTTGGCACAACCCCTCTGTGTCAAGGGCAAGGGCCTATCCACATCTCCTGGGCAGAGGTAGTCTTCCTGACAGGATTTCTGAGGGAAGGCATTCGAGTGTTTATGCTAACAAGAACCTAGGACCCAATATGTATTGGGTTCCTAAGGTAAAGTAACTCTCTTTTGCAGGGTAGTCTAGATTCCCGTAAACATGATGGGAACTAGACAGTAGATGTTTCAAGACTAACTTGGAACAAATATATGGAATATCAGAAGTACCATTTACAATGGGATACTCGCATTGAACACCTGGTATGTCTCAAACTGAGGGGGTAAATTATGAATCTCATAATCCCAGGTATTTTTGTTCAGCTCATATACTTGAGTCATATTGTATCGACATATACATATATATATATAATTATATATATACACATATATGTGTGTACACTTAAGGATAGG
The DNA here is from genome assembly GCA_039583875.1 of Platanthera guangdongensis. Classification (NCBI taxonomy): domain Eukaryota; kingdom Viridiplantae; phylum Streptophyta; class Magnoliopsida; order Asparagales; family Orchidaceae; genus Platanthera; species Platanthera guangdongensis. The sequence continues at coordinate 165,159,052 of CM077166.1, forward strand.
TTAACACTGTAAACATAAACCTTAGATACATTAATAAAGATTTACCTGTAATTCCACTGGCAGATTCGAGAACTAACATCTACAGGCTTAAATCAGTTCACTGAAAACTAACGAATATGCGTCATTGGAAATCACTACAACTTACACTTGACATCAAGAAATGTATGGAAAAAACCCCGTTCAAACCCTAAATAGACTGGAATTAAGAAATATATACATATTTAGAAGATTTTTTAAATTGTCTTGATAACAGAAGACTTCGAGAATCCGGCATGGCTCTTAACCCATAGATTCCTATCAAAGAATCCCTCCGATTTCGACTTAGACAAACTGGAAACCCTCTAAAACCGCTTAACCCGAAGACTTCCTCCGAACCTTAGCGTTTCGCTCTTCACACAGAAATCCTTTTAAACCCGTCGATATCGCATAGTATCCCGCCGACCCTTCATATTCCGCAGGAAGCTCACCGAAGGAAACTCGCCGATTGACTGCAGGAATCCCGCCTCTTTCGTCGACAACCGCAGGAATCCCGCCTCTTCCCCTTCCGACGACAACCGCAGGCAACTCTCCGTTTCTTCCGTCGACAACCGCAAGCAACTCTCTATTTATTCACAGTAGAAAAGAGAATCGCGATCTTCTTCCGGTTTCCCGCCGTTTCTGTCGATTCCCACCTTCTACGCTCTTGGGTAACCACTTTCTCACCCTTGCAGTGACTTACTGTTAGTGTAGCTTCCCTCTTGATTCCTGATTAGGCGTAGTCTTAGGATTTCAGTCTTGCAATGGCTCCAAGGACAACCGCCGGCCTGGTCACTGGTTGTGAGTTAGTTCGAACAGGGTTCTCACATGCTTCTGATGAATTCAGAAACATTATTATCATGCTTGAAGAGGCTGGACTCTCATTCATACAGGAGCACCCCTGTAAAATCTTGGACAAGGAAGTGATGGAGTTCTTCGCAACTGCCAAACTCCGGAATGAAGACTCTCTCATCAAGAGCAAGGTAACAGGGGCAAAGATCAAGATGTCTGCAAGCAAGCTGACCCAATACTTGCAGCTCACTAGCTCTGCGCAAGAGGATTATCTGGAGGAACAGGATAAAAACAGGACATTATCATTCTGTGGACTCGCTCGAGGAACTAGATCGATAAAGCGAAAGGATATGAATGAGGAGGGGAAACTTCTGTCAGACATCATTGGGAAAGTACTCATATACAAGCCGGACTCTCATGACCACATCTCAGCGGACATGTTCAAGATCCTTGTGGCAATTGTATGCAGAAAAAGATTGAACTGGGGGGCACTGCTTTTTGAGAAGATAAAGGACACTCTCAAATCTCCTAGCTTTGGCCGAATCATCAGTCTATATCTCAATCAATTAAACGGAGATAAGTATGACATGAGTAATGGAGTTCCACTGCATTACTTGAAGAAAATGGACTCGAGCGTCTTTGACAGATGGGAGAGACGCATTGGGCAGGCTGCCGTGGTAGAACAACAAGAAGCATCTCCAGCCGAGGACGGAACTGTGGCTGATTACGTAGTAATCCCCAGTGAAATTCCTGATGCACTGACTGCAGGAATTGAGGGGGAGCCTCTACCCGCTTATGCTAATATCGTATCTGACATCTCTCAGATAGCCAGAGATGCAGTGGCAGATATACAAGAAGAAAGTGAAGCTGTGCTGGAGAATGAGGCGGCCCTGCACCTGAACGATCTAGGAGCCGGAGGTGCTGTAGAGGAGACTGCTGACGAAGGTTTGGAAGACGATGTCGCTGAGAATGTGAAAGATATGGTACCTAAACACCTAGAGGGGGGGGGTGAATAGGTGACCTAATCCTTTTTTAACTTTAATGGCAGCAATCAGTTATATCACAGATTTCTAACTACTTTTGCACAGCAATAACAAAGCATACACAGCAAATAACAATCACAGCACAGTAGACACAGTGATTTATAGTGGTTCCCCAAGCTTTGGGTACATCCACTTTCCCCCTTCGCCTATCTAGCAGTGTACTAGATTCGACCAAACTTCTCCACTGTCTCAGAACCCAAATTGGTTCCTACTCCTCAGGCCCAAGGCCTTACAACTCAGCTTTTCCCAAAGCCTACACTCAGCCACAAAGGCCTACACTCAGCCAATCAAGGCCTACACTCAGCCAACAAGGCCTACACTCAGAGATTTCAATCTCCTACACTCAGGCTCTCAAGCCCTACCCTCAGCCTTCATAAATACAGGCTTACAATTCACTCAGATCCAAAGGATCCTACAAGTTAAAATGATTTTACAAATATTAACTCTACAACTCAGAAACAAGAGAGGGGAGTTGAGAGTTTCTTGATGAGTTCTTGGAAGAACTCAGCTGGATCCAATCTGACTTAGCTTTCTTCAAAGCTTCTTGAAAGTAGAACTGAATAAGAATGAATCCTTCTGCAGTTGTTCCTTGACCTCTGCCATTTAGAATTCAGAATAAATCTGAACCCTTCTTCTCAGCCTAGTTCCAAAGGCTGATTTCTTGGATGGAGCCCTCTCTCTCCAACTTCTTAGATCTGCACTTGGACTGCAAGATATTCTTGTGTTGATACTCTATGTACCACTTTAACAACTTGTATTTCAACAATCTGAACTCTAGTTTCTGTAAACTGTAGGTGCCTATTTATATGCCTTCTTCAAGGTAACCGGCTGGTCCGGTTCATAACTGTCTTCTGACATCTCTGACAGGTACTGTAGAAAGGCTGGAACGGCAGCTGTCAAGTCATCCAGTCATTTCTTGAAAATCTCTAACTGTCTGAAAGTGTCGAGACTTTCTGTCTTTAAGTGTCGACACTTATAGTCCAAGTGTCGACACATGCTGTGTAAGTGTCGACACAAGTCTACAAGGTGTTGACACAACTCCTTGTATGTCTCGACACAGATTCTTCTTCAGGTGTCGACACTGAAATTGAGTGTCGACACAAGTACTTGATATTCTATCTTTAACTGAATTCTTCTAAGTGTCGACACATCACCTTTGTGTCGACACATAGTCTTCTATGTTGATTCTTGCTGAGTGTCGACACAGCTCCTTGTGTCGACACTTGATTCTTCTGTTGAGACTTCAGCTGAGTGTCGACACATTCCCTTTGTGTCGACACTTGTACTTAGAATATTTTGTTGATAATTCTGTTCTTTACTAAGTGTCGACACAGCTCCTTGTGTCGACACTTTCTTCAAGTGTAGAGTCTTCAGCTGAGTGTCGACACATTGTTCTAGGTGTCGACACTTACTTCATGTGTTGACTCTTCTGTTGAGTGTCGACACTTTGTTTTTGGTGTCGACACTTTCTTCAAGTGCTGACTCTTCTTGTTGTGTCGACACATTGTTCTGGGTGTCGACACTTTAACTTAGTCTCTGTTGTCTTTTGCTGAGTGTCGACATAGCTCCAAGTGTCGACACTTTCTGGTGTAGACACAGCTTTACTGGGTGTCGACACAGCTCCTTGTGTCGACACTTTCTGTCTGCACTTTTCTTCACTGAGTGTCGACACAGCTCCTTGTGTCGACACTTTCTGTCTGGTGTCGACTCTGTATCCCAGGTGTCGACACAATGACTCCAAGTGTCGACACTGCTTGTCTGGGTGTCGACACAAGCCTTCTTAAGTGTCGACACTTTCCCTCTGGGTGTCGACACATGGACTTTGAAACTTTTTGCTTCAGTCCAGTGATTACTTAACATGCACAAGTAAACTCAACATACATCAAATACATTATGATGTATATCATTGAGTTGGGTGAGGCTTCTTCAAATCAGGTACATTTAACCAATGTACCCAACAATCTCCCCCTATTTGGAGAAGTCATAACCCTTAGTCAATGATATACACCATTCATAATTAAAAATTACAAAATGATGTAAAGCAGGATAATGTACAGCAGGGTAAACATAAACATGTATAAATCACACATGTATACACATACATCAACACAGAACAAATAAGAAATAGACACATTCACAGAACAAACATGAAATATATTGATCATATATTGTTCTAACATTTGTCTTATACATTCTCAGTAGTTTACAAAAATGTTTTACATTCAAAAGATTACAAAATAATCTTCAAGTAAATTCTTAATCTATTTCTGGTCAGGTTCCTTGATAACTATTCCCTTGCCAGCTTGAACTTGAGCTTTGACAGGGGCATCAACAGTTTCAGCATCAGCAGGCTACTTGCCTTTCAGATCTTTCTTTTTGAGCTCTTCAGCTTTGATCTTCTGCCTCTCAAAATAGTGATATGGCTTTGGAAAGTACTTGCTAGGCTCCACTGCAGTAGGAGGTAGCTTTCCCATCTTTGCCTTCCTTCTATACTAAACTATTGCCTCCTGCCTGATCTCATGTTTTCTCCATTCAGCTTCAGAAAACCATTTGTTCCTGTCATGAGTGTTATCCTTGGCAGCTTTCCAGGCAGTTAATATTATATTCCTAGAGGTAGGGCTCCACTGTTCAAAGTCTGGCCTTTGTTCTGCTTGTTCCCTAAAGCTCTTCTTAGACAACCTTGTCTCTTCCTCCTTCTGTAATGCCTCTTGCATGGCTTCAGTAATAGGCTGAACCACTTTATCCAGAATAACATTAGACTTCCCTTCAGTTGGGATATACATCTGATGAATATCAGCTTGCACCATGTCAAAATCTGGTGGAGGATAGATCACTTGAGCTACCTCTGGTTGCTCACCTCCAAGATATGCAGTTTGAATCCCAGATTCAGCAACATTGTCATCATCACAGAGTGGAGGATAGCCCAGTGTAGCTCTGATGGAATTAGATATCCATTTGGCATGATCAGAGCTAGCTTTGACTAAAACTCTCTCCCCCTTTATGACTTCTCGAGCCATATGATCTCTGACATCATCCTTTTGAAATCTGATTTGACTATCCAAGTATCTGATTCCATCTTTAAAGAATGGTTTAAGCTTTTGAAGTTGTTCTGATATGTCTTTCTGGGAGGCGTGGATAGCAGTCTTTACAGCAGTAAGTTCTTCTTGAAAGACTTTATCAAATTCAGCTTTAGCAGCAGCAGTAGATGTAGAAGGTTCAGCAGCCTTGTTCTTTAACTCAGTGACAATAGCATTATGTGAAGCTGTAAGATTGTCATTCATTCTAAGTTGATTTTCAAGAACATATCCTTGTTTCAATGCTATGTCATCCACCTGTGCCTTGATCTTTTCCTGGTGGGTGGACAAGTACACCACTGCATTGCCACCCTTGTGGAAGCAGTCTGTCATCTCCTTCTTGTTAAGGTTCATTTCAAACCTTATAGACTTGATGTCCTGGGCTAGATCAAATTGTAAGGATTTCTGCCCTTCATCCACATAAGCTTCTATGACTTTTCTTTGTTCATCCAATTTAATCTGCATGGCAATCATCAAAGCACTATAATCAACAGTTGGAGCTTGCTGAACTATAGGCTGTGGGGCAATAGATTGCAGAGCTTTCTTATAACTTTGACTTCTTCTCTTGAAGACATACAGTTTCTTCTTCTTTGCCCTAGCACTCTCCTCATCTTCAGAGGCAGAAGTGCTGGCTGTAACATCCCATTTCCAACTAGACCCCTAAGAGTGGTTTTGGCCATGACTAGGTCATGACAAACCCTAGGAAGCCAGTAATGGGCCAAGAGATAGGGGACAGAAAGGTGGGAGATCATCATGGTCTGCAAATAGTAGAACTCTGAACAATGGTGTAGGATGACCATGGGCCACACCCTAACCCCAAGACCCTACCACAACACCCCTAATACCTTGGGAGGCCCATTAGAGCCAAAAGGACCCATTAGGGTCGACCCAAGAGGCTCAGTTGACCAAGGTCAACCCTAGCCCTAAATGGGTCAAACTAGCCTACTTAGGGTCAATTGACCTACTCCTAGCCTAGAGGACCCCACCTATGCCTCCTAACCCTAAAGTGAGGTCAATGGGTCACTAAGGACACATTGGGGTCAGCCCTAGAGGCCAGGTTGACCCAAGTCAACTCAAGCCCCTAATCTGGTCAAAGTACCCTTACTAAGGGTATGTGACCTCCAAAGTGCAGGGTAACCCTACATAACCATACCTAGACCCTAAGGGAGGCCAATGGGTCACCAAGGACCCAATGGGGTCAACCCAAATGGTTATGTTGACCCAAGTCAACTCTAGCCCTAAAATGGTCAAAGTGCCCTTACCAAGGGGCATGTGACCCCCAAGATGCCCAACCAACCCTACTCAAGTCTTCCTAGACCTTAAGGGAGTCCAATGGGTCAGCAAGGTCCCATTGGGTTCAACTCAAATGGTCATGTTGACCAAGGTCAACTGTATTCTAGTGTTAGGTCAAATTAGCCTAAATGGGCTAACCCAAGCTCAAACCCATTTCCCCCACTTGGGCTAACCTCATTTTTATTATTAATATGAGTTATTAGGCTGCCAATAGGCTGGAGGAGAGATCAAAATTCGGCCATGGTGAGTAGGAGAGAGAAAGCTCCATTTTCTCTTTAATGGAGGAGAGAGAAAGTGAGAAAAGAGGCCATTCATGGCCAAGAGAGATCAAGGGCCTCTCCAATTGATTCCAAAGGCTGAATACATTCCCCCTCATCAGTTTTAAGGAGTTTAATAGCCTTGTCCAGCCACCCAAGGTGGCTGAATTTATTTCCTCCATAGGGAAGAGAGAGAAAGAAGAAAGAGAAGGCCATTCATGGTGGGGAAGGTGAATCACCCCTCCATTCTTCACCAAATAATTAGTATTCATCTCCCCTATCAGTTTTGAGAAGTTTCCAAACGAATTGGGACAAAGGGGAGGTGAATTTCCATGGATTTTCTCCAAAACCGAAATTCCAATTCATGACCATTAATGGATTTGAAGCCATGACCCTCCCTCTCCCCCAACCCATTTGATGCTTTTAAAAGCTTCCATGGGCCAAGAGAAATCGTTTCCACCCTTCACCTAAAGAAACCGGGCGGTTTGGTAGTGAAGTTGCAAGCATCGGAAAGCTCCACCACCGGCCATGGCGCACCACCACCACACTCGACGACAAGCTCGGTTAAAGGTCCTCCTCTACTCCTTCTTCCGTGGGTAGATCTTAGGAATCGTTTAGGACAAGAATCGGACTCAATTGAGCCGATCCAAGTTTTCATTTTCATGGTTTTTCCAAAAAAAATGGTGGTCGGGTTCGCCGGAAACCACCCCTCCGGCGGCCGTGCCGCCGCCCGGCGATAGCCCCCACCTCAACGAAGGTGGTGGCGGTGGTGGCCGGCCAGGGAGGTGGCCGTGTGGCCGGGAAATGCTCTTGGAATAAGCTCCAGGTTCGGCCAATCATGGCCCTTGGCTGGAGGAAGAAGATGACCAGGAGCCCCACGATTTGCTTTAAGATTCGTGCAACATCATTTCTTTTATTTAGTTTTGATTTCTGAATTTTCTGTCCTGTTTTCTGGGCTATATTGCATTAATTATTAAAACTACTTAGGGCCACCTGGTGGGAAAACGTTCAATATGAAAGTTGTATCCCTATGGGTCTACTATAATCCAAAATTGATTTTGACCAATTTGGCTTTATCGTTGGACCAGGGCACCCATTTTGGTGGGACCTGTACCTAGGGCTGACCTGAGATTCAAATGGATGCCCACCCTTCATCCCTTGTCCAAATTGGCTGAACTTTGGGCAGACGATCATTCTTACCTATACCTAGGGCCTGTACAAAAATGGGAATTTTTGAAGAAAATATTTCTATATTTTTTATAAAAATTTAATAATTATTAAATAAATTAAATAGGTGCCCTAAACATCTCCAAACCATCCCAAATTTTGGTGAGTGGTCCCTGGGCTCATTTGAGATATCTGTATAGAGTTTCACCTAATTTGGATATGTTTTGAATAGGTTTTGACCCAACCCTAACTATACCTTAGTAAGGGCATTTTGGTCAAAAAGTGCATTTCTGAGTTTCAGTGACCAAATCACCTCAACAGAGGCTGAAATTTGGGTCACTGACTTGTTATGGCACTTAGCACCTCCCCATGGAATGTGGGGTAGAGTGGAGTTGATTTGCCCTAAGTCCCTAGGCAAATCCTAAGGAGGGACCTTTTTGCCTTGTGAAGGGCATGAACCCTAAACACCTTGGATGAACATCAAATTTTGCAAGGAGGTTCCTAGGCTGTGTAAAACCCTCTGTTAAAAATATTAGCTAATTTTGAAAAGGGTAGGGGTCCCAAAACCCTAACCCTAGCTTAGGACCTAAAACTTGTAGTGTAGGTTTGTGTTAGCTAAACATCTTGAAACTTAACCAAATTTGGGTAGTGAGGGAATGAGGATATTTTGAGCCTCTGATAATTACTTGAGGAGTTTTGATCAATATTTGTAGCACTTCATTTTATAACCAATAGGATTGCCCTAATTAATAATTTGGCTATTGTGGTCTCACTGCCCACTGAAAGGGCATGAAACATTGGCAGAGGTAGTTTTAGGCTATACTAATCATGTATGAATTTTGGTAGAATTTTTGGATAACTAGTTAGGGCATCTACTTCACAAGTGCTTTATTTTGGTTACATACTAAATAATTCTTGCAAGAGCCCATTCCTTATTGAAAAATTATGAAACTTGCTACATAGTGTTTCTAGCTCAATATTATCATGTGGGAATTTTTGTGGAAATATTGATGGTTAATTAGTATACTTTGTTCATTAACCCGTAAACTTGAAATTTCATGAGAAAATCTGATATAGTCTTATTTTAATTGATAAATTATGAAACTTTTACTAGGGTATTTGTAGGCTATCAAAATTATCCCTGAATTTTCTCTGAATTTTTGGAGGCATTATTACTGTAAAATCTTTTAAATTGGCTTTTTATGAGGTAAGTTTGAAATTAAATTTAAGAGCCCAAACCTTGCTGAAAAATTTGAAGACTTAGGCCTTAGAATTGATTATGCATTTTGTAGTTACCATAAATTTATTGGATCATTATCTTGTCTGAAATTACTACTTCATGTTCAAACTTGGGCCTTTTGGATACTAGAATAAATAAATAAATTATCAGACAAATTAGGAAAATTATGGATTCTGGATTTATGCTTCAAATATCATTTTAGCCCTCTAGTAATTATCATAGGGGTACTGGATGAGTATTTCATGTACTTCCCTTTTTACGGGTCGTGTAGCTTAAGTGGTCTGCATATAGCAAAACTGCAGGAAATTATTTTGGATATGAATTAGAGCACGTGTGATGGTCTTGATGGATTGCTGGAAGGATATGTAGAATGGGTGGCATATATAGAAGATGAGTGAGTAGAGTGTGGTTTTTGTCTAGGGTTTAGAGGCGTTCGGGTCTGACGAAAGATCGTCCTACCCAAGGAGAGTTGGGGTCAAATCACCCTAGATTAGCATATCGAAAGATGAGAAAATAATGGGTAAGGAATCAACCAATAACAAAATAAGTACCTTGTGAAAGGGAACGCTGGGCGTAATCCCAACACAGTTCCTAGTGCCCTTGAGAGCCCTTCACAGGGAATACCGGGGGCAGTCCTGGGTTAACGTAAACTGTTTAACAAGCTGAAAGAGTAACTTAGTAATTAGGGTTGCACATTTCACAGACACTGATGGCACGGGATGTTAGCTGGGAGCTTCGGCTCGGATGGTTAAAAGGCGGACTTTGGGTCCGGGGAGCTTCGGCTCGATTGTTTGAGACGGACGTGTTGGTCCGGGGAGCTTCGGCTCGGTTCTTGATTACGCTAATTTGCATGTGCATAAAAGGAAAGGAAATTAAGGTGGTGGGTCTTCGGTATCGGAGGGTCGATGCACCGACGCCAATACGTTGACTCGGCAAGTGTGGTTAGCACTTCGCCAACAGAAGTCCGGTGCGCCAGCCGGCAAGAGTACGCAGGAGTCCGCTTCGTGCACCAAGCGTTGAGGCGTACGATAGGTCTGACCGGTAGTGCTTTACTGGTTTAGAGGTGGGCGAGGCCCAACCCACCGCTTCCGTCTGCCACTACGGAGGTATCCTGGGAGGTTACGGCTCCAGAAAGGGGGAACTAAATGTCTGTGTGCACAGAGTCGGGTGTGTGTGTTGCACTTGCATGATCCATCATACCCACTTGCATGTCATAGCATAATCGTTACCTTTAACCTTGACACATAAAGTATAAGTGGAATGGGACGCTTATGCTTTAGGACCTGCAAAATGACCCCTTAGTCTATAAGCTTGTGTGGTCAAGTTTATAAATTAAGGTTAATATCGATATATATAGTTACTGCTGTTTGATCACCGACACCCCAACGTATAAATTGGTATGGGACTTTTTATACGATGGGAGCCTTGCAGAAGACCCCTTGGCTTATGTGTTTTCACATAAGTGAAGGTTACTTTTCATATTTCAGCTTATGACTATACATGATATAGAATTGCTAGTATAGGTCCGCTGTCATCTGCTTTTGATTTTCTCCACCTTCAAGTCCTCCCCTTTCTTCCTCTCTGCTCGTGCCTAGGGGCCGTGGGGGAAGGGGCGGGGGATGATCGGACTTAGTGTTTTAGACTAACGGTTTTCGAACCGCATCATTTAGGGGATCGTGGAGACCAGCATGGAGGAGCAGCCCAGAGACCGGTGCGCTTGGAGGTGGGGCAGTCTAGCTCCGGAGTTCATACAGCCGGGACCGTGAGTCTCGACCTTGAGTAGTTTTTCTGCTTCCGCATGAGTGATCTTTTTGTAGTGAGGATATGATGTACCGGGCATAAGCCCGTTTTTGCTACTCTGATGTTTTATTCTGTGGACACTCCCTTCGTGGAGTTATATTTATTATGACATGTGATTTTTTGTGGACAGTTAGTTTTCATTTACTTCTTTATGCTACTTTTCTGTGATCGAAATGGCCGGTAGAATCGTCACTTTGTGGTGATGACTCTTCAGGGCGTGAAGGAGTCACCGCAAAACGGCGGTTCTGGGCCTAAGACCCCGGCGTCTAAGAGAAAAAAAAGGGGGGTCTTACACTGGCTATGTCAACCCTGTCCTTAGGGCTTGAAGGCTTCTCAGGTTGCACATCAAGTGCCTTCTCAGTTTCTTGCCTTATAGGCTCTTCCAGAACTTGCACTTGCTCCCCCTCAGCAGCAGCATTCTTATTCTCAGTAGCATCTGTTTCCTTGTCAAAATCTGCTTGATCCAGATTTAGGAATAAATCTTCCATTGTGTATTCTGGTGGTGAAGGAGCTGGAGACAGTCTTTGCTCTTCAACCACTGGATCAGGAATCACTTGTACAGCAGATGTTTCATCTTCAACAACATCTGGTACTGGACTATCCAGCTGAGTTTGCTGAGAAACATCAGATAAATCAGCATCTTCTATAAGATATTCTAAAGTATTTAGGTCAGTGAGTACCTCATGTATGATGGTGGTGGCTTGCTCACTTTCCAGTGTAGAGGGTTCTTCTACAACTGGAGGCTCCCCTGGCTGTGATCCTTGTGGATGGGGCTAGCTTGAGGCAGCTCCCCCTGGATCTCAGCAGCCTCTTGAGGAGCAGGAGATTTCACTGCAGTCTCTTCCTCTTGGTCATCTGGAGTGAAAACAACTTGTTCTTCACTTTCAGAACTGGTGGAGGATTCTTGTGCCACTGGAGCAGTTTTTCTCTTTTTCTTTGGAGGAATCTCCTTCTCAGTAACTGCCTTCTCAGGGTTGGCATTTCCTTTGACAACACCCTGTCCCATCTAGAAAAGATCCTTTGATCCATCTTCCTCATATGATTTATCTTGCTGCTAGCAGCAGTATTCATTACCTCTGGTATGGTACCAGCTATGTAGAGACTTAAGATTCTGCCCAGATTGGGCTTCTTCAAGCTTTCCTTGATTTTCTCATAAACTACTATAGACCAGTCAGTCTTAAGAGAGAAGATAATCCTTGTCATTATTCCAAACATATAGGCAGACACTCTGTCATGCCCTCCAGGCTTGCTGAGTAAGACCTTACCAACAATCTCAGACATGAATTTTCCTTGGCTGTTCATGCCTTTCCTGTTAAAAACAGAACCTATCTTCATTTTAGGATCCAGACCACACCAGGTTAGAGCTTCCCTGGTCTTGGATGCAGTAACTTCTTCTTCATCTTGAGTTTTTGGAAGCTGTAGAATCTTCCTTAGACTCTTTGGTGATACCTTGACCTTAGTTCCATGAACTCTGGATTTGATTCTGTATCCAGACTCATCTACTGCAGCTCCATTTAGAAATTCAAGAACCTCTTTCTTCCAAATCTTTGTAGGTTCAGAAACTAAGTATTCTAACCTTGAATCAGCAACTAGGGTTACGACCGCCTGGATTTCTGCATCAGCATCATTGAAAGCGCCGCGCACCAGCTCGTATCCTTCGTTGACGTTCTCCTCTAGCTTATGCGCCATTAGGGTTGTAGAATTTGTCTTGAGAGAAGAGAGGTGTCGACACAGTAGTTTTGGTCTCAAACTTTGAAAGCGTGTCGACAAACAAAGACCGAACCCTATTTATACCTTTCTGATTTTGAAGATGAACAGGCGGGATAGTTAACTTAAAATGTGTCGACACTGGCAATAAGTGTCGACACTGACTTATAATGTCTCGACACATATGTGTCGACACAAGTTTAGTCATAGATTTTATGTGTCGACACTTGGTTATGTGTCGACACAACATAACTCGACACATTGTCGAGACTTTACTTAGAAAATTCTGAGTAAAACTTAAGTGTCGACACCACATTGGATGTGTCGATACCTACTGGACATGTGTCGACACCAACATTCTGAAGTGTCGACACCAACATCCTAGATAGGTCGACACTTATTTCTTGAAGTGTCGACACTACTATACTGTGTCGACATAGACTTGTCTATGTGTCGACACTTTCTTACTTAGCCAATTTTAATTCTGTAAACTTACTCTAAGTTTATCATTCCTAGTTCAATTTTGAATCTATTGAACTTAGCTTCTTCTAGGGGCTTAGTAAACATATCAGCTACTTGATTATCAGTTTTAACATATTCTAATAAAATATCTTCTCTTTCTACATGCTCCCTAAGAAAATGATATTTAATTTCAATATGTTTAGTTCTACTATGAGATACAGGGTTATTAGCTATTGAAATAACACTTGTAGAATCACAGAAAAGTGGAGATCTACTTACCTGAAATCCATAGTCCTCTAGCTGATGTTGTATCCACAGAAGTTGAGCACAGCAACTTCCTGCAGCCACATACTCTGACTCTGCTGTGGAGATAGCCACACTGGTTTGCTTTTTGCTACTCCATGAAATTAGTCTCCCACCTAGGAATTGACAGGTTCCAGTAGTGCTTTTTCTATCTTCTTTGCATCCTGCAAAGTCTGCATCTGAATAACCTGTTAGATCAAAATCTCCATTCCTAGGGTACCAGAGGCCTAGATAGGGAGTGCCCTTAGATATCTCAATATTCTTTTGACTGCTGTCAAATGAGACTCTTTAGGGCAGGCTTGATACCTTGCACAAACACATGTAGCATACATGATGTCAGGTCTACTAGCAGTCAAGTATAATAGGGAGCCAACTATCCCTCTATACAAGGTTTCATCTACAGGTTTCCCTGCATCATCCTTGCTAAGAGACATACTTGACCCCATAAGAGTCTTCATGGTGCTGGATGAATCCATACCATACTTCCTTATGAGTTCTAGGGTGAACTTGGACTGACAAATGGATAAACCACTCTCAGTCTGTTTAACTTGGAGACCCAAGAAAAACTTCAGCTCTCCCATACTACTCATCTCAAACTGACCTTGCATAAGTTTTGCAAACTTTTTGCAAAGGCTGCTTTCAGTAGACCCAAATATAATGTCATCTACATATATTTGGACTAGTATTACTTTGCCTCTAGATTCCCTAAGGAATAGAGTCTTATCTATTTTCCCCCTTGAGAATTTGTTCTCAATGAGGAAACTAGATAGGGTTTCATACCAAGCCCTAGGGGCTTGCTTTAACCCATATAAAGCTTTCCTAAGTCTATAGACATGATGAGGTAGAGTTGGATCAACAAAACCTGAAGGCTGTTCCACATAGACTTCTTCCTTAAGATTACCATTTAGGAATGCTGACTTGACATCCATTTGGTAAACCTTGAATCCTTGATAGGTTGCATAGGCTAAGAACATCCTTATGGCTTCCAGTCTGGCTACTGGAGCAAAGGTTTGATCAAAATCAATACCTTCTTCTTGCATATATCCTTTAGCAACCAGTCTAGCCTTATTCTTAATGATGACCCCTTGTTCATCCATCTTATTCCTGTAGATCCACTTAGTTCCTATTATATTGTGGTCTTTAGGTTTAGGAACTAATTCCCAGACCTTGCACCTCTTGAACTGATTAAGCTCTTCTTGCATTGCTTCAGTCCATTGTGGATCCAGTATTGCTTCTTCAAATTTCTTAGGTTCAACTTGAGACAGAAAGCTGGAGTAGATTGCTGCATTTATGTATCTGCTCCTGGTTTGTACTCCTTGTCTTGGATCTCCAATAATCTTCTCTACTGGATGATCTCTTAGATGCCTGTTGGCTGGAGGCATCCTAACTTCTGGTTGAACCTCTTCAGCATCTCCATCATGCTGTATACCTTGTACTTCATCAGCAATTGGCACATGTAGTTCTCCCCCTGGACAACATCTACTCTCCTCTCCTTGCTGTCTTGAAGCAGGCACTTCTTCTATAGTAAGCTTGTCCATTTTCTTTGTTAAACCTGTGGGGCTGCATACACTACTAGACAACTCATTGTTAATAAGTTTAGTCTCATCAAAAACTACATGCACAGATTCTTCTACAACTTGTGTAGTCAAGTTGTAGACTCTATAAGCCTTACTATTATTGCTGTACCCAACAAAAATTCCCTCTTGGGACTTGGCAGCAAACTTAGTTAATTAAGACTTCCCATTGTTAAGTATGAAGCATTTGCAACCAAAGATCCTGAAATAGGATAGGTTTGGTTTCCTGCCTTTCACAACTTCATAGGGGGTCTTGTTAAGCCTTTTAGTGATGGTAGCCCTATTTATAACATGGCATGCAGTATTAACTGCTTCAGCCCAGAAATACTCTGGCAGTGATGTATCACTTAATAGGGTCCTACCAGCCTCTATCAAGGTTCTATTTTCCTCTCAGCAATGCCATTTTGCTGAGGTGTTCTAGGTGAAGAGAATTCTTGAAATATCCCAAATTCTTCACATAATTTTGTCATGCTATCAGACTGAAATTCAGTACCATGGTCACTTCTAATCTTGACCACTGTACTGTTTAGTTCATTCTGAATTTGCTTGACAAAGCTATGGAAGACACTAGGTGTTTCAGATTTCTGTCTTAAGAAGAACACCCAGGAAAACCTTGAGTAGTCATCTACAAATACAAGGGTATAGACCTTCCTACCTAAGCTGTGAACTGGCATTGGACCAAAGAGATCCAATGCAAGAGGTATAAACACCTCACAGCATCTTTGTTTTCTATGCTTCTAAAGGTGGATTTAGTCTGCTTGCCCTTTTGACAAGCTGAGCAAATACCATCTTTAACACACTTAACTTGAGGACCATTCCTCACTAACTCTTTGCTAAAGAGTTTGCTAATAGTCTTGTAGTTAAGATGGGCTAGCCTCTTGTGCCATTTGACACAATGAGAGACTGTCTCATCAGCTACAAGACAAACTGGAGAACCATTGTTCTCAATCATAATGTCTAGGCAGTAGACATTCCTCTTCCTATAACCTGTCAAAATGATCTCTTGATCACTTGACCTCTTGATATGACAACCATTTTTAACAAATGAGATGTCATACCCTACATCACTTAATTGACTTATACTTATTAGGTTGTGTTTCAACCCTTTAACATAAGCCACTTGAGTAATGGTAACCAAGTTGCTAGAAATGTTACCAAATCCTTTGATGATTCCTTTTTCAGAACCACCAAAGGTGACTTTTGGACCATCTTTTATTGGAATGTAGTCCTTTAGTAATCTTCTAGTTCCAGTCATATGTCTGGAACATCCACTGTCCAAGTACCATGTTGGGGTATGGCCACTTGGACTCACCTGCAAAAAAGATTAATGAACCTTAGAACCCAAAGAATTCTTGGGTCCTTGGTACTTGTTAGTCTGCAACTTAACAAAACTACCTACTGGCTTTCCACCAGGTAGTTTGGTACTCACTTTGGCACTAGCATTGTGCCAACAGTCCACTGCAAAATGGACAACTTTGCCACAACACCAACATTCAAACTTATTGTACCTTTGCTTAGGTACTGTCTTGGTTGTCTTGTCTACAGCAGACTTGTTGAATGTTGGGGCTTTGCCCTTGGACTTAGACTTGGACTGCTCAGTCCTTGCAGGTCTAATAAAGCCCAGTCCAGCCTTGCCTTTATGATGAACAAATTCATCAATTAAAGGTAGCACTGACTTAGGTTTAGAAAACCTAGCAACAAGCTCTCTCTCTTTCTGAAGATTGATCTCCAGACTCTTGATTTGATCATTCTTAAAGGTGATAGTCCCCATCTGAATCACAGTTATGTGTTTCAGCCTGGCTATCTCATTCAGCTTTTGATCAAATTACTTCTCAAAATCTGTTGCAGCAGCTTTAAGATCAGCAATTTCCTTTGCCTGACTTTTGGCTAGGAACTTGCTTTTCTTGTATGCCTGCAACAACACCTTATATTCATCTATAAGCTGATGAATATCATCCTCTGACTCAGATACATTCTCATCACTTGATGAAGATGAATCTGATTCTGAACTAGAACAAGAAACTGAACTAAGAGTTGAACTTTGTATCTTACTGGGTCCTGGCTGCTCCAGGATTTTGTCACTCTCAGTCAATGCCATCAGTCCTTGGCACTGACAGTCTTCTTGTTCATAGATAGACTCCATTATCTGCATGAATTCTTCTTCTTCTTCTTCAGCAAACAGCCCTATGTAGGCCTCAGCCTCAGACTCAGTTTCTGAAGAAGAGATATCTGATAGAGTCTTCTCCTTCTTAGCAACAAAAGACTTTTCTTTCTTGCCTTTGAAATGAGTCTTTTTCCTATCACTAGATTCTTTCTCTTTCAGGACAGTCTGCAATAACATGGCCCTGTCTATTGCAGTAATAGCACACTATCTTTGAACTAGTTGCCCTGCTAGATTTTGTCCTCTTCCTGTCCTTCTTTGAAGGCTTTTTATCTTGATAAAAATCTTCTTTTCCTTTTGAAGTAGAAGGCCTTGACCTCCACTTTTTCTTCTTCAAGGAATTTCTGAAAGTGTCTAGTGAAAGCAGCAAAGTCTTCATCACTTTCACTGCTTGCAGATTTGGTGCTGACTGACTCATCTGACTCAGATTCAACTACCTTTGGAGGTGGAGTTGATGACTTATTTTTGCACTTCCTGGAGGCTTCTGTCTTGAAGGCTACTGTTCTTTCCTTGTGCTCAGTTCTTGTTGATTTCTCCTCCTCTTTTCTCACTGTCAACTGCATCTCATAAGACAATAACTTGCCAAACAGTGTAGGAGGAGGAATTTCCCCCAACTTAGCCATTTCTCTTATGGCACAGGATCTTGGTGTCCCAATCTTTGGTTAGGGACCTTAGGAACTTGTCATTTAGTTCATAGTTACTGAACTCTCTTCCATAAGACATGAGTTCATTCACTATTCTGTAGAACTTCTTATAGCACTCAGTTATGCTATCATCCTTTCCTTGTCTAAAACTCTCATACTCCTGATTTAGCAAGGATTTTCTATCTTGTCTAACTTCTTCAGATCCTTCCATATACACTATAAGAGTGTCCCACATCTCTTTGGCTGTCTTACAGTGTATAAGATTCTGAAATGTTGCATCATCTATGGCACTTACTATAATGTTTTGTGCCCTCTTGTCCATGGTGGCTAGGACAATCTCATCCTTAGTCATCTCAGAGAAATCCTTTGGAGTTCTCTGATTTGCATCTAGAACTGAAATCTTCATGGGCACATAAGGCCCTTCCTTTACTGTGATGTAGATTCTAGGGTCTGAGGCCTCCATGAACAGCCTTACCCTTTCCTTCCAGATCCCAAAGATCTCTTTCCTGCATATGGGCAATTTCATGGAACCCAATTCCTTGTGATTCTCAGAGGAACCCATGTTTCTTGATTTTCATGAATCTGTATTTTCTTGAATCTGTATGCTGCCTTACACTGAATCTGCCAATCAGGATCTCCTCAGACTGTTAGTCCTTTTGAGGAACCTGCCTCTGATACCACTTGAAAGATATGGTACCTAAACACCTAGAGGGGGGGGGGTGAATAGGTGACCTAATCCTTTTTTAACTTTAATGGCAGCAATCAGTTATATCACAGATTTCTAACTACTTTTGCACAGCAATAACAAAGCATACACAGCAAATAACAATCACAGCACAGCAGATACAGTGATTTATAGTGGTTCCCCAAGCTTTGGGTACATCCACTTTCCCCCTTCGCCTATCTAGCAGTGTACTAGATTCGGCCAAACTTCTCCACTGTCTCAGAACCCAAATTGGTTCCTACTCCTCAGGCCCAAGGCCTTACAACTCAGCTTTTCCCAAAGCCTACACTCAGCCACAAAGCCTACACTCAGCCAATCAAGGCCTACACTCAGCCAGCAAGGCCTACACTCAGAGATTTCAATCTCCTACACTCAGGCTCTCAAGCCCTACCCTCAGCCTTTATAAATACAGGCTTACAATTCACTCAGATCCAAAGGATCCTACAAGTTAAAATGATTTTACAAATATTAACTCTACAACTCAGAAACAAGAGAGGGGAGTTGAGAGTTTCTTGATGAGTTCTTGGAAGAACTCAGTTGGATCCAATCTGACTTAGCTTTCTTCAAAGCTTCTTGAAAGTAGAACTGAATAAGAATGAATCCTTCTGCAGTTGTTCCTTGACCTCTGCCACTTAGAATTCAGAATAAATCTGAACCCTTCTTCTCAGCCTAGTTCCAAAGGCTGATTTCTTGGATGGAGCCCTCTCTCTCCAACTTCTTAGATCTGCACTTGGACTGCAAGATCTTCTTGTGTTGATACTCTATGTACCACTTTAACAACTTGTATTTCAACAATCTGAACTCTAGTTTTTGTAAACTGTAGGTGCCTATTTATAGGCCTTCTTCAAGGTAACCGGCTGGTCCGGTTCATAACTGTCTTCTGAACATCTCTGACAGGTGCTGTAGACCGGCTGGAACGGCAGCTGTCAAGTCATCCAGTCATTTCTTGAAAATCTCTAACTGTCTGAAAGTGTCGAGACTTTCTGTCTTTAAGTGTCGACACTTATAGTCCAAGTGTCGACACATGCTGTGTAAGTGTCGACACAAGTCTACAAGGTGTCGACACAACTCCTTGTATGTCTCGACACAGATTCTTCTTCAGGTGTCGACACTGAAATTGAGTGTCGACACAAGTACTTGATCTTCTATCTTTAACTGAATTCTTCTAAGTGTCGACACATCACCTTTGTGTCGACACATAGTCTTCTATGTTGATTCTTGCTGAGTGTCGACACAGCTCCTTGTGTCGACACTTGATTCTTCTGTTGAGACTTCAGCTGAGTGTCGACACATTCCCTTTGTGTCGACACTTGTACTTAGAATATTTTGTTGATAATTCTGTTCTTTACTAAGTGTTGACACAGCTCCTTGTGTCGACACTTTCTTCAAGTGTAGAGTCTTCAGCTGAGTGTCGACACATTGTTCTAGGTGTCGACACTTACTTCATGTGTTGACTCTTCTGTTGAGTGTCGACACTTTGTTTTTGGTGTCGACACTTTCTTCAAGTGCTGACTCTTCTTGTTGTGTCGACACATTGTTCTGGGTGTCGACACTTTAACTTAGTCTCTGCTGTATTTTGCTGAGTGTCGACACAGCTCCAAGTGTCGACACTTTCTGGTGTAGACACAGCTTTACTGGGTGTCGACACAGCTCCTTGTGTCGACACTTTTTGTCTGCACTTTTCTTCACTGAGTGTCGACACAGCTCCTTGTGTTGACACTTTCTGTCTGGTGTCGACTCTGCATCCCAGGGGTCGACACAATGACTCCAAGTGTCGACACTGCTTGTCTGGGTGTCGACACAAGCCTTCTTAAGTGTCGACACTTTCCTCTGGGTGTCGACACATGGACTTAGAAACTTTTTGCTTCAGTCCAGTGATTACTTAACCTGCACAAGTAAACTCAACATACATCAAATACATTATTATGTATATCATTGAGTTGGGTGAGGCTTCTTCAAATCAGGTACATTTAACCAATGTACCCAACAGAATGATTTCATGGACGATGAAGACGAGGAAGAAGGAAATGTGGGACAGGAAGCATTGGAGCCTCAGGACATCACTGAAGTTCCATCTGACAAGCACGCTCCTGAGATCATTCCTGAGACAATTGGTGCAACAGTGGAGGGGGAGTCCTCTCAGCAGAGACTGCCTAGTACTTCCGAGAAATCTACAGAGGCAGCAAGTATTCCCCCCTTAGAGACTGTGCTCGTGTCCAGCTCTACAGGTGCATCTGATGAAGAGCAAGGCCAAGGAGTCCCTCAGGATCATCCACTACGAGCTGATCTAGCCAATCACACCGTGAATGTCATTCAAGGTATAGTGGATGAGCTCAAAGCATCTTTTGAGAAAGCTCAAAATAAAATGTTAAAAAGGATTAAGAAATCTGAGAATCTCATGCTCAAGAACATGGTGGAGATCAATCACAAACTGGACGTGATGGAAAAGAAGTTTGAAGATAAGTATACAGCGGCCGGTCAAGCTGTCACTCTTCTTATGGACGGATTAAAAAGGAACATCGATACTCTCGCAATCGTAAATCAGAATGCTCATGTCGCAGCAAATAACATTCAAAAGTTTGATGGCAATATGGTAAATCTTAACACCAATCAACAAGCCTTGGTCACTGAATTCTCCAGGACTACAAAGCACATTGATGAGTCACTGCATTCTTATGCAAACTCCATTGCAGTCGAAGCCAAAAAGGGGGAGAAAGAATATATAGCTAAGATGGCCGAGCTTCAAGAAATCATCATCAAAAACTTTGAGCAGTCAAACACATATGTTTATGATAGTTGCTGGTGGATGCTCCAACAAGCGTTAGGCGTTAATATCCCTGAAAATCCCGAGGGTACTCCTGCTCCTGAAATTAATACTGCGGCTGATGAGGGAGCCAGTGCTGAAGAAGCTCCTTTAAGTGAAGCTGATGCTCATAGGGCTGCTAGGGCCACCTCCAAGACAAAACGGATGGCAATGTTTGACCAAGGAGCCCTAGCAAAAGCCAGGGACAAGAGAAAATCTCAAGAAGGGACATCCAAGGAAAAACAAGCTGAAAAGAGAATCAGATTGAAGGAGGAGGAAGTAAGAAACGAAAAGTGGAGTCCAGTATCAAAGAGTATCATCTTGGACACATTCTGGCTACAGAAAAAAGGAAATCAATCAGAACGACGTATACAGCCAGCATGAGTGGGAGCTGCACAAGACGTATGAAGCTAAACGGAACATCTTCTTCAGGACCAACACTGTGGCAGATAAAGCTCCTCCACCCAGATACTATCCAAAGCCCAAGGAGTATGTTGAGAGGCAAAGAAAGAAGTTTTTGGCTCAGAAACATAAGGATGACCTAGCCAAAAATCAATAGGCAGAAATTTATAGCTTGTCATTATCTCATGAACACTTTTATCGTTTCTTATTGTTATATGAACTATCTTGGATATATATATATATATATATATATATATATATATATATATATATATATATATATATATATATATATATATGAATTTATGATTGACTCAAGCTTTGATCTGTTTGCCTCTATTTCCTTGTGCCGCAATTTTTTTTAAGGTCTATATGATGTATATATTATCTGGATGGTGCCATTCATCTTAGCTAGTAGGATTTTGCTTCGTCAAATAGGGGGAGATTGTTGGGTAATGTATCCACAATTACCCAGATTTGAGGAAGCCTCCTGTCAAGCTAAGATGAATTCACAATGTATTTGATAAAACATTTTCAAGTTGTGCTTGCAGTTATTCCTTGCTAAGTGCACTCCAATGTCAGGGTGCAGTAGGTCAATATACACGAGTCTGCACGACGTAATCCCTCGTTGAGCAGATCAGTGTGTTGGCCTACGTGTACTCTCTCTATTGGAGTGTACTTATTTTCAAGTACAGGTCTGTGATACTGCCAGAGCAGACAAGGAGCAAGGATGGGTCAAAGAGCAGCTCATGGGTGGAAAGACGAAAAATCGTCTAAGTGTGAATCGACGAGAATCACTAGTGATTCTCGTCGATTCGTCGAGAATCACTGGATGATTCTCGCCGTCTCTATCCGGCTACATCAAAGCGTGCGACTCTGGCGCTAAGTCATAATCGACGAGAATCACCAGTGATTCTCGTCGAATCGTCGAGAATCACTGGCTGATTCTCGTCTCTCTATCTGGCTAAATCAGAGCGTGCAAACAAAGTCAACATCGACGAGAATCACCTTTGATTCTCGCCGAATCGATGAGAATCACCTTTGATTCTCGCCGATTCGACGAGAATCACCTTCGATTCTCGCAGATTTTGACTTGGGTGACTTTCTTGAAACCGCTGGACCGGACCTTGCCGCTGACACTGTTTTGAACCGGAATTAGGGTTTCCTCAGGTGAGACCCATAACGGTCATAATGGAGTATTCTACCGTATAAATACACCTGTATTATTGAACAGTAAATATAGAGACAGAAATTCAAAAAGAAGTCGAGCCGCGACGTGACCTAGATCACGGATTCCGCTCCGCCGCCGCCGCCGCCGCTCGTGCTAGTTGTTCGCCGCTTTTGATCGAGTTTCTTATAGATCTCCTTTCGACAGAAGCTTAGCCAAGCATAGCGTCTCACGAGTCTAACAGGATATCCTTTGTCTCTTGATTTGTTGATCGGAAAACCTTCCCCGTCCGAATCGATCGAGACGATCGATCCTAGTGTGACCGTTGGAAGACGTAGCTAACTTTGCTACGAAGTTTGAATCTCCAAAGTACAGTAGCCGCACGCCATTGTCGCCGCGGATCCCGAGAACCAAGCCGCCGCCCCTCTTGCCGCCGCGGTTTCGGGGAGATTCTTTCCAAGTGAGATCTAGGGTTGTGGACTCTTCGTGACTTCTAGAACACGTCATCAAACGAAGAGGGACACCTTAGTCTCCAAAAGTAGTTTGTATTTCTTGTACATTCTAGTTCATTTTTGTTGTAAAGGAACATTGGTTCCTAGTTGTAAGGGTTGGGTGCAACCCGTGTTGTGGGAGTGTTGTCTCCTATGTGTGGATGGGTTCCTTCCGATAGTGCAAGGATTGGATTTCAATCCTGTTGGTGAAGTGACCGAGTCGTCCCTTGTTGGGAGATAGGTCGAAGAGGGAAAGTGGATGTACCCAACTCGGGGAACCACTATAAATAGCTTGTGTACCTTCTTTGCTGTGCTGGTTTGTTTATTTGTGCAGGTACAATTTTAATTCCGCAAAAACGCTGCACGTCACCTATTCCCCCCCATAGGTTAAGGTAGTTGACACTAGGTGGACTTTCATATACGGCTTATATACACAGCGCACGCGCCTTTTGAAAATACGGCCGATTCCTTTCTTTTTTTCGAAAAGTGTTCAACATAAAAGTTGTAGATCTCGTCGAGATCTACAACTTTCATGTTGAACTCTTTTCATAAAAAAAGCAAGGAACTGGGTGTATTTTTAAAAAGGTGCAGAACCGGGCGGAACTATTGCAAATAGACAGCGATATTTATAAAAAATGTTGTCTCTTCTATCTATACATCCAGTTCCGCGCCTTTTGAAAATACACCTGGTTCCTTACATTTTTACGAAAAGTGTTCAACATGAATGTTGCATATCTCATCGAGATCTACACTTTTCGTAAAAATGCAAGGAACCGGGCGTATTTTAAAAAGACACGGAACCGAACAGAACTATTGCGAATAGACAGCGGTTTTTATAAAAACTGATGTCTATTCTATCTATACACCCGGTTCTGCGCCTTTTGAAAATAAACCCGCTTCCTTGCATTTTTATGAAAAGCGTTCAACATGAAAGTTGTAGACTTTCATGTTGAATACTTTTTGTAAAAATGCACGTACAAGGCAAATTTTCTGTATTTCCTTACATTTTATGAAAAGTAATGCTATATATATGCGTGCCACGTATACCCAGTACCCCCAATATAAATTTTGGCATTTTTGATGGCTAAAATATTTATTAATATTTTGTAAAATTATCTTTTCATTTGTAACCATTATATTTTTGTCACTAAATTGAATTATTTAATGACGAAATTTAATTTTGTTATTAAAAAAATAATTTTTAGTGACTTGAGATTATTTTGGTCGTAAATAAAATTTTTTTAGTGAACAAATATTTATTTTTTATCACAATTAATTGAAGATCATCATTTAATGACCAACCTAAAATGTTTTCACAAAAATATATTTTTAGTGACGAAAAATATTTCGTCACATAATTTTCGTCACTAAAAGCCTATTTTCTTGCGCACTCCAATGTTGGTTATTGTCACACCAAAAAAATACCTAAATAAACTTAAAACCCAATGGCTTTAAACACACCAAATGCTTTAGCCGCACTCCAACTTGATGGCTCCTGTTTGCTTCAGCTCCTAGACGATTCCCTCCCACCGTCGATTCAATGTCATTCCTTGTCGATTGTACACCCTTGAAGGAGAAAGGATGTCAGAGGAAGGTCGCTCCATTCTCTATTCACGCGCTTTGTCGTTCTCTCCCTGTCGGCCTCTCTTCTGATCCTGCTTGATAGGAGGACGGGGGAGGTCGCCATTGGCCATCCTCGCTATTCCCATCTGGCAATAGATGTAGATCGGCTATTCCTTCCTTCTGTTTCCCTCCGACTACATTTCTTCCATGTGAATCCTAGGTTATGTTGAACTCCATGAATGTGTTAAGGCTAGGTAAATACCGGAGTCTTCAAGAGCCTCCATTTCAATTCTTCTAGTGATTTCCTGCAATAGCTATATGGTAAATACTCACTGAGATAATGTTCCCTGCCGATCTGCATCACTGGAAGCAGTTTGAGCATTGGTTTTCACTGTGATAATATTTTCCTGTTCCCATATATGTAGGTAATTGTTTGCAATTATTAGGCAGGGGAACTCACATTGGCATCCATCAAGAAATTCACATGGTAAGAAGAGGAGGCTTGGAAACTCAATTTCATTTCGTTTTTTGTACAAATTTGTTGTAAATATATGTGCATTTTTATTTTTGTAGGTGTTTGTAATAAGATTTTTCATCTGATGCATAATCAAGTACATTCCAAGAAATTCCTCACACATTAAGCTAGGTAATTAATACTTCAAATGTTTGTTTTAATGCAAGTATTTTTGGGTATTGAATGGTTATGTAAGGTTATTTTATTTAAATTTTTTTATAGGATGGAAGTAGATGTAGGATTGCATTTTCATATAGATATTATTTTCCCTAGTAAAGAAGGATTAGTTCAGTGGGTTCAGAATATTGCCACAGAGTTAGGATTCATTGTTACTCTTCAAAGAGCAGATAAGATTTATGGTAGATCAAGGACAAGGGTTTTCATACAATTGCAGATGAGAGAGGATTGCCCACCACCACCGGTGATATCTATGTGGATGAGATATCATGCTTCAGTAGTAGAAAGGTGGGACTGTACTTATGTTTCACAAGTTAGAATGAGTGATTCCAAAGAACAAGTTGATGAGATTGTTAATTTGACGAAGCCTTGAAACTTTGGTATGCATTTTTATTCTTTTTGATTCATATTCCAACATTTAGTATTAATACTAATTCTCATACCATAACTTCTTGTGCAGGTATTTTATATTTTGGTTGTATTGGATCTTCATTAAAAACATGATTACATATATCCTATTAAGGTATAATAATTATTTTTTATTAATATTAAAATTGTATAAGATGCTTATGTTTTCATAGATTTTGTAAATTGTAGGTATATGAATTTGGAGGACAATTGTAGATCTTTGAAGGCTAGTAACAATAATTACAGACATATATTATTGATATTAATCTTCGCTTCGTCGAACCTATATTTTTTTGAATGGTTACTATACTTGAATAATTTTTAAATTTATTACTCCACTAGTAATTCTAGCAAGACAAAACCACAATTTAAGAAAAAATGAAATTTGATTTTTGATGTGCATTTTAAATATTTTACTATTGGCGTATTAATAATCATTTGATGTGCAAATAAATTTTTTGTGGGTCAATATATAACATTTGGCTGTCAATAGCCAAAAATGATGTGCTTTTAACATTGCCCTTTTTTCATCACTTTCTCATAAAAATGATGATTGAATTGAATTTATCATTCTCATTTTTTTATTTTGAAGTGTCATTTAGAATTCCTCAAACCAGCCTATGTCAGTCTCAAGTCCTATTGAAATATGGGGAGGGTTATGTTAGGAAGATGACCATTGTAAAATATAATCACTCTTATAAATATGGATCATTTACACTACACCAAAGTCGCTTTATGGTGACGTTTTTTTATAACTTTTGTGACGATTTCAAAACAACACGATAGTTTTCGTGACGTTTATAAAAACGTCACTAAACCGTCATGATTGTGGCTGCCACCGTAGCTCATTGGGACGTTTTCAAAAAAAAAACGTCGTGATTGGAATGTACTATATCATGATATTTTTGCCAAAAAAACATCATGATTGATAATTGCTCTATAGCGACATTTTTCTAAAAAACGTCATAATTGACAGTTACTCTATCGTGACACTTTTGTAAAAAAAAATATCATGATTGACAATTGCTCTAACGTGACACTTTCAAAAAGCATTGAAAAAATATTAACTCTACTACGATATTTTTTTGCGAAACGTCGACGCAATTAAAAATCTATAGTAACATTTTTTAAAAAAAACATAACATATTGCATTTCAAGGAAAAAAATTAAAGCAAATAGAAATTTATGATAATTTAAACTCTAAAATTTAATTTAGCATCAAAAATCTTAATTAAAAATATAAATATTATTTTTAATATATTGTTTTCATATTTTAAATATTTGTTAGAGTAGTATTAAGATATATTGAGAGATTTTTGCAACATGTTGTCCAAATAATATATCTCTAATTATACAAAGTAAAATAATTAAAATACATACATATTACATCATCATTAAGATTGAATTGTATAAACATGCAAGAGATCACATTAATGATAAACAAACTTGTTTCAAGTAATATAAACTTGCAAAAAATATATAATCATTCAATATATACATTATTTTTAATGTAAAAACAAATGAAACAAAACAAGCATCACGAGCCTTCAAAATTTTTTCTTTAACCATTGGCTTCATTGACATTGAAACAAGCATCATGAACATTCAACTTCATTTATACACCATCTACCTCATCATCTTTTCAAACTTCAAGCATAACAAATAAAATTGATCAATTGTATGCATAACAAATAAAATTGAAACACAAGATTAAATATTCATTCTAATTGCATGTAAGGTTAACATAAATAACTTGAAAAGGCAGTGTAATAATATGAAGAAGAATATATAAAGAGACCACATGTATCCATAATTTGTGGATGTTTGTGTCATTACAAACCACGCGCATGAGGAATTATTTTTAATTACAAACTGCTGGTGGCAGTTTTGCACTAGTTGCTGGCAACATTTTTGCATTAACTGCTGGCAAAACTTGGAGCAGTTTTGCACAACTGTGGCCAACAGTTTGTGCAAAACTACTGTCTTTTTGCCCAAGTGATTTTAACCAAACTGTTGGCAGCAGTTTTAACCAAACAGCTGGCAGCAGTTTGTGCCAAACTGTAACCCGCAGTTTGTGTCTAACTGCGGCCAGTATGCCCAGCAGTTTGGGCAGCACACAAACTGCGACCAGCAATTTTGCACTAACTGCAAGTAAACTGTGCAAAAGTTTTGCACAACTGTAGCCAGCAGTTTGGGCAAAACTGCTACCTTTTTACCCAAATGGTTTTAACAAAATTTCTGGCAACAGTTTGTACCAAACTACGAGCCGTAGTTTGTGCTAAACTGCGGCTAGTATGCCCAACAATTTGTGCAAAACAAACAGCGACCATCATTTTTGCACAAACTGTGGCCAGCAGTTTTGCACAAATTGCGGCATATTTGATCGCTATTCTAGGGTCCATCCTTCAGTACTAAATTTTGTTATATACACACACACACACACACACACATATAAGGCATATTTGATCACTTTTCATGTATAATTCTAAAGGAAAATGTTACACCGTAGAGTTATTACAATGGGTAAAAATTAATATCATAATCAAAGTTCAATAATAAATAGAAGAAAAGAGAAAGCAAACCTTGATTCGAATTGATATTTATAGTAGGAGATGGTGTCGGGGTGTTGTTAGGGGTAAACTCATTTACATTTTATCTTTGAATAGAAGCTATCATTCTTAAGAACTGCATACATAATAAATATTTATAAATCAATTTTAATTAACTTAAACATTATTAACTGGATTTAAACATGATTATTACTTTGTCAGGTGAAAGATGTATCCCATGTCTCACTGATGTTCCAGATGAATCATCCCTAGAATTTTGCTGCGACTTGTCATCCACAAGACAATCTATGGTGTTTTGCATGATAGGCAATTGTAATTTCAATTGTTCAATCTCCCACAATTCTTCTGGATTGTATGTTTCAAGCTAGTTGTTCTTGAGCGGCGTGATAAATTAGTGTATATCTGAATCACAGTGACACACATTCCCATACCACGATGTCGTCCATAATATTCCTGTCCAAATGTAGATCTAAAAGAGAAATAAAAAATGATTGTACAATACTATAAATTGAAATAAAGTGTTATGATTTTTTTACCTAAAAGCACCTTCATGAATTCCATTTATTGGTGTGTCAGGATGATGATGCAATATTTGTTCCTCTATAGTCTTGTCCAAGACAACCTAGAAAAAAGTACACAAATGAAATCTTTAGTAAATAATTTGGATATTACTTAAATGTTTAAATAATCTAGCTAAAGAATGAAACACTTACTTTTTTTGATATTGCATCATCATTCAACAAAGTTTTCCCCTTTTTCATGCTTTTGCGACTATCTAAGAATAAGTCAATGCGAGTTGGCTCTCTGCCCAATTCAATTTCCTAATAAAAATAAATTATTTAGCTTTATGCAATAAAGTAAGAAACAATAAAGATATATATTTATATATGTATATAAGTATACCAAGTTTTTTATTTGCAAGGCTCATCCGTTCAAGAGTATGTGCCTCAATATTTTTTTGATGACATACTTTATTTTTTTCACTTATACTCTGAAACATCAGAAAAGTCATGCGCTCAAACTTTTAATATGATGGAAATTTATACAAAAATTGGAAGAATAAACAAATAAAGTTATAATACCCTTCTTTTTGCAAAATATCAATATTTTACAATGTCAACAAATTTGCTCTCTGACATAACTACAGGACCACCTCATGCAATAAGTGCTTTTAGAGTACCCAATGGATCATAATATTATTTTTTAAAAGTTGATCTCCAATTCCTACAACTCTCTCTTATAATTTCCATGATAAGTTTTTGTCTGTCTCAAATACGAGAATTTTTGCTGCATGAATAAAACATTAATCTTATAAAATTATTGTTATATTCAATGAAATCATATTTTTTACTTATGTGCACTCACCTTAACCATACTCCATGCAGTTTCCTTGCTATACTGGTGTTGGGTACATTGGAATATATGTACCTGATTTGAAGAAGCCTCACCCTACCCAATGATATACATCAAGGTGTATTTAATGTGTTTTGATTTTATTTGTGCAGGTTAAGTAACTGCAGGATTGCAGGAAAGGTTTCTAAGTCCATGTGTCGACACCTAGAGGTGAAGTGTCGACACTTATGAAGGCTTGTGTCGACACCCAGAGAAGCTTGTGTCGACACTTGGAGTAATTGTGTCGACACCAGGAAAGGCAGAGTCGACACCAGAAGAAAAGTGTCGACACATACAGGCAGTGTCAACACACTGAGAAGAATTATCAACATAATCTGTGTCGACACTTAGAGGCAGTGTCGACACCCAAAGAAACTTTGTCGACATCAAATGTGTCGACACCAGGAGGCTGTGTCGACACTCAGCAAACTTCATCAAAGTTAAAGTACATGTGTCGACACAAAGGAGATGTGTCGACACTCAGTAAGTTTCAACACATGAAGTCATGTGTCGACACAAAGGAGATGTGTCGACACTCAGCAAGTTTCAACACATGAAGGAATGTGTCGACACAATGGAGATGTGTCGACACTCAGCAAGTTTCAACACATGAAGGCATGTGTCGACACAAAGGAGATGTGTCGACACTCAGCAAGTTTCAACACAAGAAGGTATGTGTCGACACAAAGGAGTTGTGTCGACACACAGTAGAATTCAACTAAGTATTAAAGAAGAAGTATTTGTGTCGACACACTTGTCGACACAGAAGGCTTGTGTCGACACACAGAATCAGTGTCGACACATTCTGAAGAAGCAATGTCGAGAAGTTGTTACAACAACACAAGGAGTTGTGTCGACACCATCAAGGCTAGTGTCGACACTTAGTCTACTTGTGTCGACACTTGGTCTATTTGTGTCGACACATAAAGACTATCTGTCTCGACACTTTCAGACAGTGACAGTGATTTCAAGACGTGACTGGATGACTTAACAGCTGCCATTTCAACCGGTCAACTGCAACCGTCTGAGCCATCAGAAGGTTGTTAGAAACCGAATCAGCCGATTACCATGGAGGAAGTCTATATAAAGACCTTTATCCTTCAACAGAGAAGGAGGAATCACAATAAGAGAAGGATCACAATTAATCAAGAGATTTAATAACACAAAAGAAGAAGACCTTCGACAGAAGATCTAAGAAGTTGGAGAGAGAGAGAGCTCCTTCTAAGAAGAGCACCTACTGAACCAGGCTGCAAAGTAAGATTCAGATTGAGATCTGAATCTCAAGACAGAAGTTGATTGAAGATCATCTTCACAGGAGATGCAACCCTACTGAGTTCTAATTTAAGAAGCTTTGAAGAAAGCCAAGGGAGGTTGATCTCTGCCAAGTACTTCCAAGAAATCATCAAGAAGCCAGTCAACTCATCTCTCTCTTTCAGAGTTGTGGTTAATTACATTATATAATCAAAATTTCTGTAGGATCTTATATAGATCTGAGTTGTAAGCCTATTTTATAAAGGCTGAGTGTAGGAGACTGTGTGCTCTGAGTGTAGGTCTTGTTGAAGAATGAGGTAGGGCCTTGTGCCTAAGTTGTAGGAGACTTTGTTCTCTGAGTGTAGGTCTTGTTGAAGACTGAGTGGTAGGGCTTTGTGCCTGAGTTGTAGGAGTGGGGACACTCTGAGTTGTAGGAACCTGTTTGGGGTTCTGAGCTGTAAGATCTGAGGATCTGAGGAGAAGTGCTGAAGTTAGGCCGAATCTAGTACTCTACTAGATAGGCGAAGGGGGAAAATGGATGTACCCAGACCTTAGGGAACCACTATAAATACTGTGTGCACTCTGTGTATGCTTGTTTCTGTGGTTACTGTGTTGTGATAATTGTAGAATTGCATTTGCTGTACAGAATTTCTGCCTTAAAATTAAAAAGAAAAGTACACCTATTCACCCCCCCTCTAGGTGGTTAGGAACTATTTCTTTCAAGTGGTATCAGAGGGAGGTTACTCAAAAAGGGACATAACAGTCTGAGTAAGATCCTGTAGGCAGATTCAGAACAACGAAGATTCAAGAAAATGGGTTCTAAAGAGAATCACAAAGAGCTGGGGTTCATGAAATTGCCAATATGTAGAAAATAGATATTTGGCATTTGAAAAGAGAGGGTTAGACTCTTTATGTAAGCATCTGACCCAAGGATATACATTACAGTTAAAGAAGGCCCATATGTGCCAACGAAGATATCCATTCTGGATGCAAATTAGAAAACTCCCAAGGATTTCTCTGAAATGACAAAAGATGAAATCATTCTGGCCACTATGGATAAGAGAGCCCAGAATATAATTGTTAGTGCTATTGATGATGCAATATTTTGGAACTTGATTCATTGTAAAACCTCTAAAGAAATGTGGGACACATTAATAGTTTACATGGAGGGATCAGAAGAAGTAAGACAAGATAGGAAGTCCTTGTTAAATCAGAAATATGAAAGCTTCAGACAAGGAAAGTCTGATAGCATTACAGAATGTTACAAGAAGTTCTATAGGATAGTCAATGAATTGATGTCCTGTGGAAGAGAATTCAGCAACTATGAGCTGAATGACAAGTTCTTAAGATCCCTGACTAAGTACTGGGACACCAAGATTTGTGCCATTAGGAAAATGGCCAAATTAGCTGATATACCTCCTCCAACTTTGTTTGGAAAACTGCTATCTTATGAAATGCAGTTAATGGTTAGAAAGGAGGAAGAGAAGACTACTAGAGTGGAGCACAAGGAAAGATCTGTGGCCTTCAAGACTGAAGCCACTAGGAAGTATAGAAGCAAGTCTCCATCTCCACCTCAAATAATTGCTGAGACTGTCACAGAAATTTCAGATAACAAGAATTCAGATAGCAGTGAAAGTGATGAAGACTTTGCTGCTTTTACTAGGCATTTTCAAAAGTTTCTGAAGAAGAAGCAGTGGAGGTCCAAGCCTTCTACTTCTCAGCCAAAAGATGACTACTATCAGAAAAGGAAGTCATCAAGAAATGACAGAAGCAGATC
Organism: Platanthera guangdongensis; assembly: GCA_039583875.1. Taxonomy (NCBI): domain Eukaryota; kingdom Viridiplantae; phylum Streptophyta; class Magnoliopsida; order Asparagales; family Orchidaceae; genus Platanthera; species Platanthera guangdongensis. Next base: position 165,191,824 of record CM077166.1, read on the forward strand.
CAAGCCAAGCAAAGCTACATCTTCAAAGATTGTGTGCTATTGCTGCAATAGACAGGGACATGTAGTGGCTGACTGTCCTGAAAAGAGGAAGGAGTCAGCTGACAAAAAGAAGGCTCAGTTTAAGGGCAAAAAGGAAAGGTACTTTGTTGCTAAGAAAGACAAGAGTCTGACTTATCAGTCATCTTCAGAAACAGAATCAGAAGCTGAAGCCTATATTGGATTATTTGCTGAAGAGGAAGAAGATGAGTTCATGCAGCTAATGAACTCAATTTATGAGCATGAGGACAATCAGTGCAAGGGATTGATGGCCTTATCTGAAGGAGACAAGATCCAGGATCAGTCTGGACCAAGTAAGGTACAAAGTTGTTCTTCTAGTTCAATTTCTAGTACTGAGTCAGAATCAGATACATCTGCATCATGTGATGTGGGTGGGTCTGAATCTGAAGGAGATATTCATTAGTTAATTGATGAATATGGGGACTTGTTGCAGGCCTTGAAGAAAAGTAAAACCTTAGCCAAAACTCAGGCAAAGGAGATTGCTAGTCTTAAATTGGCTGCTGCTGATTCAGACAAGTTGTTTGATCAGAAACTGAATGAAATAGCCAGGCTGAAGAACATTACTGTTATTCAGATGGGTACTATTACATTTAAGAATGATCAAATTAGAAATCTGGAGGCTAGACTTCAGAAGGAGAGAGAGATTGTAGCAAGTTTTTCTAAACCAAAATCTGTTTTACCTTTGATAGATGAGTTTGTACCTCAAAAGGGTAAGACTGGATTGGGGTTTACAAAACCTGCCTGGACAGCTAGGTCCAAATCTAAGGGCAAAGCCCCAGCACTAAACAAGAAGCCTGCAGTAGATAATTCAGCCAGGGTTGTACCTAAACAAAGGTACAACAGGTTTGAGTGCTGGTGTTGTGGCAAGATAGGCCACTTTGCCATAGATTGTTGGCACAATTCAAGTGTCAAGGAGAGTAGCAAACTGCCTGCTAGAACAACTACAAGTAGTTTTGTTAGAGGTCAGACTAACCTGCACCAAGGACCCAAGAATTATTTGGGTTCTAAGGTTAAGTAATCTGTTTTGCAGGTGAGTCCAAGTGGCCATGCCCCTATATGGTACTTGGACAGTGGATGTTCCAGGCACATGACTGGAACTAGGGGTTGCTGAAGGACTATACACCTATCAAGGATGGCCCTAAAGTTACCTTTGGTGGTTCAGAAAAAGGAATCATCAAAGGCTTTGGTAACATTTCTAGTAACCAAATTACAATTACTCAAGTGGCTTATGTAAAGGGTTTGAAACATAACCTCATTAGCATAAGTCAGCTGAGTGATTTAGGATATGACATCTCATTTGTCAAGGATGGTTGTCATATCAAAAGGTCAAGTGATCAAAAGATCATTCTGACAGGATATAGGAAGAGAAATGTCTATTGTCTTGACTTTGTACGTGAGAACAATGTTTCTCCTATTTGTCTTGTAGCTGATGAGAAAGTCTGTGTTAAATGGCATAAGAAGCTGGCTCATCTTAACTATAAGATAATTGACCAACTCTTTAGCGAAGAGTTAGTGAGGAATGGTCCTCAGGTTAAGTGTATAAAGGATGGGATATGCTCAGCTTGTCAAAAAGGCAAGCAGACCAAATCCACCTTTCATGGCCTTGAGAATAAGGATTCTGTGAGGTGTCTATACCTCTTGCATATGGATCTTTTTGGTCTTATGCTAGTTCACAGTATAGGTAGGAAGGTCTACACATTTGTGGTTGTAGATGACTATTCAAGGTATTCCTGGGTGTTCTTCCTTAGACAAAAATCTGAAACACCAAGTGTCTTATATAGTTTTGTTAAACAAATTCAGAATTAATTGAACAGTACAGTGGTCAAAATCAGAAGTGACCATGACACTGAATTTCAGTATGAAAGTATGACAAAACTGTGTGAAGAGTTTGGGATTTTTCAGGAATTTTCTTCACCTAGAACACCTCAGCAAAATGGTATTGCTGAAAGGAAGAATAGAACCTTGATAGAGGCTGGTAGAACCCTATTGAGTGACACTTCTCTCCCAGAATATTTCTGGGCTGAGGCAGTAAATACTGCTTGTCATGTGATTAATAGGGCTACTATCACCAAGAGCCACAACAAGACCCCTATGAGATTGTGAAGGGCAGAAAACCAAATTTATCCTATTTCAGGATCTTTGGTTGCAAGTGCTATATCCTTAACAATGGTAAGTCTTATCTAACCAAGTTTGCTGCCAAATCCCAAGAGGGGATCTTTGTTGGGTACAACAATAATAGTAAGGCTTATAGGGTCTACAACTTGATTACTCAAGTTGTAGAAGAGTCTGTTCATGTAGTTTTTGATGAAGTTAGACTCATTAACAATGAATTGTCAAGTAGTGTTTGCAGCTCTACAGGTATAACTGAGAAGATGGACAAGCTTACCATTGCAGAAGATTCTTCTGCAAGTCAGCAAGTGGAAGATGGTGGCTGCTGTCCAGGGGGAGTACAAGATACTCCTGATGCTGAAGAAAACCAAGAGGTGCAGCTAAATGAAGAGACTGAAGGTGTACAACCTGAAGACAGGCTGCCTCCAGCAAATAGACACTTAAAGGATCATCCAACCAATCAAATAATTAGAGATCCTAGACAAGGAGTGCAAACAAGGAGCAGGAATCTAAATACAGTTCTTTACTCCAGCTTTCTATCTCAAGTAGAGCCAAAGAAATTTGAAGAAGCAATCCTAGACCCTCATTGGATTGAGGCCATGTAAGAGGAGCTGAATCAATTCAAAAGATGCAAGGTCTGGGAGCTAGTTCCTGAACCCAAGAACCACAACATTATTGGAACTAAGTGGATCTTTAGGAACAAGTTGGATGAGAATGGAATCATTATAAAGAATAAATCTAGACTTATTGCAAAGGGATATAGGCAGGAAGAAAGTATTGATTTTGATCAAACCTTTGCTCCAGTAGCAAGACTGGAGGCAATCAGGATGTTCCTTGCCTATACAACATATCAAGGGTTCAAGATATATCAAATGGATGTTAAGTCAGCTTTTCTGAATGGAAATCTGAAGGAAGAAGTCTATGTAGAGCAGCCATCAGGTTTTGTTGATTCTATTAAACCTGATTATGTTTATAGACTTAGGAAGGCTTTGTATGGGTTAAAACAAGCCCAAAGGGCTTGGTATGAAACCCTGTCTAGTTTCCTCATTGAGAACAAATTCTCAAGGGAGAAAATAGACAAGACTCTATTCCTTAGGGAATCCAGAGGCAAGATTATCTTAGTCCAAATATATGTAGATGACATAATATTTGGGTCTACAGAAAGTAGTCTTTGCAGAAAGTTTGCAAAACTTATGCAAGGACAATTTGAAATGAGCAGTATGGGGGAACTTAATTTCTTCTTGGGTCTCCAAGTTAGACAGACTGAAGATGGCTTGTACATATGCCAGTCTAAGTTCACCCTAGAGTTAATAAAGAAGTATGGTATGGAATCATCCACTACCATGAAAACTCCTATGGGGTCAAGCATGTCTCTAAGCAAAGATGATGCAGGGAAACCTGTAGATGAAACTTTGTATAGAGGGATAGTTGGCTCCCTACTGTATTTGACTGCTAGTAGACCAGATATCATGTATGCTACATGTGTCTGTGCTAGGTACCAAGCTTGCCCTAAAGAATCTTATCTGACAGCAGTAAAAAGAATATTGAGATATCTTAAGGGCACACCTTATCTAGGCCTTTGGTACCCTATGAATGGAGACTTTGTACTGACAGGCTATTCAGATGTAGATTTTGCAGGCTGCAAGGAAGATAGGAAGAGTACTACAGGAACCTGTCAATTTCTAGGTGGAAGGCTGGTGTCATGGAGTAGCAAGAAGCAGACCAGTGTGGCCATCTCCACAGCTGAGTCAGAATATGTTGCTGCAGGAAGTTGATGTGCACAACTCTTATGGATTCAACACCAGCTAGAAGACTATGATATTCAAGTAAGTATAACACCTTTATTTTGTGATTCTACAAGTGCCATTTCTATTGCAAATAATCCTGTCTCCCATAGTAGGACTAAGCACATAGAAATTAAATACCATTTTCTTGGAGAACATGTAGAAAAAGGAGACATTTCACTAGAATATGTTAAGACAGATAGTCAGATAGCTGATATGTTTACTAAGCCCCTGGATGAAACCAAATTCAATAATTTTAAAATTGAATTAGGAATGTTAAACTTAGAATAGTTTATAAAATTAGCTAAGTAAAATAGTGTCGACACACAGAGTTGTTTGTGTCGACACATAGAATAGGTGTCGACATTTCAGAGAAATGGTGTCGACACATCTAGACAGTTAGTGTCGACACTTCAGAGAATTAGTGTCGACACATGCAGAATAGGTGTCGACACATCAAGGGTGTTGTCGACACTTAGGATTTACACAGAATTCGTCGAGTAGAGTTTTCGACTAATCGTCGAGCTGAGATATATAAGTGTCGACACATATATTTTGTCGACTATATTTGTGTCGACACATAGTTGTCGAGACATTAGAAGTAAGTGTCGACACTTTTCAACAGTGTCGACACATTTCAAGTATTTTGACGCGCATTTTCAACTTCGATTTTAGAAAGGTATAAATAGGTCTTCACCATTGTTTGTCGACACGCTCACCATTGTTTCGAGACCAAACTTGTGTGTCGACATCTCTCTTCTCTAAATTCAAAATTTCTTCAAACCCTAATGGCGCCCAAGCTAGAAGAGAACATTAATGAAGGTTATGAGCTCGTGTGCCTTTGATGACACGGAACCAGAAATCCAAGGTGTGGTAACCCTAGTTGCAGAGACTGGGTTACAGTATCTTGTGTCAGAACCAATCAAGATTTGGAAGAAGGAGGTCCTCGAATTCTTTAATGCAGCTACCCTAGATGAAACTGGTCTTAAGATTAAATCTAAAGTCCATGGAGTTAAGGTGAAGGTCACCCAGAAGAATCTCAGAAAAGTTCTACATCTCCCTAGAACTAAAGAAGAAGAAGATGTACCTGCATCAAAGACAAGGGAGGCACTGGCATGGTGTGGACTTGATTCAAGCATGAAGATTGGATCAGTTTTCAATAGGAAAGGCATGAACATGCAGGGAAAGTTCTTGTCTGAAATAGTTGGCAAGGTAATTCTGAGCAAGCCTGATGGGCATGATAGGATATCAGCTCACATGTTCAGTTTGATGATAAGGATAATTTTTAAACTCAAAACTGACTTGTCAGCAGTAATGTTTGATAAGATAAAGGAAAGTCTGAAGAAGCCCAATCTGGGTAGGATTATGAGTTTATACTTAGCTGGAAGTATTCCTGAAGTCATGAACCAAGCTGCTGGTTTTAAGATAAATCATATGAGGAGAATGGATGTTAGGATTATCTCAAGGTGGGATAGGGTGTTGACAAAAGAAATGCCTACACCAGAGAAGGAGACACCTCAGAAGAAGAAGAAGAAAGCCATTGTGGCTCCTGAATCCTCAAGTAGCTCAGAGGAACAAGTGGTTTTTAGTTCTTATGATGGAGAAGATGACAATGCTGGACAGTCACCAGCAAGACAAGAAGATGCCCAGAGGCAGGGGGAGCTACCATCAGCTAGCCCTATTCACCTGGATCCACTCCAGGGGGAGCCTCAACATGTGAGTGGGCTAACTCAATTAGATAGTGAAAGAGCTACCCAAACAATTCTTGAGATAATCAATGAAGTTAATCAATCTATTTCAAATATTGAGGATGAAGTATTGACTGAATCATTACTTGATGTTGATCAGCCAACTCAGACACATAGTCAACCACAAGATGTTGTCATGGAAGACACATCAGTTGCTGATAATGCTACAGAGATCAGAGATTCTCCAGTTCAACCTCAACATGAGTTTACACTAAAAGAGTTGTTCCCTGATCTTTTACAGACTGAGTTTGAGGGAGAGAAAGCAGCTGTTGAGGGGGAGCAGGTAGACCTTAAGGGGGAGTATGTAGAGGAAACTGCCAGAAATGACAGTGAGGAGCAAAGGAATGCTGAGGAGCTACCAAGGACTGAGAAGGATTTACCTCCTAGTCCTAAGGACAGGGTAGACATTGACAGTACTTCTACCTCAGAGGATGAAGAGGCTGCTAGAACTAAGAAAAGAAAGTTACAGGTCTTCAAGAGAAGAAGCCAGACCTACAAGAAAGCACTGCAAACCATTGTTCCACAACAAGCCCCAACTGCTGACTATAGTTATTTGTTGGTGGCTTTGCAAATCAAGATGGATGAGCAAAGGAAAGCTCTAGAAAAGTATATGGATGAAGGCCATAAATCACTTCAATTTGATCTGGCTCAAGGCATAAAATCTATAAGATTTGAAGTGAATCAAAACAAGAAGGAAATGACTGATTGTTTTCATAAAGGAGGCAATGCAGTGGTCTATCTGGCTACTCATCAAGAGAATATAAAGAAATAGGTTGATGACATGGCAGTAAAACAAGGATATGTCCTGGAAAATCAGATTAGGATGAATGACAATCTGATTGCTTCTCATAATGCCATTGTCAGTAAAATGAAAAATATAGCTACTACCTAGACTGCTGTAAGTGCTACTGCCAAAGAAGCCTTTGATAAGCAATTACAAGAAAGCCTCACTGCTGTTAAAACTGTCATTGAAGATTCTCAAAAGGCTATCACTGAAAAGCTCCAAAGGTTAAAACCTTTTTATAAAGATAGAGTTAACTATTTGAATGCTCAGATCAGGTTTCAGAAGGATGATCTTAGGGATCATATAGCAAGAGAAGTCATAAAGGGGGAGAGGGTACTAGTCAAAGCAGGCTCTGACCATGCTAAATGGATTTCAAACAGCATCAGAGCTAACCTTGGATATCCACCTTTGTGTGATGATGATAATGTAGCAGAATCTGGGATAAATCCTGCATATTTTGGAGGTGAGCCAGCTGAAGTTGCACAAGTAATCTACCCTCCAGCTGATTTTGAGATGATACACCAGGTGGTACAATCTATGTATAGCCATCCTGAGGGTAATCAGAATATTATTATTGAGAAATTAGTACAACCTGTGCCAGAGGCCATATTAAAAGAGCAAGAGGCATTGTTAAAAGAGCAAGAAGCTTAATTATCCAAGAAGATGTTCAGAGAGCAGGCGGAGTTAAGGCCTGATTTTGAGCAATGGAGCCCAACCTTTAGGAATATCATATTGACTGCTTGGAAGGCTGCAAAGGATAATTTCCTAGAGAGGGCAATGGTATTCTGACCAGGAATGGAAAAAAACATGAAGCTAGGCAAGAAGCCATAGTACAATACAGAAGGAATGCTAAATTAGGGAAGCTACCTGCTAATGCACAGGAGCCTAGCAAGTATTTCCCTAAGCCTTATCATTATTTTGAGAGACAGAAGATAAGGGCTGAAGAACAGAAAAAGAAGGATCTTAAGGGAAAGAAGCCTGCTGATGACAATGATGCTCCAGTTCAAGCAAAGATTCAATCTATAAAGGGCATTGTTATCAAGGAGCCAGAGCAGCCATATGATAGAATTTTCTTAAGTTTACAATTTGTAATCATGTGTATTAAACTCCATATAAACTTTTGATTAATAAAACTTTTGGAAGTTGTAAAAATAATGTTTGATATTCAATCTATTACATTGTTATTCTGAGATAATTGTTAATACATGTTTTGTTTATACATGTTTAGTATTTACCCTGTCATATAATACTGTTATACATCATACTGAGTATTTGTTATGAATGGTATATATCATTGACTAAGGGTTATGACTTTTCCAAATAGGGGGAGATTGTTGGGTACATTGGAATATATGTACCTGATTTGAAGAAGCCTCACCCTACCCAATGATATACATCAAGGTGTATTTGATGTGTTTTGAGTTTATTTATGCAGGTTAAGTAACTGCAGGATTGCAGGAAAGGTTTCTAAGTCCATGTGTCGACACCTAGAGGTGAAGTGTCGACACTTATGAAGGCTTGTGTCGACACCCAGAGAAGCTGTATCGACACTTGGAGTAATTGTGTCGACACCAGGAAAGGCAGAGTCGACACCAGAAGAAAAGTGTCGACACATACAGGCAGTGTCGACACACTGAGAAGAATTGTCAACATAATCTGTGTCGACACTTAGAGGCAGTGTCGACACCCAGAGAAACTTTGTCGACATCAAATGTGTCGACACCAGGAGGCTGTGTCGACACTCAGCAAACTTCGTCAAAGTTAAAGTACATGTGTCGACACAAAGGAGATGTGTCGACACTCAGCAAGTTTCAACACATGAAGGCATGTGTCGACACAAAGGAGATGTGTCGACACTCAGCAAGTTTCAACACATGAAGGTATGTGTCGACACAAAGGAGATGTGTTGACACTCAGCAAGTTTCAACACATGAAGGCATGTGTCGGCACAAAGTAGATGTGTCAACACTCAGCAAGTTTCAACACAAGAAGGCATGTGTCGACACAAAGGAGTTGTGTCGACACACAGTAGAATTCAACTAAGTATTAAAGAAGAAGTATTTGTGTCGACACATTCAACAGAAGGCTTGTGTCGACACATAGAATCAGTGTCGACATATTCTGAAGAAGCAGTGTCGAGAAATTGTTACAACAACACAAGGAGTTGTGTCGACACTATCAAGGCTAGTGTCGACATTTAGTCTACTTGTGTCGACACTTGGTCTATTTGTGTCGACACATAAAGACTATCTGTCTCGACACTTTCAGACAGTGACAGTGATTTCAAGAAGTGACTGGATGACTTGACAGCTGCCATTTCAACCGGTCAACTGCAACTGTCTGAGCCATCAGAAGGTTGTTAGAAACCGGATCAGCCGGTTACCATGGAGGAAGACTATATAAAGACATTTATCCTTCAACAGAGAATGAGGAATCACAATAAGAGAAGGATCACAATTAATCAAGAGATCTAACAACACAAAAGAAAAAGACCTTCGACAGAAGATCTAAGAAGTTGGAGAGAGAGAGCTCCTTCTAAGAAGAGCAGCTGCTGAACCAGGCTGCAAAGTAAGATTCAGATTGAGATCTGAATCTCAAGACAGAAGTTGATTGAAGATCATCTTCATAGGAGATTCAACCCTACTGAGTTCTAATTCAACAAGCTTTGAAGAAAGCCAAGGGAGGTTGATCTCTGCCAAGTTCTTCCAAGAACTTATCAAGAAGCCAGTCAACTCATCTCTCTCTTTCAGAGTTATGGTTAATTACATTATATAATCAAAATTTCTGTAGGATCTTGCATAGATCTGAACTGTAAGCCTATTTTATAAAGGCTGAGTGTAGGAGACTGTGTGCTCTGAGTGTAGGTCTTGTTGAAGAATGAGGTAGAGCCTTGTGCCTGAGTTGTAGGAGACTTTGTTCTCTGAGTGTAGGTCTTGTTGAATACTGAGTGGTAGGGCTTTGTGCCTGAGTTGTAGGAGTGGGGACACTCTGAGTTGTAGGAACCTGTTTGGGGTTCTGAGCTGTAAGATCTGAGGATCTGAGGAGAAGTGCTGAAGTTAGGCCGAATCTAGTACTCTACTAGATAGGCGAAGTGAGAAAGTGGATGTACCCAGACCTTGGGGAACCACTATAAATACTGTGTGCACTCTGTGTATGTTTGTTTCTATGGTTGCTGTGTTGTGATAATTGTAGAATTGCATTTGCTGTACAGAATTTCTGCCTTAAAATTAAAAAGAAAAGTACACCTATTCACCCCCCCTCTAGGTGGTTAGGCACTATTTCTTTCAACTGGGACACATGCGGAAATAATTATGTATTTCGTGCAAGTATCCCTATGAATGATGAAAGTTGAGGTGTGTCACTTCCAACAAATTGTGCATGTTTGTTTCTCTCCAATAAGATAACTTTATCTAATAGCATAAGATGAATATCCATACATGTTGTTGCTTCTCGTAACTTTTTTTACTTCTATTTGTACCCACATATACAAAAACTTTGATTATTCTACTTGCATTTACCAAAAATCATTTAGAGAAAAACATGTATTATATATCTGGGGTCTCTAGGATGTCCTTACTAAGATTGACAGCTTCTTAATCACTACGTTGATCCTCATCAGAGCTTTCATCTATTGAAAAAATAATGTGTAGTTGTTGGATCATGTAGTGGTCCTTGTGGGCATTTGAAGTGCTCACACGAGGATCACCACTAATACTTCTATATTGATCTTTAGATAGAGAGTTATCCCTTGAAACAAAAAATTTTCTTGGAGCAAATGTTCTCTTATGAGCCATCAAATTTCTGCATTATAAAAAAATTAAATATTTGCATAATAGTGGAATTGACATGACAGCTTTTTACAGGTAACAATTGTTCATGAACCTTCTTGCACCATAAACATTTGAAAAGGTGTGACACAACTGCTTGGACTACATCATCTGAAGAAGTGAATTAAAATCCTTGTGCACACAGATACTATACTCAAAACTGTTTCCAATCTCAGGCTACCTCTTTGAGGAATCTATACAAAAATCTCTAAGAAATCTGTACAGATTTCTTAGTGAAATCCATACAGAATTCTCAAAAAAATATGTACATATTTCTCTAAAAAATCTGTGCAAATATTTCTAAGAAATCTCGCAGAACTTTGTACATATTTCTTAGTGAAATCTGTACAGAAATCTGTACAGATTTCTTAGTCAAATATGTACAGATTTCTCTAGTCCGTACAGAGAAATTTTAAGAAATCTGTACAATAGAAATCTCTAAAAATAATAAGAAGAATTTGATTTAGGTACCCATAAACATCTGTGAATAGTTAATCAGAATGACCTTGAGGATTTCTCTTTACATTAACATAAATATGACCAAGGAAGAATCAATATATAACTATGTGGACATAGAAATATAGGGAAAATTTTGTTTTATAAAAATTAATACAACTTGTTGGAAATAAGATTAATAATCATCTATGATCCTAAGAATAACAAATGAATTCCAAATTAATAATCATTAGCAATCATAAAACCTAACATGCTTTATACACATGCGGATAACATGCAAGACATATATGTTTCAATTATTTTATATTTAGTAGCTTAAATAATGTTCTAGAAAACATGGTCTTATTAGACAAAAAAAGACCAAAAAGTTAAACCAAAAGAACATAGGCGGAAAATTGGTCCATGCTGTCTTTTCAAAAAATAACAAAAAATAGGAAAAAACATAATTTCACCATATATAATCATGAAATGATAATGAAGAGTTCTTGCATATGAATGCCACAGAATATGCTCTCCGCATGGGCCTTGGCGGGAACCTTAACGGGAAATTATAAAATACTACAAGTCTATGAAGGATCACATCATATGGATATTTGGGTAGGGCTTAAAACATGGTTATTCTTGATTTGCGGAAAAATGTACATGTGAATGCTGCATTTGCAACCCGACATGTGAATTTATACTTCTTTTTGCACAACTGTTGGCTCAACATCTGTTCTAACCATCTCGTTGCCCTCATCATCATCTTGATATAAACTTTGAATATTGTAATGCCATTACTAACTCATGGAATGAAGTTTTCAAGATCATCAACACTTATAGCTTCAATTTCTCCCATTTCGTACTTATCTCGTGGTATCATCTTAATGACCAATTCCCAATTTAATTGCTTAGGATCACGAATATAATATACCATTCTTGCTGAGAAGGAAAAATATATGGGTCATGTTTAAGTGTAACTCATGTACGTATTAAATTTGTGAAATAACCAATGTGAACCCATATAAATCTTTCTTCACACCTACATTCTTTGTAGGATTAACCCAATCACATTTAAAAAACATCACTTTAGAAAAGTCAAAGTAATCGAGCTCTACAATCTCAGTTATTCTACCAAAATAATTGATATCATCTTGAAACCCAACATGCTTAAACACAACTTCAACTCCACTATTCTGCGTCCTTTCATGAATCTCACTGTCTACAATTTGAAATAAAAACTCATTTATGTTGTATTCTTTGTAGCTACGAACAATAGAGTTTGGTCTGAGGGCCAATTGTCATAATTGAGGGTCATCAATAATCACAAAAAAATAATTAACTTGTTATAATAAAATGGGAACATATTAATTCATTATATTGTTATTAATTTGTATATCTAGATACGAGTACAAACGTGCGCAAATTAATGTGCATACATATAATGATTCTTACTCTTTGCTTAAACCATTATGAGAATTCTTTACGAATTAGATTTTTCAAGCGGTCCATATCAATACATTGAAGGTGACGATTCTTCAATTCTTCTCGGAGTTCACTATTAAAAAAATATTAATTAGTGTGCATTTGAAGAATAAATAACCTTTGAAATAGTTTTAAAGTTTATTAAAACTCACCTTCGAAATATTTCAAGCTCAACAGGTGAAGGAGGAGCCGAGTAGCCCATTGCGTCATCCGGCTCGCTAGCTTTCAGAGCTGTTAAAATTTTTCAAGCATGGTCAGCAAGGTAGCCCAAACGCCAAGTTAATATCTTCGGAACTACCCAGTTCTCACGTTGAACCAGCGGAAAACCAAGGAATAAGGCTAAACCCAACAAACAATGGAAGCACAAGCAGATCTTTTATTCATTCACTTCTTTACAACACGAGGCATACATAGCGAGACATGATTTCGCTAGTATAACAGCTGTAAACAGAAAGCACCAAAAACCAAGCCGGGCGGACAGCACCGGAGTCCGCCGAGACCGCCGAGGTCGCCGAGTCCGCTGAGATCGCCCGAACTAAGCTACAATCCGCCGAATAGCCAAGGAGTCTGCCGAAGCTGGGAGGCCGCGCGGACACACCGTTATTCGTCTCCTGCTGAAGCTGAACTGAGGAGCACCCCCTACCCGCCTGAAGCCGACGGACAGGTAATTGAAGCTGGCAAAGTTGAAACAGAGTTGACAAGCCGCAGAGCGACGTCCTGCTGAATCCGCAGAGACCGCACAACTTCCAAGTACTTGACCGAAGTCAAAGCCAAACTCCTGGCTCCTTGAAGCTACCCGCGTGACCTGCACACAGCAAACCGTCAGCCCTGAATCAATCCGCGCGGACAGACAAACTGAGACCGCAGCTCCTTGCCCAACCCAACTTACTGTTCACTCAAGTTACTGTAGATGTGCCAGGGGGGTCCTATTTATAGGCGAGGTGAGGAGTGTGGTCACCGCCCTAAAGATAGCGACACCGCCCTAGCCCGCGCGATAGCAAAACACCATCCGCCGAGTCCGCAAGGACTTAGCCGGATACCAAGGAAAACCGCCAGGAGCAAGGCAACATTGGCGAACCCTCTTCAGTCCGCCCAAGCTATGCGGATAAGGCATCAGCCCGCAAAGCCTCCAACCACTGCAGGACAGCAATCCCCTTCAATGGCTGTCCGCACAAACCCGAGGCATTCCGCAAGACTCAAGCCTCAATCCGCCACAAGTCCACGACCAAAGGCAGATAGCAACTGTCCGCCTGGTCAACAGCGGACTTGGCGGATGCGGCGGACACCATGGTCTTGACACAGAGTGTAACCAAGTCCAAAACCATCAAAGGCCAATGCGAGCATGGAGGACATAAACTCTTGTCCGCCAAACACCCTAGCACAGACCGCCAGCAGTCCGCAGGTTACTCGCACACCTGCCCAACGCAGCAGCCATCTCCCGGACTCCACACACCAGTCCGCCAACGACCTCCATAGCAAACACCTGCTGTAACACCAGAGCTCGACAAGGCCTCAGCCAAGCTCTAAGCCCAGTCCGCAACAGCCCAAACCGCGGACACACTAGTCCGCAAGCTTCCCGCGAACATGAGCCAAACCGCCAAATAGCACATGCTTGCAACGTGGCCACTGAGCAATGCACCAGTCCGCAAGCCTCTATCCGCTCAGGCCGCTCCTTGGCTAAAGCAATCAGCCAACGTCCTATCCGCAGATACCAGCCGCACAGTCCGCGAACTACTTGCATAAAACCTGCTCAGAAGAACAGCCGGCTTCCACTAGACTTTCCACCAGGCCGCACACAACAGTCCGCCCAGTCCGCCTAGTCCACCAAAGCTGTCCGCCCAGGCCGCCCGGCCTGTCGCGTCAACCACTTCCACTTCACAAATTTCAACACTCCCCCTTGAAGTGGGATGTGGTGACCAAGCCCAGCAAGCTGCGCAAGCGCTCAAAGGGCCCCTTCGACAGTGGCTTCGTGAAGATGTCAGCAAGATTATCTTCACTCCGAACATGCCCGACCAGCAGAGACCCCTCCAACACATTCTCCCTTATGAAGTGGTGATCAATCTCTATATGCTTGGTCCTGGCGTGACACACTGGATTGTTAACCAGTTTGAGAGCACTCTCATTGTCACCCCGGAGTAAAGTTGGCCCTTGCACCTCTTCATGAACATCCTCTATAAGCCTCCTCAACCAGATGGCTTCCCGAGCAGCCAAGGCCGAAGCCTTATACTCTGCCTCTGTAGTTTGAGACGGACACCGAGTCCTGCTTCTTGCTACACCACGAGATGCTAGCTGAACCGCAAGTGAACACATAACCTGAAGTAGACCTCCGATCATCCAAATCACCGCCATAGTCAGCATCCGTGTACCCAAGCAACGCAAACTCCGAGTCCCTTCCATAGAGGAGCCCCATGTCAGAAGTCGCCTTTACATACTTCAGAATACGCTTTGCCGCCACTAGATGAGATTGCCTTGGTTCAGCCATATACCGACTTACTCAGCCAACAGCATAAGCAATGTCCGGCCTTGTAATCGTCAGGTAAATCAAGCTCCCAACAAGAGCCCTGAACAACAAGGGATCATGAAGAACCCTTCCCTCATCTCGTCGAAGCTTCAGCCCAGGTTCCAGTGGAGTAGAGCACTTCTTCCCTTCGCCCATGCCGAACCGCTTCACAATACGATAAGCATACCCTTTCTCGCAAATGAGAACCCCTCACTCCTTCCTCTCCACTTCAAGACCGAGAAAGTGATGCAACTCTCCCAAGTCTTTCATCTCGAAGCGTATAGCAAGCTCTGCCCTGAGCCTTGCTACTTCCCCCTCCGAATTCCCTGTGATGATCATGTCATCCACATACAGCAGGACCAAGACTTGTAGCTATCCCTTCTTCTTGACGAACAAGATTGAATCCGAGTTGGAAGCAAGGTATCCATAGAATTGCAAGTACTCTGCAATCTTCCCATACCACGCTCTAGGAGCTTGCTTCAACCCATAGAGAGCCTTCCTAAGTTTGCAGACATAGTCCGGATGCTTTTCAGAGACAAAACCAAGTGGCTGATCCATGAAGATTTCCTTGTCAATCTCTCCGTAAAGAAAGGCATTCTTCACATCGAGTTGCCACAACCTCCATCCCTTGCTAGCAGCTAAGGCGATCACCACTCTAACTGAAGTCATCTTCGCAACTGGACTGAATGTCTCCTCATAGTCTTCTCCATAATGCTGTGAGAATCCTCTAGCGACCAGGCGAGCCTTGAACCTATCAATGCTCCCATCAGCCTTCTTCTTCAACTTATACACCCACTTGCAAGTAACCGGAGTAATTCCATCAACCTTGGGCACAAGGTCCCAGGTTTCATTCTTGTTCAGAGCATCAATCTCTTCTTTCATGGCACCTTCCCACTCCTTCACTCCAGTGGCCTCGTTGAAGTTTGCAGGCTCTTGCTCATCCAGAGGACCTACAAAGAAGCAGGAGACAAAGCTCATTGCATTCCCATCACAGTACCGAGCCGGTGGCTTAACAACCCTCTTCGATCTCCGAAGGGTCAACTCCTTGCGCATTGCTTCTATTGCTTCTTCGGGCTCAACTCCTACCTGGGGCAAGCATTGAGCGGTGCTCCCCCTACTTCTTGAGCCAGAAGGCTCAGCCTCGGAGTTAGAAGCAACAGGAGCTGCTGGTGAAACAGCAAGCTCCTCTTCCAAGCCTTCAGCAGTCACCACTGGTGCTTCATCAACCTTGCTACTTCTGGTTAGCTTAACCGAGCCACCTCCATATGACGTCAGCTCGTTAAATACAACGTCTCTTGACACCACAAACTTCTTCGTCACAGGGTCCAAGCATTTCCATCCCTTCTTCCGCTCATCGTAGCCAACAAAGACAAGCTTCCTTGCCTTCGCATCCAGCTTAGTCCGTGAAGCAACTGGGATATGCACGTAGTAAGTTGAACCGAACACCCGAAGGTGTCCCACACTCGGCTTCTCCTTCAGCAACAGCTCAATAGGAGTCTTCATGTTGATAGAGCTGAGTGGCATCCGGTTGATGACATAAGCAGCACAAGACATCCCCTCCGCCCAAAAGGACCTTGGGATATCTTTCGCATGAAGCCAACATTTGCAGGTCTCCGTCAGATGACGGATATTCCGCTCCGCTACCCCATTTTGTTGTGGAGTGTGAGCACAAGTAAGCTCTCGTTGGATCCCGTGCTTCCTGCAGAAGTTAGAAAACTCGGAGGAAACAAACTCACCCCCGTTATCAGTTCTAAGCTTCTTAATCCGCAAGCCAAGCCGGCCTTCTACCAACTCCTTAAACTCCACAAACAAACGGAAGGCTTCCGACTTCTCCTTTAAGAAGTACACCCAAGTATACCTTGAGTAGTCATCAACCAAGACAAGTATGTATATGCTTCCACCAAGGCTGGCAGTAACCGTCGGTCCCATCAGATCGCCATGAATGCACTCCAATGATTTCTTGCTCCTTGTTTGTGATTTATCAAACGGAAGGCGATGTGCCTTACCGTATTGACAGCCCGCGCAAACATGCCCGTCACCAAAGGAAGACAACTTAGGCAACCCCTTCACCAAACTTCTACTAGTCATCGCCTTCAGCTTGTCCATGCCAACATGCCCCAGCCTCTCATGCCAGATAGCAGCACTATCATTGGCCCTCATACGATCAACATAAGAATTGGTGGCAAGAACAAACAAGTTCTTCACCCTCCTCCCTACATGATCAACATCAGCCTTCACCGCTGATACATTGCGAAGGAACCTCACGTATGTTGGTCCAAACAGAACGTGATAACCAGCGTCCACCGTATTGGTCACTGAGAAGAGGTTTTTCTTCATGCCCGGCACGTGATACACACTCCTTAACGTGAGTGGCCCCTGATCACTACCCAAAGATACGACCCCCTCTTTCTCTACTGCATAAATAGTATTATCAGCAGTGATAATAGCTTCATTACCTGAGTAAGCATGCATGGAGGTGAACTTCGACTTGTTTCCGGTGAGGTGATGACCACACCCGGAGTCCACGATCCACTCGCTGTTGAAGTCCTCAGCAGACAAGGCCCGGACACAAGTGCCCGTCATAAAAGCTCTGCCCCATTCTGCTTCTTCACTTCTCGAGCAAGCTTCCTCCTTTCCCGCAGCATGCCCAGGCTGTAGTTTGACCTTGCAGTCCCGCTTGAAGTTCCCTCGCTCATGACACCGGTAGCACTTCAAGTTCTTCTTCCAGTCCTTAGGAGCATTGCTCCTCTCCGGCTGATATGAAGTTGAAGTCTCCTTCTCACCAGCGACCTGCACCTTCTTCTTCTTCTTCCCTTCTCATCCTTTCTTCTTGCCTGAGAAGAGAGCTTTGCTGCCTTCCTGATTAAGGTTCACTCCAGCCATCTGTCTTGCCAAGCTCTCACTACTAGAAAAGTGAGTATTGGCTACACTTTTTTTGGCCAGGGACTAAAAATCGTGGCTAATACATTGATATTAGCCACGATTGTAAAAACCGTGGTTAAAAGTTATTTTATAGCCAGGGATATAAATAGTGTGGCTAATACAGATATATTAGCCATGAAAAATAATATTCATGGCTAAAACCCACAAATCAATCAAAACTCATGCATTTATTTACCCTCCAAACTCTTTCATCGACATCTCAACCCTAACCATCACTCCACACCGCAGCCCCTCCCCACCCCCCGACTCCACGCAGCAGCCCCTCCCACTCGCGACTCCACGCCGCAGCCCCTCTCACTGGCACCCCTCCACTCCCGATCACTTGCTCGCTGTTTTACTTTTTAATTCCTCGGAAAAACTTTCGAGGTTAGGGCGGGAGAGATACGAAGAACCCACAAATTAATTGTTGTGCAATTTTTTTAAAAAAGATTCAACGACAATGGTGGATTCGTACTGCCGGACATCGATCCTCATATCTGCAAGCCGCAACCTGTACCAGTCGAAGAAGAAACCTCTTAAATGGATCCAGCCATGGATCCATGGCTTGCGCTTCTCCTTCTCTTTGCCGAGATTTTCTTCTCATTTGCGTATCTCGCGCATTCGACCGACCCCCCACTCTCTCCCAGCGGCGTCAACAACGAAGGTTCTGCTCCTATTAAACACTAATCATGGCCTTCTGTTTTGGATTTCTTTTCCTGTTGAAATAATCGAAGCCCGATTGGGGTTTGGATTGCAGTGGTGGCGCTGATGTCGATCAATAAGGAGATTAGGGTTGAGACGGGGGTGATGGGTGGATGGGACATCAATTCCGTGGCAACTGGACAATGGTCGTCTGCTCACCCAATGGCCTCGTCATCTCTCTGTATTTCTTCATCCTTCGTCTGCCCTAATAATCGGTTAGCTTAGAGTGTAGTATCATTTGAATACAGCATTGTTTGCTTTTTAATTCCGTGTTATGGCAGGGAAATGGCCAATAATGGCTTCTCAGGCACTCTATCTGCCAGCGTGGGAAACCTAAGACACCTTCAAACTATGTGAGTTTGCTCAAAGATGATATATTCTAAATCCCTATGTTTTCAATCTCTTCAAATATTTTAAGATGATATACCAGTATCAAGATGGTGATTTTGATTCTGTATGCACCTGATTATTAATTCAGATTGTCTTGTTATGTTGAAGAAAACATAGACTAAACAAAAGCAAGCAAGTTGTAGATGTAATTCAGCAGCAAGATCTGAGAACAATTTGAAGTTGCCTGCACTTTTTCTTAGAATTTTTATGATCTTGCGCACCATTCTCCTGAACTCTTAATGCACTATTTCCTTTGTCAGAACGTATTGAATGATTACTTCTGAGCTATTGAACTTACTGGTTTGAAATCAATGCATGCACTTTTTAGCTCTTGATGTTCTAATCTGTTACCAATTTTTTTTTCAAACTACGAGATTGATTCCCCCCCCCCACACCTCTTGTCGTTTAATATCACATATTTTGTTGCCTGGTTTATTTTTTTTCATCTTTGCACATTTTTATAGGCGTACTTTTGATCTCCTCTACAATTTGGATTCTCCATGCTACTTTTGTAACAAGAGGCTTCATGCAAGTTATTTTCTATTACCACTCTAATCTTAGGATGTTGGCATGTTACAAAACTTATCATCACTATTGTTCTTAGAAGCATGTTATGAGAATAGTCCATTGCTGAAGTAAGAAAATGGGGATTTTATGAATCAAATCAAGAGGTACTGCACAGGTGGCATACAAGGCTTTACCCTTGACAGAGGAGAAGATTTCTCACATGTTTTTTAGAATTTAATGAAGATGTAAGTAATGATGGCCCTGCTTTACTTCCATTTCATATGTTCAATAGCAAAATGCAGCTGAGGAGTATTGATATTTTATGTTCAGATATGGCCGTGAAGAGATATTTCAGGAAGCAATCCTGATATGAAGAATTATGTTAGGAAAGAACATGTAGATTTCACTTTGATTATCTGCTGCTACTATATTCTGGATACATTTCTTCCAGCATGCCAATTAGACACAAGTAATGATTTTCAAAACTTTATTACATGGTTTGTAAAGATGTTATAATTATTCTCGAAGCATATTTCTGCTAGAATAATATTATCATTATTTAATTTCACCTTTTGTACCCCAAGCTATTCCTTTTTTACTTATCCAGCTTAATCATTTACACATTCTGTCTGATTTGGTGGTTTTGCATATCCTGAACATGGCGAGTAACCTTTGGCATGCATGTATCATCAGCCTTATGCCTTCTTCTATTGTTCCATCTAGTTTGCGTTCCTTTTGTTCTTATGACTTATGAGTCTATTAAATTTTAGATTTGAAAAGTTATTCTCTTTTGAGATGTCAGTTAATATTACATTTATTTTTTGTTCTGTCTTTAGAAAATAATTGAAAGTATTCATTTGTTTAATTCCCTAAGTTTGAAAATTTTAGGAATTATGTGACGCAGGATGAATCCATAAGTGACCGACGGATGCAGTATTTCTATATGAATCCAGCGGGTGGATGTTTTAGGAGGTTTGGGGTGGCTGTAGTGCAATGTGAATGGTACGTGTGGTTGGTTGGGAGATGAAATGTGGGGAATTCTAGGGCTTTAGGATTTAGAGATTTTTGAGATTTTGGTGGAGAGAGGAACGTGGGAGTGTTGTGATTAAGGGAAGATGATGACGGAAGGCTTGTTTAAGTTGGGAGAAACAACAGGTGAGGGGAGGGAAGGCAATACAGAGCCGTCATTGATGGTTGGTCTAATGCTTTTTTGAAGTGATTACTTCTTTCCTAACATTAAATTGACATTTAGTTTCTTTTATGATAAGTTTTTCTTGCTAATGATAGTTTGAAATAGTTCAACAACAATAACACTCAAGCCGTTATCCCACTATAGTTGGGATAGTTTGAAACAGTTTATTTTACCTAATGAGTTTCCGTTTGGCAAATGTTGAAAGCATTTCTATTTTTTTTACAAGCATCTAAGTTCAATTACAAAAATGCAGGTTCATTCCTATATGATATATTATGGATACAAATATTAGAAAGAAACAAATGCAGCAGCAAGTTCTATTAACGTCGAACGTTGGAGCCTCAAACTGTGACGCCGTGCAAAAATTTAGTGATCCAACAAAGCTCAGTTTACCATCCGAAGGTCGGATCCATTCTTGGACAATGGAATAAGCATAAGAGGCAAGATTCGTTTCCTGCATTTGAGTAAGAGTTTATGGAGTACTGGAAATTTTTTTTGAAGATCACTATGGTTTCAATTGAGGGATAAAATGAATCTGTGGTAAATTAGACTATCCTCATGTTATTGAAAAGCCGTCCAATTTTTGGGGAAAATGATTAAAAATATTTGTCGTTGCAGCTCAGGAGGCGCTGACTGGCATAGAATTTCCATTCAAAGTGCGTCGATTGGAAGATGGGGAAATCCCTCTGCATCAAATCCCCCAGGAAGGTATGCTAAATTTGCGCTTTTTCAACTTTGCCGGGGGCATGGGTTATTAATAAATAGAAAAACATTGCAGATCTGGAGCCCCGGGCAGCGAGGCCGAGGACGTCGTCGGGGATAGCTCGGAGAATGATGGGTCACGCCATGGGAATTGAGCCGGGCAGCAGCAGCAGCAGCTCCAGTGCTGCTGGATCGGAAGAATTCAGGATGCAGGAGGCGGCTAGGAAGGACAAATTGCATCAAAGGCATGATATGAAGGACTCCGCCTGGGGTCCGGACTAGTAGGGCGCTGCCATGGAGTATTTTGAATGTGTTTTTTTTAAAAAAATATAAATTAGTAATTTTCACAAAGCTCTCCATGGAGTATAAACTAGTTTATGTTTGCAAATGCTGATATTTTTGATCTATTTCTTTCAGTTTATGTTTGTTCCTTCCAGTTGGTGTGTAAATGTTGATAACTTTTAGTGTGTAATTGTTGTTGCTATTGATCTATTTCTTCCAATTTATTCTCCAGCTTATGTTTGTAAATGTCCATTTCTTTCAGGTTATGTTTGTTAATGCTGCTGATTTTGATCTGTTTTTTCCGCTCTGTTCTTCTAGTTTATGTTTGTAGTTATTGTTTCCTTTGTATTAACTGCTGCACTCATGAAGATATGTTGCTTTTCATGATATGTTATTAAAAAAACATATGACAACGCATATGTAGTCTGGGAGGTCGATCTATCTAGTTCGATCACAAGGATGTTATAATTAAGAACTGGAATTACATTGACAAAGGGAAAGTGTTTTTTTTGAATGTGTTGAACATGGCTAGCATTACAGTAATTTGAATGTGTTTTTTTTTAAAAAAACATAAATTAGTATTTGCCACGGCTTGTAACTGTGGCAAGTAGTTTTTTTAAAAAATGATGAGTTCACTTTTAGCCAGGGTTTCATACCGTGGCTAATAGTTGGCTTATTTGCCACGGCCTTTTTTACCATGGCTAATACTATTTGCTACGGCCAATTCGTGGCTTAAAAGTTTTAGCCACGCCGACTTTAGCCACGGAATTTTCCCGTGGCTAAAACTTTTTAGCCACGGTTTTGGACTTTTTGCCAGGGAAATCTGCCCTGGCCAAAAGTCTGTTTTCTAGTAGTGTCTCCTGCGACGCAAGCAGATTCTCCAGCTCCAGCAAAGACGGCTGAGTAGCCCACCCTTGAACAGATGTCACAAAGGCCACATACTCCTTCCGCAAGCCGCGGATTATGTGCCTTTTCATCTTAGCCTCAGAGATAGGCTCATCAGGATCCAGTGCCGATAGCTCAGCACACAAGCTCTTCATCTTTAAGAAGTACTTCGAGATGGAAAGGTCTCCCTGAGTTGCCCTGGCCAACTCATTCTCCAGAAACTGAAGCCGCGCCACATTCTTCCTATTGAACAACTCATCAATGGTTGTCCAAATATCAGCAGCCGACTCACATCCAACGATGTGATCAAACAGTTCCGGAGACACAGCCCTCTTCAGAATGAACTCCGCCTTAGCATTTGTTCTTCTCCAGAGCCTAACCTGCTCAGTAGTACCGAACGCAGCCGTGACTTTCTGCATGT
The DNA here is from genome assembly GCA_039583875.1 of Platanthera guangdongensis. NCBI lineage: Eukaryota > Viridiplantae > Streptophyta > Magnoliopsida > Asparagales > Orchidaceae > Platanthera > Platanthera guangdongensis. Next base: position 165,214,556 of record CM077166.1, read on the forward strand.
CGTCACCACCGACGACTTCCCACAGCTCCTCGCCAAGAAGATAACTCTTTATGCACGACTTCCACTTCTTGAAGTTAGTCGGCGTTAAGAGTTCAATGCCAAGACCCCTTGCAAAGCTCCCTTCCATTGCAACACCTGTTGGCAACCTTTCAGAAGCTCCGAGCAACAACACAGGTTGATCACCACTCAAGCACTGAGTAACAACACTGGTTGACTACCGCTCACGCAACTGAACCTCCCTCTGATACCATGTTAAAATTTTTCAAGCGTGGTCAGCAAGGTAGCCCAAACGCCAAATTAATATCTTCGGAACTACCCAGTTCTCACGTTGAACCAGCGGAAAACCAAGGCTAAACCCAACAAACAATGGAAGCACAAGCAGATCTTTTATTCATTCACTTCTTTACAACACGAGGCATACATAGCGAGACATGATTTCGCTAGTATAACAGTTGTAAACAGAAAGCACCAAAAACCAAGCCGGGCGGACAGCACCGGAGTCCGCCGAGACCGCCGAGGTCGCCGAGGTCGCCGAGTCCGCTGAGATCGCCCGAACTAAGCTGCAATCCGCCGAATAGCCACGGAGTCCGCCGAAGCCGCGAGGGCGCGCGGACACACCGTTATTCATCTCCTGCTGAAGCTGAACTGAGGAACAACCCCTACCCGCCTGAAGCCGGCGGACAGGTAATTAAAGCTGGCAAAGTTGAAATAGAGTTGACAAGCCGTAGAGAGACCTCCTGCTGAATCCGCAGAGACCGCACAACTTCCAAGTACTTGACCGAAGTCAAAGCCAAACTCCTGGCTCCTTGAAGCTACCCGCGCGACCTGCACATAGCAAATCGTCAGCCCTGAATCAATCCGCGCGGACAGACAAACTGAGACCGCAACTCCTTGCCCAACCCAACTTACTGTTCACTCAAGTTACTGTAGATGTGCCAGGGGGTCCTATTTATAGGCGAGGTGAGGAGTGTGGTCACCGCCCTAGAAATAGCGACACCGCCCTAGCCCGCGCGATAGCAAAACACCGTCCGCCGAGTCCGCAAGGACTTAGCCGGATACCAAGGAAAACCGCCAGGAGCAAGGCAACATTGGCGAACCCTCTTCAGTCCGCCCAAACTATGCGGACAAGGCATCAGCCCGCAAAGCCTCCAACCACTGCAGGACAGCAACCCCCTTCAATGGCTGTCCGCACAAACCCGAGGTAGTCCGCAAGACTCAAGCCTCAATCCGCCACAAGTCCACGACCAAAGGCAGATAGCAACAGTCCGCCCGGTCAACAGCGGACTTGGCGGATGCGGCGGACACCATGGTCTTGGCACAGTGTGTGACCAAGTCCAAAACCATCAAAGGCCAATGTGAGCATGGCGGACATAAACTCCCGTCCACCAAACACCCTAGCACAGACCGCCAGCAGTCCGCAGGCTATTCGCACACCTGCCCAACGCAGCAGCCATCTCCCGGACTCCACACACCAGTCCGCCAACGACCTCCACAGCAAACACCTGCTGTAACACCAGAGCTCGACAAGGCCTCAGCCAAGCTCTAAGCCCAGTCCGCAACAGCCCAAACCGCGGACACACTAGTCCGCAAGCTTCCCGCGAACATGAGCCAATCCGCCAAACAGCACAAGCTTGCAACGTGGCCACTGAGCAATGCACCAGTCTGCAAGCCTCTATCCGCTCAGGCCGCTCCTTGGCTAAACCAATCATCCAACGCCCTATCCGCAGATACCAGCCGCACAGTCCGCGAACTACTTGCATAAAACCCGCTCAGAAGAACAGCCGGCTTCCACTAGACTTTCCACCAGGCCGCACACAATAGTCCGCCCAGTCCGCCTAGTCCGCCAAAGCTGTCCGCCCAGGCCGCCCGGCCTGTCCCGTCAACCACTTCCACTTCACAAATTTCAACAAGAGCAACATACGCACCTAGGAAGGTTTGCGAGTGGTCAGCGCGAATAAAAAATTCGACTTAGCGAAAGACACTCTGAACCTACATCACAAAGTCACAACATCTTTCCTCGGGCGGTACGGGGGCAACCATAGCTTCCTGAAAATATTTTAGTTGTCTTACCTAAATCACCTAGAGATGGGTGAATAGGTGAGTTGTGAGTCTTTCTGCGGAATAAAAAATTTAACGAACTATGCACAGAAAATTAACCAAGCAATCACAGACTACACCAAGAATTATAGTGGTTCCCCAACCTTGGTACATCCACTTTCCACTCACCGATCTAGCAAAATACTAGACTCGGCTACTCCACTAATCTCGGATTGAAAACAATCATACGCCTCGGAACAACGTTCCTACAACTCGATCCCAAAAACTGGATCTACACTCGGAAGATAAAACTTCCTACAAGAACTCAGAGAATACAACTCCTACAACTCGGAGAAAGATCTCCTACAAGAATAGAATGAAATAAAAAATACAAATAGTGATTTGATCTCAGATCTAAAATGCATCTGCCTGTTCTTCTTTCTTTGAACTTTGCGGCTTTTTCAGAAATGGTTGAAGAAGAATCAACAAGATCTCTAATCAGAAATTCTCTGGACTCACACGATCAAGTAGAAGATCTGCCGTTTGAAAAGAATATTGATCTGTGAATCAACTTCTCTGAATCGATCTGGATCGAAAGCGCTTTGGTGATGAAGATGATGATCGGCGGCTCTCGATTTAGAAAGAAATGTCAGATTCAGAATTCTTAGAATTACTTCTTGCGGCGACTTGTAATTCTTATTATTTCTTCTTAGGGTTGGTCGAAAATGACAAGACCTTATATAGGACTTGTCTAACGGTCATAATCATCATTAATGACATCCACATGGACCAATCACATGCTAATGATGTAACATCCCATGTTACTTTTGGACCCCTTGACTTAGATTGGGTTAGGCATGGGGTGGGTTTTAAGGAAATTAGCTAGGTTTGACCCTAGGTAGTGGGTGTAGCCATGTGGGGCCCACTATAGGACCAAAGTCAAACTAGGTCAAACTAGCCTAAATAGGAACCCAAACCACACCATGACCCCACCACGTTGCCCTAACCCTAAAAACAATCTAAGTGGACCCTAGGGCATGTCACTAGGTCAACAATTTGACCCCAGTTGACCAAAGTCAACCTTGGGCTTAATTTGGTCAAACCCACACTCATAAGCCCAAATAGCCTAAGTAGGGCACCCCCTTGACCCAACCCAAGTTGGGTGGTGCCATTAAGCTCATGACCATCAAATGGGGTCAGCCCACCCACCATGGTTGACCAAGTCAACTCAAAGTCAACGTAGTCAACATAATTGACCTAAAGAAGAAAATGAAGACTAAGCTCACTCTCCTTGGACCAAGCCCACCAAATTTGGCCCATGGCCAGCCCAAGTGAACAAGACCAGCATTACCCCTCTGAATTAGGAGAGAGAATGCATACAAGGGGGCATTATGGAGAAATCACCTAAAAAGGGGAGAGAGAAATGGAAGATGATGAGAGGTGGCCATGTGGCCTTCACCCCTTCAGCCCAAGAGGTGCTGGCCGACCTCCTCACGTCATTCCAGAAGAAATTGGGGGCTGAGGGCCACTTGGCAAGCTGGGGCGGAGCAACCAAGGTTGAGCCCGAGCTCACCTTGGTTGTATCTCCCCATATACACCACCTCAACCCCAATTATCCCCTCCATCAGCTTCAGAGAGAGAGAAGGAGTTGAAATCGAGTGCTGGAGCATGGAAAACGGTGGAGAATCAAGAAATCGGGGAGGAGCTCGCCGGTGCACCACCACTATGGAAAACCGCCGCCTGACCCACCGTCAAGCCCCAATCCAGGTCCGTTTCACCTCACCTTTACCCGTACTAGGATCCTAGATCAATTAGGTGAGATATCGGGCTCAATTGAGTCCGATGCCATGGGAGAAAAACGAGAAATTGTTGGGTACATTGGTTTAAATGTACCTGATTTGAAGAAGCCTCACCCTACTCAATGATATACATCAAAATGTATTTGATGTGTTTTGAGTTTAGTTGTGCAGGTTAAGTATTTACAGGAAAGAAGAAAAGTTTCTAAGTTCATGTGTCGACACCCAGAGGGAAAGTGTCGACACTTAAGAAGACTTGTGTCGACACCCAGGCAAGCAGTGTCGACACTTGGAGTCATTGTGTCGACACAAGGGATGCAGAGTCGACACCAAACAGAAAGTGTCGACACAAGGAGCTGTGTCGACACTCAATGAAGAAGAGTGCAGTGAAGCAGTGTCGACACATAGCAGTTGTGTCGACACCCAGTGAAACTGTGTCTACATCAGAAAGTGTCGACACTTGGAGGCTGTGTCGACACTCAGCAAACGTCAGCAGAGACTAAGTATAAGTGTCGACACACAGAGCAATGTGTCGACACACAGCAGAAGAGTCAACACTTGAAGAAAGTGTCGACACAAGAAAGAATGTGTCGACACTCAGCTGAAGACTCAACACTTGAAGAAAGTGTCGACACAAGGAGCTGTGTCGACACTTAGCAAAGTTCAAGAATATTCTAAGTACAAGTGTCGACACAAATGAGATGTGTCGACACACAGCAAAAGTCTCAATAGTAGAAGAATGTGTCGACACAAGGAGCTGTGTCGACACTCAGCAAGTTCAACACATGAAGATGTGTCGACACAAAGGTGTTGTGTCGACACTTAGAAGAATTCAGCAAAATACTGAAGTACAAGGACTTGTGTCGACACACATTATCAGTGTCGACACATGAAGAAGAAGCAGTGTCGAGATATAAAATCTACAACACAAGGAGTTGTGTCGACACCTTGTAGGCTAGTGTCGACACTTAGTCAACTTGTGTCGACACTTGGTCTATAAGTGTCGACACTTAAAGACAGACAGTCTCGACACTTTCAGACAGTTACAGAATTTTCAAGAACTGACTGGATGACTTGACAGCTGCCATTCCAGCCGGTCTACTGCACCTGTCAGTGTTGTCAGAAATCAGTTATGAACCGGACCAGCCGGTTACCATGAAGAAGGCCTATAAATAGGCTTACACTGTCTACAGAAACTGATTTTGGATTGAACATAAGTTCAAGTGATCAATATACAGAGAAGATCTAGCTAGTCCATGAAGAATCTAGTGAAGATCTAAGAAGTTAGAGAGAGAGCTCCATCCAAGAAGTCAGCCGTTGGAACCAGGCTGAGAAGAAGGGTTCAGATTTATTCTGAATCTTAAGTAGCAGAGATCAAGGATCAACTGCAGAAGAGATCAATCTTATTGTGTTCTACTTTCAAGAAGCTTTGAAGAAAGCCAAGTCAGATTGATTTCAGCCGAGTTCTTCCAAGAACTCATCAAGAAACTCACAACTCTTCTCTCTTTTCTCTGAGTTGTTGAGTTACAATTTTTGTATTCATATTATCTTGTAGGATCCTTAGGGATCTGAGTCTTTGTAAGCCTGTAATTATAAAGGCTGAGTGTAGGGCTTGAGTGCATGAGTGTAGGAGATTTGAATCTCTGAGTGTAGGAGATTTGAATCTCTGAGTGTAGGCCTATTGTGGCTGAGTGTAGGCCTTGGTGGCTGAGTGTAGGCCTTGGTGGTTGAGTGTAGGCTTTGTGAAGAAGCTGAGTTGTAGGGCCTTGGGCCTGAGCTGTATGAACCTGTTTTGGGGTTCTGAGATAGTGGAGGAGTTTGGCCGAATCTAGTACACTGCTAGATAGGCGAAGGGGGAAAGTGGATGTACCCAAACCTTGGGGAACCACTATAAAACTGTGTGTCTACTGTGTGCTTGTGGAATTCTGTGATTGCTGATTATGTGCTGTGATAAAGTAGATTTAATTCTGTGTTATAAGTTGAATTCTGCCTAAAAAGTCAAAAAGATTTAAGTCACCTATTCACCCCCCCCCCCCTCTAGGTGATTAGGTACAATATCTTTCAAGTGGTATCAGAGCCAGGTTACTCAAAAAGAGACATAACTGTCTGAGTAGATCCTGTTGGCAGATTCAGTCTAAGTAAATTACAGAATCAAGAAAATCAAGAACCATGGGTTCCACTGAGAATCATAAGGAATTGGGATCCATGAAGCTACTCATATGTAGAAAAGAGATCTTTGGTATCTGGAAGGAAAGGGTGAGACTGTTTATGGAAGCCTCAGACCCTAGGATTTATATCACAGTGAAAGAAGGGCCATATGTGCCCATGAAGGTTTCAGTCTTAGATGCAAATCAGAGAACACCTAAGGATTTATCTGAAATGACAAAGGATGAGATTGTTCTAGCCACTATGGATAAGAGGGCTCAAAACATCATTGTAAGTGCCATAGATGATGCTACTTTTCAGAATTTGATACACTGTAAGACAGCTAAAGAGATGCGGGATACTCTTATTGTGTACATGGAGGGTTCTGAAGAAGTGAGGCAAGACAGAAAATCTTTGCTTAACCAAGAATATGAAAGTTTTAGACAAGGTAGAGCTGATAGCATAACTGAATGCTATAAGAAATTCTATAGGATTGTGAATGAGCTAATGTCCTATGGAAGAGAGTTCAGTAACTATGAGCTTAATGATAAGTTCTTAAGGTCCCTTACAAAAGATTGGGATACCAAGATCTGTGCCATTAGGGAAATGGCAAAGTTGGCAGAAATTCCTCCACCAACACTATTTGGAAAACTGCTATCCTATGAGATGCAGTTGATGGTGAGGAAAGAAGAGGAGAAATCAACAAGAAGTGAACATAAAGAAAGGACAGTGGCCTTCAAAACAGAAGCCCCCAGAAAGTACAGAAGTAAGTCACCAACTCCACCACCAAAAGTAGCTGAAACTGAATCAGATGAGTCAGCAAGTAGAAAGTCTGAAAGCAGTGAAAGTGATGAGAACTTTGCTGTCTTCACAAGACACTTTCAGAAGTTCTTAAAGAAGAAATAATGGAGGACAAGGCCATCTACTTCACATGGTAAAGAAGACTATTATCAGAATAAAAAGTCTTCAAAGAAAGACAAGAAAAAGTCCAAGTCTAGCAAAGCAACACTATCAAAAATTGTATGCTATTGGTGTAATAGACAAGGACATGTTGTTGCAGACTGTCCAGAGAAAAGAAAGGAGTCTAATGACAAGAAAAAGACTCAATACAAGGGCAAGAAGGAAAAGTCTTTTGTTGCCAAAAAGGACAAGAGCCTGTAAGATATTTCTTCATCAGAAACTGAGTCAGATGCTGAGGCATATATAGGACTGTTTGCTGAGGAAGAAGAAGAGTTCATCCAAATTATGAACTCTATATATGAACAAGAGGACAGTTAGTGCCAAGGACTGATGGCATTGACAGAAAGTGACAAAATCCTGGAGCAGCCAGGACCTAGTAAGGTACAACATTGTTCTTTCAGTTCAATCTCTTGTGCTAGTTCAGAATCAGATTCATCATCATCAAGTGATGAGAGTGCATCTGAGTCTGAAGAAGATATTCATCAATTGATAGATGAATATAAAGTTCTGTTGCAAGCATTTAAGAAATGCAAATCCTTGGCCAAGAGTCAAGCTAAGGAGATTGCAAGTCTCAAAATGGCTGCAACTGATTATGAGAAGATGTTTGATCAAAAACTTAATGAGATAGCCAGACTGAAGCACATAACTGTGATTCAGATGGGGACTATAACATATAAGAATGATCAAATCAAGAGTCTGGAGATTAGTCTTCAGAAGGAGAGAGATTTAGTTGCTAGGTTTTCTAAACCTAAGTCAGTTCTACCCTTAATTGATGAATTTGTTCATCACAAAGGTAAAGCTGAACTGGGATTTACTAAACCTGCAAGGACTGTTCAGTCTAAGTCCAAGTCCAAGGGAAAAGCCCCAATTCTCAACAAGCCAGCTGTAGATAAAACAGCTAAGACTGTACCTAAGCAAAGGTACAATAAGTTTGAGTGTTGGTGCTGTGGCAAGGTAGGCCACTTTGCAATGGACTGTTGGCACAATGCTAGTGCCAAAGTGAGTAGCAAACTGCCTGTTGGAAAACCTGCAGGTAGCTTTGTTAGGAAGCAAACTAACCAGTACCAAGGACCCAAGAATTCTTTGGGTTCTAAGGTTCACTAATCTGTTTTGCAGGTGAGTCCAAGTGGCCATGCCCCAATATGGTACTTGGACAGTGGATGTTCCAGACACATGACTGGAACAAGGGGCTTACTAAAGGACTACACACCCATCAAGGATGGTCCAAAAGTCACCTTTGGTGGTTCTGAAAAAGGGATCATCAAGGGTTTTGGTAACATATCTAACTCCTATATTACAATTACTCAAGTGGTCTATGTTAAAGGTTTGGAACATAACCTTATTAGTATAAGTCAATTGAGTGATGTAGGATATGACATCTCATTTGTCAAAAATGGTTGTCATATCAGGAGGTCAAATGATCAAGAGATCATTTTGACTGGATATAGAAAAAGAAATGTCTATTGCCTAGACATTATGGTTGAGAACAATGGTTCTCCAGTGTGTCTTGTAGCTGATGAGAAAGTCTCTCATTGTGTCAAATGGCACAAGAGGCTAGCCCATCTAAACTACAAGACAATTGGCAAACTCTTTAGCAAAGAGTTAGTGAGGAATGGTCCTCAAGTTAAGTGTATTAAAGATGGAATATGCTCAGCTTGTCAAAAGGGCAAGCAGACAAGATCCACCTTTAGTAGCATTGAAAACAAAGATGTTGTGAGGTGTTTATACCTCTTGCATATGGATCTCTTTGGTCCAATGCCAGTTCACAGCCTAGGTAGGAAGGTCTATACCTTTGTAGTTGTAGATGACTACTCAAGGTTTTCCTGGGTGTTCTTTCTTAGACAGAAATCTGAAACACCTAGTGTCTTCTATAGCTTTGTCAAACAAATTCAGAATGAACTAGCTAGTATAGTGGTCAAAATAAGAAGTGACCATGGTACTGAATTTCAGTCTGATAGTATGGCAAAACTATGTGAAGAATTTGGGATATTTCAAGAGTTTTCTTCACCAAGGACACCTCAGCAAAATGACATTGCTGAGAGGAAGAATAGAACCTTGATTGAGGCTGGTAGGACCCTATTAAGTGATAGATCACTACCAGAATATTTCTGGGCTGAAGCAGTCAATACTGCATGCCATGTTATTAATAGGGCTACCATTACTAAAAGCCTCAACAAGACCCCCTATGAGGTTGTGAAAGGCAGGAAACCAAACCTATCCTACTTCAGGATCTTTGGTTGTAAGTGCTTTATACTTAACAATGGAAAGTCTTACTTGACTAAGTTTGCTGACAAGTCCCAAGAGGGGATCTTTGTTGGGTACAACAACAACAGTAAGGATTATAGAGTCTACAACTTGTCTACTCAAGTTGTAGAGGAATCTGTACATGTAGTATTTGATGAAACTAAACTTATTAACAATGAGTTGTCTAGTAGTGTATGCAGCTCCACAGGTATAACAAAGAAGATGGACAAGCTCACTATAGAAGAAGAACCTACTACAAGGCAGCAAGTAGAAGATAGTGGCTGCTGTCCAGGGGGAGTACTACATGTACCTAATACAGATGAAGTTCAAGGAGTGCAGCAAGATGAAGAAACTGAAGAAGTTCAACCTGAAGTCAGGATGCCTCCAGCCAATAGGCATCTTAGAGATCATCCAGCAGAACAAATCATTGGTGATCCAAGACAAGGGGTACAAACAAGGGGCAGAAATCTGAATGCAGCAATCTACTCCAGTTTTCTATCCCAAGTTGAACCAAAGAAGTTTGAAGAAGCCATCCTAGACCCTCATTGGATTGAGGCAATGCAAGAAGAGCTGAATCAGTTCAAGAGGTGCAAGGTCTGGGAACTTGTTCCTAAACCTAAAGACCACAACATAATTGGGACCAAGTGGATCTATAGGAACAAGATGGATGAACATGGAGTCATCATTAAGAACAAAGCAAGATTGGTTGCTAAAGGATATAGGCAGGAAGAAGGTATTGATTTTGATCAAACCTTTGCTCCAGTAGCTAGACTGGAAGCCATAAGGATGTTCCTGGCCTATGCAACCTTTCAAGGATTTAAAGTTTACCAAATGGATGTCAAGTCAGCATTTCTAAATGGTAATCTAAAAGAGGAAGTCTATGTGGAACAGCCATCAGGTTTTGTTGATTCAACTCAACCTAATCATGTCTATAGACTTAGGAAAGCTTTATATGGGTTAAAGCAAGCCCCTAGGGCTTGGTATGAAACCCTGTCTAGTTTCCTCATTGAGAATAAGTTCACAAGGGGGAAAATAGACAAGACTCTATTCCTTAGGGAATCCAGAGGCAAAGTAATACTAGTCCAAATATATATAGATGACATAATATTTGGGTCTACTGAAAGTAGTCTTTGCAAAAAGTTTGCAAAACTAATGCAAGGACAATTTGAGATGAGTAGTATGGGAGAACTTAAGTTCTTCTTGGGTCTCCAAGTTAGACAGACTGAGAATGGTTTATCCATATGCCAGTCTAAGTTCACCCTAGAACTCATAAGGAAGTATGGTATGGATTCATCCAGTACCATGAAGACTCCTATGGGGTCAAGTATGTCTCTTAGCAAGGATGATGCAGGGAAACCTGTAGATGAGTCTTTCTATAGAGGGATAGTTGGCTCCCTTCTATATTTGACTGCTAGTAGACCAGATATCATGTATGCTACATGTGTCTGTGCAAGGTATCAAGCATGCCCTAAGGAGTCTCATTTGACAGCAGTCAAGAGGATACTGAGATATCTAAAGGGCACTTCTTATCTAGGCCTCTGGTACCCTAGGAATGGGGATTTTGAACTAACAGGTTATTCAGATGCAGACTTTGCAGGATGCAAAGAAGACAGAAAAAGCACAACTGGAACCTGTCAATTCCTAGGTGGAAGACTGATTTCATGGAGTAGCAAGAAGCAAACAAGTGTGTCTATCTCCACTGCAGAGTCAGAATATGTGGCTGCAGGAAGTTGCTGTGCTCAACTTCTATGGATATAACATCAGCTTGAGGACTATGGAATTCAGGTAAGTAGAACTCCACTCTTTTGTGATTCTACAAGTGTTATATCAATTGCAAATAATCCTGTTTCCCATAGTAGAACCAAATATATTGAAATAAAATATCATTTTCTTAGGGAACATGTAGAGAAAGAAGATATTTTACTGGAATATGTTAGAACAGATAATCAACTAGCTGATATGTATACTAAACCCTTAGAAGAAACTAAGTTCAATAGGTTTAAAATTGAACTAGGTATGATAAACTTAGAATAAGTTTATAGAAATGACCAAGTAAAAAGGTGTCGACACACAGAGATATCTGTGTCGACACAGAAAAGTGGTGTCGACACTTCAGGGAAAAGGTGTCGACACATCTAGGAAGTTGGTGTCGACACTTCAGAAAATTTAGTGTCGACACATGATAAGTAGGTGTCGACACATCCAAGGTGGTGTCGACACATAGTGTTTACTCAGTATTATCTAAGTAAAGTCTCGACTAAATGTCGAGTTAAGTGGTGTCGACACATAAACAAGTGTCGACACATATTATCTGTCGACTAAACTTGTGTCGACACAGTGTGTCGAGACATTATAAGTCTGTGTCGACACTTTTCCACAGTGTCGACACAATTTAAGTTAGTTGACCCGCCTTTTCATCTTCAAACCTAGAAAGATATAAATAGGATTTTGCCTTTGTCTGTCGACACGCTTTCAAAAGTTTCGAGACCAAACTTGTGTGTCGACACCTCTCTTCTCTCAGTTCAAATTCTTCAAACCCTAATGGCGCCAAAGCTCGAGGAGAACGTCAATGAAGGCTATGAACTGGTGCGAGACGCGTTTGTTGATGCAGACCCGGAGATCAAGGCTGTGATAACCCTAGTCACAAACTCAGGGTTAGAATTTCTTGTTTCAGAGCCGACTAAAATCTGGAAGAAAGAAGTCTTGGAATTTCTCAATGGAGCAACCCTAGATGACACTGGATTCAAGATCAAGTCCAGGGTTCATGGTGAAAAGGTTAAGGTCTCATCAAAAAGTTTGAGGAAAGTCCTTCAGTTACCAAGAACTAAGGAAGAAGAAGAAGTTACTGCTTCCAGGACCAGAGATGCATTAGCATGGTGTGGTCTAGATTCAAAGATGAAAATTGGATCAGTGTTTAATAGAAAGGGGATGAACAGCCAGGGTAAATTTCTTTCTGAAATTGTTGACAAGGTAATCTTAAGTAAGCCTAGAGGGCATGATAGGGTATCAGCCCATATGTTTAGCATTATGACAAGGATAATCTTTACATTGAAAACAGATTGGTCTGTTATTGTCTTTGAGAAGATTAAAGAAAGTCTGAAAAAGCCCAATTTGGGTAGAATAATAAGTTTATACCTAGCTGGTAGTATACCAGAGGTTATGGGTCAAGCTGCTGGAACTAAAATCAATCATATGAGAAAGATGGACCTGAGGATCTTCTCCAGATGGGACAGGGTTTTGTCAAAAGAGATGCCAACCCCTGAGAAGATAACCCCTGAGAAAATAACACCAGAGAAAATTACTCCCCAAAAGAAGAAGAAGAAAACTGCTCCAGTGGCTCAGGTTTCCACTAGCAGCTCTGGTAGTGAAGAGCAAGTTGTCTTCACACCTGATGAGGATGTAGAAGGAAATGCTGGGAGGTCTCCAGCTCAACAAGATACTGCTGAAAGGCAGGGGGAGCTACCACCAGCTAGCCCCTTACACCAGGATCAAATCCAGGGGGAGCCACTAGTTGTGGAAGAGCAACTCCTCTTGAGAGTGAGCAAGCAACCAACATCATCCTTGAGGTAATCACTGAGCTTAATGCTTTAGATTTCCTTAAAGTGGATATTGTTTTATCTGATCCATTAAGTAATGTTAATCAGCAAACTCAGCTGGATAGCCAACTCCCAGATGTTGTCATGGAAGACACATCTGTTGAAGTTCAAGTTGTATCTGATCCAGTGGTAGATGAGCCAAGAATTTCTCCAGCCCATTCTCCACAAGAGTTTACTATGGAAGATCTCTTCCTCAATTTAGATCAAGCAGATCTTGAGAAGGACAGTGCTGCTGCTGAGGGGGAGACTGCTCCAGTTGAGGGGGAGCAAGTAGTACTTGTTGAAGAGCCAGTAAGGCAAGAACCTGAGAAGCCTAAAGAAGTTGAGGAGCTACCTAAGGAGAGGGTAGATATAGTCAGCACCTCAGCTTCTGAAGATGAGGAGGCAACAAGGGCTAAGAAAAGGAAGTTTCAAGTTTTCAAAAGAAGAAGTCAAAATTATAAGAAGGCATTGCAAACCATAGCACCACAACCAGCACTACAGCCAACTCCAACTGTAGATTACAGTGCTCTGATGGTTGCTATGCAAATTAAGCTGGATGAGCACAGGCAAGCAATTGAGAAGTATGTGGATGAAGGGCAAAAATCATTACAGTTTGATTTGGCCCAGGATATTAAGTCTATAAGATTTGAAATGAATCTTAATAAGAAGGAGATGACTGACTGCTTCCACAAGGGAGGGAATGCAGTGGTGTACTTGGCTACACATCAGGAGAAGATAAAAGCTCAAGTGGATGAACTTGAAGTCAAGCAAGGCTATGTACTTGAGAATCAGATTAGGATGAATGATAACCTGACTGCTTCTCACAATGCTATAGTAACAGAGATGAAGAATCTAGCTGCAGGGCAGACTCCAGCTAATGCTACAGCTAAAGCAGACTTTGACAAAGCCTTCCAAGAGGAAATTACTACTGTTAAGACTGCCATACAAGACTCTCAGAAGATCATAACTGACAAACTCCAAAGGTTGAAACCTTACTTTAAAGATGGAGTCAACTATTTGGATGCCCAAATCAGATTTCAAAAGGATGATCTGAGGGATCACATGGTTAGAGAAGTCATAAAGGGGGAGAGAGTATTAGTCAAAGCCAGCTCTGATCATGCTAAATGGATTTCTAATTCTATCAGAGCTACTCTTGGATATCCTCATTTATGTGATGATGATAATGTTGCAGAATCTGGGATTAATCCTGCATATCTAGGAGGGGAGCAACCTGAAGTGGCTCAAGTCATCTACCCTCCTCCAGATTTTGATATGATACATGTTGATATCCAGACAATGTATAGCCCACCTGAGGATAAGAAAAATGTTATCATAGAATAGGTGGTTCAACCAGTTTCTGAGGCTATGCAAGAAGCTCTGTAGAAAGAAGAAGAAACTAGATTGTCTAAGAAGAGGTTCAGGGAGCAAGCTGAACAAAGACCAGACTTTGAACAGTGGAGCCCCACTTCAAGGAACATTATCTTAACTGCATGGAAAGCTGCAAAAGATAACATTCAAGACAGAAATAAATGGTTTTCTGAATTGGAATGGAGAAAACATGAGACAAGGCAAGAAGCCATAGTCCAATATAGAAGAAAGGCCAAGATGGGAAAGCTACCTCCTACTGCTCAGGAGCCTAGCAAGTACTTTCCCAAGCCCTATCATTATTTTGAGAGGCAAAAGATCAAAGCTGAAGAGCTAAAGAAGAAAGAGCTGAAAGGGAAAAAGCCTGCTGAAACTGAAGATGCTGAAGCTTCTGTGCAAGCCAAGATACAATCTGGAAAAGGGATAGTGATCAAAGATGCTGATCAAAAATAGCATAGAAATTTTCTTAAGTTTACTATGTAATCTTTTGATGTTAAACATTCTGTAAACTTTTGAAATATGAATATGACAAAGCTGTTAGAACAATATGTTGTGTGATAAATTTGCTATGTGATAAATTTATTTCATAATTGTTCTGAGAAAATGTCTATGTATACATGTTTGATTAATACATGTTATGTGTTTTCCTGTTATAGAATCCTGCTCTACATCATGCTATGATTTTATTCTGTATGGTGTATATCATTGACTAAGGGTTATGACTTCTCCAAATAGGGGGAGATTGTTGGGTACATTGGTTTAAATGTACCTGATTTGTAGAAGCCTCACCCTACTAAATGATATACATCAAAATGTATTTGATGTGTTTTGAGTTTAGTTGTGCAGGTTAAGTATTTACAGGAAAGAAGAAAAAGTTTCTAAGTCCATGTGTCGACACCCAGAGGGAAAGTGTCGACACTTAAGAAGACTTGTGTCGACACCCAGGCAAGCAGTGTCAACACTTGGAGTCATTGTGTCGACACCAGGGATGCAGAGTCGACACCAGACAGAAAGTGTCGACACAAGGAGCTGTGTCGACACTCAATGAAGAAGAGTGTAGTGAAGCAGTGTCGACACATAGCAGTTGTGTCGACACCCAGTGAAACTGTGTCTACATCAGAAAGTGTCGACACTTGGAGGCTGTGTCGACACTCAGCAAAAGTCAGCAGAGACTAAGTATAAGTGTCGACACCCAGAGCAATGTGTCGACACACAGCAGAAGAGTCAACACTTGAAGAAAGTGTCGACACAAGAAAGAATGTGTCGACACTCAGCTGAAGACTCAACACTTGAAGAAAGTGTCGACACAAGGAGCTGTGTCGACACTTAGCAAAGTTCAAGAATATTCTAAGTACAAGTGTCGACACAAAGGAGATGTGTCGACACACAGCAAAAGTCTCAACAGTAGAAGAATGTGTCGACACAAGGAGCTGTGTCGACACTCAGCAAGTTCAACACATGAAGATGTGTCGACACAAAGGTGTTGTGTCGACACTTAGAAGAATTCAGCAAAATACTGAAGTACAAGGACTTGTGTCGACACACATTATCAGTGTCGACACATGAAGAAGAAGCAGTGTCGAGATATAAAATATACAACACAAGGAGTTGTGTCGACACCTTGTAGGCTAGTGTCGACACTTAGTCAACTTGTGTCGACACTTGGTCTATAAGTGTCGATACTTAAAGACAGACAGTCTCGACACTTTCAGACAGTTACAGAATTTTCAAGAACTGACTGGATGACTTGACAGCTGCCATTCCAGCCGGTCTACTGCACCTGTCAGTGTTGTCAGAAATCAGTTATGAACCGGACCAGCCGGTTACCATGAAGAAGGCCTATAAATAGGCTTACACTGTCTACAGAAACTGATTTTGGATTGAACACAAGTTCAAGTGATCAATATACAAAGAAGATCTAGCTATTCCTTGAAGAATCTAGTGAAGATCTAAGAAGTTGGAGAGAGAGAGCTCCATGCAAGAAGTCAGCCGTTGGAACCAGGCTGAGAAGAAGGGTTCAGATTTGTTCTGAATCTTAAGTAGCAGAGATCAAGGATCAACTGCAGAAGAGATCAATCTTATTGTGTTCTACTTTCAAGAAGCTTTGAAGAAAGCCAAGTCAGATTGATTTCAGCTGAGTTCTTCCAAGAACTCATCAAGAAACTCACAACTCTTCTCTCTTTTCTCTGAGTTGTTGAGTTACAATTTTTGTATTCATATTATCTTGTAGGATCCTTAGGGATCTGAGTCTTTGTAAGCCTGTAATTATAAAGGCTGAGTGTAGGGCTTGAGTGCCTGAGTGTAGGAGATTTGAATCTCTGAGTGTAGGCCTATTGTGGCTGAGTGTAGGCCTTGGTGGCTGAGTGTAGGCCTTGGTGGCTGAGTGTAGGCTTTGTGAAGAAGCTGAGTTGTAGGGCCTTGGGCCTGAGCTGTAGGAACCTGTTTTGGGGTTCTGAGATAGTGGAGGAGTTTGGCCGAATCTAGTACACTGCTAGATAGGCGAAGGGGGAAAGTGGATGTACCCAAACCTTGGGGAACCACTATAAAACTGTGTGTCTACTGTGTGCTTGTGGAATTCTGTGATTGCTGATTGTGTGCTGTGATAAAGTAGATTTAATTCTGTGTTATAAGTTGAATTCTGCCTAAAAAGTCAAAAAGATTTAAGTCACATATTCACCCCCCCTCTAGGTGATTAGGTACAATATCTTTCAGAAATTTCGGGCTTTTTCTTCTTGCTCGGGTTCGTCGGAGGAGCCAACTCCGGCGGCCCCATCGCCGGGAAACGCTAGCCCCCACCTTAGCGAAGGTGGTGGCGACATCCGCCGGCGGTGGTGGTGGCTCAGCTGGCCGGAAATCGCCAGCAAACATCGCCTAGGAAAAACGAATCTCAGCCATTGATCTAATGGGGACGATGAACAGATGCCGTCCGCGGCTGCTTTAAGATTCGTGCATGCTTAAATTAAAAATCAAATTATTCCTGTTACATTAAATGGAGTGAAAATTTAATTATGTGTCACATAAGTGCAGTGACATTGCATGTTATATTTAGGCCTCTTAGATGCATTTCCAGAACCTGGACCCTGAATAAAAAATGTAGCCTTACATGTTAGCTTTAATTTGACACCTTACTCCTCAATTTTGGTCCAGTAGTCTGGCCTGTAGGAGAGTTTTCCTAGGACTGGTCCTAGACAAGGGCAGAAATTCATTTGGATGCCCAAGTCAAACCACAATCCCCATGGCCCCAAATTTTGGGTACATACATGATTAGGGCATACCTAGCCCCTGCCAAAAATGGGGAATTTTTGAAACAAATTTTTCTATAGTTTTGGTCATAATATCAAAAACTAAATAAATGAAATATTTGGAGTTATATGACTCCTCATGGCCCCAAATTTTGGTGGTAGGTCGTTGGGGACATCAGTGGTGCATGATAAAAATTTCAGCACATTTGGATCACTGCATGTTGGAAAATCCACTTGCATGTGTTGGTTTATATATTGCCTTGGTGTGCCAATAACAATAATTTAAATATGGTGCATTCAGCCTAATTGAGGCACTCAAAAATCATGGATTTTATTCCTGTGGTTCATTAGGGTAAAGTTCACCCCTCAGATTAATTATGGGATTTTTGGAATCAACAATCCCATTAATTGGAATTTTTAAAAATATAGCTCCTTTTGAAAATAAATTGGAAAAATAGGTTTTCCTCAAGTAAAAGTCCTCAAACTTTGCCAAGTTAAAAATAAGGTTATATTTGACTTACGAAAATTTGATCTTTCTGTTTGAAGAAATTTTGGAGTAAAATACCTTGAAATGCCCATTTTACCCTTTTTGCATTTATTCTTGATTTGATGGAAATACACTTCAGATAAATTTGGAAATATTGCTAGTGAAGTATAATGGTATTATTAGTCTTGCATAATTATTTCAGAGTTTATGGGTGTACTGATAATTTTTAAATTAATATAATGGCATTTTAGTAAATATATAAGAATGTGAATTGTTAGGCCATTACACTATAAAGGTTGATGAAACTCTTCCAATAGTCTTAAATTAATGTTTTGCATGTTCTGTAATTTTCCTGGAATTTTGGATTATATATTCCTTGTACTTCATTTGGAAAATGAAAATTATGTAGATTTGGTATTAAATAAGGAATTGGTATACATAATCAAAGGAAAAATATGAAACCCTGTAGACAGAAATATTTTATCAATATACAACTCAGGAAAAATTACCTAGGTCAGTGGATGTTAAATTATACTACATGTGTAAAGTGACCTAGGAAATAAATTAAAAGATTTAATTAATGGATTATTTGACCAAGGAAAATTATGAGAATCCATATGATAGTTCCATTAGCCCATACCACCCTAGGATAAATAGTTAGGGGCAAGAGGCCCTAAGGAGTGGAAGATTCCATTTTTGGGGTAATAATAGGACATGGTCTGCATATAGCATAAATAGGTCATGCTTTAGGGGATTACCAGAGGATTGATCATCGGAAGAATAAGGGAGTGCAATATGAATAATCCCTGGTGGGTAGTATTGTCTTAGTGACGGGAGTAAAAGTGCAAGTCTTTAGGTAGCAACCGGAGTGGAGGTCGACGGAAGACCGTCGGTTTCCCGGTAATATCTTAAGTCACTAGGATTGTTCCAGAGCAACAATGAGAGCTGGGGTGAAACATGGGTAGTCATCAACTAAATTAAATATCCTTGCGAAAGGGAATTTTGGGCGTAATCCCATCGTAGTTCCTAGTGCCCCCGAGAGCCCTTCACCGGGTATACCCTGGGCAGTCCTGGGATTAACCTTAAATCACTAAGTATAATAACCTGTAGACAAGAGTAGTATAATAGGTTAAGACATTTGTTGTACCTTCCCACCCATGTAGGGTTGGAGAGTTTCATGTTATATGCTCACCCATGTAGGGTTTGAGGGAATTGGTATAAATGCACTATTGTGCGTTCTCACCCGGGTTGGGTTTGAGGGTTTCAGGACGGGTTTGGTCCTGCGAGCAGAAGGCTCGGAATGAAAGACTTGCATGTGCATAAATATAGTGGCGGGGCATGCGGTACTGGCCATTCGTCACACCGATGGCAGTACGGTGCACCAGGCGGTTGTGAGGGTTAGAGGGGCCAGTGGGTTGTTTTACACTGCGGTCTGGAGGACGACCCCCGATAACACACATCCGACTCAACAAGACTGACGGGTTGTCAGCAAAGTACGTACGCAAGACTCTAGAGTGCACCTTGGATGTGTACAGAGGTGTATGAGAGGGGTCTAAGGCTTGGTAGTGTGCATACCGGCCTAGAAGTGGAGACGCCCGCTCCGCTGCTGCCGTAGCCACAGCGGTGGTACCCGAGAGTGATGCTAGCTCTCAAAAAGTGGGAACTAAAGGTCTGTGATCACAGAGTCGTTGTGCGTTAGTTGCACTTGCCTGTGCATAAAATTGCATCATAACATTCATTCATATTAGGTCATACGCTTCATAGATCCTTATCATATAAATTAGTATGCGCTCCTTTATATGATAAGTTAAATTTCCTAGAAATCCTAACTTATATATTTGTATGGACATTTATATAAGTTAGGGTACTTTTGTGATGGTAGTATAGTGGTAGAATAGTTTTATTTACATGCTCTTACCTTCTGTTATTTACTTCCTTTACTAGTACTGCTATTTACTTATTTGTACCATATTTAGAACTGCTAGAGTAGAACAATAATACTTATTACAACTGCTAGTTAGTTTTTGTCACCTGCTTCAACTTTTGCTACCTCTTGTTGTCCTCCGCTTCGTCCTCCCGCTCGGTGCTTAGGAGTTGCGGGGCGAGGTGCGGAGGAAACGACTTAGTCTTTTTGACTAATGGTCGGTGACCATACTATTTTTAGGAGCCCGTGGAGATGGAGCACCAGCACGATGAGGAGACAGGACGTGAGGAGCAGATACCGCTACATCAGGCTACTACCACTGCTGTGCGTCCTCAGGTGGGATGAATTCTGATGTACTAGTATAGCTTCCGCTTTTATTTGAGAGAGAGAGAGAGAGTTGATTTTGATGTACCTGGCATAAGCCCTTATTACTCTTTCATTTTGTACTCTTTTGTGGACTATGTTGATGTACTTTTCATTTCATACATATGATCTGTACTTTGTGACTTGTGGACTAGTGGATTGATATACTGCTTTTCTTCTTCTTCTCATATTGGCCTACAGGTTAAATGATCGTATTAGTTGGCAGGATCGCCGTGTTGCGGTGCCGACTAACCCGTGCGTTAGTGCCACCGTAGGACGGCGGTTCTGGGCATAAGACCCGGTAGCCCTCCTTGGTAAGGGGGAGGGGGTCTTACAAACTGGTATCACTTGAACAACGATCATATGAGAAAAAAGTCCACAACACCGGACCACCACGCCCGACCATTAGTTTGCGGACAAACTATGCCGCGGAAGCGTGGTGCGCCCATGTGTAAAAGTCACATAAAATGGTCTACGAAGTACAATGAGTTACGCCAGTTCTGTTTTAACCTTACCTTTATGCAACCTCCACAGGTCGCCGCGCCGCAAAATGTGACTCCTCCCCCTCCAGCTGCCACTCCATTCCTACATACGGAGATGTGGCAGACTTTGACGGCGATTCTGGATGCCTTCAAATCCCAGCAAGTCCCGGCTCCGAAGCCAAATCCGGGGTCGAACTGGCTGAGTGCCTTCAAGAGCCTGTCCCCACCAGCGTACCGTGGGACAGAGGATGCGGTAAAGACGGAGGAATGGCTGGAGGCCATACACGAGATTTTAGCAAGTATCAGCTGCCCGGTCGGCGAGGCAGTACCTCTTGCCACCTCTGCACTAAAGGCTCATGCGAAGAGATGGTGGAAATCAGTGAGGGAGTCTACATATGCAGACCAGGAGCTGTCAGAGATATCATGGGAGGAGTTTGGCGATGTATTTATGGATCACTTCGTCTCTGTTACGGACAGAGATGCCTTGGAAGAGAGGTTTTTGAACCTCAGGCAGGGGACTAGATCAGTGATCGAGTATCGGCGAGAGTTCTCTCATTTGGCCAGGTTCGCAGGGATTCAGGATACCGATGATATGAGATATGCCAAGAGGTTCTACCGGGGCCTCAGGGATGATTTGAGGCAGGCCTTGCTGTTCATTTCTCATGGCACCTCTAGGCAGATCATCGAGATGGCAAAGAAGCTGGAGGCTGACCAGCTGATGGTGCAAAGTAGAGGAAAGAGACCGTTTGATGGGTCGACATCAGGAGAGAGCAGCAAGGGCTCTCAGAGAGGCAGGACTATCAGATACAAGAAGGGTGGGGGACGCCGTCGTCCCAACTTCAGGCAGGAGCAGGGGCCTCCTCCAGCATTAGCTCCCCCACCTCTACAGGTGCATGATCCGAGGAGACAGGATGACCATGGCCACCGGCAAGTAGTTTGTTACGGATGCCGCCAGCCCGGGCACATTAGGTCGGAGTGCCCGCATCGATTCCATCCTCGTCCTCCTCCTCCACCTCTAGTGGCCCCAGTACAGCAGGGCCGAGGCTGAGGCCGAGGACGAGGCCGAGGCCGGGGATATCACGGCAGGGGACGCGATCAGGAGCAGATATATGCCTTGGACCTCACGGAGCAGAGGAACCCCGAGGAGGTTATCACAGGTACTTAAGTTTAATTATTAAATTCCTTGAGTTTTCAATTATATAGTACCTGGAGTTATAGGGTAACAATAAATTTTAACTTAAACAAACCTCAGACATAGTTATGATCAGCGGAAAGCCCGCACATACTCTCTTCGACACGAGTGCTTCGCACTCATTCGTATCCGAGGCCTTCATAGATGGACTCGAAGGCGTGGAAAGATTTCCTGGACTAGAGATGAGGGTGCGTCTACCCGATGGGTCAGAACTACGGACCACTGCCCATTGTGATATGGAGGCCGAGATTGGCGGCAAGGCATTTGAGGTGCCAGCAACTATTCTGAAGCTGCAGGACTTTGACTTGATTTTGGGCATGACATGGTTACATCGGAACCATGCTCAGATAGATTGCCCATCAAGAAGGATCACACTAAGGCATGGCGACTCCCATGTTATCATCGAAGGTATTCAGCCTATCTGCCACACATTATTATCTTCTGTACAGGCTGTGAAGGCCCACGAGCAGGGAGAAGAAGTTTACCTTATCTGCTTTGAGATGGTGGGGACAGAGACTTCTATTTCAGATGTTCCGGTGGTCCGGGATTTCTCCGACGTATTTCCGGAGAAATTGCCCGGGCTACCACCAGCCAGAGTCTTGGATTTCAGGATTCAGCTAGTACCGGGAGCGAGGCCGGTGTCCCGGGCACCTTACAGGATGGCTCCCAGGGAGTTAGCAGAGTTCAGGACTCAACTTCAGGAGCTAGTTGAGTCGGGATTTGTGCGGCCTAGTTCATCGTCGTGGGGAGCGCCAATTCTCTTTGTGAAGAAGAAGGACGGGTCGTTACGACTATGCATAGATTACCGGGAGCTGAACCGGTTAACGGTCCGCAATACCTACCCACTACCTCGGATAGATGAGTTATTTGATCAGCTGCAGGGAGCCTTCTGGTTCTGTAAGCTAGATTTGTGATCCGGTTACTACCAGCTCCGCATCCGGGAAGAGGACATACCGAAGACGGCATTCAGTTCACGCTATGGATTATACGAGTTCACGGTGATGCCTTTTGGGCTCACGAATGCCCCTGCCGCATTCATGAGTCTAATGAACCGTGTATTCGAGCCCTTTTTAGACCGCTTCGTGATTGTATTCATCGACGATATTTTGATATATTCCCGGACTCAGAAAAGTGAAAGTCCACCTAGTGTCGGCAAAGTGCACCTATGGGGGGGGAATAGGTGACGTGTAGCGCTTTTGCGGAATTTACGAATGTACCTGCACAATAAAAATAAAAAGCACAACACACAGAATACACAGGCAATTTATAGTGGTTCCCCGACTTGGGTACATCCACTTTCCCCCTTCGACCTATCTCCCAACAAGGGACGACTCGGTCTCTTCTCCAACAGGATTGAAATCCAATCCCTGCACTATCGGAAGGAACCCTTCCACACGTGAGAGTCAACACTCCCACAAAACGGGTTGCACCCAACCCTTACAACACGGAACAAAAGTTCCTTTACAACAAAAGTAAATATAGAATGTACACGAGATACAAATTTCGTTTGGAGACTACGGTGTTCCTCTTCGTTCGACGACGTGTTCGAGAAATCGAAGAGTCTACAACCTTGGTCTCTCTTGGAGAGGATCTCCCCGGAACCGACGGCGGCAACACGAGCGGCGGCTAGCTTCGGGATCGGCGGCTATGATGATGAGCGGCTGCTGAACTTGGAGATCCAAACTTCGTAGCGAAGCTAGCTTGGTCTTCCAACGGTCACACGAGGATCGGTCGTCTCAATCGATTCGGACGGGGAAGTTTTTCCCGATCGACAAATCGAGAGACAAGAGATCTCTGGATAGACACGTGAGACTCAAAGCTTTGTTAAGCTTCTGTCGCCGGAGATCGGTAAGAAAAGCGATCAGCAGCGGCGACGGACTAGCGCGAGCGGGACGGCGGCGGCGTAGAGAGGAATCACGATTTTAGGGTTTGCTCTGCTCGGCTTCTTTCTGTCTAGGTATTCCGTTCAAAATACCCGTGTATAAATACTGTAGATGCTTTCCAAAATGACCGTTGTGGGACCCACAAGCTGAATCCCGAAGTCCCGGTCCAGAATCTTAACAGCGGCAGAATCCGGTTCAGGAAGTTCCAGAAAAACGCCCAAGTCAAAATCGGTGAGAATCGAAAGTGATTCTCGCCGAGTCGCCGAGAATCAAAAGTGATTCTCGACGATTCGGCGAGAATCAAAGATGATTCTCGTCGAATTTGCCTTGGTTGCACGCACTGCTTTAGGCCAGGTCGAGACGGCGAGAATCAACCAGTGATTCTCGATGATTCGACGAGAATCACTAGTGATTCTCGCCGAATCGGCGAGAATCACTTGGTGATTCTCTCCGAATCGGAGAGAATCACTTGGTGATTCTCGTCGATTCTTACTTAGAAGCAGAGGTGCTTGCTTAGAAGTGGCTGGGTCGAGTTCGGCGAGAATCAACTTCTGATTCTCGCCGAATCGGCGAGAATCACTTGGTGATTCTCGTCGATTTAAACTTAGACGAATTTTCGTCTTTCCACCTATGAGTTGCTCCTTGACTCATCCTTGCTCCTTGTCTGCTCCTGCATATTTACAGCCCTGTGCTTGAAAATAAGTGCACTCCAATAGAGAGAATACACGTAGGCCAACACACTGATCTGCTCAACGAGGGATTACGTCGTGCAGACCCGTGTATATTGACCTACTGCACCCTGACATTGGTGTGCACTTAGCGTGGAAGAACTGCAAGCACAACTAGAAAGATTTTATCAAATACATAGTCTATTGACCTTAGCTTGTCCAGGGGCTTCTTCAAATCAGGTATATTGTGGATACAATACCCAACAATCTCCCCCTATTTGAAGAAGCCTAAACCCTACAAGCTAAGGTGAATAGAGCAAATGGGAATGAAAACCATAAACGTAAAATTGAGTTGAGAGAGTTATCCCTTACCAATACCAATTTTTGGGAGCAAGCTTGGAGCCACCTTAGCCTTAGCCGAGAGGGTAATCTCCCCATTTTCGGCTTCTGCAAATCGGGGTCTGTAGCGTTTGGCCCTTTGCTTCCCCTCAGTTCATGCATCTGTACTCACGCTGGAGTTCCTTGCTCCCCCTCAAATCATGCATGAGCCTGGAGCTTCTGTAGTCTTCAGTCCTCATACTTGAGCATCCCCAATTCAGTCTTGAAAAGAT
Organism: Platanthera guangdongensis; assembly: GCA_039583875.1. Lineage (NCBI taxonomy): Eukaryota > Viridiplantae > Streptophyta > Magnoliopsida > Asparagales > Orchidaceae > Platanthera > Platanthera guangdongensis. The sequence goes on from CM077166.1 coordinate 165,239,533, forward strand.
TGAACTTGGCCTCGTCTAAGGGCTTTGTGAATATATCAGCAATCTGCTTGTCCGTGGGGACATAACAGAGAGAGATGTCCTTGTTTTCCACGTGCTCCCGAATGAAGTGGTAGCGCACTTCAATATGCTTCGTTCTGCTGTGCGATACAGGATTGTTGGCAATGGCAATTGCACTGGAGGAGTCGCAGTACATGGGTACTTCCTTGAACTGAAGGTCGTAGTCGGCTAACTGGTTTCTGATCCATAGAAGTTGTGCGCAACAGCTTCCTGCTGAGATGTACTCGGACTCTGCTGTGGAGGTTGCAACACAATTCTGTTTCTTGCTGTTCCATGAGATAAGCCTCCTGCCGAGGAATTGACACGTCCCGGAGGTGCTTTTCCTGTCATCCCCGCTCCCTGCAAAATCAGCATCTGAAAAGCCTATTAGCTCGACATCATTGTTTCTCGGGTACCACAAGCCAAGATTAGGAGTACCTTTAAGGTATCTTAGAATTCGCTTTGCAGCGACATAGTGAGATTCCTTAGTGTTCACCTGATATCGGGCACAGACACATGTGGAGAACATAATATCCGGTCTACTGGCAGTAAGGTAGAGCAGGGATCCAATGATGCTTCTGTATTTGGTTTCATCGAAAGGTTTACCTTTCTCATCCTTATCCAGAGACATGGTGGATCCCATTGGAGTCCTCATAGAGGTTGCACTCTCCATACCGAATTTCTTAAGGAGTTCATTTGTGAACTTCGTCTGAGAGATGAAGATTCCATCCTCAGACTGTTTCACTTGAAGTCCTAAGAAATACTTGAGCTCTCCCATACTGCTCATTTCAAACTTTCCTTGCATAAGTTTAGAAAACGTTTTGCAAAGATTGTTGTCCGTTGAGCCGAATATTATGTCATCGACATAGATTTGCACCAGCAAAATCTTGCCTTTGACTTCCCTGAGAAACAATGTTTTATCTATTTTACCTCTGGAGAACTTGTTCTCAAGAAGAAAACTAGATAAAGTCTCATACCAAGCTCGTGGAGCTTGTTTCAACCCATATAAGGCCTTATTAAGAAAATAAACGTGATTGGGATAAGTAGGATCGACAAAACCTGGGGGTTGAGCGACGTATACTTCCTCTTTCAGGTCTCCGTTCAGGAATGCCGATTTCACATCCATTTGATAGACTGTGAATCCTTTGTGTGAAGCATACGCCAGGAACAACTTGATTGCCTCGAGCCTTGCTACTGGTGCGAAGGTCTGGTCGAAGTCAATCCCTTCCTCCTGTCTGTAACCTTGAGCCACCAGCCTGGCCTTGTTCTTTACGATGACACCATGTTCATCCAGCTTGTTTCTGAAGATCCACTTCGTGCCAATCACATTCTTGCTTGTATGGTCTGGGAACCAGCGTCCAAACATTGCAACATTCGAATTGATGTAGTTCCTCTTGCATGGCCAGAATCCATGCCGCATCCTTGTTCGCCTCGTCGAACTTCTTTGGCTCAACCTGTGACAGGAAGCTAAGATGCAATACTTCGTTAACAATACCTCTTCGAGTTCTGACACCGACACGAGGATCTCCGATGATCTGATCTCTAGGATGATCCCTCACGTGCCGGAGCTCAAGAAGTCTGGCGTCTGGAACTTCGACTACTTCTTGGGCTTCTCCTTCTTCTAAGATATTTGTTTCATTTTGATCTTCAACATTTTCAGATGACGTGGAGGTGGAAACTTTGACGTACTTGGGAGCGTCATCTTTAGCGGTCTCATCCAGACTCAGCTGTTCAAGTCTAGCACCTGCATCTTCAAGAATACTACTGGAAGAATTGCTGTTAAGCAAACTTCCTTCATCAAATACAACATTTATTGATTCTTCTACCACTAGGGTTTTCTTATTGAAGACCCTATATGCCCGACTATGGGAACTATAGCCCATGAATATGCCTTCGAAGCATTTTTCACCGAATTTAGTACGCGGGTACTTCCCATTATTCAGTACATAGCATCTGCAACCAAAAATCCTCAAGTAGGACATGGTTGGTTTCCTGCCTTTCAGTAGCTCGTAGGGCGTCTTACGATGATGCTTGTTGATCAATGCTCGGTTTTGTACATGACAAGCCGTATTGACACCCTCTGCCCAGAAGTATTCCGGGAGAGAAGCGTCTTTCAACATTGTCGTGCAGGCTTCAATGAGAGTTCTATTTCTCCTCTCCGCAACTCCATTTTGCTGAGGAGTGCGCGGGGAGGAGAACTCATGAAAGATACATTGTTCTTCACAAAATTCTGTCATTGCACCAGATTCGAATTCTGTTCCATGGTCACTTCTGATTTTGACCACGGAGCAGTTAAATTCGTTTTGAACCTGCTTGACAAAATTAGTGAAGATGTCAAACGTATCTGACTTTCGTTTCAAAAAGAACACCCATGTAAACCGAGAATGATCATCAACTATCACTAGCGTATAGGACTTGCCTCCCAAGCTATGAACTTGCATTGGACCAAACAAGTCCATATGTAGAAGGTAAAGACATCGGGAAGAGTCTTTGTCTGCGATGCTCTTAAAGGTAGCCCGAGTCTGTTTGCCCATCTGGCATGCAGGACATGGGCTATCTTTGATGCACTTGATACTGGGAGCATCCCTTACCAAGTCCTTAGAAAACAGCATACTAATTGTCTTGAAATTAATATGTGCCAATCTCTTGTGCCATTGTTCACAAAGAGATGCACTGCCTGTTGCCACAAGGCATACGGGGGTAGATGAATCTAAACTGAGAAAATCTAAACAAAAGATATTTCTGCTCCTAATGCCTGATAATACCGTTTCAGAAGAGGTACGTGAAATTATCAGACATTTATCCTTGCAGAACTTAACGTCATAACCTTTATCACATAACTGACTTACACTGATCAGGTTATGGTTTAACCCTTCAACATAAGCCACGTCGGTGATAGAGATTATACCGTTGGAAATCATACCATAACCTCTGGTGACTCCTCGATCTGACCCTCCAAATATGACTTTGGGTCCATTCTCGACTGGAGTGTAATCACGCAGCAGGCTTCTTGTCCCGGTCATATGCCGTGAGCATCCACTGTCCAAATACCAGATCGGCGTTTTGGTGGCCTTTGGACATTCCTGCAAAACAAAATTAATTTGCCTTAGGAACCCAATCGAACTTGGGTCCTAGATTCCTGGTTAGCACACTCCCCCTCGGTTGGTTAACCCTACGAGTGGTCGGTCTCGCATTGCTAACATGGGGAGTCTCGTAGTTCCTTGGATTAAACCAACAATCCACGGCAAAGTGACTAACTTTGCCACAGCACCAACAGTCAAATCTGTTGTACCTCTTCCTAGGCTCCTGCCTTACCCTAGGAACGGTGGGTACTTCTGGGGCCTTGGATCTGGAGGTGGAGGCCTCATGGTGACAACAGTCGCATGACTTTGTCACCTTCTGTATAACAGGCTTGGCTTTTGGTGCCTGCTTTCCATTATGCCCGCTAGAGAACGGACCATAATTTCCTATGTGGATTTCCTCATAAGGTGCCTTGAAGGCACTCTCACCGAAGTTCCGGGGAAAGTTCCAACCGTCATACCGGCTCTTTGGCTTTGCAACTGAGGGCCGGAAATGATGCCCAAATGTTGACTCAAAGTCGTGTTGGTTGCAAGGAAAGCCAGACTTTCTGAACGCAACAGGACTAAGAGGAGCCTTACCCTTTTCATCAGCAGAGGCCTTCTTGGCGGCCTTATTCTTCCTCTGGTTCTTGTTTCTCCTAGATGAAGAACCAGATACCCCTATATGCCCCAAGCCAGCTCCTTTGGCCTGAGCAGAGAAGGTATCAATGACTGGAAGAACTGTTTTTGGCATGGAGAAGCTCTTGACGATCTTCCTTTCTGCCGCAAGTAGTTCTTCCAACTTGTCGACTTCCTCCTGCTTTAGATCAAGGAGCTTCAAAGACTCTGAATGCTTTGAAGTCAGGTCAAGGTGTTCCTGTCGGAGAGAAATCAAGCTAGTGACCTCTTCCCTTAGGGATACACACTCACCCTTAAGGAATTTTACTTCCTTCTTCTCAGCCTTCAGTCTCTTTCGGCACTCATCGAAAGTGTTGAGCAGAAGCTCATACTTCTCGAGGAGCTCAGCTTCACGGGCTGAAGGGCCATCCTCAGGTTCATCATCCTGAGACTCAGGATCAGAGTCGGAGTCGGAGAGAGGGGTGTGAGCTTTTACCTTCCCAGTAAATGGGGGACATTCTCCTTCTGAGTCGGAGCGACCCACCAGCCCAAAGTAGGCTTCCTCATCATCACTGGAGTCTGAGGAATCAGACTCACTTAGTGTGTTTGGCCTTCTGGCGATGTAGCTCCGCTCCTTCTTCTTATCTCTGGAGGATTTGAGCTCCTCTCCTTTCCCTTTTTCTCTTTTGCTTTGATAGCAGTCGGCCACGACGTGTCCTGGCTTATTGCATCCAAAGCAAATAATATCAGAAGAACGATGTTTGTTAGGTTTAGATGCATACCTGTCAGAAGAATAATTTTTCTTCTGATGTCTGGAGGAGGAGCTGTCTTTCTTTCTTTGATTCCTCATCTTGAGGAACTTCTTGAACTCTCGGGTGATGAGGGAGAAATCCTCCTCCGACAGCTCTGAGCTGGAGGAGCATGGTTCAGAGTCCTCCTCCTCTTCCTTATTCCTCGCACGGTATGACATCGCACCCTTGCCCTTTCTGGAGTAACTGGCTTTTAGGGCCACAGTCTTTTCTTTTGCAGCAGCCTTCTCTGCTTCTTCCTCTGCTTTCCTGGTGTTCAGCTGAAGCTCATAGGACATCAGCTTCCCAAACAGGATTTGTGGATCAGTTTCTGCTAGTCTGCCAAATTCTCTGATGGCGCAGATCTTTGTGTCCCATTCCTTAGTAAGGGACCTAAGGAATTTGTCATTGAGTTCACCATTGGTGAACACTCTTCCGTAGCCCTTGAGGGCATTGACAATCTTTAGGAAGTTCTCGTAGGTGACTCCGATCTCTTCCTTAGGCCCTTGTCTGAAGGCCTCATACTTCTGGTTCAGGAGGGATCTCCGATCATCCCTCACTTCATCTGTGCCCTCCATTAGGATGATCAGGCACTGCCAGATCTCCTGTGCTGTCCTGCAGTTGCTGAAGTTTTGCATCATAGAGTCATCAACTGCGCTGACCAGGATGTTTCTTGCCTTCATGTCAAGGCCCACTAGCACCATCTCGTCCTTGTCCATTTCAGAGAGTGTCTTCGGCACTTTCTTGGTGGGATCAATGGTGGAGGCCTTAGTGGGGACATAAGGTCCCTCCAGCACGATCATGAACAGTCGAGGATCCACTGCTTCCATGTAGAACCTGATCCTTTCCTTCCAGATAGGAAAGTTGAGCCTGTTGCACACTGGGATCTTGCCGGAGTACTTGAGCCCGTCCATGGTAGATGTATGCCTCCTTGTTGACACTAGTGGCAGGATTCAACTCAAGGTGTTAACCTTTTTGATGAGTAACCTCCCTTTGATACCACTTGAAAGTCCACCTAGTGTCGGCAAAGTGCACCTATGGGGGGGAATAGGTGACGTGTAGCGCTTTTGCGGAATTTACGAATGTACCTGCACAATAAAAATAAACAGCACAGCACACAGAATACACAGGCAATTTATAGTGGTTCCCCGACTTGGGTACATCCACTTTCCCCCTTCGACCTATCTCCCAACAAGGGACGACTCGGTCTCTTCTCCAACAGGATTGAAATCCAATCCCTGCACTATCGGAAGGAACCCTTCCACACGTGAGAGTCAACACTCCCACAAAACGGGTTGCACCCAACCCTTACAACACGGAACAAAAGTTCCTTTACAACAAAAGTAAATATAGAATGTACACGAGATACAAACTTCGTTTGGAGACTACGGTGTTCCTCTTCGTTCGACGACGTGTTCGAGAAATCGAAGAGTCTACAACCTTGGTCTCTCTTGGAGAGGATCTCCCCGGAACCGGCGGCGGCAACACGAGCGGCGGCTAGCTTCGGGATCGGCGGCTATGATGATGAGCGGCTGCTGAACTTGGAGATCCAAACTTCGTAGCGAAGCTAGCTTGGTCTTCCAACGGTCACACGAGGATCGGTCGTCTCGATCGATTCGGACGGGGAAGTTTTTCCCGATCGACAAATCGAGAGACAAGAGATCTCTGGATAGACACGTGAGACTCAAAGCTTTGCTAAGCTTCTGTCGCCGGAGATCGGGAAGAAAAGCGATCAGCAGCGGCGACGGACTAGCGCGAGCGGGACGGCGGCGGCGGAGAGGAATCGCGATTTTAGGGTTTGCTCTGCTCGGCTTCTTTCTGTCTAGGTATTCCGTTCAAAATACCCGTGTATAAATACTGTAGATGCTTTCCAAAATGACCGTTGTGGGACCCACAAGCTGAATCCCTAAGTCCCGGTCCAGAATCTTAACAGCGGCAGAATCCGGTTTCAGGAAGTTCCAGAAAAACGCCCAAGTCAAAATCGGTGAGAATCGAAAGTGATTCTCGCCGAGTCGCCGAGAATCAAAAGTGATTCTCGACGATTCGGCGAGAATCAAAGATGATTCTCGTCGAATTTGCCTTGGTTGCACGCACTGCTTTAGGCCAGGTCGAGACGGCGAGAATCAACCAGTGATTCTCGACGATTCGACGAGAATCACTAGGTGATTCTCGTCGATTCTTACTTAGAAGCAGAGGTGCTTGCTTAGAAGTGGCTGGGTCGAGTTCGGCGAGAATCAACTTCTGATTCTCGACGAATCGGCGAGAATCACAAGTGATTCTCGCCGAATCGGCGAGAATCACTTATTCTCGTCGATTTAAACTTAGACGAATTTTCGTCTTTCCACCTATGAGTTGCTCCTTGACTCATCCTTGCTCCTTGTCTGCTCCTGCATATTTACAGCCCTGTGCTTGAAAATAAGTGCACTCCAATAGAGAGAATACACGTAGGCCAACACACTGATCTGCTCAACGAGGGATTACGTCGTGCAGACCCGTGTATATTGACCTACTGCACCCTGACATTGGTGTGCACTTAGCGTGGAAGAACTGCAAGCACAACTAGAAAGATTTTATCAAATACATAGTCTATTGACCTTAGCTTGTCCAGGGGCTTCTTCAAATCAGGTACATTGTGGATACAATACCCAATAAAAAGCATACAGAGCATTTGACCCTGGTCTTGTAGAGGCTGAGGGAGTCCCAGATGTACGCAAAGTTTTCAAAGTGCCAGTTCTGGCTGCAGGAGGTGGCCTTCCTGGGACACACGATCAGTGGGGCTGGATTAGCAGTGGACCCAGCCAAGATAGAGTCAGTGAGGGATTGGCCACGGCCGAAGACCGCATCCGACATTCGCAGTTTCTTGGGGCTAGCAGGGTATTATCGTAAGTTCGTGGAGGGGTTCTCGAGGATAACACTCCCCCTCACGTCCTTGACGAAGAAGGATGTAGATTTTGTTTGGTCAGAGCAGTGCGAGACAGCTTTTCAGGAGATGAAGGACCGACTCATCTCATCCCCTATTCTTGCGCTTCCATCCGGGAGTGAAGGATTTCAGATTTATACAGATGCCTCTTACCAGGGGATGGGTGCTGTCCTGATGCAGCATGGACATGTTATTGCTTATGCTTCGAGACAGTTGAAGAAGCATGAGCATAACTATCCAGTACATGACTTAGAGCTCGGGGCTGTGGTATTCGCCCTAAAGATGTGGAGACATTACTTATACGGATTCATTGTGATATTTATTCAGATCACAAGAATCATAAATATATCGATACGCAGAAGGACTTAAACCTACGACAGAGGAGATGACTGGAATTCCTCTGCGATTATGATTATAAGATCCACTACCATCCGGGGAAAGTGAACACAGTAGCAGATGCTTTGAGTAGGAGGCCCGACACTTCTGGACCGGAGCCTCGGTTGATGTCTATAGAGCTGCTACGGATGATGGAAGACATGCACATTACCATGGTATCTGAGGCCGAACCAGTGGTATATCGAGAGTATTTGAGCTCAGTGATCAGTGGTGATGACATACGAGAGCACATCCGAACACATCAGAGGCGGGATGCTGCATTACAGCCGATTTTTAGTGCCCTGGAAAGGGGCAAGGTTGAGGACTACACGCTACAGGATGATCTTCTTCGATTCCGTGGACGCATTTACATACCAGCAGGGGGCAGTATCCTGGATGACATACTCAGAGAGGCTCATTGCTCCAGATATTCAGTGCATCCCGGCATCACCAAGATGTGGGCAGATTTGCGGAGGTCTATGTATTGGCCTGGGATGAAGAGGGAGATCACTCATTTTGTGACATTCTGCGAGACATGTCAGCGCGTGAAGGCGGAATGTAAGAGCCCAGGAGGTTTGCTACAGCCACTGCCAGTCCCAGAGTGGAAGTTCGAGGACATTGCTATGGATTTTGTGTACAGACTACCTCGCTCCCACTCTGGGCATGATTCTATATGGGTCATAATATACAGACTGACCAAGGTGGCGCGCTTTATCCCAGTTCGGAAGGATGCCCCAGTTGCAGTTCTGGTGAGATTATTTGTGGAGCAGTTCGTCAGATATCATGGCATTCCCAGGACGATTGTTTCGGACCGTGATGGTCGGTTCACTTCGAGCGAGTGGAGGGCCGTGCATGCTTACTTGGGCTCTCGGCTTACTTTTAGTACCGCCTTCCATCCGCAGACCGACGGACAGACCGAGCGGACCATCCGGACCATGGAGGACCTACTCAGACTATGCATATTGGATACGGGGAAGCCTTGGGAGAGGCTGCTGCCACTGATTGAGTTCTCATATAATAACAGCCACCAGGCTAGCATCAGGATGGCTCCATACGAGGCACTTTATGGGAGGAAGTGTCGGACACCGCTATCATGGGTTCAGGATGTGGATACCAGGGCTCTTGGATCTGATTATATAGAGGATACTGAGGTTCAGATTCGTTTGATCAGGGATCGGGTACTAGAGGCCCAGAGCAGGCAGGCAAAGTATTATGATGCTCGACATCGGAAGGTGGAGTTCCAGGTTGGAGACAGAGTTTTCTTGAAGATACATCCAGTACACGGTGTCTCTCGGGTGCGGAGGCACAAGAAGCTCAGTCCACGATACATGGGGCCATACCTGATCCTGGAGCGGATCGGCCCCTTAGCTTACCGACTGCAGCTGCCACCGGAGTTGGGTGCATTACATGACGTCTTCCATGTCTCTTCCTTGCTAAGAGCTCTCCTTCGGCCGGAGCAGCACATTACCACTACAGCCGGACCGGTAGAGCCTGACAGATCAGTTAGATTGGAGCCGATCCGGATTGACAATACAGCCATCCGAGTGTTGCGGAAGAAGAAGGTCCCTCTTGTGAAGGTGCTGTGGTCCAACCATGGACGGGAGGAGCACACCTGGGAGCCGAGGGATCTAATGCTGGAGCGACACCCGGAGCTGTTCACTTCAGCTATATTTTAGTTTATACGTTAAAAATTTCTTATAATTCTTGGAAATAGACCGCGTAGACCCGAACTTAAATTTCGAGGATGAAATTATTTTCTTGTTTATTGGAATTTGTAACATCCCATGTTACTTTTGGACCCCTCGACTTAGATTGGGTTAGGCATGGGGTGGGTTTTAAGGAAATTAGCTAGGTTTGACCCTAGGTAGTGGGTATAGCCATGTGGGGCCCACTATAAGACCAAAGTCAAACTAGGTCAAATTAGCCTAAATAGGAACCCAAACCACACCATGACCCCACCACATTGCCCTAACCCTAAAAACAATCTAAGTGGACCCTAGGGCATGTCACTAGGTCAACACTTTGACCCCAGTTGACCAAAGTCAACCTTGGGCTTAATTTGGTCAAACCCACACTCATAAGCCCAAATAGCCTAAGTAGGGCACCCCTTGACCCAACCCAAGTTGGGTGGTGCCACTAAGCTCATGACCATCAAATGGGGTCTGCCCACCCACCATGGTTGACCAAGTCAACTCAAAGTCAACGTAGTCAACATAATTGACCTAAAGAAGAAAATGAAGACTAAGCTCACTCTCCTTGGACCAAGCCCACCAAATTTGGCCCATGGCCAGCCCAAGTGAACAAGACCAGCCCTACCCCTCTGAATTAGGAGAGAGAATGCATGCAAGGGGGCATTATGGAGAAATCACCTAAAAAGGGGAGAGAGAAATGGAAGATGATGAGAGGTGGCCATGTGGCCTTCACCCCTTCAGCCCAAGAGGTGCTGGCCGACCTCCTCACATCATTCCAGAAGAAATTGGGGGCTGAGGGCCACTTGGCAAGCTGGGGCGGAGCAACCAAGGCTGAGCCCGAGCTCACCTTGGTTGTATCTCCCCATATACACCACCTCAACCCCAATTAACCCCTCCATCAGCTTCAGAGAGAGAGAAGGAGTTGAAATCGAGTGCTGGAGCATAGAAAACAGTGGAGAATCAAGAAATCGGAGAGGAGCTCGCCGGCGCACCACCACTATGGAAAACTGCCGCCTGACCCGCCGCCAAGCCCCAATCCAGGTCTGTTTCACCTCACCTCTACCCGTACTAGGATCATAGATCGATTAGGTGAGATATCGGGCTCAATTGAGCCCGATGCCATGGGAGAAAAGCGAGAAATTTTGGGCTTTTTCTTCTTGCTCGGGTTCGCCGGAGGAGCCAACTCCGGAGGCCCCACCGCCGGGAAACGCTAGCCCCCACCTTAGCGAAGGTGGTGGCGACATCCACCGGCGGTGGTGGTGGCTCAGCTGGCCGGAAATCGCCAGCAAACATCGCCCAGGAAAAACGAATCTCAGCCATTGATCCAATGGGGACGATGAACGGATGCCGCCCGCGGCTGCTTTAAGATTCGTGCATGCTTAAATTAAAAATCAAATTATTCCTGTTACATTAAATGGAGTGAAAATTTAATTATGTGTCACATAATTTCAGTGACATTGCATGTTATATTTAGGCCTCTTAGAGGCATTTCCAGAACCTGGACCCTGAATAAAAAATGTAGCCTTTACATGTTAGCTTTAATTTGACACCTTACTCATCAATTTTAGTCCAGTAGTCTGGCCTGTAGGGCAGGTTTCCTAGGACTGGTCCTAGACAAGGGCAGAAATTCATTTGGATGCCCAAGTCAAACCATCAATCACCATGGCCCCATATTTTGGGTACATGCATGATTATGGCATACCTAGCCTCTGCCAAAAATGGGGAATTTTTGAAACAACTTTTTCTATAGTTTTGGTCATAATATCAAAAACTAAATAAATGAAATATTTGGAGTTATATGACTCCTCATGACCCCAAATTTTGGTGGTAGGTCCTTGGGGAAATCAGTGGTGCATGATAAAAATTTCAGCACATTTGGATCACTGCATGTTGGAAAATCCATTTGCATGTGTTGGTTTATATATTGCCTTGGTGTGCCAATAGCAATAATTTAAATATGGTGCATTCAGCCTAATTGAGGCACTCAAAAATCATGGATTTTATTCCTGTGGTTCATTAGGGTAACGTTCACCCCTCAGATTAATTATGGGATTTTTGGAATCAAAAATCCCATTAATTGGAATTTTTAAAAATATAGCTCCTTTTGAAAATAAATTGGAAAAATAGGTTTTCCTCAAGTAAAAGTCCATAAACTTTGCCAAGTTAAAAATAAGGTTATATTTGACTTAATAAAATTTAATCTTTCTGTTTGAAGAACTTTTGGAGTAATATACCTAGAAATGCCCATTTTACCCTTTTTGCATTTATTCTTGATTTGATGGAAATAAACTTCAGATAAATTTGGAAATATTTCTAGTGAAGTATAATTGTATTAGTAGTCTTGCATAATTATTTCAGAATTTATGGATGTACTGATAATTTTTAAATTAATATAATGGCATTTTGGTAAATATGTAAGAATGGAATTGTTAGGCCATTACACTATAAAGGTTAATGAAACTCTGCCCATAGTCTTAAATTAATGTTTTACATGTTCTGTAATTTTCCTGGAATTTTGGATTATATATTCCTTGTACTTCATTTGGAAAATGAAAATTATGTAGATTTGGTATTAAATAAGGAATTGGTATAAATAATCAAAGGAAAATTATGACACCCTGTAGACAGAAATATTTTATCAATATACAACTCAAGAAAAATTACATAGGTCAGTGGATGTTAAATTATACTACTTCATGTGTAAAGTGACCTAGGAAATAAATTAAAAGAATTAATTAAGGGATTATTTGACGAAGGAAAATTATGAGAATCCATATGATAGTTCCATTAGCCCATACCATCCTAGGATAAATAGTTAGGGGCAAGAGGCCCTAAGGATTGGAAGATTCCATTTTTGGGGTAATAATAGGACATGGTCTGCATATAGCATAAATAGGTCATGCTTTAGGGGATTACCAGAGGATTGATCATCAGAAGAATAAGGGAGTGCAATATGAATAATCCCTGGTGGGTAGTATTATCTTAGTGACGGGAGTAAAAGTGCAAGTCTTTAGGTAGCAACCGGAGTGGAGGTCGACGGAAGACCGTCGGTTTCCCGGTAATATCTTAAGTCACTAGGATTGTTCCAGAGCAACAATGAGAGCTGGGGTGAAACATGGGTAGTCATCAACTAAATTAAATATCCTTGTGAAAGAGAATTTTGGGCGTAATCCCATCGTAGTTTCTAGTGCCCCCGAGAGCCCTTCACCGGGTATACCCTGGGCAGTCCTGAGATTAACCTTAAATCACTAAGTATAATAACCCGTAGACAAGAGTAGTATAATAGGTTAAGACATTTGTTGTACCTTCCCACCCGTGTAGGGTTGGAGAGTTTCATGTTATATGCTCACCCGTGTAGGGTTTGAGGGAATTGGTATAAAGGCACTATTGTGCGTTCTCACCCGGGTTGGGTTTGAGGGTTTCAGGACGGGTTTGGTCCTGCGAGCGGAAGGCTCAGAATGAAATACTTGCATGTGCATAAATATAGTGGCGGGGCATGCGGTACTGGTCGTTCGTCACACCGATGGCAGTACGGTGCACCAGGCGGTTGTGAGGGTTAGAGGGGCCAGTGTGTTGTTTTACACTGCGGTCTGGAGGACGACCCCCAATAACGCACATCCGACCCAACAAGACTAACGTGTTGTCAGCAAAGTACGTACGCAAGACTCTAGAGTGCACCTTGGACGTGTACAGAGGCGTATGAGAGGGGTCTAAGGCTTGGTAGTGTGCATACCGGCCTAGAAGTGGAGACGCCCGCTCCGCTGCTGTCGTAGCCACAGCGGTGGTACCCGAGAGTGATGCTAGCTCTCAAAAAGTGGGAACTAAAGGTCTGTGATCACAGAGTTGTTGTGCGTGAGTTGCACTTGCCTGTGCATAAAATTGAATCATAACATTCATTCATATTAGGTCATACGCTTCATAGATCCTTATCGTATAAATTAGTATGGGCTCTTTTATATGATAAGTTAAATATCCTAGAAATTCTAACTTATATATTTGTATGGGCATTTATATAAGTTAGTGTACTTTTATGATGGTAGTATATTAGTAGAATAGTTTTATTTACATGCTCTTACCTTCTGTTATTTACTTCCTTTACTAGTATTGCTCTTTACTTACTTGTACCATATTTAGAACTGCTAGAGTAGAACAATAATACTTATTACAACTGCTAGTTAGTTTCTGTCACCTGCTTCCACTTTTGCTACCCCTTGTTGTCCTCCGCTTCGTCCTCCCGCTCGGTGCCTAGGAGTTGCGGGGCGAGGTGCGGAGGAAACGACTTAGTCTTTTTGACTAATGGTCGGTGACCATACTATTTTTAGGAGCTCGTGGAGATGGAGCACCAGCACGATGAGGAGACAGGACGTGAGGAGCAGATACCGCTACAGCAGGCTACTACCACTACTGTGCGTCCTCAGGTGGGACGAATTCTGATGTACTAGTATAGCTTCCGCTTTTATTTGAGAGAGAGAGAGAGAGTTGATTTTGATGTACCGGGCATAACCCCTTATTACTCTTTCATTTTGTACTCTTTTGTGGACTATGTTGATGTACTTTTCATTTCATACATATGATTTGTACTTTGTGACTTGTGGACTAGTGGATATATATACTGCTTTTCTTCTTATTCTTCTCATATTGGCCTACAAGTTAAATGATCGTATTAGCCGGCAGGATCGCCGTGTTGCGGTGTCGACTAACCCGTGCGTTAGTGCCACCGTAGGACGGCGGTTCTGGGCATAAGACCCGGTGGCCCTCCTTGGTAAGGGGGAGGGGGTCTTACAAACGATATTTGAAATACACGTCTGTCTGGACTTAGAAGTTTTCAGAAAAACAGTACGGGTGTTCTCGAGAAGAAGTATTGTAGTCGAGAAAAAATATACTGGTTCTTGAGAAGAGCTAAGAGGATCTCGAGAAAACACTTAGAAAAATATGTGGAGGTGAAAATCAGCAGTCTCGAGAATGACAGAAGTACTCAAGAAAAATGATGTTTTGTTCTCGAGAAGAATCATTCTGTTACTCTAGAATAAATAATCATCCCGAGAACAAATGTCTGGCTCTCGACAAAAATACTCTAGGTCTCGAGAAATAACTTCTGCAACTCGAGAACAAAAGATAGTGTTTTCGAGAATAATTTTATTCTTCTCGAGAAAAACACTTAGAAAAATATTGACTGGAAAAGAAACAACTCGAGAAGAAATGTTATATAGTACTCGAGTACATAAGCCCTTCTCGAGAACAACAAGAAGATTTCTCGAGAACAACTTCTGCCACTCAAAATTAAGACAAGTCAAACTCGAGAAATTTCTTAAGTCCTTCTCGAGTGCAAATATAGTATTCGAGAAAAAGACTTAGACTTTTTCTGAAAAACTGAAAATCTTAATTCTTCATTAAAATCAACATCCATGTTTTCTCTTGCCCTTAGTGCTTAAAAAGGAAGTGTCCCAACACATGAGTCAACACCATGGATCACATAATGAGAGATTATATTGTATGGTATTGTGTTTGGTGACTCATTGTACACTGACATTGGTCTACACTTAGCAATTAAGTCCTGCACACACTTAACTAAAAATAGCATCAAATACAAACTTAATTCATTTTAGTTTAAGGGTGACTTCATACAAATCTGGGCTATTGTGGATGCAATACCCAACAATCTTTTCCTATTTGTAGAAGTCAGAAACCTCTGCATTAAGGTGAATTATATCAAGAGAAAAACACATAAGGAAACTAATAGCATGATAATTAGGAGAAATACAGTAATATATAAAAAATAGATCAGAATTAGATGTTCGTATAAACAGAAATTTGTCCAAGACAATTAAATTCTACAATTTCAAAAATAAACTTCCAGCATCTTTAGTTTACTGATCTTGTTGATGTTGCTTTCCCTGTCTCTCAAGCTTCTCTTATTGTCTCTTTTGATAACTGTATGGCTTGGGGAAATACTTAGGAGGTCTAGGTGGAGCGTTGGGATTATTTCTACCATATTCCCCGTCATAAATTCTTCTCTTGGTAAGGGACTTTTCATATAACTCCCATTCCTTAGGGCTATAGTGAAGGTTCCTTTCTTCATTAACTACTAACTTCAAGGTTTCCAAAATAAGAGATTTGGAAGTAGGGCTCCAAACTTTAGTATACTCTTGAGGTCTTTTCTTTTGGTCAGCATCAGGATGTGGAGTTGATCTACTTGTTGAGGCTCCATCACCATACTTCCTTCTATTGGCTTTCTGAACTTCTGGAGGATGAGGAGGCATACCTGTTTGTTCTGATTCCCACACCTATTCATAAATATCAAGAGGGGGACCTTCAAAATAATCTGGAGGTGGTCCTTCAAAGTATGCTGGAGGTGGTCCTTCAAAGTATTCTGGAGGTGGAGAAAATATTAGTATGTTTACATTCAGGTTTGCAGGAGGAGGTGCATTGGGATCCATGGTTAGTTTAGGAAATAACTGATTGTGCATCCATATAGAAGTATCATAAGTATATAACTTAGTACTTTTGATTTCTTTAAGGACAGAAGTCTGAATATTTTTTAACTGATCTTCCCATTAATTTTTCATTGACTAAGCTTGTTTTTATAGTAGTTCTTTCACTTTATCCTCCCCCTTTCTGTCTTCTAGGGAGAGTGTGTTGATGACATATTTTTTAAATTTTCCCACTTCTTCACAAGTTTTGAAATTCCTTTCATCAACTCTCTTGTCTAGTAGAATCTAATTATGAGCAAGGGTGACTGATTGCTCCATAACAGTACCAATGCTTGTAATTGTGTGATCAATAGCTTTACCACCAATTTGCAAGAGTCTCTTAAATTCATCTGTTTTTTTTGGATTTCAGCAAATCCTCGGCTCATTTCCTTTTCTAATGCAGTCACCTTGTTAGTGACAACCTTCAGAGAATCATCAAAGTATTTTCTCTGATCAGCAAGCATAACTTCAATTTTATGTATAATGGTACCTTCAGGGAAGATTTCTTTCTGAGTAGATGGAGGAGGCTGAGCAGGGACAGTCCATGGAAGAATTTTTTCAATAACAACTGTAGAAGTAGAGGCTAAATTTTTGTTTACAGTGCTGGGCTCTTCTTCAGTATCTGAGGGCAGCAAGGAAGGAATGTTGAATTGAAGACTGCGGAGTCTTTGTTCAACATCTTCTACTGGAACTCCATCATCTGAATCATGAATTGAAACAATTTCATCATTATGCATATCTTCTGGAGATTTCTCAGGTTCATGTACATGACATTTATTAACTGGAGGAGATGATTCTGGATTTTCTGGAGACTGTGCTGGTTCTGGAGATTTTTTTGGTTGAGGAGGAGGAGACTTTGCTGGAGACTTGGGAGATGGTGCTGGTGATGAAGAATGATCTTCAGGAATGGTGAAAGGAGATTCTTTAGAAGAAAGCTCCTATATCATCTTATTGATGTCATCTTCAGTAGATAGAATCTGAGCTTGAGTCTGGGCATCAGTCAGATTATCAGAATCTGGAATCTCTTCAGCAGTAGGAGAATCTGGAATATCTGTGTGCAACAAAGGTGAAGTGGCAGCATCAGTAGATGGAACATCTTCTGAAACTATATTAACAGCAGGTGGAATGATTTGAGCTTGAATTTCTGAAGCAGCAGCTGGAATAGCTTGATTAGGAATGGCTGAAGCAGCAGGAGCTGGAGGTATTGAGAAAGCTGGAGCAGGAGCTTGAGTTGGCTGGGCTTAGATAGATGGTACAGACCCTCCCCCCCCCCCCCTCAATAACTGAATCAGTTATTTGATGTGAAGGAGGAGATGGGGTCATGCCCGCATCTTTTATTTCCTTAGCATCTTTGTCTGACTTATGTAATTTGACCTCCCATCTCTGGAAGGAGGGAATGGAAACCTTTTTCATGTGGTGGAGGGCTATGCCCTTTTTCATGGGAAAAGCTTCAGGATCCATCTGATTGAGGTATAAAGAGATTATTCTTCCATAGTTGGGGCTCTTAATGCATGCCTTGATCTTGTCAAAAAGCATCATTCCCCACTGGAATTTCTTTCTACAAATGACTGCTATCATTCAATCAAAAAAATATGGAGTAATGTAGCTGATTGAACTAGTTTTGCATAAAAGAACTTTGCCCAAAATGTCAGCCAGTAACTTGCTTTCAACATTGATAAATTGCCTTCTAATTGTGTGATAGGATTGAGGAATACCACAGAAACTATATGCTCTCTCATAATCAGTGCCTACCAGATCATCTTCTTGATCTATTATTGGCAGTTGCAGAAGTTAAGAAACAGACAGGGCTGACATCTTTACTTTGATGTTTTGAACCTTAAACTTGATTACTTTGCCATTCCTTTTAACCTTGGCATGCTGGAATAATTCTTCAACCTCAGAAGTTAGAATTTGGCATGGATTTCAAGAACAAAGGACAACCCGGCTGTATCTAGCAGAAGGAGGACATTCTTGAAATCATCTGATATCTCTGCAATCCCGGTAGAACTGAGTTCACTCCCGATCCCTAGCTTTGAATACGAAGCCATGAATGTCGATAAATCGATCTGACTGGCCGGCGAAAGGGAAAACTAGCTTGCGGCAGACGACGGAGACGGAGGAAGACGAAACGGCCTTTCTCGAGATTAAGGGTTTTGAAATCGAGAATAAAAATTTGTTGGACTGATTTCTATTTATATTTACCTCTAATTTTGATGATTAAACATATAAATAATCATTAAAAATACCTGGAATGAGGCGGCTAAGCGCCTGTGTGCCGATATGAAAATTTTGAACTTGAAGAAAAATTTGCCCATCAGATTTCTCGAGAGGACAGATTGTTCTCAAGAAGAATTTTATCAGCACTCGAGTATAATAATCCTTGGTCTCGAGTAGAATGAGCCTTGTTCTCAAGTAGAGATTTCCTGTTCTCGAGAAGAACTATTGTTCACGAGAAATAATTTCTTTGTACTCGAGAAATAATTTTGCTGTTCTCGAGTACAAGTGTTGTACTCGAGAAATGATGTCCAAATTCTGAAATTTTCTGATTTTTGAAGCCAAACCAGATCTTGACCTTGCCTGTTACCTTTGTCTTCATTCTCCTTCATCCTTGTTGAGTCTATGAAGTTCTATTTTGAAAAACAAGAACTTGACCTCGTCCAGCGGCTTCATGAAAATATCTGCAATTTGCTTGTCTGTTGGGACATATTGCAGATCTATATCCCCATGCTCCACATGCTCCCTGATGAAATGGTATCGCAGCTCTATGTGCTTTGTCCGGCTGTGAGAGACTGAATTGTTAGCTATTGCAATCGCACTGGATGAGTCGCAAAACAAAGGGATGTCTTGGACTTTTAGATTGTAATCTTCCAGTTTGTTCATTATCCACAACAATTGTGCACAACAACTGCAGGCAGAAATGTATTCTGACTCGGCCGTTGAAATTGCAACATAATTCTGCTTTTGCTTCTCCAAGAAATGAGTCTCCTTCCAAGGAATTGACAAGTCCCAGAAGTGCTCTTTCTATCATCTTTACTTCCTGTAAAGTCTGCATCTGAGAAACTAATTAGTTCGTTGTCATTACTTCTTGCGTATCATAAGTCAAGATTTGTTGTACCTTTAAG
Source organism: Platanthera guangdongensis (assembly GCA_039583875.1). Taxonomy (NCBI): domain Eukaryota; kingdom Viridiplantae; phylum Streptophyta; class Magnoliopsida; order Asparagales; family Orchidaceae; genus Platanthera; species Platanthera guangdongensis. The sequence continues at coordinate 165,258,612 of CM077166.1, forward strand.
GTATCTCAAAATTCTCTTTGCAACAGCATAGTGAGATTCCTTAGAGTTCACTTGAAATCTAGCACACATACATGTTGAAAATATTATACCCGATCTACTAGCAGTAAGGTAAAGCAAAGATCCAATTATGCTCCTGTACTTGGTTTCATCAAAAAGTTTTCCTTTCTCATCCTTATCTAGAGACATAGTTGAACCAATTGGAGTCCTTATAGAGGTTGTGTTCTCCATTCTGAATTTCTTAATCAACTCCTTAGTGAATTTCGTCGGAGAAATGAAAATTCCATCTTCAGATTGTTTCACCTGAAGTCCTAAGAAATACTTCAGCTCTCTCATACTGCTCATTTCAAACTTCCCTTGTATAAGTTTGGAAACCTTTTTGCAGAGGTTGTCGTCAGTAGAGCCAAATATAATGTCATCAACATAGATTTGCACTAGTAAAATCTTGTGAAAGATATTGTACCTAAACACCTAGAGGGGGGGTGAATAGGTGACTTGAATATTTTTGATGTTTATGGCAGAAAACAGAATCTAACACAGAATTCTAGCTACTTTATCACAACACACTTTCAGCAATCACAGCAATTCACAGCATACAGTAGACACACGGTTTTATAGTGGTTCCCCAAGGTTTGGGTACATCCACTTTCCCCTTCGCCAATCTAGCAGTGTACTAGATTCGGCCAAACTCCTCCACTATCTCAGAACCCAAAATAGGTTCCTACACCTCAGGCCCAAGGCCCTACAACTCAGCTTCTTCACAAAGCCTACACTCAGCCACCAAGGCCTACACTCAGCCACCAAGGCCTACACTCAGCCACCAAGGCCTACACTCAGCAACCAAGGCCTACACTCAGAGATTTAAATCTCCTACACTCAGCATTTATAATTACAAGCTTACAAGACTCAGATCCAAAGGATCCTACAAGAAAATATGAATACAATAATGTTAACTCAGCAACTCAGAGACAAGAGAGGAGAGTTGTGAGTTTCTTGATGAGTTCTTGGAAGAACTCAGCTGAAATCAATCTGACTTGGCTTTCTTCAAAGCTTCTTGAATGTAGAACTCAATAAGATTGACTCCTTCTGCAGTTGATCCTTGATCTCTGCTACTTAAGATTCAGAATAAATCTGAACCCTTCTTCTCAGTCTGGTTCCAATAACTGATTTCTTGGATGAAGCTCTCTCTCTCCAACTTATTAGATCTGCACTTGATTCTTCAAGGAATAGCAAGATCTTCTTTGTTAAATACTTGATCAATAATCTGAACAACCACTTTCTGTAGACAACATAAGCCTATTTATAGGCCTTCTTCATGGTAACCGGCTGGTCCGGTCCATAACTGAATTCTGACAACTCTAACAGGTGCAGTAGACCGGCTGGAATGACAGCTGTCAAGTCATCTAATCAGTTCTTGAAAATTCTGTAACTGTCTGAAAGTATCGAGACTTTCTGTCTTTAAGTGTCGACACTTATAGACCAAGTGTCGACACATGTTGTCTAAGTGTCGACACTAGCCTACAAGGTGTCGACAAAACTCCTTGTGTTATAGATTTTATATCTCGACACTGCTTCTTCTTCATGTGTCGACACTGAAATTGAGTGTCGACACAAGTACTTGTACTTCATTATTTTGCTGAATTCTTCTAAGTGTCGACACAACACCTTTGTGTCGACACATCTTCATGTGTTGAATCTGTTAAGTGTCGACACAACTTCTTGGTGTCGACACATGTCTTCAGTGTTGATACTTGCTGAGTGTCGACACAGCTCCTTGTGTTGACACATTCTTCTTCAGTTGAGACTTTTGCTGAGTGTCGACACATCTCCTTAGTGTCAACACTTGTACTTAGAATTTTGCTGAACTTTGCTAAGTGTCGACACAGCTCCTTGTGTTGACACTTTCTTCAAGTGTTGAGTCTTCAGCTAAGTGTCGACACATTCTTTCTTGTGCCGACACTTTCTTCAGGTGTTGACTCTTCTTCAGTGTGTCGACACATTGTTCTGGGTGTCGACACTTGTACTTAGTTTCTGCTGACTTTTGCTGAGTGTCGACACAGCCTCCAAGTGTCGACAATTTTTGATGTAGACACAGTTTCACTGGGTGTCGACACAACTGCTATGTGTCGACACTGCTTCACTGCACTTTTCTTCACTGAGTGTCGACACAGCTCCTTGTGTCGACACTTTCTGTCTGGTGTCGACTCAGCATCCCTGGTGTCGACACAAATATTCCAAGTGTCGACACTGCTTGCCTGGGTGTCGACACAAGTCTTCTTAAGTGTCGACACTTTCCCTCTGGGTGTCGACACATGAAATTAGAAACTTTTTCTTCTTTCCTGCAAATACTTAACCTGCACAAGTAAACTCAAAACACATCAAATACATTTTGATGTATATCATTGAGTTGGGTGAGGCTTCTTCAAATCAGGTACATTTAAACCAATGTACCCAACAATCTCCCCCTATTTGGAGAAGTCATAACCCTTAGTCAATGATATACACCATTCATAATAAAATTACAAAATGATGTAAAGCAGGATTATATATAGCAGGGCAAACATAAACATGTATTAAACAAACATGTACACATAGATAGCATCTCAGAACAATTATGAAGTAAATTTATCACATAGCAAATTTATCATACAACACATTGTTCCAATACTTTGTCATATTCATATTTCAAAAGTTTACAGAATGTTTATCATCAAAAGATTACATAGTAAACTTAAGAAAATTTCTATGTTATTCTTGATCAGCATCTTTGATCACTATCCCTTTGCCAGATTTTATCCTTGCTTGCACAGGGGCTTCAGCATCTTCAGTTTCAGCAGGCTTCTTCCCTTTCAACTCCTTCTTCTTAAGTTCCTCAGCCTTAATCTTTTGCCTTTAAAAATAATGATAAGGCTTGGGAAAGTACTTGCTTGGCTTCTGAGCAGTAGGAGGTAGTTTTCCCATCTTGGCCTTTCTTCTGTATTGGACTATAGCCTCCTGCCTTGTCTCATGCTTTCTCCATTCAGCCTCAGAAAACCACTTGTTCCTGTCTTGAATGTTATCTTTTGCAGCTTTCCATGCAGTCAAAATAATGTTCCTAGAGGTGGGGCTCCACTGCTCAAAGTCTGGTCTCTGTTCAGCTTGCTCCATAAACCTCTTTTTAGACAATCTGGTCTCTTCTTCTTTCTGCATAGCTTCTTGCATAGCTTCAAAGACTGGCTGAACAACTTTTTCTATAATGACATTGTCCTTGCCCCCAGGTGGGCTATACATGGACTGTATATCAGCATGTATCATGTCAAAATCTGGTGGAGGATAGATAACTTGAGCTACTTCAGGTTGCTCACCTCCAAGATATGCAGGATGTATTCCAGATTCTGCAACATTATCATCATCACAAAGAGGAGGATATCCAAGAGTTGCTCTGATAGAATTAGATATCCACTTAGCATGATCAGAGCTGGCCTTAACTAACACTCTCTCCCCCTTTATGACTTCTCTTTCTATATGATCTCTGACATCATCTTTCTGAAATCTCACTTGATTATCCAAATAATTAACTCCATCTTTAAAGAAAGGTTTTAACCTTTGGAGTTTGTCAGTTATCAACTTTTGAGAGTCTTGAATGGCAGTCTTAACAGCAGTTATTTCTTCTTCGAATACTTTGTCAAAATCTGCTTTTGCTGTAGCTGGAGTCTGCCCTGCAGCTAGATTCTTCATCTCTGTGACTATGGAATTGTGAGATGCAGTCAAATTATCATTCATCCTAATCTGATTTTCAAGTACATATCCTTGCTTGACTGCAAGTTCATCAACTTGTGGTTTTATCTTCTCCTGATGTGTAGCCAAGTATACCACTGCATTCCCTCCCTTATGGAAGCAGTCTGTCATCTCCTTCTTATTAAGATTCATTTCAAATCTTATTGACTTTATATCCTGGGCCAAATCCAATTGCAATGATTTCTTCCCTTCATCCACATACTTTTTAATGGCCTGCCTGTGCTCATCAAGCTTGATTTGCATTGCAACCATGAGAGCACTATAATCAACAGTTGGTGCTGGCTGTGATATAGGCTGTGGTGTAATAGTTTGCAATGTTTTTTTATAACTCTGACTCCTTCTTTTGAATACTTGAATCTTCTTTTTCTTAGCCCTTGTTGTCTCCTCATCTTCAGAAGCTGAGGAGCTAGCAATTTCTACCCTCTCCTTAGGGCATGGGGGTAACTCCTTCTGCACATCTGGTGCCTTCACAGTCTCTTGTCTTGCAGGTTATTCATGAATTTGCACTTGCTCCTCCTCAATTGGAGCATTTTCCTTTTCAGCAGCAGGTTCTTTGTCAAAATCAGTTTGATCCAGGTTAAGAAATAGATCTTCTATAGTGTATTCTTGTGGAGAATGAGCTCGAGTGACTCTGGGCTCATCTACCACTGGATCAAATACAACTTCAACATCAACAGATGTGTCTTTCATGACAACATCTGGGACTTGACTATGAATCTGTGGTTGCTGATAAACATCAGACAAATCAGTATCCTCTAAAGGAAAATCTAAAGCATTAAGCTCAGTGATTACCTCTAAAATGATGTTGGTTGCTTGCTCACTCTCAAGAGGAGTGGGCTCTACCACAACTAGTGGCTCCCCCTGGATTTGTTCCTGGTGTAAGGGGCTAGCTGGTGGTAGCTCCCCCTGCCTCTCAGCAACTTCTTGTTGAGCTGTAGACTTCACAACAAACTCTTCTTCATGCTCATCAGATGAGAAAACAACATGTTCTTCACTCCCAGAGCTGCTAGTGGAAACCTGAGCCACTAGAGCAGTTTTCCTCTTCTTCTTTTGAGGTGATACTTTCTCAGGAATGATCTTCTCAGGGGTTGGCATCTCCTTAGACAACACCCTGTCCCATCTAGAGAATATCCTCATATCCATTTTCCTCATATGATTTATTTTTGTTCCAGCAGCTTGACTCATTACCTCTGGAATACTTCCAGCAAGGTATAGACTTAAGATCCTGCCCAAGTTGGGCTTCTTCAGGCTTTCCTTGATCTTCTCAAAGATCACTACAGACCAGTCAGTTTTCAGATTGAAGATTATCCTGGTCATAATGCTGAACATATGGGCAGATACCCTATCATGCCCTCCAGGTTTGCTTAAAATGATTTTGCCAACAATTTCTGACATGAATTTCCCTTGGCTGTTCATGCCTTTTCTATTGAAAACAGATCCAATTTTCATCTTAGCAATCTAGTCCACACCAAGTGAGAGCTTCTCTGGTCTTTGAAGCAGTAAACTTCATCTTCTTCTTTAGTTCTAGGCAACTGAAGTATTTTTATCAGACTTTTTGAAGAGACCTTAACCTTCTCACCATGGACCCTGGACTTGATCTTGAATCCAGTGTCATCTACCTTAGCTCCATTGAGGAATTCCAAGACTTCCTTCTTCCAGATCTTTGTTGGCTCAGAAACTAGGAATTCTAACCCCGATTTTGCAACTAGGGTTATCACAGTCTTGATTTCTTGGTCGGCATCACCAAATGCGTCGCGCACCAGCTCATATCCTTCATTGACGTTCTCCTCAAGCTTTGGCGCCATTAGGGTTTGAAGAATTTGAACTGAGAGAAGAGAGGTGTCGACACACAAGTTTTGGTCTCGAAACTTTTGAAAGCGTGTCGACAGACAAAGGCAAAATCCTATTTATACCTTTCTAGGTTTGAAGATGAAAAGACGTGCAGCTAACTTAAATTGTGTCGACACTGGCGATAAGTGTCGATACTGACTTATAATGTCTCGACACATAAGTGTCGACACAAGTTTAGTCAACAGATTATATGTGTCGACACTTGTTTATGTGTCGACACCACTTAACTCGACATATAGTCGAGATTTTACTTAGATAATTCTGAGTAAAACCTAAGTGCCGACACCACCTTGGATGTGTCGACACCTACTTGTCATGTGTCGACACTAATATTCTGAAGTGTCGACACTAACTTCCTAGATGTGTCGACACCTTTTCACTGAAGTGTCGACACCAATTTTCTGTGTCGACACAGATATCTCTGTGTGTCGACACCTTTTTACTTAGCCAATTTTATAAACTTATTCTAAGTTTATCATTCCTAGTTCAATTTTAAACCTATTGAACTTAGTTTCTTCTAAGGGCTTAGTATACATATCAGCTAATTGATTATCAGTTTTAACATATTCTAGTAAAATATCTTCTTTCTCTACATGCTCCCTAAGAAAATGATATTTTATTTCAATATGTTTAGTTCTACTATGGGAAACATGATTATGTGCAATTGATATAACACTTGTAGAATCACAAAAGAGTGGAGTTCTACTTACCTGAAATTCATAGTCCTCAAGCTGATGTTGTATCCATAGAAGTTGAGCACAGCAACTTCCTGCATCCACATATTCTGATTCTGCAGTGTAGATAGCCACACTTGTTTGCTTTTTGCTACTCCATGAAATCAGTCTTCCACCTAGGAATTGACAGGTTCCAGTTGTGCTTTTTCTGTCTTCTTTGCATCCTGCAAAGTTTGCATCTGAATAACCTGTTAGTTCAAAATCCCCATTCCTAAGGTACCAGAGGCCTAGATAAGGAGTGCCCTTTAGATATCTCAATATTCTTTTAACTGCTGTCAAATGAGACTCTTTAGGGCAGGCTTGATACCTTGCACAGACACATGTAGCATACATGATATCTGGTCTACTTGCTGTCAAATATAATAGGGAGCCAACTATCCCTCTATACAAAGACTCATCTACAGGTTTCCCTGCATCATCCTTGCTAAGAGACATACTTGACCCCATAGGAGTCTTCATGGTACTGGAAGAATCCATACCATACTTCCTTATGAGTTCTAGGGTGAACTTAGACTGGCATATGATAAACCATTCTCAGTCTGTCTTACTTGGAGACCCAAGAAGAACTTAAGCTCTCTCATACTACTCATCTCAAATTGACCTTGCATTAGTTTTGCAAACTTTTTGCAAAGGCTACTTTCAGTAGACCCAAATATAATGTCATCTACATATATTTGGACTAGTATAACTTTGCTCTTGATTCCCTAAGGAATAGAGTCTTGTCTATTTTCCCCCTTATGAACTTATTCTCAATGAGGAAACAGACAGGGTTTCATACCAAGCCCTAGGGGCTTGCTTTAACCCATATAAAGATTTCCTAAGTCTATAGACATGATTAGGTAGAGTTGAATCAACAAAACCTGATGGTTGTTCCACATAGACTTCCTCTTTAAGATTACCATTCAGAAATGCTGACTTGACATCCATTTGGTAAACTTTAAATCCTTGAAAGGTTGCATAGGCCAGGAACATCCTTATGGCTTCCAGTCTGGCTACTGGAGCAAAGGTTTGATCAAAATCAATACCTTCTTCCTGCCTATATCCTTTAGCAACCAATCTAGCTTTGTTCTTAATGATGACTCCATGCTCATCCATCTTGTTCCTATAGATCCACTTGGTCCCAATTATATTGTGGTCTTTTGGTTTAGGAACAAGCTCCCAGACCTTGCACCTCTTGAACTGATTCAGCTCTTCTTGCATTGCCTCAATCCAATGGGGGTCTAGGATGGCTTCTTCAAACTTCTTTGGTTCAACTTGGGATAGAAAGCTGGAGTAGATTGCTGCATTCAGGTTTCTGCTCCTTGTCTGTACCCCTTGTCTTGGATCACCAATGATTTGTTCAGCTGGATGATCTCTAAGATGCCTATTGGCTGGAGGCATCCTGGCTTCAGGTTGAACTTCTTCATCATGCTGTACTCCTTGAACTTCATCTGCATTTGGTACATGTAGTTCTCCCCCTGGACAACAGCCACTGTCTTCTACTTGCTGTCTTGCAGTAGGTTCTTCTTCTATAGTGAGCTTGTCCATCTTCTTTGTTAAACCTGTGGGGCTGCATACACTACTAGACAACTCATTGTTAATAAGCCTAGTTTCATCAAATACTACATGTACAGTCTCTTCTACAACTTGAGTAGACAGGTTGTAGACTCTATAAGCCTTACTATTGTTGCTGTATCCGAATAAAAATTCCCTCTTGGGACTTGGCAGCAAACTTAGTCAAGTAAGACTTTCCATTGTTAAGTATAAAGCACTTACAACCAAAGATCCTGAAGTAGGATAGATTTGGTTTCCTGCCTTTCACAACCTCATAGGGGGTCTTGTTGAGGCTTTTAGTAATGGTAGCCCTATTAATAACATGGCATGCAGTATTGACTGCTTCAGCCCAGAAGTATTCTGGTAGTGATGTATCACTTAATAGGGTCCTACCAGCCTCAATCAAGGTTCTATTCTTCCTCTCAGCAATGCCATTTTGCTAAGGTGTTCTTGGTGAAGAAAACTCTTGAAATATCCCAAAGTCTTTACATAGTTTTGTCATGCTATCAGACTGAAATTCAGTACCATGGTCACTTCTTATTTTGACCACTGTACTATTTAATTCATTCTAAATTTGTCTAACAAAGCTATAAAAGACACTGGGTGTTTCAGATTTCTGTCTAAGGAAGAACACCCAGGAAAACCTTGAGTAGTCATCTACAACTACAAAGGTATAGACCTTCCTACCCAGGCTGTGAACTGACATTGGAACCAAAGAGATCCATATGCAAGAGGTATAAACACCTCACAGCCATCTTTGTTTTCAATGCATCTAAAGGTGGATCTAGTCTGCTTGCCCTTTTGACAAGCTGAGCAAATACCATCTTTAATACACTTAACTTGAGGACCATTCCTCACTAAACTCTTTGCTAAAGAGTTTGCCAATTGTCTTGTAGTTTAGATGGGCTAGCCTCTTGTGTCATTTGACACAAATGAGAGACTGTCTCATCAGCTACAAGACATACTTGAGAACCATTGGTCTCACACATAATGTCTAGGCAGTAGACATTCCTCTTTCTATAACCTGTCAAAATGATCTCTTGATCATTTGACCTCCTGATATGACAACCATCTTTGACAAATGAGATGTCATATCCTACATCACTTAATTGACTTATACTAATTAGGTTGTGTTTCAAACCTTTAACATAAGCCACTTGAGTAATGGTAACTAAGTTACTAGAAATGTTACCAAACCCTTTGATGATTCCTTTTTCAGAACCACCAAAGGTGACTTTAGGACCATCTTTGATTGGAGTGTAGTCCTTTAGCAATTCCCTTGTTCCAGTCATATGTCTGGAACATCCACTGTCCAAGTACCATATTGGGGCATGGCCACTTGGACTCACCTGCAAAACAGATTAGTGAACCTTAGAACCCAAAGGAATTCTTGGGTCCTTGGTACTGGTTAGTTTGCATCCTAACAAAGCTACCTGCAGGTTTTCCAACAGGCAGTTTGCTACTCACTTTGGCACTAGCATTGTGCCAATAGTCCATTGGATAGTGGCCTACCTTGCCACAGCACCAACACTCAAACTTATTGTACCTTTGCTTAGGTACTGTCTTTGCTGTTTTATCTACATCAGACTTGTTGAGAGTTGGGGCTTTGCCCTTGGACTTGGACTTGGACTGAAAAGTCCTTGCAGGTCTAGTAAATCCCAGTCCAGCTTTATATTTGTGATGAACAAATTCATCAATTAAGGGTAGAACTGACTTAGGTTTAGAAAACCTAGCAACTAAGTCAGTTCTACCCTTAATTGATGAATTTGTTCATCACAAAGGTAAAGCTGAAGTCCTAAGAAATACTTCAGCTCTCTCATACTGCTCATTTCAAACTTCCCTTGTATAAGTTTGGAAACCTTTTTGCAGAGGTTGTCGTCAGTAGAGCTAAATATAATGTCATCAACATAGATTTGCACTAGTAAAATCTTGTGAAAGATATTGTACCTAAACACCTAGAGGGGGGTGAATAGGTGACTTGAATCTTTTTGATGTTTATGACAGAAAACAGAATCTAACACAGAATTCTAGTTACTTTATCACAACACACTTTCAGCAGTCACAGCAATTCACAGCACACAGTAGACACACAGTTTTATAGTGGTTCCCCAAGGTTTGGGTACATCCACTTTCCCCCTTCGCCTATCTAGCAGTGTACTAGATTCGGCCAAACTCCTCCACTATCTCAGAACCCAAAACAGGTTCCTACACCTCAGGCCTAAGGCCCTACAACTCAGCTTCTTCACAAAGCCTACACTCAGCCACCAAGGCCTACACTCAGCCACCAAGGCCTACACTCAGCCACCAAGGCCTACACTCAGCACCAAGGCCTACACTCAGATTTAAATCTCCTACACTCAGCCTTTATAATTACAGGCTTACAAGACTCAGATCCAAAGGATCCTATAAGAAAATATGAATACAATAATGTTAACTCAGCAACTTAGAGACAAGAGAGGAGAGTTGTGAGTTTCTTGATGAGTTCTTGGAAGAACTCAGCTTAAATCAATCTGACTTGGCTTTCTTCAAAGCTTTTGAATGTAGAACTCAATAAGATTGACTCCTTCTGCAGTTGATCCTTGATCTCTGCTACTTAAGATTCAGAATAAATCTGAACCCTTCTTCTCAGTCTGGTTCCAATAACTGATTTCTTGGATGAAGCTCTCTCTCTCCAACTTCTTAGATCTGCACTTGATTCTTCAAGGAATAGCAAGATCTTCTTTGTTAAATACTTGATCAATAATCTGAACAACCACTTTCTGTAGACAGCATAAGCCTATTTATAGGCCTTCTTCATGGTAACCGGCTGGTCCGGTCCATAACTGAATTCTGACAACTCTGACAGGTGCAGTAGACGGCTGGAATGGCAGCTGTCAAGTCATCCAGTCAGTTCTTGAAAATTCTGTAACTGTCTGAAAGTGTCGAGACTTTCTGTCTTTAAGTGTCGACACTTATAGACCAAGTGTCGACACATGTTGTCTAAGTGTCGACACTAGCCTACAAGGTGTCGACACAACTCCTTGTGTTGTAGATTTTATATCTCGACACTGCTTCTTCTTCATGTGTCGACACTGAAATTGAGTGTCGACACAAGTACTTGTACTTCATTATTTTGCTGAATTCTTCTAAGTGTCGACACAACACCTTTGTGTCGACACATCTTCATGTGTTGAATCTGTTAAGTGTCGACACAGCTTCTTGGTGTCGACACATGTCTTCAATGTTGATACTTGCTGAGTGTCGACACAGCTCCTTGTGTCGACACATTCTTCTTCAGTTGAGACTTTTGCTGAGTGTCGACACATCTCCTTAGTGTCGACACTTGTACTTAGAATTTTGCTGAACTTTGCTAAGTGTCGACACAGCTCCTTGTGTTGACACTTTCTTCAAGTGTTGAGTCTTCAGCTAAGTGTCGACACATTCTTTCTTGTGTCGACACTTTCTTCAGGTGTTGACTCTTCTTCAGTGTGTGTCGACACTTGTCTGGGTGTCGACACTTGTACTTAGTTTCTGCTGACTTTTGCTGAGTGTCGACACAGCCTCCAAGTGTCGACACTTTTTGATGTAGACACAGTTTCACTGGGTGTCGACACAACTGCTATGTGTCGACACTGCTTCACTGCACTTTTCTTCACTGAGTGTCGACACAGCTCCTTGTGTCGACACTTTCTGTCTGGTGTCGACTCAGCATCCCTGATGTCGACATAAATACTCCAAGTGTCGACACTGCTTGCCTGGGTGTCGACATAAGTTTCTTAAGTGTCGACACTTTCCCTATGGGTGTCGACACTGGACTTAGAAACTTTTTCTTCTTTCCTGCAAATACTTAACCTGCACAAGTAAACTCAAAACACATCAAATACATTTTGATGTATATCATTGAGTTGGGTGAGTCTTCTTCAAATCAGGTACATTTAAACCAATGTACCCAACATCTTGCCTTTTATTTCTCTAAGAAATAATGTCTTATCTATCTTTCCTCTTGTGAACTTATTCTCAAGAAAAAGTTAGATAGCGTCTCGTACCAAGCTCGAGGAGCTTGTTTCAAGCCATATAATGCTTTAAATAAAAGATAGACATGATCAGGAAAGTTAGAATTAACGAAACCTGGAGGTTGTTCCACATACACTTCTCCCTTTATGTCATCATTAAGGAAGGCAGACTTCATGTCTATCTGATAGATAGTGAAGCCCTTATGTACAACATATGCTAGGAACAACCTGATTGCCTCCTGCCTCGCCACTAGAGCATATGTTTAGTCGAAGTCGATTTCTTCTTCTTGTCTGTATCCTTTGGCGACGAGTCTGGCCTTGTTCTTTATTATTATCTCATCCCCATCCATCTTGTTCCTGTAGACCCATTTTGTCCCAATGACATTCTTACATTTGGGTCTTGGAACAAGCTTCCAGACTTGGCAACTCTTGAACTGATTCAATTCTTTTTTCATTGTCATTATCCATGATGCGTCTGAGTTTGCTTCCTCAAACTTCTTCGGTTCAACCTGTAATAAAAAACTCAAATGTAAATTCTCATTAACTGTACCTCTACGAGTTCTGACACCATCCCGGGGATCTCCTATGATTTGGTCCATTGCGTGATCCTTCAAGTGTCTGAGCTCTAAAGTCCTTGCATTTGGAGCTTCTTTAACCACATGAGTGACTTCATCAACTTGAATGGTTCCTTCATTTTGATCATCAACCTCTCCAATTAGGGTTGGAGTGGTGATCTTGATGAACTTTTCACCTTTTTCTTCAATTGACTCATCCAAGTTTAATTTTTTTAGTTTTGAACCTTCATCTTCAATAAACACACTAGAAGAGCTGTCTTGCAGTACGCTCGTCTCATCAAATACAACATGAATAGATTCTTCTACAACCAGAGTTTTCTTATTAAAAATCTTATATGTCTTACCATGCTACTATACCCTACAAAAATACCTTCAAAACTCTTTTCACTAAATTTGATAGTGTGATACTTGTCATTATTAAGGACGAAGCACTTACAGCCAAAGATTCTAAAATATGAGATAGTCAGCTTCCTACCCTTTAGCAATTTGTAAGGAGTCTTATTATGGTTTTTGTTTATGAGTGCTCGATTTTGCACGTGGCATGCAGTGTTGACGGCTTCATCCCAGAAATATTCTGGTAGTGAGGCATCACTCAACATGGTCCTACAGGCCTCTATGAGTGTTCTATTCCTTCTCTCAGCTACTCTGTTCTGTTGAGGAGTACGAGGAGAGGAAAACTCATGAAAGATACCTACACTTTCACAAAATTCTATCATGGCCCCAGACTTGAACTCTGTTTCATTATCACTTCTGATTTTGACTATGGAATAGTTGTATTCATTCTGGACCTGCCTGACAAAACTATTAAAGATGTCAAAAGTATCTGACTTGTGTTTTAAAAATAACACCCATACAAAGCGCGAGTAATCATCAACAATCACCAATGTATAATCCTTACCTCCAAGCTTCTAACTTGCAGTTGACCGAACAAGTCCATATGAAGTACGTGTAAACATCTATGAGAATCTTTGCCAATAATATTTTTAAAGGTAGCCCTTGTTTTCTTGCCTTTTACACATACGCGACAAGGTCTATCTTTAGCGCACTTGACATTTGGGGCATCACGTACTAAATTAAGTGAAAATAATTTATTAATAGTTTGAAATTAATATGTGCTAGTCTCTTGTGCATTGGTCACAAGAGACGCACTATCTTTAGCCAAAAAGCACACTGGTGTAGAAGAGTCTATACAAATAAAATTCAAACAAAATATTTTTCTAGTATGAGTGCCTGATAAAATCGTTTCCATATTGTCAACCGATTTTATCAAGCACTTGTCTGCATGAAATTCAACTACGTATCCTATATCGCAGAGCTGGCTTATGCTTATAAGATTGTGTTTCAATCCTTCAATATAAGCCACATCTGAGAAGGATACACTACTGTAGTAATCATACCATAGCCTTTAGTAATTACTCGGTCTGAACCTCTAAAGATGACCTTTGGCCCGTTCATGACTGGAGAATAATTTTGGAGAAGGCTTCTTGTCTCGGTCATATGCCGAGAGCATCCACTGTCCAAATATCAGATAGGAGTTTTTGTGGCCTTTGGACATACCTGCAATCACAAATCAATTTGCCTTAGGAACCCAAACTTGTTTGGGGTCCTTAGTCTCTAGTTAGAACACTCCCCCTATGTGTATTAATATTATGAGTGGTCTTTCTCACAATGCATACTTGAGGAGGATTACATATTTTGGAATTAAAAAAAATAATGGCAAAGTGAACAAATTTTTGCCGCAGCACTAACAGTCAAACTTATTATATCTTTGCCAGAAATTCTCTGCTTGACCTTTTGAGAGTGTGGTCTAGCAGGGACAGTAGTTGGAGGTAAAAGCTTCATGGTGATGGCAATCACATGTCTTCTTCCCCAAAGAGGCTTTTCACAACAGATTCTTTTGGAGCTTTCTGATGTTATGACCATGATTATAAGGGTCATAGCTCTGAAGAGTATTCATAAGGTGCCTTAAAGACATTCACCAAAGTCGGGATGGAGTCCATCCTTGGTAATGAGACTTGAGTCTACATAAGTAGGCCTAGCAAAGTGAATGTATGATGAATTAAGATCAAACTCGTTCGTTAGAAATATAAACTTCTTAAAAAAAGTCTGATCTTGAGGAGCTTTCCCTTCTCCTTGGCCAAATCCTTCTTGGCCGCCTTATTCTTTCTTTGAGCCTTATTTCTCCTAGAGGATTTACTAGAAGCTTCAACATGGCCTAGGTCAGCACCTTTGGCCTGAGCTGAGAATTCAGTAACAAAAGGAAGGACAGTCTTGGGCTTTGAGAAACTTTCAACAAGTTTCTTTTTCGCTGCAAGTTGTTCTTCCAATTCTTTGATGATCTTCTCCTTCAGATCTAGGTGCTCGAGAGCCTTATTGTACTCTTCAATGGCAGCATTGTAATTCTCTCTGAGTGAGTCTGTCTTGGTGACTTCCTCTCTCAGAGTGCTCTCTTCAGCCTTGAGAGACTTTATCTCTTTGGCTTGAGTTTTCATAAATCTTCGACATTTGTCGTAAGCCTTGATTAATTCTTTATACTGGGTCATGAGTTCAGACTCATCGTCAGAAGAGCTGTCCTCATGATCATGATCAGAAGCATCTGATTCAGAAAGAGGGGTGTACAAATTTACCTTCCCAGTGAACTTGGGGTTCTTGTTCATCATCAGTTTGTTTCATTAGCCCAAAGTAGGCTTCCTCTTCTTCACTTGACTCAGATGAGTCAGAGTCGCTAAGAGTCTTGCCCTTCTTGGCTACGAGGCTTCTTTCAGTTCTCTTCTTATTATATGAAGATTTCTTTTCCTCTCTCTTTCCACCCTCCTTCTTCTTGTGAGGGCAATCAACGATGACGTGACCTGGCTTATTACAATAATAGTAAATGATGTCAGAAGAAATATGTTTATTCTGTTTAGTATTGTACATGTCCTAGCTCCTTGAGCCTTTCTTATATCGATCACCATCATGATGTGATCTTCTGTGCGAGGCATCCTTGCCACTCCATTGTTTCTTCTTGTTCAAGAATTTCTTGAACTGCCTTGAGAGTAGAGAAAACTCTCCTTCAGATAATTCTGAGCCTGAAGTGCTTGGCTCAAAAGTTTCTTCATCACTATCTTCCTGTGCAGGAGCAAGTGATGCAACTTTGACCTTCCTTGAGCTGTCTTCCTTCAGTGCGACAGACATCTCCTTTGATGACGACTGGCTCTTCTCTTTTTTAGCTTTTCTAGAATTGATCTGCAGCTCATATGACATCAGCTTTCCGAAGAGAATCTGAGGGTCAGTCTCTGCCAACTTGCCAAACTACCTGATAGCACAGACTTTATTGTCCCACTCCTTAGTCTGGGACCTTAGAAACTTATCATTCAGCTCACCATTTGTGAAGACCCGACCATATACTCTTAGGCCGTTAACAATCTTGAAGAAACTTTCAAAAGTATTTGCAATTGAATCCTTTGATCCTTGTCCGAATACTTCATACTTTTGATTCAATAGAGATCTTCTGTCATCCCTAACTTCTGCAGTACCTTCCATCAAAGTGATAAGCGACTGCCATATTTCCTTAACAGATTGGCAGTGAATCAGATTTTGTAGCATAGAATCATCAACTACACTTGCTATGATATTTTTAGCTTTCTTGTCCAACGAGACAAGTGCAATCTAATCTTTATCAAGATCCATTAACTTCTTAGGAACCTTTTTGGTAGGATCAATAGTGGAGACGGTCATTGGAACATAAGGACCTTCTTCAACAATCATGAAGATTCTTGGATCCACAGTTTTCATGAAAAACTTAATCCTTTCTTTCTACATGCAAAAGTTGGTATTTGTGTATAGAGGAAGCTTTGCAAAATCCTTGGCCTTATCCATGCTTGGATAACTCAATAGACAACTTGGGCAGATCTATTTAGGGTGTTAACTTTTTTATGAACAACCTTCCTCTGATACCAATTGAAAATATTTTAGTTATCTTACCTAAATCACCTAGAGGAGCGTGAGTAGGTGAGTTGTGCATCTTTTTGCGGAATAAAAAATTTAACGAACTATGCACAGAAAATTAACTAAGCAATCATAGACGACACCAAGAATTATAGTCGTTCCATAACCTTGAGTACATCCAATTTCCACTCAACGATCTAGAAAAGCACTAAACTCGGCTATTCCACTAATCTCGGATTGAAAATAATCCTACACCTCGGAACAACGTTCCTATAACTCAATCCCCAAAACTGGACACTTGGAAGATAAAACTTCCTACAAGAACTCGGAGAATACAACTCCTACAACTCGGAGAAAGATGTCCTACAAGAATAGAATGAAATAACAAATACAAACAGTGATTTGATCTCAGATCTGATATGCTTCTGCCTGTTCTTCTTTCTTTGAACTTTGCGGCTTTATCAGAAATGGTTGAAGAAAAAATTGGCAAGATCTCTGATCTGAAATTCTCTGGACTCACACGATCAAGTGGGAGATCTGTTGTTTGAAAAGAATCTTGATCTGTGAATCAACTTCTCTGAATCGATCTGGATCGAAAGTGCTTTGGCGATGAAGATGATGATCGGCGGCTCTCGATTTAGAAAGAAATGTCGGATTCAGAATTCTTAGAATTAATTCTTGCGGCGGCTTGTAATTCTTCTTATTTCTTCCTGGGGCTGGTCAAAAATGACAAGACCTTATATAGGACTTGCCTAACGGTCATAATCATCATTAATGACATCCACGTGGACCAATCACGCGCTAATGATATTTGAAATACACGTCTGTCTGGACTTAAAAAATTTCAGAAAAACAGCACGGTTGTTCTCGAGAAGAAGTATTGTACTCGAGAAAAAACATACTTGTTCTCGAGAAGTGCTAAGAGGATCTCCAGAAAAATACTTAGAAAAATATGTGGAGGTGGAAATCAGCAGTCTCGAGAATGACAGAAGTACTCGACAAAAATAATTTTTTGTTCTCGAGAAGAATCATTCTGTTACTCGAGAATAAATAATCATCCCGAGAACAAATGTCTGGCTCTCGAGAAAAATACTCTGGGTCTCTAGAAATAACTGCTGCATCTCGAGAACAAAATATAGTCTTCTCGAGAATAATTTTATTCTTCTCGAGAAAAAAACTTAGAAAAATATTGACTGGAAAAAAAACAACTCGAGAAGAAATGTTATATAGTACTCGAGTATATAAGCCTTCTCGAGAACAACAAGAAGCTTTCTCGAGAGCAACTTCTGCCACTTGAAATTAAGACAAGTCTAACTCGAGAAATTTCTTAAGTTATTCTCAAGTACAAATATAGTACTCGAGAAAAAGACTTGACTTTTTCTGAAAAATTGAAAATCTTAATCCTTCATTAAAATCAGCATCCATCTTTTCTCTAACCCTTAGTGCTTGAAAAGGAAGTGTGTCGCAATAGAGAGGCTACACATGAGTCAACATCATGGATCACACAATGAGGGATTACATTGTATGGTTCTGTGTTTGGTGACTCATTGTAGAATGACATTGGTCTACACTTAGCAATTAAGTCATGCACACACTTAACTAAAAATATCATCAAATACAAACTTAATTCATCTTAGTTTAAGGGTGACTTCATACAAATCTGGGCTATTGTGGATGCAATACGCAACACTTCCCTCCAAACGGGTTGTCAAGGGGAAGCACGACGAACTTCCATGATCCCGTTCACGACATATTTGGTACAACATCGGACATCTCGGAGGATGGGACATTTTCTTGGATTTTCCTCACTGGCATGATGGTAGTCTCGAAAAATTCCTTATCGAGTCCATGAGTTGGAGACTTCAGAGGCAGAGGCATCGAGGTAATCTCCGCGAAGTTGGGGACTGCAAAAATGTGATGATCAATCAGTGATATTTACAAGTCGTGAGTCGACAAGATGAACTCACAAGAGCTAGTACGTACCAGATATCAGTAAGCGGGCGTTAGTATTCTTTTGAGTTCTCTCATCGGTCATTGCATCATCATCCCGACCTCTTGTATCATCATCATCAGGGTTGTCAGGATGCGAAGTTCTTTATTATCAATGAACGGTATTTGCAGAGACAAATTAAACTGGTTAAAAGCAGTGGGACTCGCACCTGGTTAGAAAGATCAAGGCCTAGATTGAATCAGGGCTGCTATGTTTTGTGTGGAGCCACCACGTTGTCAGCGAGCCTGAGCATGATTCTCTTCCTGGTCTTACTCCCCACTCGCCTGGACGAGATGCGTTAGGAATGCTCAATGGCAATGTCCATAAGGCCTGCAATCCTTGCTTCTCTCTTCTCCTTGAAGGCGACGAGGCAGGCAAGGACTCCTTTAAAGGGCGACATGTTGGCATTAGGCGGGAAAAAGGAGAAGGCAAGAAGTAAGAAAGAGTAAAGAGGAGGGGTCCTGGAATTGCCCCCATTCCCACTTCATATATATATATATATATATATATATATATATATATATATATATATATATATATATATATATATATATATATATATATATATAAGCTCTGATGGGTCCCACCAAAAGATTCCTTAACCTAGGCCACTCGCCAAAAAGTCGGTGTTGAACTTTCTTTCTGAGCTTGGGACAAGCTCAAAAAGGGCGAGGATTGTGTACAACCCTGTATTTGTCGAGTAGTCCTATCCCACCATGAAGCAGTCTGGGGAGTAGCTGGACCTGGGCAGGAAGAAGGGGTGAGTAGGGCTGACCGAACCTGCGCTCGCCCCTGACCCAGGAGTAGAGGACAAGTGGGGGAATTGACCTGAACTTGCTCATACCCCCAGGGTACGAGGGCGATTGTTGGTAGCACCAGGGACTCGCCCCTCATAGACGAGCGAGAGCGATGTGATTTCGACTCTCCCTTGGCAAGATACGATCCATTTTCCCAGCTAACCCATTTTGGCTTGCTATTAGCTGCTCCAAACAACGTGTTTCAGCTATTAGTAGACCAATTTAGTGTGTTGTTAGCAAGTATCAAAAGTCAAAATCTTGTTATACACAGACCACTCTCAAGAAACTATAAAAAAACCCCTTGGGCACCTTGGAGGAGATTTTTCCTGCCCCCCTCCTGAGACTGATCCTGATTGGTGAGAGCTCTCATATAGTCTACCGTGGTTTTCATGTTTACGGTTTGGTGCTCTTGAACGTCCTCTAAGGTGCACGGGCTCAGCATTGGCTTGGGAGGGGACCTTCTAGCTACAGCTTGGGGTATGTTCCTTAGTTTTTGACCCACGAGAGTGTGATCTCAGTCCTGAATAGCTAACCTGACGCTTATTCGGGAGAAGGATGTGCGAGCTGTCCTTTCGGTCTAAACTTCCCGTTGAACCGTGATTTATGGGTTCAACATACTATCCTGATTAGTAATATAATCGGCATGTCTAACTATTGTGAAGATACCTGAATCAATTCTAATGTCATGGACCACACCTCCAATCGGTGAAATTAAAATATAGCATATTGACTTTTAATGAGAAATTATTTTCCTTGTACATAATATTTACTTCAAATCTTTAGTAAATTATTTAGAGTGAAAAACTTGAAAACTACCATAATTTAGTTGATTAAAATAAATAACTAAATTACTTTAATTAACATTAATTTTAAAAATTAACTAATGTAATTGATTTTGTAATTTAGTAAATTTGGACAGCCTAAAAATGGAAAGAAAATAATTAGCTGTTAAAAAAATAATAATAAATCTGAAGAATCACAACCAACATCTCTCTCGCTCTCCCTCACTGGCTGTCTTGATTCTTCTCCGTCATTTTCTTTGAGGCACAATTGAAGAGACAAACAAACATCCATCAAACCCGCCACCATGAATTTTTCTAAAAACCTCCATTTTTCTCAAATTGGATTGGGCTTTGTTAAGCCTGATTTCTCTCATATTCGATCTAGGATACTAGCACATAGAGAGGGGAGAAACAGACCCCTAAGCAAGCTTGACGGCAGATTTGGTGGAGGTTCACCATGGCCGACGATCTCAAAGCTCCTCCTTACCGATTCCTTGATTCTCCACCTAAAGCAGTGATCCAGGACACGATTTTGATTGCTTGAGGGCTTCTATAGATGATGAAAGGGCTGGATTGGGCCAATGTGTGGTGTTTAAATACTTGCCATGGGAGGGGGTGGTCGGCCATGGGAAAATGAGGCTCACCTTAATGGTGGCCGACTAGAATTGATTGGATTCTCCACCAAGCATCAGGGGAGATGAATGGTGGGCTTAGGGAAGAGGAGGGGTGTGCCCCATGACCTCCCTTCATTAACTTCCTTCTCTTTCCATCATAAATTGAAAATTTTGTCATTAATCACTCATTAAATGTAATTAAATCCCAATAATCAGAATAATTAAATTAATAAACATAGTGGGTTGTATGATGAGCCTTTGTTCAAGGCCTTAGCCTATAAGAAATGGGTTGAGTCTTTATTCCTCTCTTTTAGGCTCAATTTGATCATGATTGACTTGAGGTGTTGACTTGGTCAACTTATGGGTTGACTGGTCCCATGAGTCAGTCTTGAGTCCCTTGACACCACCCAATGTTGGTTGGATCATGGTGATGCCCTAATTAGGCCAATTTAGCCAGTATGTGTGATTTTGACTAATTTAGGACTAAGTTTGACTTTGGTGAAATTGGTCACATTGATGACATTATGATGAGGCTTTTGAGTCAATTAGGTTCTTTATGATGTTCTAAGACTAGGGTGAGTTCAATTTCATGTTTTATGAGTCAAATGGATCTAATGGTGAAGGATTGACCTATATTTACCTAAATGGTATTTTGTTCAATTTGTCCAATTTGGTGACCCTATAATGGGGCTTTTGGTCACTTGGGTTTCTCTTAAGATTATGGATCTATTGGTAAGGTCAATTTGAGTTTGTGAGTCCAATTTGGAGTGAATTGACCTAAGTTGACTTGTGCACCTTTAGGGTGCTTATATCAATTTCCTAGGTTTAAGCTAGCCTAGGGTCATCGCATGACCTCTACTCACAACTTAAGTCCTAACCTTAACCAAAGGGGGTGGGGGTCTAGAAGTGATTGAGATGTTACACCTGGGCAGGAAGAAGGGTCGAGTAGGGCCGACTGAACCTGCGTTATCCCCTGACTCAGGAGTAGGGGCAAGTGGGGGAATTGCCTTGCACTCGCCCATACTCCCAGGGGAGGAGGGGGAGTGCCAGTAGCATCAGGGACTCGCCCCTCCTAGGCGAGCAGGAGTGATGTGATTGCGACTTGCCCTGGGCAAGATACGATCCATTTTCCTAGCTAATCTATTTTGGACTGCCAGTAGCCGCTCCAAACAACGTGTTTCAGCTATTGACAGATCAATTTGTGGTGTTGTTAAAAAATATCAAAAGTCAAAATCTTGTTATTTACAGACCACTCTTAAGAAACGATAAATAAACACCCATTGGGGTACCTTGGAGGGGATTTTTCATGACCCCCCTCCTGAGACTGATCCTGATTGGCGAGAGCTCTCATACTGTCTACCGTGATTTTCAGGTTTTCAGTCTGGTGCTCTTGAACGTCCTCTAAGGTGCACGAGCTCAACATCGACTTAGGAGGGGACCTCCTCGCTACAGATCGGGGTCTGATCCTTAGTTTTTGACCCACAAGACTGTGATCTCAGTCCTGAATAGCCAACCTGACGCTTATTCGGGAGAAGTGCGAGTTGTCCTTCCGATCAGAACTTCTCGATGAACCGTGATTTTCGGGTTTAACATACTAATCCCAAGTAGTAATATAATCGGCATGTCTAGCTAACGTGAAGACACTTGAGTCAATTCTAGTGCCCATGGACCACACCTCCAATCAGTGAAATTAAAATATATCTTATTGACTTTTAATGATTTCCATGTACATAATATTTTCTTCAAATCTTCAGTGAATTATTTAGAGTTCAAAGCTCGAAAATTACAATAATTTAGTTAATTAAAATAAATAACTAAATTACTTTAATTAACATTAATTTATAGACCGGGTTCAGTTTTTTTTGCAACTAGTAATGAATATTGTGCCAACAAAGCGACTACTGTGTAGCAGAAGGGAAATGAAATAGTAGGGATTGACATATGCCAGAGATGGTTTACAGAGAGTGAAGATGTGGACCATTTGTTACGAGGATGTCGCTATTCACAAGATATTTGGCGGAGAAGGGCTTATTTTCTTCTAACATAGACTGAAAGATTTGGTTTTGCGAGTTCAATTGCAGGGTTATTTGAAATGGATTTCAAGCCATGTGAGAAACAGTACTAGGTCACCAGTATTGGCCTTGGGGACTGCTTACCCATCTAGTATGGGAAATCTGGCTCGAAAGGAATAGGGTTTCGTTTAGGCAAGACCAACCGCAAAGGGATGTTATTGGGATTGCGATTCAAAGAGCAGGGGAATTTTTCGCTTTAGCTTACCATGTTCAGACCATTTCCCTCCCAACCTATGTCCCCGGTTAAGTGGAACCCGGGTGGTTCAAACTGAATACGGATGGGTCTGCTATAGGTAAGCCAGGAGCCGCAGGGGCGGGAGCTGTCATAAGAGACCATGAGGGGAAAGTGGGTACTGGGGTCAAGTAGATCCTTAGGGTTGACTTCTCACACTGTTGCTGAAGCTTGGTCACTTAGGGATGGTTTTGTAATTTAGTTAATTTGGACTTAGCCTAAAAAAGGAAAGAAAATAATTAGCCGTTAAGAAAAATAATAATAAATCTGAAGAATCCGCAGCCAACAACACTCGCGCTCGCTCTCGCGCTCGCTCTCGCTCTCCCTCTCGCTGGCTGTCTTGATTCTTCTCCGTCTTCTTCTCCGAGGCACAATTGAAGAGACAGACAAACATCCATCGAACTCACACTAATCTTAACTTTGCTTGTTTCTTTTATACTAATCTTTCTTTTGCAGGGACCTGATTGATTGTTTTAGAGATTTTGGTTTCGTTATTTCATTTTCTTTTGTATTTTTTTGATTCTTTTCTAATAAATGGATGCAGGATCTTGTTCTTCCACTGAAAAGAATCGGGCTAGGTCTCGCCAGCTCCTTCCCAGAGGTGGCTCCACAGTCTACATCCCTCCTCTCCGCAATTTATCCTCCAATCCTTCTTCTTACAGGCCAAGCGTACGAATCCATCCCCTCCCCTTGGAAATACCTTTTTTTATCACTGTATATTTTCATTGATTTAGGGTTTAGAGCTTCATCATCTAATCTGGGTTTATGTTATTGGGATTCAAATTTTCTGCGTTCATGGATTGCAAAATCAATCTTAATTGTAGTAAAGATGTAAAATTTGGTGTTCCTTAAGAAGCCATATACATTACTATTTCCTTAAACACCACTTTTCTGCTGCCTTTTATGTGAAAATGAGTATTTAGGGCTTATCCGATTTTTTTTATATATAAAAATTGAATATTTTGATTTCCTATTAATGAATCCTCCTTGTTCTTCATACCTTCCATGTTACTTTGATAGTTCGTTCTTCCAGTTGATAAAATTTTGGACATATAATGGCATTTAGGATGTTTACGGTTTATCTCGGTGTTCATTAAGAAGCTTAATGATTTTGTTGTGTTGATCTAGTTATGATGCTGGTTTACACTCATTTACTTTAAAGATTGTTTTGGGCAGTTTAGGGCTACGTCATCTAATCTGGGTTTTTTTAACAAAGATTTGTGATTTGTTGCAATTCTTTGAAAGTGGCAGTAGCCTATATATATATATATAATAAAAGAAAAAGATTACATGGCCATACTATCCTTGGAGAGGATCAAAGAGAATGCTTGGGTTAGGGGCATACCCCTTTCCCACAGAAAATCTGAAGAACAAGCAGCATTTGCCACATAATCGGCCACAGAGTTGGCTCCTCGAGCGATGAGAGAAATCTCAATCCTTGGACAGTCTGTCAATGCGCGCACCAGCATACCTTCCACCTCGCCATTCCAAAGCCCGGATAGTATGCGATTCAAAGTGGAGCAAGCAAAAGTAGAGTCGCCCTCAAGGATAATTCCAACCGCCGTGTTCATGAATTCTTTCGCAAACGAAACCCCAAGGAGAGCACTCCTAATCTCCGTCATGTCCACAGATCGACTATGAATGCGCACTCCTTTGGCAAAGAGAAGGGCCCCATCGTGATCCCGAATGGAGCATCCCAAGCCGGCCACATTATTTGGGTGGACCGATCCATCAAAGTTGACTTTTAACCAACCCATAGGCGGGGGCGACCAATATTGTTCGAGGTTTAAGTGGGTCGCCCAGTTACCGTAGGAGGTGTCCATAAGAGCATTTAAAACAATGGATGTGGGCTGCAAGAATGGCTCACCATGAGTACGTTGATTTCGTGCCTTCCAAATCCCATAGATTATAGCAGCCAGAACTTTGGTTTCCGTTGAGCGGGGGCTGATTTTTAACTCTGCCAAGAGCGCATCCATTAAATTAGTATTGGAGGAGTGTAAATTGAGTCGCAGCCTTGACAAAGCGGCCCGGACCCGGGTCACAAAAGTGCAGTTCCCAAAAATGTGGGTGATTTTCTCAGCTTCGTTGCAGCCCCATGGACAATCAGCATTAATCCTAAGCCGGTGTTGGTAAAGCCAATCATTAGTTGGTAAAAAATTATTTATTGCTCTCCAAATCATGGCCAGGAAGCGAGGCTGCGCCCGGATTTTCCAAAAACTGCTGCCAACCAGCGTTCCTTGCGGGCATTCCAAATCATAGAGTGAGCTAGCATGCATTTTCCTATTTTCGGTGTGAACCCAAACCAGGATATCCTTCCCTCCAATGTTGTCCCTAGGCAACCGGGAAATGGTCTCAATCAGGCAATCACTAAACCCAACCAATTTCGCGGGCAGCCATATCGAATTTGGGTCCAGCAGCCCTTCAACCGTACTAGGCAATGCGGCAATATTGATGAAAGTTGGCCATCAGCTTAGTGGGAGGGAGCCAAGCCATGTGTCCTCCAAGGTTGAGATGTCCTTGCCATCCCCCACCATCCAGAAAGTATGCTTTCCCATGAGCTCACCGCCAAGCGAAATGCATCTCCAAATTTTTGAATGACTGCGGTTGGGTTGAAATTTATTCTTGCCAGCATACTTTGCCCCGAAAACTTTTGCCAATAGGGAGCCATCAGCCCCAGCCACTCTTCCCGCAATACCGCTCATCACAGCGCGTCGCCATAGGAATAAATTCTTGAAGCCCAGCCCGCCTTTGTCCCGTGGTAGGCATAGATCCGTCCATTTCGTAAAGTGTAGGGAATGTTTGCCATACATCCCACTCCAGAAGAAGGCTGCTAATAAACTGTTAATCTTGTTTATAGTAGAGGTCGGCATAGGCGAGTGCGCGAGAGCATGCAAAGGGATTGCAGATAAGGTACTTTTGATGAGTGCAATTCTGCCCGCCAATGATAAGTGCCGGAAGCCCCACGATCTGATTTTGCTGTTTATGTTATCAAACAAGTGGTCAAAATCGGTCGATCGAACCTTGCCGTGCCGTAGCGTTATACCCAAATACTTAAGCGCATTGGAGGGGCCGTGTTTCAACAGCCGCAAGATGTCCCTCTGAGAGCCAAGCGGGACTTTAGGACCAAAAAGAATATTAGATTTGGAGACGTTTACCGCCTCCCCGGAGAGAGCGCAGTACCGCTCCAATATCTCCGCAATTTCCTTCGCCACCGAGGGCGTAGCAGAACCAAAGATGAGAGTGTCATCAGCGAAGAGGAGGTGGGATAGCTTTGGGGCATTTGGGGTAATTTTTATACCAACACCTGGGAGTTTGCTTGAGTTGAGCATTATAGAGAGGAATTCAGAACATAATATAAACAGGTATGGGGATAGAGGGCAGCCCTGTCGCAAGCCACATGTAGCATGAATCCACTTGGATCTGGAGCCATTAATAAGAAGACTATATCGCGGGTGGGAGATGCATTCCATTATAAGATGAACCCAATGTGAGGGGAAGTGGAAGCTTTCCAAAGCCCGCTTCACAAAGGACCATTGGATCCGGTCGAAGGCTTTCTCCATATCGATTTTCATAGCCATGTATCCAGCTTTGCTTTGAGTGGTGTGGACCCGGTGCATAAGCTCCTGAGCAAGAAGACAGTTGTCCGTAATGAGCCGACCCGGCACGAATGCCGTTTGTTGCAATTCTGTGTCTATGTTTATGTGATTCAAATTTTCTGCGTCCATGGATTACAAAATCAATCTTAATTGTAGTAAAGATTGAAAATTTGGTGTTCCTTAAGAAGCCATATACATGACTATTTCCTTAAACACCACTTTTCTGCTGCCTTTTATGTGAAAATGAGTATTTAGGGTTTATCCGATTTTTTTATATAAAAAAATAAATATTTTTATGTCCTATGAATGAAGCCTCCTTGTTCTTCATCCCTTCCTTGTTACTTTGATAGTTCGTTCTTCCAGTTGATAAAGTTTTGGAAATATAATGGCATTTAGGATGTTTACGTTTTATCTCGGTGTTCATTAAGAAGCTTAATGATTTTGTTGTGTAGATCTAGTTATGATGCTGGTTTACACTCATTTACTTTAAAGATTGTTTTGGGCAGTTTAAGTCTTAAATAATACCTGCATAATTTATTACTATGTTTTTCTGAGCTTTAAGTAATAGAGTATAGCTAATGGACTTAACATTTTATCTGTCAGAAAACTCATAAAATATTACTTATGTGATGCATTACGTCAAACTTAAGCTGTTGATTGGTTGATATTTTTATTTGAATAATAATAATATAGCCGTTTGATACTTATTTTTGTTGTTTGAATAATTTTTCCCTTGCAACTTAAACATATTTGTTAATGTTATAATTTTTTGGATTCTAACCTATTTAAATGTCTGACGAGGTTTAATGTTATTGGGTAATAAATATCAGGGTGACAGGTTCATACCAGATAGATCTGCAATGGATTTTGATGTTGCCCGCTATTTGTTAACTCAACCCAAAAAGGCAAAGGAAAATGTTGAAATTGTTTCACCAGCCAAGGAGGCTTATCGTAACCTGCTCTCTCAGACTCTTCTAAACGACAGAACCAGGATCTTAACATTCAGTAGAAGAGCTTCATCCAGCGCTGATTCGATGCTAGCTGCATTTTATGACAACACTTCTTTCAACCCAAGCAAGATAACAAAAACAAAAAGACACATCCCACAGGCAATTAACTTAATTTTTTCGTGCAAATTTTTAAAATGATCATGATTTCTTTCCCACTTTTACTCGTTTGCTTATAGTTTATTGTGTTTTATAGTCGGCAAAGAGGACATTAGATGCTCCTGATATCGTGGATGACTACTATCTGAATTTGCTTGATTGGGGAAGCAAAAATGTCTTGTCCATTGCTCTCGGCAACACAGTATACTTGTGGAATGCTTCCGATGGTTCGAATTTTGAGCTTGTTACTGTCAATGATGAACTTGGTCCAGTCACTAGTGTAAGTTGGGCTCCTGATGGGAAGAACATTGCCATTGGATTGAACAATTCGGAAGTCCAATTGTGGGATTCTAGCTCAGCTCGTTTGGTTAGTGAATTTAGTCCTAATTTTACATTTCATCTAGGATTAGTTGGCCTATTTTGAAACAATATTATCATGTGCACTGCGATTATGAAATAATATGGCAATCATATGTTTTTGTTCACTGGATGGTTTAGAATAACAATTGCTTACAATTGTAGTTTTGACAACTCATTTTAATTGAATGACATTAGCTTGTTGTGTGGATGCCATCCCTATATTTAAAGAAAAGATATGTCATACAGTGATGAATGATATTCGAGTTGTTAGTTACATGTTTTTTCTTAGTGTTTTTGAACATAATGAAAGATAGTGAATTGAGAGGTTTTTTCAGCTGATCTTTCCAATACTACAAACCTGTCTAATAAAACCATAAATTATATTAAAATTGTAAGGAAGTGTATTTTGAGAACTTGTGTTAATAGTTCTTAAATCCGTGTATGTGTCCATGTTTTTAAAGAGTTTGCATGCCCAATATTCATACAGGTCATGTTTGTGTCCTCGTGCCCGACATTAAAGACGCGAACACATTAAATCACTCGACTATTTAGAAAGGGAGAAAAATATGATTGATTTGGGCTCTCAAAGTTGTCTGGAAAGAAAATGTCATTGTATAATTCAAAAAATGTTGATCATAAGAAACATTGCCTTTCCAGTCCTCGCCTCATACACATTAGTGTGAGCTGTAGAATAGTGGAAATGAATAGATATTCTAAAGCCTGCTTGAGGATTAAACATAATAATCTTAACATCAAGGCCTTATAAATTGCTTTTCTTTGTGGATATATGTTGAATAGATTCGCATCAGGGAGAATATAAACAATTTTATGTATGCAGTAAATTGAAGGGATTGCTTGGTTCATCGGCATTATAATATTATATTATTATATAAAGATGCTAGTTTTTTTACTTGTTAATATTATTGAATAATACTTTTTTAATCTGCATTTGTGTCCTAAAATTTTCATTGACATCTATAATCACATGCAATCACAATTGAGGCCGTCTATATAACTATAATGAAATTGAAGAAGTAATCAACATATTGTACATAGCTAATTACATGATGTGTGAAATATTAAGTAGAATGCTTGAATTGAAAAGCTTTACATGTTTTGTACACATCTCTTTCTAAATTACAAATACTCATTCATAGTCGCCAGGATTATTGAATTGTCTACTTGCTTTAATTATTCATAGTCTTCTACCATGAATTATTCAAAAAATGTGTTATATAATATAATAAAGCTTGCAGTAAGAAATGTCATTTTAATTGTTATAAATTAAATTGTGTTATATAATATAATTAAGTATTCTCTTTTTTACCTAATCAGTAAGAAATGTCATTCTAATTGTTTAAATTTTATAGTAATTTAAGTTTTTGTTTCTTGAAACTAATGATGATTACAGTTGAGAAGACTGAAAGAAATCCATCGATCTCGTGTCGGAGCTCTTACTTGGAACAACAGTATCCTCACTACTGGTAGCATGGATGGGCAAATTGTGAACAGCGATGTGAGGATAAGAAATCATCTAGTCAACTCCTACCAAGGTCACCGGCAAGAAGTGTGTGGATTGAAATGGTCTGCATCTGGCAAGCAGCTCGCAAGTGGTGGTAATGACAACCTGCTTCTTATATGGGAACTTTCCATGGTTTCCAGAGCTGCGAATCAAAACCAATGTATCCATAGATTTGATGCCCACAATGCCGCTGTCAAGGCCCTTGCTTGGTGCCCCTTTCAGAGTAATCTCCTTGCTTCTGGTGGAGGCAGTGCTGACCGATGCATCAAGTTCTGGAACACCCTTAATGGGGATTGCTTGAACTCGGTTGATACTGGTTCCCAAGTTAGTGCATTGTTATGGAACAAAAATGAGCGCGAGCTACTCAGTTCTCATGGGTACGATCAGAACCAGCTCACTTTATGGAAATATCCATCTATGATGAAGTTTGCTGAGCTCCGTGGACATACTTCTAGAGTTCTGCATATGTCTCAGGTATGAATTACAATTAAGTTCATTCAAATTTTTGTTATGTAGCTCTCTTGGTTAATTTGGATGTTTGCGATTTGTAGAGCCCTGATGGATGTACGGTGGCGACGGCTGCTGGAGATGAGACACTGAAATTTTGGAACGTGTTCGGGAATCCACAGATGGATAAGCTTGCAACCAAGACAAAACATTCAGAACCATTTGCGAATTACGCTCGCATCAGATGAGTGGAGGAAGAAAGGGGCCATTTGGGATTCATGAAGTTTGTGTTTTCTATCATTTTTCATGTGTCATTGCATGCTTTGATCTACAAGTGAGTGCCTTGATTAATCAGCATTGAGGAGAACCCATGCATAATTATCTTAAAGATGATATATAGTAATGCTTTTTGGTTCATGGAGGAAGAGTATTTCATGCTCTTTTGTTAGAGGAGGGACCTCCGGTAATATATTTTTATTTCTTTGCATTTCAGTCTTTATCTATTTTTTTTCATGTGTTTTGATGTCAATTTTTTATTATTGAGTACTATTCTTTCGCAATTTCTTTGGACAATTTAGGTCTCAGTACGTTTTTACTCTATATCTATCAAGTTTTTGAGCTTCATGGTTTCCTTTCATTTTTACCATGTCAAATTTGTACTGTTGAGTATACTTTCTTTTTAACTTTTCCCAGTTTTGATAATAATGATAGGAGCGTGAGGCTGCTACTGCAAATGTACTGGAAACTTTAGATGATCGAACTTATGCATTGTTGGAGTGTTTTTAAATTATGTTGGAACTTCAGATCAAGGAATGGAACTTATCAGCATGTCCAGTAAGAGGAACCTCAACCTCTCTTCTAGTGCAAAACTGTGCTTGAGCTACTTAGTTCTCATGGGTACGTTTAGAACCAGCTCACATTATGGATTACAATTAAGTTCAATCAATTTTTTGCATTCAAGCTCTTTTGGTTGATTTGGATTTCAGGGTTTTTGCAGTGCCCATGATGGATGCACGGTAGAGAAGATTGTTGGAGATGAGACGCTGAAATTTTGGAATCTATTCGGGAATCCACAGATGGATAAGCTTGCAACCAAAAAAAAAACATTCATAACCATTTGCCCATAACACACTCATTAGATGAGTAGAGGAAGAAAGGTGCCATTTGGGATTTTGAAGTCGGCTCTTTCTACCATTTTTTCCTGCATCCTTGCATGTGTCGTTGTATTAGTGAGTGCCCTGACTGATTGACATTGTTGAGAACCAATGCATAATTATTTTGAAGGTGATATAGAATAAAGCTTTTTGGTTCTGGAATGAAGTGTATTTAGAGGAGACTTTCGGTAATAAAAAATTCTTATTTCTCTACATTTCAGTTTTTACTCCTTTTTTTGCATTTGCTTTGATGTCAATTTTGTACTACTTAGTAATATTCTTTCCACAATTTCTATGGTCAATCCGGGTTCCGTGTTTATCTTCCATTCTATATCAATCAAATTTTTTGAGCTTCTTGATTTCCTTTCATTTTTACCATGTCAAACTTGAAGTTCTGAATTGCGGCCTCCTAATTTGAAGTTCTTATGAAACATTTGGAGCAGGATACATACTAATGTGTGGTGTGTGTGTGTGTGTGGTGATATAAACTCCCCTATGAACCAAATCATTAAAATAATATTATTGGATTCATTCATTTTTTTGAGTTTTTTTCAGCTTCTTCCCACTCTAAAACACGTTGCTTTACAATTAAACCAGTTGATTATGGATTGAGTGTTTAGGTTCTAATACAATTAATAAGATTCAAAATATCCGCATTTATGAAGAGATGATTTGGTGATTGAAATTTATTGTTCTTATTTGTATAACATCTTCATCTGTTAGTTTCTTTAATGTGTATCCACATTGCTAAATTTTTTCTTTGAGAATTATTATTCGCTTACCTAATAACTAAAATGTTTTATATTTGGATATTGTAAATTTATTTTATATGAAACCGTTTTTTAGAAAAATAATTTATTATTTTTCTTGCCCCATTGCAGATCTTGGTGTGATGTTGGAGAGAGCTTTGGCAAAGTGGGGAACATAGATTTCTTGCTTCTTAAGATGAAGTTCAAATTCATACTTGAAACAATCTCTTAATGAATGTAGTTTTTGATATTGCCATTTTTACACTATCAACAACGCTGAATGTAGTTTTTGATAATGTGGTTCTGAAACTTGTTTGTGTGCATATCATATTTTTTTGTAATAGAGAAAATTGGAAGGGTTACTTCTGTTCATGTATTTATTTTTTCTCCTTCAGGTTTGCTCTCCAAGTTTTTCTGAGATTTTGAGATTCTTATTCATTGCATGAATGAACACTTCATTAGTTCTAAATTATTGCTCCATTAATGTGAATCATTTCAGAGTTATTCTGAAAGTGTGCATAGTGCGCAAATCCAGGGACCTATGTTTAATAGCTAGAATTGTGTTAGCTCATAGAGTTTCAGGTTGTATATACTCATACTCTATGTAAAGCCTAATGGGGGCAGTCAATGAGACACTTTAATTATTTGTTGGATAGTATCAAGCTCTAGCTGTCATGCAGTTCCTCCATACTGTGTCTTTTGAACCAACTTACTATTCAGCTGTAAGTGATCTCTAGTCCATTAGCTATTTTTGTTGTCTACTTTGTGATGGGGGACTATCTGGCGCACCTCGGCGCAAGGCGGACCCCACCTTCGTATATTCGCGCCGACGGACTTGATCGAACCGGCGATCCGTTACCGTGGATGCGTCCGGCTCGCCGTTTAGATTCATTTTCATATATAGCACTTTGTATTTCAGATATTATTTTATATAGTTATGGGGACGGAACCGCCGGCCAATCATAGCCGTCGATTCCGGTTGCCCTATCTTTGCTTTCTTATAAATAGAACACTAGGGCTGCAGGAATCCCTATTGCTGAAGTTTGGAGAAGGTCTTCTTCCTCGCTTCCTGTGATCATTCCGCGGTGTCGACGCCGTGGAGCCCCTTGGTGCCGACTCATTGGGTAAGATTCCTATCCGTTCCTTGCTTCCTTCCCCATACTAATCAGCCCACGCCACCCCCTTTTCAGACCTAGCCGCCTCCCCTTCCTCCTCTAAATTCCAGCCGCCGGCCACCCGGTTTCCTCCTCCACACAGCCACGCCTCCTTCTTCTTCCCCCTTGCAACCCCACGCCGCCGGCCCCACTTCCCCCTACAGCCATCTTCCGCCGCCCCCCTCCTCAAGCCCCGCCATCAGCCACCACAAAACTCCCCCGTCAGCCCAGCCGCAGCCCCACCAACCCCTCCTGAAGCCGCCGCCCCAAATCTGGGCTGATTCCATCAGATCCAGCCCGGCAGCCCCCTACACCAGCCCCTCCTCCCTTCGACCAGCAACCACCAACCTTTCCCCACGTGGAGCCACCTTCCCCCTTGCCCGATCTAGTCCCGCACCACCCGGAAGCCCCTTCCTTGCCTCCGAAATCTCAGATCTACACCGATTTCCTGCAGCCCTAAGTGTTTAGTTCAGATTTTGTCTATTTCATCTTTGGTGTTGTAATCATTATTTTGGTTTGAGATATTGTATGCTCTGTGGTGCTTGTGCCGTATTGGAACTACAGCCTGTTATCATTTGCCTGTGAAAATCTCTAACCTTGCAGGGCGCTTAATTCGCCGCGTGCTTGTTTTAGTTCTCCGTGCGGAGGAACGCTATTACCTAAATCGCTTAATGAAAATTATTTTCCTTAACATGAATGAATGTGATGTTTGTTATTTTGTTTTGTTGCTTACTTTGATTTAGTGCCTGATTAATATTGTCCGTCATATAGCCGTTGGTTAGGGTGAGTCCACCCCCCCCCCCCTCACGTCACTAGCAGGTGTCTTAGGAGATCACTACACAGCCTACCCTACATCAGTTGGTATCAAAGCCAGGTTGGGCTATTTTGCATGCTCCGTAGTGGTAGGACATTTAGAAGCATGGTAGATCCGCAAGTCACCCACGAGCGAGCGGTCGGCTCGAATTCGAGCGCCGCCACCACGGATTTTGAGTGTCTTATCTTAGATCGCTTTGATGCCCTAGGCACCCAGTTTGAGACCGTGCGACTCGATATCACTGCGGTGAATCGCCGCCTAGATCGGCTAGAGCACGCTAGGGATGCCCCTTCCTTACACGACGATGAGATCGCGGATGACCCAGACGACTCTCCCCGTCGCGGCCAGCGAGTCAGAGATGACCCGCCGCCGGCAGACCGCTATCGTCGTGAGATCCCTGCGAGAGTCCCCACCCCGCCTGCGAGGCGGAACCTAGAGCCAGCACGTGGCCGACCCCCACCCCTGCGAGAAGAATACTGCATGCCACGTCAGCCTGGTCCTAGGAACCGTGTACCTCAACACGATCGTTATGACCAGCGTCGAGACGAGTATTATCCGCCGGGTCGACGCGAGCGCGGGCCCCCACCCGCTCGGCACGATTATGACCGCGACGAAGATCCTGACGATTATCCTGACCCGCGGAGAGGCGACCGCGCCTTTGACATTACCCGTAGGATTCGTCTTGATGCCCCGACCTTTGATGGCCGCCTGGATCCGAAGGTCTTTAGTGATTGGCTCCTAGACATGGATCACTATTTTGATTGGTACGATATGAGTGACGATCGATGTGTTCGGTTTGCTAAGATGAGGTTGGTCGGGCAAGCCAAGGTGTATTGGATTAGTGTGGAGCGAGCCTTAGAGCGTGATGACTATTACCCCATCACCAGATGGGATGATATGAAGGAGAGGCTTAAGGATAAGTACCTTCCTGCCTCCTACCGGGATCAGCTACTTGACCAACTGCAGAGTTTACGCCAGGGGACGCTTTCCGTAGCCGAGTATATGGCTCGATTCGATGAGCTAGTCGTTAGGAGCGATATTTCGGAGGAGCCTATTGCCACTGCCTCTCGATTCAAGGCTGGCTTCAAATCGGATCTCCAGAGAGAGTTGATTCCCCATCGTCTGGAGACTGTGGACCAGATATTCCAGCTCGCCCTCGAGTACGAGCAGTATCTTCGTACACCTAGTACGAGACAGTTTCCCTCCCGGACGGAGTCCTCGACGTTTAGGAAGCCCGCTCCAGCCCAGACGGCTACAGCCGCCCCACCCCCACGGGTCACTACTGACTTGAAGGGCAAAGCTATCGCTACTGAGGGCCAGAGACCTGGGGGTATCCAGTGTTTTAGATGCTCGGGCAGGGGACACGTGGCGGCCCACTGCCCCACGCGGAATCTGTTGATCGAGGATGAGGAGCAAGGATTAGAGGGAGATGAGGAGGTTACCGAGAAAATCACTACCACCGTTGAGGAGGGATGGGAGAGCGACGCTGAGCGTTCATTAGAGGTGGGAGTGGTCAGACGCCTCCTACATACCCCACGTGCCGATGAGGACTGGCGCCACACCACCATTTTCTACACGTACTTCCCGAGTGCAGGCGGACCCTGCAAATTGGCTATTGATAGCGGGAGTTGCGTGAACATCGTGGCCCAGAAGGGTCTAGATTGTATGCAGGTGAGGCGGAGCCTCACCCACATCCTTATCGTGTCATCTGGGTTGACAAGACAGCTATCCAGGTTACTCAGCGCTGTCTCGTTCCTATCTCCATCGCATATTTCGAGGACCAGGTTTGGTGCGATGTCATACCTATGGACGTCGCCCACGTTCTGCTAGGCCGCCCTTGGCTATTTGATCGCGATGTCACGTGTTTTGGTCGATCGAACACGTGTGTCTTCTATGACAAAGGGCGGAAGATCACTTTATCTCCCACCCAGCCCAGAGAGAGGCCTAAGGGCCGGGTCGAGCCGTCCACTAGCACGATTGCCTCGAGACTCGTGCATATTCTTCAACGTGGTGAGTTTCTGAGAGACAGCACTGATGCTGGTATCATGTATGTGGTGGCCGCCAGTATGGCGTCTGATGGCCCCACACCTGAGGCTCCTCCTGCCGTGCGACCTTTACTAGATGCGTTTGCAGACATTATGCCAGAGGAGCTCCCTGATGAGTTACCCCCTTTACGGGACATCCAACATGCTATAGATTTAGTCCCGGGGCCTCGCTCCCCAATCTGCCACATTATCACATGAACCCTGTTGAGCATGCTGAGCTCAAGAGGCAGGTTGATGAGCTTCTTTGGAAGCAGTTTATTCGTGAGAGCCTGAGCCCATGTGCCATCCCCGCCCTTCTTACCCCTAAGAAGGACGGCAGCTGGCGTATGTGCATTGATAGTAGAGCCATCAACAAGATTACGGTGAAGTAGCGTTTCCCGATCCCCCGTCTAGACGACCTATTAGACACGATGTCCGGAGCCCAGATCTTCTCGAAGATCGATCTCCGAAGCGGGTACCACCAGATTCGGGTTCGAGAGGGAGACGAGTGGAAGACGGCGTTTAAGACGAAGGACGGTCTGTATGAGTGGCTGGTCATGCCATTTGGGCTCTCGAACGCCCCGAGCACGTTTATGCGAGTCATGACCCAGGTTCTGCGACCCTACATGGGCAAATTTCTAGTCGTTTATTTTGACGACATTCTGATCTATAGCCACACTGAGTCAGACCACCTCTAGCACTTGAGGCTCCTATTCGATATTCTCCGAAAGGAGAAACTGTTTATCAATCTGAAGAAGTGCTCCTTCCTAGCCGAGTCTGTCCATTTTCTGGGATTTATTATCTCTTCCTCAGGCGTGTCAGTTGACCCTGAGAAGGTCCAGTCCATCCGCGAGTGGCCCATACCATCGACCATTCATGAGGCCCGTAGCTTTCATGGACTTGCGACCTTTTATCGGAGAATTGTTAGAGGTTTTAGCTCGATTATGGCCCCGTTTACTAGTTGTCTGCGCACGGGAAATTTTCAGTGGACCGCCGCGGCCACTCGAGCATTTGAAGAGATTAAGGACAAGCTGGCGTCCGCCCCCGTTTTACGACTCCCCTACTTTAGCAGAGCCTTTGAGGTCGCGTGTGACGCGTCAGGCGTAGGTATTGGAGGAGTGTTGAGTTAGGAGGGACACCCGGTTTCTTACTTTAGTGAGAAACTGAATGAAGCCAAGCAAAAATACTCGAATTACGATCGAGAATTTTATGCTATTGTCCAGTCGCTGCGATATTGGAGACACTACCTCCTTCCCCGGGAGTTTGTGATGTATTCGGATCACCAGGCCCTACGCTACCTCGATTCTCAGAGGAAGCTGAGTCATCGCCATGCGAAGTGGGTAGAGTACTTGCAGGATTTCCACTACGTTCTCAAACATCGTGCCGGTGTTGAGAACAAGCCTGCCGACGCACTCAGTCGTCGAGTCTCTCTACTTCACACATTGCGGGCCCAGGTGGATGGTTTCGAGAGGATGATTGCGGACTATCCTACTTGCCCTGATTTTACTGAGACCTACGCCGCATTATCTAGGGACCCCCCGGATCCTGCTGAGGGGTTTCGGATCATCGATATGTACTTGTTCCGGGGCTCCCGCTTGTGTGTGCCCAATACCTCGTATCGTGATTATTTAGTTTGGGAACTACACGCCGGGGGTGCCGCCGGCCATTTTGGGCGAGATAAGTCAATTGTTATGGTAGAGGATCATTTCTATTGGCCGAGTTTGAAAAGGGATGTGGCTCGTATCGTTCGACACTGTCGTGTGTGCCAAACGGCCAAGGGAACAAAGCAGAACACGGGCTTATACACTCCTTTACCCGTTCCCCATCGTCCTTGGGAGGACATTAGTATGGACTTCGTGTTGGGACTTCCGCGCACTCTGCGGAAGCATGATTCTCTTTTTGTTGTGGTCGACCGGTTCTCTAAGATGGCGCACTTTATTGCGTGTAGTAAGACAGCCGATGCCCCCCGCGTCGCGGCCTTATTTATGAGCGAGGTCTTTAGATTACACAGTCTCCCAAAGTCCATTGTGTCCGATCGGGATGTGCGGTTCGTTAGTTACTTTTGGAAGACGTTATGGCGGAAGACGGGGACCACACTTAAGTTCTCTTCCACATACCACCCTCAGACGGACAGTCAGACTGAGGTGGTAAATAGAAGCTTAGGTAACCTACTGATGTGTCTAGTTGGTGAGCATGCGTCTAGCTGGGATTCAGTGCTCCATATAGCTGAGTTTGCATACAATAGTTCCGTCAATAGGTCGACCGGTCTGAGTCCGTTTCAGGTAGTGTCGGGTTATGACCCTAGGAAGCCTATTGATCTTATACCAGTCCCGACTGAGTCACGTCCTAGTGAGTCTGCTGAGTCCTTCACACGTCATTTGCATGAGTTGCATGAGTCTATCAGGCGTAAAATCAATTTAAGCAACGAACATTATAAAGAACTGGCAGACAGACATAGGCGGGAGAAACATTTTCTGGTTGACGAACAGGTTATGATGCGAGTTCGTGCGGAGCGGCTCCCTCAGGGGCCTGCTAAGAAACTGAGCGCCAGGCGAATTGGGCCCTACACTATTTTGAGGAGGACCAGGATGAATGCTTATGAGCTGGACATTCCTGCGAGCATGGGTATTCACCCTGTGTTCAATATTGAGGACCTGACACCCTACTTTCCACCCCACGAGTACCCCGATCCCTACCTTGGCGGCCCTTCCGAGCCTCTACCACCACCCCGTTCTCCCACCACCCAGCCTCGACTTGATACCCACTTCCCCAGGAGTTCACCACCAGTGGCTTCACTTGTTGCACCACCACCATCACCAGACCACTTCTTCCGAGAGCAGAGGGTCGAGCAGATTACAGAGATCATTGCACATGAGTTCGTCCCCTCCACTGATGGACCCGTGTGCCGCTACTTAGTTCGCTGGCTTGGGCATTCTTCCTCCGACGACACTTGGGTTGCTGCTGCTGAGCTTGATCGACTCGCCCCCGGGCTTCGACTACAGTAAGACCATCTCCATTCATCGGAGATGAAGGCTTTTCAGTCGGGGGGAGTTGATGGGGGAGCATCTGGCGCACCTCGGCGCAAGGCGGACCCCACCTTCGTATATTCGCGCCGACGGACTTGATCGAACCGGCGATCCGTTACCGTGGATGCGTCCGGCTCGCCGTTTAGATTCATTTTCATAAATAGCACTTTGTATTTCGGATATTATTTTATATAGTTATGTGGACGGAACCGCCGGCCAATCATAGCCGTCGATTCCGGTTGCCCTATCTTTGCTTTCTTATAAATAGAACACTAGGGCTGCAGGAATCCCTATTGCTGAAGTTTGGAGAAGGTCTTCTTCCTCGCTTCCGGGGATCATTCCGCGGTGCCGACGCCGTGGAGCCCCTTGGTGCCGACTCCTTGGGTAAGATTCCTATCCGTTCCTTGCTTCCTTCCCCCTACTAATCAGCCCACGCCACCCCCTTTTCAGACCTAGCCACCGCCCCTTCCTCCTCTAAATTCCAGCCGCCGGCCACCCGGTTTCCTCCTCCACA
The DNA here is from genome assembly GCA_039583875.1 of Platanthera guangdongensis. Lineage (NCBI taxonomy): Eukaryota > Viridiplantae > Streptophyta > Magnoliopsida > Asparagales > Orchidaceae > Platanthera > Platanthera guangdongensis. The sequence goes on from CM077166.1 coordinate 165,297,951, forward strand.
CAGCCACGCCACCTTCCTCTTCCCCCTTGCAACCCCACGCCGCCGGCCCCACTTCCCCCTACAGCCATCTTCCGCCGCCCCCCTCCTCAAGCCCCGCCATCAGCCACCACAAAACTCCCCCGTCAGCCCAGCCGCAGCCCCACCAACCCCTCCTGATGCCGCCGCCCCAAATCTGGGCTGATTCCATCAGATCCAGCCCGGCAGCCCCCCACACCAGCCCCTCCTCCCTTCGACCAGCAACCACCAACCTTTCCCCACGTGGAGTCACCTTCCCCCTTGCCCGATCTAGTCCCGCACCACCCGGAAGCCCCTTCCTTGCCTCCGAAATCTCAGATCTACACCGATTTCCTGCAGCCCTAAGTGTTTAGTTCAGATTTTGTCTATTTCATCTTTGGTGTTGTAATCATTATTTTGGTTTGAGATATTGTATGCTATGTGGTGCTTGTGCCGTATTGGAACTACAGCCTGTTATCATTTGCCTGTGAAAATCTCTAACCTTGCAGAGCGCTTAATTCGCCGCGTGCTTGTTTTAGTTCTCCGTGCGGAGGAACGCTATTAACTAAATCGCTTAATGAAAATTATTTTCCTTAACATGAATGAATGTGATGTTTGTTATTTTGTTTTGTTGCTTACTTTGATTTAGTGCCTGATTAATATTGTCCGCCATATATCCGTTGGTTAGGGTGAGTCCACCCCCCCCCCTCACGTCAATAGCAGGTGTCTTAGGAGATCACTACACAGCCTACCCTACATCACTTTGTCAATCTAAAACTCCCCTCTACTCCATTAAGCTACATCAACTCATTACTTCTTTGAGTAGCATCCTCTATCTGCTCCATCGCGCTACAACCAGTCTCTGTTGTATTGAGTTACAATTGCTCAATCAGTCAATTTTTACTCCCATCAATGTCTATTTTGTTGAGCATCAACCTTCGGGGGGCATCGCCTCCATCCATGTCAATCTCTTGTGAAGGCAACCAGCCTTAGTTGATGTTTCTTATTGCACCACCAAACCTAGCTTCTTCTCACAATGCTACTTCTCCCGTAAAGGAAAATTCGGTGTTTCTTATTGTTTCTTCATGAAACATAAAACCCTTGCCTTTTTTTTTCCTTAGAGAGAAACCCGCGGTTGTCCCTCTATTTCTCTCCTATGACGAGTTCCAACACATGGCAGTTTATATTCTTGTAGATCCAAACCAGTGATTGATTCAGTTTTATATCCAAGCTCACTTCTTCTCCTTGCTTGGTGTTTTTCACTTGAGATTTTCCAGATGTTGAGGAAGCAACAACTATTGCTCCTCGATCCCAATCTGTGACCATTTTCAATCTTTTTTGAATCCTCACCCAACATGATCCAATGCCTAGCAAATCCATATAGGTATGCTAATTTAATTTCTTGCTTGTGTATTCTCATAACAGGTCTGTGGTTGTCTTTGTTTCAATTTCTTTTAGCCAAGTTGGCTTAATTTCTTGCTTGTGCACAGGGGTGGTGAAAAAAAACTCCCGAGGCCCAGGCTTTCTTTGTGTTGGGCCAAATTGGGTCCAGGTAAAAGCTCTCTTCTTTTAGCTATGTTGGCCAAATAGGTAAGGTCGCAAGACCTATGCCTTCCATCACCAGGGACCAACCCCTCTTGGTGGTCGGCGCCCGCTAAATAGGTAAGGTCGCAAAGCCTACATCTGTCATCGTGAGGGGCCAACCCCCCTTGGCAATCGCCGCCAGCCAAATATATAAGGTTAGAAGGCCTTACCACTCCCGTGCACGCAACACCCATTATGCACACCACTCCCCAACGCACAATGTACCTTGTGCACCTTTCACCTCCTGTGCATTTTGCTATGCACGCATACCACCACAAACAAGCTCTCTGCTCGATATCTAGCCTACCTTCTGCACCTCTGCCACACTATTCATCTTCATCATGAACACCGCGAGTTCTCACAAGCACAGTTCAGCAAAAAGTCCCCGCCCTTATTTCGCTCTGGCACCGGATCCCGGGGACTTGTGGCATTTGATGGGGTCCTCTATTTTTTTAGAGATTATGAGCTGCAACTAACTAACATTTCATGTCCCACTAACTTAGTGGGGGTTATCAAGGAAACCACCATGCGCGTGATTTGCCCGCCCAACTCATGTGCGATCCACACACACGAATCCAACCGCCACCATCACAAAAACCACTCGCGGCCCGCCGCCGCCTTTTCTCTGGTCCCCGCTCGGGCGCCCGACGCTCGGGCGGCCTTCGCCTAGACTGCCTCTGCGAGGCCGGCCGCCACTCGGGAGCCCAACGCTAGGGTGGCCTTCGCCCGCCCGGCCTCCGGGAGGCCGGTCGCCGCTTCGGTGCCCGACGCTCGGGTGGCCTTTGCCCGGTCGACCTCCGCGAGGTCGGGCGCCGCTCTGCCGCCCAGGGCCCGACTGACTGCGCCTTCAACCACCCGGAGGCCGGCCGCCGCTCCGCTGCTCGATACCCGGGAGGGTGCGTCTTCGCTCGGCTGGCCTCCACGAGGGTGGCGGCCGCGCCGTTGCCCGGCCGGTCTCCGCGAGGCTGGTCGCCGCTCGGCCGCCCGGTGCTTGGGAGGTCGCGCCTTCGCTCATCCAGCTTCCGCGAACCCGCCTCCCCTCTGGCGCCTGCGCCGTCGCCCGCCCGACTTCCATGAGGCAGCTGCCACTCGCCTCCCGCCGCTCAGGAGGTCGCGCCTTCGCCCGCTTGGCCTCCATGAGGTCGTTCGTTGCTCGGTCGCCCTCCATGAGGCTGGTCGATGCTCAGCCGCCCGGCGCTTGTGCGGTCGAGCTGTCGCTCGGCCAACCTCGGCGAGGTCGGCTGTCGCTCAGCCGCCCAACACTCGGGCAACCGCGCCTTCGCCCGGTTCGCCCCCCTCCTTCAGCATGGGCAGCCTCCGCTTGGTCTGCCTCACCAAGGCCAGCCTTCGTCTCCCCCTCCAGTCGTCCTCCAGCCATCGGTGGTTCGCCGTCGTCCTCCCCCGCTGGTTGACCTTTCTTCGTCTGATCACACTCATGCGATTGTCGTCGTCTGTTACGTGAATAATCATCGATGTAACCACCCACATAACCACCCGTAGTGAGGGGAGCGCGTAGTCAAAATAGGACCGGTCTACGTTTAATACAACTACACTCAAGCCTTTATTCCACTATAGTGGGGTCGACATATGAATCCTGTCGCCATTGTGCCCTATCTTGTCATAATCTCACTAATGCCTAAGTACATCATGTCTTTCCATATAATTTCATTTCAAGTCTTTATTGGTCTACCCCTCCCTCGTTTAAAATGCCTAGTGACTAGACTCTCACGTCTTATAGGTGCATCTAATAATCTCCTTTTATTAAATTCCCTTGGTCTGCATTTAATCAAACAAACAGTCGTGCACGGGGGATCCCGTGCGGGCAACATTTGTCGTGGACATTGGGCAACATTTGTCGTGGACATTGGGCAACAGGAACCCGTACGAGATATGGTAAAGACTTCAATGGTGAAAGACCAGTGGTTGAGTGTCATCTATGACCAACTTGGGAATGGGGATCCCGCGTGGGCAACATTCGTCGTGGGTACGACATTTGTCGAGTGAGTGACATTCGTTGTGATTGAGACATTTGTTGAGAGGACGACATTTGTCGTGGGGGGGGGGGGGCATTTGTCGTGGCTGCGACATTTGTCGAAGGGGCGACATTTGTCGAGGAATGCGACATTTGTTAGGGCGCGACATTTGTCATTGGTGCGACATTTGTCGTGGAAGGCGACATTTGTTAGGGCGACGACATTTGTCGTGAAGGGAAACTTTTGTCATTGACGACGACATTTTTTGTGGGGACGACATTTGTCGTGGAGGCAATATTTGTCATGGCGGGGGACATTTGTCGTTGGAGGAGACATTTGTCGTGGCGGGGACATTTATCGTTGGGGGCGACATTTGTCGTGGGAGCGACATTTGTCGGGGTCTACGACATTGGTCGGCGCCATCGACATTGGTCATGAGCGGCGACAATGGTCGGAGGTGGCGACATTGGTCGGGGGCGGCAACATTGGATGGGGGCGACGACATTGGATGGGGGCGGCGACATTGGACGGGGGCGGCGACATTGGACGGGGGCGGTGACATTGGACTGGGGAGGCGACATTGGACGGGGGCGGCGACGTTGGTTGGGGACGGCGACATTGGTGCGCGGCGGCATTTGGCGGGGGCAGTGACATTCGAGGGGTGCTAATATTATGTTAGATCATTTCAAAATAGAAGTTCATTGTTAATATTATAGTCATATCGTTTCGAAATAGCAGCTCACCGTGATTTTGGTCTTACTCGACAACAATATAAATTTATTTTGGAATACGTGGTTGTATACACGAATATTTTGCATCCCCAACCTACATTGGTTGGGGAAATAGTAGTTTTATAAATTTGAGGTTGGGGAATACGTGGTTGTATGCACGAATATTTTGCCTGAAACGACGTCCTTTTGTGGTCTGGTCAGTGTAAAGAGCCAGCAACTGTGGGGGTACAGGAATGAGAGGTAAAACTATTTTGCCATGTTTGCAGCTTAAATTTCTTGCTTGTGTATTCTCATAACAGGTCTAGGGGTATTGGTGGTTGTCTTTGTTTCAATTTCTTTTAGCCAAGTTGGCTTAATTTCTTGCTTGTGCACAGGGGTGGCGAAAAAAAGCTCCCTAGGCCCAGGCTTTCTTGGTGTTCGGCCAAGTCAGGTCCAAGAAAAAGCTCTCTTCTTTTAGCTAAGTTGGTCAAATAGGTAAGGTCGCAAGGTTTATGCCTTCCATCGCCAGGGGCCAACCCCCCTTGGTGGTTGGCGCCCGCTAAATAGGTAAGGTCGCAAAGCTTGCATCTATCATCGTGAGGGTCCAACACCTCTTAGCAATCGACGCCAGCCAAATAGATAAGGTCATAAGGCCTTACCACTCCCCGTGCATGCAACACCCATTATGCACATCACTCCCCAACGCACAATGTACCTTGTGCACCTTTCACCTCCCATGCATTTTGCTATGAACGCAAACCACCACAAACAAGCTCTCCGCTCGATATCTAGCCTACCTTCTGCAACTCTGCCACACTATTCATCTTCATCATGAACACTGCGAGTTCTTGCAAGCACAGTTCAACAAAAAGTCCCAGCCCTTATTTCGCTCTGGCCCCGGATCCCGGGGACTTGGGGCATTTGATGGGGTCCTCTATTTTAGAGATTATGAGTTGCAAATAACCACCATTTCATGTCCCACTAACTTAGTGGGGGGTTATCAAGGAATCCACCACGCGCGCAATTCGCCCGCCGAATTCATGTGCGATCCACGCACACGAATCAAACCGCCACCATCACAAAAACCACTCGCTGCCCGCTGCCGTCTTTTCTCTGGTCCCCGCTCGGGCGCCCGACGCTCGGGCATCCTTCACCTAGACTGCCTCCGCGAGGCTGACCGCCACTCGGGAGCCGAACTCTAGGGTGGCCTTCGCCCGGCCGGCCTCCGGGAGGCCTGTCGCCGCTTAGGTGCCCGACGCTCGGGTGGCCTTCGCACGGCCGACCTCCGCGAGGTCGGGCGCCGCTCGGCCGCCCAGGGCCCTACTGTCCGCGCATTCACCCAGCAGGAGGCCGGCCACCGCTCCGCCGCTCGGCGCCCGGGAGTGTGCGTCTTCGCTCGGATGGCATCCAAGAGGGCGGTCGCGCCGTTGCCCGGCCGGTCTCTGCGAGGCTGGTCGCCGCTCGGCCGCCCGGTGCTTGGGAGGTCGCTCCTTCGCTCATCCGGCTTCCGCGACCCCGACCGCCCCTCTGGCGCTCGCGCCGTCGCCCGCCCGACTTCGGTGAGGCAGGCTGCCACTCGCTGACCGGTGCTCAGGAGGTCGTGCCTTCGCCCGGCCGGCGTCCATGAGGTCGGCCGATGCTCGGTCGCCCTCCACGAGGCTGGACGATGCTCAGCCGCCCGGCGCTTTGGTGGTCGAGCTGTCGCCCGGCCGGCCTCGGCGAGGCCGGATATCGCTCAGCCGCCCAACACTCGGGCAACCGCGCCTTCGCCCGGTTGGCCCCCCTCCTCCAGTATGGGCAGCCTCCGCTTGGCCGGCCTCACAAAGGCCAGCCTTCGTCTCCCGCTCTAGTCGTCCTCCAGCCATCGGGGGTTCGTCGTCGTCCTACCCCGCCGGTCGACCTTTCTTCCCCGTCTGATCACACTCCTGCGATTGTCGTCGTCTGTTATGTGGATAATCACTCATGTAACCACCCACATAACCACCCGTAGTGAGGGGAGCGCGTAGTCAAAATAAGACCGGTCTACGTTTAATACAACAACAACAACACTCAAGCCTTTATGCCACTATAGTGGGGTCGGCATATGGATCCTTTGTTGCCATTGTGCCCTATCTTTTGTCATAACATCACTAATGCTTAAGTACATCATGTCTTTCCATATAATTTCATTTCAAGTCTTTATTGGTCTCCCCCTCCCTCGTTTAAAATGCCTAGTGACTAGACTCTCACGTCTTATAGGTGCATCTAATAATCTCCTTTTATTAAATGCCCTTGGTCTACATTTAATCAAACAAAAAGTCGTGCACGGGGGATCCCGTGCGGGCAACATCTGTCGTGAGTGCGACATTTGTCGTGGGTGCGACATTTGTCGTGGGGGCGACAATTGTCGTGGGGGCGACAATTGTCGTGTGGGCGATAATTGTCGTGAGGGCGACAATTGTCGTGGGTGCAACATTTATCATAGGGGGACATTTGTCGTGGCAGCGATATTTGTTGTGGGGATCACATTTGTCATGGGGACGACATTTGTTGTGGGGACGACATTTGTCGTGCGGAGACAAATGTTGTGGGGCGACATTTATCGTGGGAACGACATTTATCTTGCCGGCGACACTTGTCGTGGGGGCGACATTTGCCGCAGGGCGACAATTACCGGGGACAACAATTATCGTGGGGGCGGGGACGGCAACTGTCGTGGGGGAGGGGACGACAGTTGTCGTGGGGGCGACATTTGTCACGGGGGTGACGTTTGGCGTGGGGCTGACATCGATCGCGGGGGGGGGGGGGGGGGGGGGGCATTGGACCCCGTGCAGGAAACATTTGTCGTGGGCATTGGGCAACAAGAACTCGTGCGAGGTATGGTAAAGACTTCATTGGTGAAAGATCAGTGGTTGAGTGTCTTCTATGACCAGCTTGGGAATGGGGACCCCGTGCGAGCAACATTCGTCGTGAGTACGACATTTTTCTAGGGGGCGACATTCATTGTGGGTGAAACATTTGTCGAGCGGGCGACATTTGTCGTGGGGGCGATATTCGTCGAGTGGGCGACATTTATCGAGGAAGACGACATTTGTTAGGGCGCGACATTTGTCGTGAGTACGACATTTATCGTGGAAGGCGACATTTGTTAGGGCGGCGACATTTGTCGTGAAGGGAAACTTTTGTCATTGGCAACGACATTTTTTGTGGGGACGACATTTGTCGTGTAAGCAATATTTGTCGTGGAGGGGGACATTTGTCGTTGGAGGCGACATTTGTCGTGGGGGCGACATTTGTCGGGGTCGGCGAAATTGGTCGGCGCCGAAGACATTGGTCGGGGGCGGCGACATTGGTCGTGGGAGGCGACATTTGTCGTGGGAGGCGACACTGGTCGGGGGAGGCGACACTGGTCGGGGGACGCGACATTGGTCGGGGGAGGCGACATTGGTCGGGGGCGACGACATTGAATGGGAGCGGCAAGATTGGATGGTGGCAGCGACATTGGATGGGGGCGGCGACATTGGTTGGGGACGACGATATTGGTGTGGGGCGGCATTTGGCGGGGGCAGTGACATTCGATGGGTACTAATATTATGTTTGATCATTTTGAAATAGAAGTTCAATCCTAATATTATAGTCATATCGTTTCGAAATAGCAACTTACCTTGATTTTGGTCTTACTCGACAACAATATAAATTTATTTTGGAATACGTGGTTGTATACACGAATATTTTGCACCCCCAACCTACATTGGTTGGGGAAATAATAGTTTTATAAATTTGAGGTTGGGGAATACGTGGTTGTATGCCCGGATATTTTGCCTCAAACGACGTCCTTTTGTAGTCTGGTCAGTGTAAAGAGCCATCAACTGTGGGGGTACAGGAATGAGAGGTAAAACTACTTTGCCAAGTTTGCAGCTTACATTTTTTGATTGTTTGTGAAATAATCGAGCGGCATAGTCGGGATGTAACGCCCCGAAAATTGTATTTGAGTTGCTCGCGTAAAAAGGGATTTTTGGTTCCGGTCTAGGGGTACACGGCCTAGGACACGGGCGTGTCCAAGGCCGTTTCTGGCTGGTGTTTTTGGCCGTTTTCATCCCGAGAAGGACACGGCTAGAAACACAGCTAAGTGACACGGGCGTGTCATTTGACACGGGCGTGTCATTTGACACGGGCGTGTGCCTACTCGTGTCCCTACCCGTGTTCTTTTGGGTCGTGTCTGTTGCCGTGGCGGTTATGCATGACACGCCCCCGAACATGGGCGTGTCGAGGAACCCGACACGGGCTTGTCAGGTGAGACACGGGCGTGTCTTTGCCCGTGTGTCTTTCCTCCGTTCGACGATCGTGCCTGGAGCGAGGCACACGGCCTGGGACACGGCCGTGTGCAAAGCCGTGTTCGGCCCAGGTCTGGAGATTTTTGAACGGATCTGAGCCGTTCGTTTTCTTTAATTAAGATCCAACGGCCCAGATGGTTTCCTGCTCTGTTAAGGCCGAGAATAAGGTAGTTAATCCTTCATTTCTCTCCAACCATTCTCTCTCTCAAGGAGTTGGAAAGAGGAGGAAGAAGGAAGGGATTTCGGCCGTCGGCGGAGCATCAGAGCACCGTTTCGAAATCTGAGAGCGGATCTGTGGAGGAAGGTTTGTTGTGAAGACTTCCATCCGTGTAGTTTTTCCATGGCGCCAAAACGGACTACAAGGGTAACGATTCTCTAATTTAGCATGTGAAGCTCTTTCTTTCTGCATAGGGAATCCCGCTCCCGCGAGTGTGCGGTGAGTGCGTGGTGTTCCTTGGGGTTGATGTGAATAGTCCCCCTTGTGTTGCATATAGAGTCCGGAATCGTAAGTACGTGCATAGGCATTGTGTGTGAAGCCTACCAGGACGTGTATTGTCTGGATCGGTGATGTTGCATTTGATATGTTTTGCCGGAGAAGACTCCGTGCTTTGGGTTTTCGGGTTTCTACGCGGTAGATTGCAGCAGGGATCCTTGGAGGTTAGCTTCAAGGCGAACCCAGAAAACTGTGTGGAAATGTGTTCTGCTAACTTGGCGGTCTGGGAACCGGCCTTGATCATAACTGGGTTATGAGATTGTTTGGAAAATTTTGGGATCCGAGAGAAGCTTGGCCCGTGCGTAGGACTTAAATTGTTTATGCGGCGTGAGCAACGGGCAAGTGGAATTGGACCTAGGCTATGTGGTTCGGTGCGAGAGACCCGAAGATAGGGACTGGTCGTTGGCATAGTTGGGAGACTTAGACGGTGGTCAGAAATGTTGAATTCTGTGAAGTGAAAGTGGGTGAATGGAAGGCTTGGGAAACCTATCCGCGCGGACTACGCGGACTGGGTTGGTGGACTGCTAGGTCGACAGGGATGTTGCAGGCGGTTTGCTCTGTGGCGGCCTGGGCGGTCTGTTCGCACGGACTACGCGGACAGCAGCGGCGGTCTGACAGGACAGTGTATGCTCAGCAGGCGGTTTACTCCCAGGAAGTAACTGGGCGGATAGGAATGTTATCCGCGGAGTCCGGCTTGAAGCGGACTGAAGAACTGGAGCTCGGCAGACCGATTTGGCAGATGCCTTGGTCTTGCTCTAGTGAAGCGGCAAGTGAAAGCCGCGGAGACCGCCGGTCAGCGCGGACAGGAACTGGAGGTCGCCCGGTATGGCGGGCTAGATCCAGTGTCCGCCAGTAAGTGCGGACTGGCCCTTGTGGCCAGCGGACTGGACTTGGTGGGAACTGAACCAAGTCTAGGAGGCTCAGTCCGGGGAGATCGCGCAGTGGAGCACGGGCTGGTTTCTCAGTCCGCCAAGCTTAGTAGAAGTGCTGTTGCCTTGTGTGCTAGCTTGGGGATATGCGGACTAGAGGATTGCTTGTGCAGGAGCGTGCGGACTGGAGCCAGAGTCCGCTGAGTCCGGTTGAGCCTTGTGATGAGGTTATGGACTCAGGGAAGCGGACTGGAATTCGCTGTGTACGCGGACTGGATCGGCGTGTCCGCTGAGTCCGGCAATGCCTTGGTGATTAGGCAATGGACTTGGGATATGCGGACGAAGCCGGGTGTCCGCTGAGTCCGGCAGGCGTCTTGATGGCGAGGCTGCGGGCTCGGGTTTTGCGGGCTGATGCCTTGTCCGCAGAATGGCGGACACGGCTGTTGTGGAGTCCGGCTGTTGTCCTGGCTTGGTCTCTGGCGGCAAGGCGGACTGGATATTGGAGTCCGGCCTTGGAGAAGCTGGGGCGGACTGGCTATCTGCACAGGAGCGGCGAACTGGAATGTGTGTCTGCGGGCTGGCGGACACACTATGTTCTTGCTGCGGGTTGTGGCGGTTATCCTATCGGGAAGGGCGGTGACCATACTCATCGTCGTGCCTATAAATAGGACCCATGTCACATCAGGAATAAGGATCCTAGACCGAAGTAAGTGAACAGTAATTGAGCTCGCGTAAGTTGCTGCGGTCTGGACTTTGTGTCCGCGCGGATAGAGAGTTGACCCGGTTGTACTGTGCAGGTTGTGCGGATAGCGCTAGAAAGCCAGGACTTGGCTCTGATTGCGGTCAGGGACAGTGCGGACTCTGTGGTTAAGCAACAGGCGGTAAACAACAGGTCGCGGATAGCGACCAGGCGGTCTTCTCTTTGGCGACTTGGTTCGGGGTTCAGGAAGTCGCCTGCTTCAGGCGGACTGTTCCATTCGGTGACGCAGCTTGTGCGGTCTGGCGGCGTGCAGACCGGCGGTGAAGAGCTAAGCATTGGAGTAAGGGTGAGTCCGCGCGGCTTGGGTTGCGGTCTGGTGACCTGGCGGACTGGGCGGACTCCACAGCAGTAGGTCGGCGGCTTGTTGATTGAGTCCGCGCGGCTTGTTTTTTGTTCTTGTCTTTGTAACTGTCTCTGCTCTCCCGGTGTTGGGTTTTGGTGAAGCATGTCTCGCCATGTATGTCTCGCCTTGTAAAGAAGTTTGCTCTTGATCAATAAAGAAGCTTGTGCTGCATGTGTTGCTGGTTGTTACTGCTTTATTGAGATAACCCCTGCTAACTCCACGATCCGGGGAAAACTTTCAACATTATAAGTGGGCGTATTCTCCTTCGGTTTGTTGAGTTTTCAGCAGGGTATCCAAGGGGCGCCTGCGGTTTGTTGAATTTTAACATGGTATCAGAGCGAGGTTGTTGGAGTGGTCAAGCAGTGCTCAATGAAAGTAGTTGCTCGTCTGTAGAGGAAACCAGTGGTAGAACCATGGCAGTGGAGGATGCAAGTTGTCTTGGTATTGATCTTCTTACAGAGACGAACTGTGAACGGTGGAAGTCCTGTATGAAGAGCTTTCTTCTTGGCGAGGACCTTTGGGAGGTTGTATGCGGAGCAGGAAGACAAGAGGATACTGCTGTCAATGCTGAGGCGATGAGAGCTTGGAAGGAGGCAAATGCGAAAGCGGAGTCTATTCTCAAGCAGGTGATCTCATCGGAGCTCTTGGACCACATCAGTGGATGTCGGTCAGCTGCGGAGGTCTGGACTTCCCTTGATGGGTTGTTCAGGAAGGAGGTGAAGGTTGCTGCAGAAGATGGTCCCTCTACTTCATATCAGGAAGAAAGGAGTTGTTCTCCTAGGCGCGATAGGAAGAGGAAGGAAGGACCAAGGTGCTATAAATGCAAGCAGCAAGGTCATCTTCGGAAGGAGTGCAAGGTTGTCTTGCTCTCGGCGAACGTAGCTCTGGTAGGGAGGAAGGAGAAGAACGTAGTTGGGATTTCAACTAGTTTTGGATCTGATCGGCTGGATGCTAAAGATAGTGCTGCTATCTGGCATGAAAGACTGGGACATGTAGGGATGGACAAGCTGAAAGCAATGGCGGAAAGAAGACTCGTAAGAGGCTTGCCTAGATTGTCATCCTATGGCGATGGTCGGGGATGTGCGGGATGTCAGGAAAGTGGAGCCTATTGCTTCATGGTCGACAAAGCACAATCCAGATGTATTGCACCATTGGCGGTTGTCCATTGTGCTCTGGTGGGACCGACTGTCACGGCCAGTCTTGGAGGCAGCAGGTTCATGCTGATATTGGTTGATGACTATTCTGGGTATACTTGGGTATACTTTATGAAGACGAAGTACAGCATGGTACGCTTGTTTGTGGAGTTCAAGAAGCTTGTCGAAGGCCAGCTCGGCCGGAGGATCAAGGTGTTGAGGACAAGTATCGGTGGTGAGTTTGGCTCAACCGAGTTCTCACGCTTTTGTAGGAAGCAAGGGATCCGTATGGAGCTTTCTTGTGGACATACTTCACAACAGGGTAGTATTGCAGCTCGGATGATCCGTTGGTTAACGGAGACCTGCAAGTGTTGGCTTCGGAGTAAAGGCGTTCCGAAGGCTCTTTGGGCGGAGGGAATAGCCTGTGCTGCTCATGTCATCAACCGGATGCCTCTTAGTCCGATCATAATGAAGACTCCTTATGAGCTGGTGTTCGGAGTGAAGCCCTCAGTGAAGCACCTTCGGGTGTTTGGATCTACCTGCTATATACACTCTCCGGGTGCTCTCAAAACAAAGCTAGTCTTTGTTGGGTATGATGAGCAGAGAAGAAGATGGAGGTGTATGGATCCTGCGATGAAGAAACTCATAGTGTCGAGGGACATTGTTTTTGATGAGTTGACGCCGTATTGGGGTAGCTCTTATGTGGAGCTAGAGATAAGCAGGTCAGATGGTGGGCTGAAGGAGGCTGCTGCTAAGGAAGTGGAGTTGCCTGAGTCACCAGGTGCTCCAGGTTGTTCTAGCTCCGGGGCAAAGGCGTCAGAGTCAGGAAGAAGGGGGAGCGATGCTCCAGGACCTTCTGGCTCGAAGGCGGAGGCTTCCGGTTCAGGAAGCAAGGGGAGCGATGTTCCAGGCCGTTCTTGTTCAAGAGGGGAGTCTTCTGGTTCAGGTAGCAGGGGGAGCGTTGCTCCAGATGCTTTTGGTTCCAGTAAGGAGGCGTCTTGTTCAGGGAGCAAAGGGAGCATTGTTCCGGGTTTGCCTGGGAACGGAGCTGGTTCACAAGCAGCGGAGGTGGTTAGCCATGATCAGGTTCTTCGGAGATCGAAGAGGATCAGTAAGCCACCAGCTCGATATTGTGAAGGGAACACGGTGGACTTGGTCCCGTGTTTCCTTGTTAGCCCTCAGGTCGAGCAAGGTACTTCTGGCTGTGATGACCCCACTAGAATCAAGGAGGTGGTTGACACCAAGTCTGAAGAGGTGACTTCTCTCAGAGGCAACGAGGCTTGGGCTTCTGGGTCCAAGGAAGTTGGTGATACTCCTGTGATGCATAAGTGGAGGTTGAAGCTGAAGAAGGCAGAGGGAAGCATGGCTCCTTTTGGGAGATGCTGGAGGGCTCCCTCATGGTCCATGATATGCGGGGCGAGGACTATTTCTTGGACATCTCTTCGTAGATGCTATCGGAAGGACCAGGTGCAAGGTTACGGGAGCTGCTGGAGTTATTCACCACTTCTCACTTCAAGGGGGAGTGTTGAATTCTGTGAAGTGAAAGTGGGTGAATGGAAGGCTTGGGAAACCTATCCGCGCGGACTACGCGGACTGGGTTGGCGGACTGCTAGGTCGGCAGGGATGTTGCAGGCGGTTTGCTCTGTGGCGGCCTGGGCGGTCTGTTCGCGCGGACTACGCGGACAGCATCGGCGGTCTGACAGGCCAGTGTATGCTCAGCAGGCGGTTTACTCCCAGGAAGTAACCGGGCGGATAGGAATGTTATCCGCGGAGTCCGGCTTGAAGCGGACTGAAGAACTGGAGCTCGGCAGACCGGTTTGGCAGATGCCTTGGTCTTGCTCTAGTGAACCGGCAAGTGAAAGCCGCGGAGACCGCCGGTCAGCGCGGACAGGAACTGGAGGTCGCCCGGTATGGCGGGCTAGATCCAGTGTCCGCCAGTAAGTGCGGACTGGCCCTTGTGGCCAGCGGGCTGGACTTGGTGGGAATTAAACCAAGTCCAGGAGGCTCAGTCCGGGGAGATCGCGCAGTGGAGCACGGGCTGGTTTCTCAGTCCGCCAAGCTTAGTAGAAGTGCTGTTGCCTTGTGTGCTAGCTTGGGGATATGCGGACTGGAGGATTGCTTGTGCAGGAGCGTGCGGACTGGAGCCAGAGTCCGCTGAGTCCGGTTGAGCCTTGTGATGAGGTTATGGACTCAGGGAAGCGGACTGGAGTTCGCTGTGTACGCGGACTGGATCGGCGTGTCCGCTGAGTCCGGCAATGCCTTGGTGATTAGGCAATGGACTTGGGATATGCGGACGAAGCCGGGTGTCCGCTGAGTCCGGCAGGCGTCTTGATGGCGAGGCTGCGGGCTCGGGTTTTGCGGGCTGATGCCTTGTCCGCAGAATGGCGGACACGGCTGTTGTGGAGTCCGGCTGTTGTCCTGGCTTGGTCTCTGGCGGCAAGGCGGACTGGATATTGGAGTCCGGCCTTGGAGAAGCTGGGGCGGACTGGCTATCTGCACAGGAGCGGCGAACTGGAATGTGTGTCCGCGGGCTGGCGGACACACTATGTTCTTGCTGCGGGTTGTGGCGGTTATCCTATCGGGAAGGGCGGTGACCATACTCATCGTCGTGCCTATAAATAGGACCCATGTCACATCAGGAATAAGGAACCTAGACCGAAGTAAGTGAACAGTAATTGAGCTCGTGTAAGTTGCTGCGGTCTGGACTTTGTGTCCGCGCGGATAGAGAGTTGACCCGGTTGTGCTGTGCAGGTTGTGCGGATAGCGCTGGAAAGCCAGGACTTGGCTCTGATTGCGGTCAGGGACAGTGCGGACTCTGCGGTTAAGCAACAGGCGGTAAACAGCAGGTCGCGGATAGCGACCAGGCGGTCTTCTCTTTGGCGACTTGGTTCGGGGTTCAGGAAGTCGCCTGCTTCAGGCGGACTGTTCCATTCGGTGACGCAGCTTGTGCGGTCTGGCGGCGTGCAGACCGGCGGTGAAGAGCTAAGCATTGGAGTAAGGGTGAGTCCGCGCGGCTTGGGTTGCGGTCTGGCGACCTGGCGGACTGGGCGGACTCCACAGCAGTAGGTCGGCGGCTTGTTGATTGAGTCCGCGTGGCTTGTTTTTTGTTCTTGTCTTTGTAACTGTCTCTGCTCTCCCGGTGTTGGGTTTTGGTGAAGCATGTCTCGCCATGTATGTCTCGCCTTGTAAAGAAGTTTGCTCTTGATCAATAAAGAAGCTTGTGCTGCATGTGTTGTTGGTTGTTACTGCTTTATTGAGATAACCCCTGCTAACTCCACGATCCGGGGAAAACTTTCAACATTATAATGTGCCCTGAGTGCACGGGGTGTTTGGCCGTGCGAGCCTACACCTGTGGAGAACTATATAGTTGCACTTTATTGTTTAGCTGGGCTAATGAAATGCAGGGAAAGAGCACCGCCGTCCCGAGAAAGGGGCGGGGTCGTTATAATTTGGTCGGCTTTTGGCTGACCGTTGCTTTGTTTGCCACCGTGCGGTGGAATGTTGCTTGCAGGTGCTGCGGAGCCGAGTGCCAAATAGCGGGCTGGAGCCCATGTTGCTGTACTGGCCCTAGAAGGCCAAAGCGAATAGTTGTTTTCATTTTTATCATGTGTGGCCGGCCTGCGAGCCGATGTATGTAAGACACTGTTTTTATTAAGTGAACATTTGTAAGGCCAAAAGACCATGTACCCTTTTTAGTGTATTTGAGATTTCATTCCTGTTGTGTGGATGTGGACATTCTTGGATATGGATTTAAGATTTGGGTTCTTTCAACTTTAAAAGCTTCCGCTAGAATGCTCTGTGTAGGACGTGTAGTCTTAATTGGATAGTTTGAATATTCTTATGTAACCCTTCCGACTGTCTGTGGTATATGGCGTCGGGTTCCAGCTGGACCTTCTGTTATATGTCATGTGACGGATGGGGGTGTCACAATTTGGTATCAGACTTCTGGTTACGGTCAGGCTTAAATGAATTCGTGGGCGAATTCTTTTAAGGGGTGGTGAGCACATGTGTGCGTCATCGTTATAACATCAAAAAGAACTCATGAATGTCCACTTAGGAATGAAAAATACACTTGTTTTGTGGAATCTGAGTGTTCCAATGATTGCTTTTAGCAATTTGGTTGTCGTCTAATCGTGTGCCTTTGCTACTATAGGCAGCTAGGAGCGGTGCTGATCAGTCAGAGCGTCCGCAATCGGCGGAAAATAGTGCACCGAGAGACATGCCTACTACACCTCCTTCAGCGGAAACCATCAGGATGGTGGCTGAAGCCGTGTTTGCAATGATAAATGCCCAACCTGCAGGGAAAATGCATCGCGCACCTCCTGCGAATGAGCAAGAACCGGTTAGGGCGGCAGAGCCGAGAGTAGTGGAGCGCGTAGCAGTTGATCTGGTAGAGCCGAGGAGAGCTACGGAGAAGCAGCTTAAGCATGTAATGGGCTTTAACCCTCCGAGGTTCGATGGGGTTGGAACGCCAGCTCAAGCTGAGGACTGGCTCTCTTCGATAAAGAGGGTCTTGACAGCCACATTAACTGAGGAGTGGCAGAAGACCACCATAGCGACTTTTCTTTTGGTGGGTGAAGCGAGGCTGTGGTGGGATGAGTTGGAGTTTCATCTCTTAGTGGGTAGGCAGCTTGCTGATGTGCATATGGAGGAATTTTCGAGGTTGTTCCTAGCCAGATTTGTACCCTCTGCTCAGAAGTTGGAGATGGAGAATCAGTATCTTGGGCTGACTCAGGGAGCCAGAAGCGTGGACGAGTATCTTCATGAGTTCACACGGTTGGGTTGTTATGCTGGTGCTACGTTTATGGAAGAAGAACGGAAGACCAACCGGTTTTATGAGGGTCTACGCGGCGACCTACAGTTACTACTTGCTGGTCCTAAGGCGCAAGGCTTCCTAGCCTTGGTCAATTCGGCCCGATCGTTGGAGAAGGTTGTTAAGAAAGTTCAAGAGAAGAAGGACTCAGGAGAAAAGAAGTCCGAGTTCAAGGTGCCAAATAACAAGTCAAGTTTTCGCAGGTGGAACAAGAAGCGGAGGACTTCGAACTCAGCCCATTCGGCTGATGCATCGGGGGCAACTACAAGTCGAGTCCCAGGAGCTTGCTACAACTGCGAGAAGATGGGGCATTTTGCTCGGGAGTGTTGGAGCGGACGTTCAAAGTCTGAGAGGAAGCCTGGAGTGACCTATGAGGAGAAAGGGAAGGCGGTGGAGTCAACCGCGTCCCATCATGCTCCAGCCCAGCCTAGAGTCTACAACCTTGGTCTACAAGAGGCCATAAAGCAAGCAGACGTGGTGACAGGTATGAGTTAAATTGTAGTGGTTTAACTTTCATAGTTGTTACTTTCGTATTTGTTAGCTTACTTTTGTTGGTGCTAGTCTTTGTGTTGATCTTTGAGTTTCCGGCGAGAGCCCTGTTTCATACGGGAGCATCACATTCCTTCTTGTCCGAAAAATTCATATCGCGCATTGGGGTTCCGTCTTCGATGACAAAAGAAAGGTTGGATGTGTTGTTGCCCAATGTGTGCTCAATGCGTGCGAATAGGGTCTGCGTAGTGAAGATTCGGATTGGAGACCAGGAGTTTGTTTTGCGAGCGTTGGTTCTACCGTTAGTAGAGTTCGACGTAATATTCGGTATGGATTGGCTCTCGGAGCAGGGTGTATGCATTGATTGCAACCGTAAGGAAGTTAAGTTGGGTCAAAATACTGATCGGGAGATGACTTTCGCGGGCATGAAGGGGTCGGGTAAGATCTTGATGTCGGCCCTTCAGGTGATCAAGGCAGCTCGGTCTGGGGCAGAGCTGTTTGTCACATTAGTGCAGACTTCGACGCCTAAGCCTAGTTTGGACAGCATCCCAGTTGTGTCTGAGTATCCTGATGTGTTCCCAGATGAACTCCCAGGAGCCCCTCCTCAGCGGGAGATAGACTTTACCATTGAGCTGGTACCGGGTGCCAAACCGGTGTCACGCTCTCCATATCGGATAGCGCCAAGAGAGATGGCAGAGTTGAAGGTGCAACTGCAAGAATTGCTAGAGCAAGGTTATGTGCGTCCAAGTTCGTCGCCTTGGAGCGCACCAGTTCTCTTTGTTAAGAAGAAATATGGGAGCTTGCGGCTTTGTATCGACTATCGGGAATTGAACAAGCTTACGGAGAAGAACAAATATCCGATTCCGAGGATTGACGATCTATTTGATCAGTTGGTTGGGTCAACAGTATATTCGAAGTTAGATCTGAAGTCCGGCTACTATCAATTGAGGAAAAGGGAGAGCGACATCCCAAAGACAACATTCAGTATGCGGTTTGGGTATTACGAGTTCACGGTCATGCCGTTTGGGTTGACGAATGCTCCATCCGTATTTATGGATCTGATGAACAGGACGTTCAGAGAGTACCTGGATCGTTTCATGATAGTATTTATCGATGATATCCTGGTGTACTCGCAATGTGAAGAGGACCATTACAATCATCTACGCATGGTGTTAGAGACGTTGAGGAGGAATCAATTGTATGCGAAGTTCTCCAAGTGTGAATTCTGGTTATCCTCGATAGCGTTCCTTGGTCATGTTGTCAGTGGAGAAGGGATAGTTGTGGATCCGGCGAAGATAGTGTCAATACGAGAGTGGCCTGCTTTGACTATAGTAGCGGAGGTCAGGAGTTTTCTGGGGCTTGCTGGCTACTACAGGCGCTTCGTAGAGAACTTTTCACGGATAGCACTTCCACTTATGATGTTGACAAGGAAGGATCAGAAGTTTGTGTGGTCTCCGGAGTGCGAGCAGGCTTTTGAAGAGTTGAAGAGGCGGTTGACCACGACGCCTATTTTATGTTCGCCAGTTGGAACCGAAGGGTTCGAGATCTATAGTGATGCTTCAGGTAGTGGTTTGGGCTGTGTCCTGCTACAGCATGGGAGAGTGATAACGTATGGTTCACGACAATTGAAGGCTCACGAGAGAAATTATCCAGTTCACGACTTAGAATTAGCGGCCGTGATATTTGCTCTAAGGCTTTGGAGGCATTATCCGTACGGTGTGAAGGTCGATATTTACACCGATCATAAGAGCTTGAAGTACCTGTTGGACCAAAAGGATCTGAACATGAGGCAGCGGAGGTGGATGGAGTTCTTAGGGGACTACACCTTCAAGATACATTATGTGCCTGGGAAGGGAAATGCAGTGGCAGATGCGTTGAGTCGCAGGACTCCGGCGCAGGCCAACTGGTTATCGGTACATGATGAGAGATTAGTCCAAGAGTTGGAGGCTTTGGAGATACCTTGCGTCGACAAGTAATCTAGTGCTGAGGCGAAACTGTTTTGGGCAGAGGTTCAGTGTGACCTAGCTGATAGAGTTCGGCGGGCTTTGGTTCAGGATAACAGCATGAAACAGATCTTGGAAGAATCTTTGGATGGGTCAAATTACCAGTTTGCTGTTGAGGATGGGTTGCTAAGGATGGACGGTCGCCTATGCATTCCTAGTGCGGATAATCTTCAGGAGGAGTTGATGTATGAGGTGCATCATACCAAGTACTCGATCCACCTGGGAAGCACAAAGATGTATAGAGACATGAAGAAATTATTCTGGTGGCCAGGTTTGAAGAAGGATGTAGCACTTTATGTGGCCAAGTACCGTACATGTGCATTGGTGAAGGCGGAATGCCAGAAACCCGGAGGTTTCTTGAAGCCCCTACCTATCCCAGAATGGAAATTCGATGACATATCTATGGATTTTGTGCATGGTTTGCCGAAGTCACAGAAGGGAAACGATGTCATTTGGGTGGTCGTAGATAGGTTGACAAAGGTGTCGCACTTTATTGCAAACATGAAGGAAGATCCGGTGGAAACGTTAGCCAAACTCTATGTGGAGAATATTGTACGATTGCATGGTGTGCCCCACAGTATTGTTAGTGATCTAGATGGACGCTTCACGTCGAATGACTGGAGGTTGGTGCATAGTCTATTGGGTAGTAAGCTAAAGTTCAGCACAACCTTTCACCCACAGACGGATGGCCAGACCGAGAGGGTCAACAGGACTATGGAGGACATGCTTCGCATATGCGTCCTAGATTTTGGAAAGCAATGGAAAGATCACCTGTACATGGTGGAGTTTGCGTACAACAACAGCTTTCAGGCGAGTATTGGAATGACGCCTTTCGAGGCCTTGTACGGGAGAAAGTGTCGCACGCCGTTGTCTTGGTTGGAGACGGGCGAGTCGAAGCTTTTTAAACGTCAAGCGGTGGAAGACGCCACTTCAATGGTGCGTATAATTCAGGAAAGGTTGATGGTCGCTCAGGACAGGCAGGCAAAGTATTACAACGCCAAACATAGGAATGTGGAGTTCAGTGTTGACGACATGGTGTATTTAAAAATCAAGCCGTTCAAGGGTGTCTCGCGGGTTCGACGTTTGAAGAAGTTGAGTCTGAGATACCTTGGACCATTTGAAATCTTGGAGCGTGTTGGCGAGGCGGCATATAGATTGAAGCTGTCGGTGGAGTTGAGTGGGCTACATGATGTGTTCCACGTGTCGGTGTTGCGTAAGGCAGTGCAAGAGCCTTCGCAGATCATTGCGGACAATCAAGTACCGGTTGATTATGAGTTGACAACAAGGGTCAAGCCAATACGTATTGAAGATGTTGCAGTCAAACGACTCCGCAACAAGGATGTCCGTCTGGTGAAAGTCCGATGGGATAATTGCGGACGTGAGGAGCTTCCTTGGGAGCGAGAGCAAGCTATGTTGGAGGAATACCCCGAGTTATTCCACTCAGGTATTATTTAGATTTGTGTACCTTTACTTAATTTCGGGACGAAATTCCTTAAGTGGGGGAGATTTGTAACGCCCCAAAAATTGTATTTGAGTTGGTCGCGTAAAAAGGGATTTTTGGTGCCGGTCTAGGGGTACACGGCCTAGGACACGGGCGTGTCCAAGGCCGTGTCTGGCTGGTGTTTTTGGCCGTTTTCATCCCGAGAAGGACACGACTAGAAACACGGCTAAGTGACACGGGTGTGTGCCTACCTGTGTCCCTACCTGTGTTCTTTTGGGTCATGTCCGTTGCCGTGGCGGTTATGCGTGACACGCCCCCGAACACGGGCGTGTCAAGGAACCCGACACGGGCGTGTCAGGTGAGACACGGGCGTGTCTTTGCCCGTGTGTCTTTCCTCCGTTCGACGATCGTGCCTGGAGCGAGGCACACGGCCTGGGACACGGCCGTGTGCCAAGACGTGTTCGGCCCAGGTCTGGAGATTTTTGAACGGATCTGAGCCGTTTGTTTTCTTTAATTAAGATCCAACGACACAGATGATTTCCTGCTCTGTTAAGGCCGGGAATAGGGGAGCTAATCCTTCATTTCTCTCCAACCATTCTCTCTCTCAAGGAGTTGGAAAGAGGAGGAAGAAGGAAGGGATTCCGGCCGCCGGCGGAGCATCGGAGCACCGTTTCAAAATCTGAGAGCGGCTCTGTGGAGGAAAGTTCGTTGCGAAGACTTCCATCCGTGTAGTTTTTCCATGGCGCCAAAACGGACTACAAGGGTAACGATTCTCTACTTGAGCATGTGAAGCTCTTTCTTTCTGCATAGGGAATCCCGCTCCCACGAGTGTGCGGTGAGTGCGTGGTGTTCCTTGAGGTTGATGTGAATAGTCCCCCTTGTGTTGCATATAGAGTCCGGAATCGTAAGTACGGGCATATGCATTGTGTGTGAAGCCTACGCAGACGTGTATTGTC
This sequence comes from Platanthera guangdongensis, assembly GCA_039583875.1. Taxonomy (NCBI): domain Eukaryota; kingdom Viridiplantae; phylum Streptophyta; class Magnoliopsida; order Asparagales; family Orchidaceae; genus Platanthera; species Platanthera guangdongensis. The sequence continues at coordinate 165,319,825 of CM077166.1, forward strand.
TGGATCGGTGATGTTGCATTTGATATGTTTTGCCGGAGAATACTCCGTGCTTTGGGTTTTCGGGTTTCTACGCGGTAGATTGCAGCAGGGATCCTTGGAGGTTAGCTTCAAGGCGCACCTGGAAAACTGTGTGGAAACGTGTTCTGCTAACTTGGCGGTCTGGGAACCGGCCTTGATCATAACTGGGTTATGAGATTGTTTGGAAAATTTTGGGATCCGAGAGAAGCTTGGACCGCGCGTAGGACTTAAATTGTATATGCGGCGTGAGCAACGGGCAAGTGGAATTGGACCTAGGCTATGTGGTTCGGTGCGAGAGACCCGAAGACGGGGACTGGCCGTTGGCATAGTCGGGAGCCTTAGACGGTGGTCAGAAAGGCTAAATGCTCACATGTTGTTGCCATCCTGGGGGTGGTGGTGAAGACGCTGATTGGTCAGGATTCACCGTTCATGTGCCATGAGTGCACGAGGTGTTTGGCCGTGCGAGCCTACACCTATGGCGAACTTTATAGTTGCACTTTATTGTTTAGCTGGGCTAATGGAATGCAGGGAAAGAGCACCGCCGTCCCGAGAAAGGGGCGGGGTCGTTATAATTTGGTCGGCTTTTGACTGACCGTTGCTTTGTTTGCCGCCGTGCAGTGGAATGTTGCTTGCAGGTGCTGCGGAGCCGAGTGCCAAATAGCGGGCTGGAGCTCATGTTGCTGTGTTGGCCCTAGAAGGCCAAAGCGAATAGTTGTTTTCATTTTTATCATGTGTGGCCGGCCTGCGAGCCGATGTATGTAAGACACTGTTTTTATTAAGTGAACATTTGTAAGGCCATGTACCCTTTTTAGTGTATTTGGGGTTTCATTCCTGTTGTGTGGATGTGGACATTCTTGGATATGGATTTTAGATTTGGGTTCTTTCAACTTTAAAAGCTTCCGCTAGAATGCTCTGTATAGGACGTGTAGTCTTAATTGGATAGTTTGAATATTCTTATGTAACCCTTCCGACTGTCTGTGGTATATGGCGTCAGGTTCCAGCTGGACCTTCTGTTATATGGCATGTGACGGATGAGGGTGTTACACGGGACAAGTTGTTGGTTGTGGGAGCCGAAAGACGCTGACATTGTCGGACGGATGATAATTTCGTGCTATATTTCGACGGACTGTTCTTGTGGTGGGCGCAGGTTGATTATCATTAATTTCATCTGCCTGATTTTGATGTTCAAACTCGGTTGGTTGGACTTCCAAAGTTGATTGTAAAGCAAACAATGCACGCGATTGTCTTCTCCTCGCATTCACTGCGCTCTGTTGTTCTGCAGTCAATGACTGGCGCCAATTACTAACAAGCACTCGGGTTGACTCTCGAGCCTGCTCAGGCGTTGTCGTCGAAGTCGAAGGCCTCCCTCTTTTACGCTGTACTGGCCCTCCCTGAGTTGCCAACGATGATTACCCCCCGCTTGATGTTGGTCTGTCATCTGTATGTGTTTGAGTTGCAATGTAATCAAAATATGAATAATCAATCAATCACGATTTGTAATATGTTAGAGCATCACAACCCGTATGGTGTAGACATTTAGCAATGTGTTCCTCAATAACATTTAGACCAGTGGTGCTCACTAACACATCTCAACATGGATTTTAGAAACATGTATATCACCTATGGTAGAATAAAAAGAAGATGAACACTGTGATTTGAAGATTGTGAAGGTACTAAATCATTTGAAGACACCCGGTATTTCAGTCTCCTTGAGATTGTGAAGGTACTATATCAGTTTAATTGAAAAGGATTTGACAGCAGATCACTTCGTGTGATGATGATTTTATTTTCTTTACGAATATCTGAGATCTGAGAACAAAGCAAAGATTTCATGGAATGATGGTGTATCAAATATGAGTTTTGGAGCTCTATTATCTGAAGTGGAAGTAACTGAAGGTGTTCAATTAGAACACAAAGCAGCATAAATTATTTTGAAAACACACTATTATAGAAGCCTAAAACCTAACAACAAATAGAAATACCATGAATGCTCGATGAACACGATTTAAGTAGCCAAGACAGTGCAGAACCTGAACCTTATACTTTGTGCAAACAGAGGTGCACTACAAACTAACCAGTTGCATTTTTATTTCCCCTCTTCTTCCATTACATGGATAACTCATGCACTTCAGCAAATCATTAATTATCAAGAAAGTTAAAATAAATAATCTTAAATCACAAAGTTTATTTCAAAAAAAAAATCTGAAATCAATAATATTTAAACAAACTTAAGATATATTTAAATGTATATTTAAACCTCAATATTGAGCTGACATATATATAAATCAGAAGCACAAATCTAAAAACAAAAAAGAACTGCAAACACAAAATCTGAAAGTCAATAATCTGTCTGATACCTTGCACTTGATAGTTCACTGTTTTGGATGAATGGAGCCTGCAGATAGATAGAAGAAGATGAGATTTGAAAACAGAAAAATAAGAAACACATCTGAAAACCAAAAAAAAATGAAAAAAATATCAAGCAAAAATGGGAGGGGTTTTACAACCAACTATGCAGTGATACTATTATTAAGAACCAACACATACAGAGAAGTAAAAATTTAAAAATTGTTTTAGCCAACAATATTTAATTTAAATTTATTTTAGTCTAAAATCTTAAATTACAAACCGTCAAAGAAGAGGTGTTGTCCAGGTGGCTTGAGGCTTGGGACTTCAGAGGAGGTGCTGTCCAAGAGGCTTGAGGAGCTGGCGAGGCAGGAGGCACCGTCAAAGAAGAGGTGATGTCCAAGAGTACTAAAATATTATTAAATGTGGAAATATCATCTTGATGTTCTTGAGAAACTCCAAACCCTAAATCTAAAAGAGAAACTGCAGTTTTCTTGAGTGGACTTCACAACGGATGGAAAGAATCAATATATTTTGCTCTTTCAACACATACAGAAATGTAAAATTCTAAAAGTTGGAGTTTTTCACAAATGATGAAGTTGCATAGTCTATTTTGATGTGCTTGAGAGACAGAGAGAGCTGAAACAACCCTCTCCCGCTATGTCTATCCATTTTAAGTTATTCACAAAGTGAGCTTGAAATAATGTGTTTAATGTACACATTGATAGCTTGAATAAAATAAAAGAAGCTCATGGCTAGTTAATTTTCCAACGACCTGAGGTTAAGCTTATTCATTAATTATCAAGAAGTAACTTTGTGAATAAGCTCACGGCTAACTCATGCACTTGAGTTAAGGTTTAATTTTTTTTATAGAGAAGAGTTCAAGCTCACCGTGATAGCTTATTCACAACGTGAGATTTTAGAACGTAATGAAGAGTTCAAGCGCACGGTGAGTAAATCATTAATTATCTTCACAAAGCTTCAACCTTAACTCACAGTGATCTCACCAAAAATTACTGAAAAGAGTTCAAGCTCGCAAAAAACGTGTATTTTTGCAAATGCTGAAAGCAGTTTTTACATCAAAGCCTGTAAAGGCACTTTAGAAGACATTTTAGAAAATGATGGTGCTTTTGGAGGAGTAAGAACAAAAATAAGAAGGAAAAATGGAGAAGCACTGCATGAGAACAATTTGCTCAAAAATTCAGAGAAAGAAAAAATAAAAATCAGCACCGACAGATGCTTACCGTGAGTTTGGCTGTAGGAGGAGCTCTGTTGAGGGAGTTGAGGAGGAGAAGCTAATTGCTGTGAGGCAATGTGGAGGAGTGTCGTGGAGGACTAAGAAGGAACGTTGTGGAGAAGTTTGAGAGGAGGTAGGGTTATACCTGTTGGGTTGACAATTTGACTTGGTCAAAATTGTCAAAGTCTTTATATTAAGTTTTTAATGCCTTTATGAATGGGAGAGAGAGATTGTAATAAATGGATAGGTGGAGAGTTGTATTTATTAGGAGAGAGAGTTTTTTGGTGTTTTGGTTTTGCCTATAAATAGGCCTTGTGTAGTTCATTTCTTGCTTGCTGAAAGTAGAGAAAAAAATCCTCTCATCTTGTTTGAGTTTGTGAGAGAGAGCGCTGCAGCGCAAAGAGAGTTTTGGAAGCGGCTTTGCCGAGCGGGTAGAGGGGCAAGCCGGGCGAGTTGTTTCTAACCGGGCGACTAGAAGTAGAGGCCGCGCGGTCTGGTGAGCGCGCAGCGAGTGAGAGCCCGCGAGCTTTGTGTGACTCGCGTGTCAAGTGATCTCGGCAGGGGGAGCTCGCAGAGCGGGTGGAGCTCTCGCAGGTGGAGCTCGCGCGGGTGCAGGTCGCAAGTTGGGCGGTCAAGCTGCGAGTGGGGTGCAGGCTCGCCTGGTGTTTTAGGCGCGAGGTGGTGAAGGAGATCTCGCTGGGTTGAGCTCGCGAGTGGTGGCGGGAGCTCGCTCGCGAGAGGCGGCACTCGCTATAGAGGGAAGGAGCCCGCGCGGTTTGTTGCGGTCTCGCCGGGGTGTAATCGCGCGACTTGGCGGACTCGCCAAGTTGGTGCTCGCTTAATAGGGGAGGTCGCGCGGTTTGACTTGGCGGTCTCGTTTTGGTGTTGACTTGTGGTGTCAAGTGAAGTCGTTTGTGGAGTTGGGATTGAGTGGGAACCCATACACATTTCCAACAAGTGGTATCAGAGGGAGGTTGGGACCTTCGGGAGTTTTGAAGTAGGGGAGAGATGGAGTTTGGAGGTGCCGTGGCGGGGCAGGTCCCCAAGTTGAGCAAAACAAACTATGGAAACTGGAGTATACAGATGCGAGTGTTGCTCGCCTCTAAAGAGCTATGGGATGTTGTGGAAGACGGTGTCGAGATGCTTTCTGCCGAAGCAGAAGCTGCGTTGACTAACGCTCAAAGGATGGCGGTTAGAGAAACCAAGAAGAAGGACAAGAAGGCGTTGTTCATCTTGTATCAAGGGGTGGACGAAGCTACGTTTGAGAAGATCTCGGACGCCGAGACTTCAAAGGAAGCTTGGGAGATTTTGCAGCGCTCCATGCAAGGAGTAGACAAGGCCAATAAGGTGAATTTGCAATCCCTTCGAGCACAATATGAGATGGTGCGGATGCAGAGCTCGGAGAAGGTTGGGGACTATGTGACCCGTCTGCGGACGATCACAAATGAGATGAAGAGAAATGGGGAGACGATAGACGAGGTCAGCTTCATGGAGAAGCTCCTGCGTTCTATGTCTAAGAAGTTCCGACACGTGGTGGTGGCCATCGAAGAATCGAAGGACCTCACAGTGATGACGGCGGATGAACTGATAGGTTCGCTACAAGCACATGAGTATCGGATGGTGCAAGATGAGGAGGAGTCGAGTGGCTTGGGGAAAGCACTTCAGACTCAACTCAATTTTGGAGAGAGTTCAAGAAGAGGAGGAGGCCAGCGTGGTCGAGGCTACCAAGGCAGAGGTAGAGGAGGAAGAGGTGGAAGAGACTTTGGAAGAAATCAGTTCAACCAGGGAGCGGTAGAGCAACATCATGGTTGGAGGCAAGATGCAGGAGGTAGAGGAAGAGGCCAAGGCAGAGGTCAAGGCAGAGGACAGGGAAGAGACCAGGGAAGAAGTCAAAGAGGAGGAAGAGATATGTCCCAAACTCAATGTTACAACTGTAATAAGTTCGGACATATGAGTTACGACTGCTGGGCTCCCAGGAAAGGTGGTGAAGCCAACCACTATGCGGAGGCTAGCAACACGGGTGGAGACCCGATGATGTTCCTTACTATCCAAGGCGCTGCAGGAGGGAGGAATGGAGTATGGTACCTAGATACTGGAGCAAGTAACCACATGTGTGGTGATAAGGAGCTATTCACCAGCCTTGAGCCGAATGGAGGAGATGTCAGTTTTGGCGACGCCTCGAAGATCTCTGTGGAAGGAAGAGGAGTGATCGCGGTGACGATGAATGGGAAGGAGGTGCTCATCAACGACGTCTTCTATGTACCGGGCTTAAGGAGTAACATCCTAAGTCTTGGACAGCTGGTGGAGAAGGGCTATCGCGTCCTGTTGAGGGATAACACCTTAGCGATGAAGGATAGCCAAGGAAGAGAGGTGGTAAGAGTGAAGATGGCGACGAACCGCCTCTTCCCTCTAAGTTTGGATGCCAAGGAGACGGCATGTCTTGCGAAGACAGGAGAAGAGGAGGAAGCTTGGCTGTGGCACCACCGGATGGGGCATCTGGGGTTCACAGGCCTGAAGCTGCTGTCTGGATCCAAGATGGTGGAAGGGCTGCCTATGATCACACCTCCTCAAAGGGTCTGTGAGGCATGCACGAAGGGGAAGCAAAGAAGGGAGACATTTGAAGGTGGCAAGTCTCGGAGAGCTACAAGGCAACTGGAGCTAGTCCATTCGGACATTGCTGGTCCGTTTGAGACCACTTCAATAGGTGGAAGCAAATACTACATCACGTTCACCGACGACTTCAGTAGGAAGTGTTGGGTATACTTTCTGAAGGAGAAGGCAGAAGCTCTGGACAAGTTCCAAGAGTTCAAGGTGATGGCTGAGAAGGAAGTTGGGCAACCACTGAAGGTGCTCCGGACAGATAGAGGAGGGGAGTACACCTCTAAGCTGTTTGATGACTACTGCAGAGAATGGGGGATCTCACACCAGCTGACGGCGGCGTACTCGCCTCAACAAAACGGAGTGGCGGAAAGGAAGAACCTAACCATTATGAACATGGCGAGGAGCATGGTGAAGGGCAAAGGGTTGCCAAAGAAGTACTGGGCGGAAGCGGTACAGGTAGCAGTGTACTTGCTAAACCGTTGCCCTACCAAGAGTGTGAAGTTCAAGACGCCGTTTGAGGCTTGGAGTGGCTGGAAGCCAAGTGTGAAGCACCTGAGGGTCTTCGGGTGTGTAGCTTACGCTCACATCCCGGACCAGAGGAGGAGGAAGCTGGACGATAGAAGCGAGAAGTGTATTTTTGTAGGCTACGCTCCTGCGAGCAAGGCTTACAAGTTGTACAACCCGGAGACGGAGAAGGCCATTATCTCACGAGATGTGGTGTTTGAAGAAGGAAGCTGCTGGAGCTGGAATGAGGAGGTGAAGAACACCAAGGGGATGTTCTACGAGGATGATGAAGAAGGTGGAGAAGAGGCTGAAGTGGAGATGAGTGGAGCTGAGCCACCATCACCACCAAGCGGTGGTCCAGGGGGAGCTCTCACCCCTTACTCTAGTGGTGCAAGCACGAGTGGAAGCGGCCCTGGAGAAGCTAGCACCAGTGGGAGCAAGGACTACCGCCCTCAGCCCAGGATGCAGAGGCTGGATGAAATATATGAGGAGACGGCTGCAACCCATAACAACTTTTCTTTATACTGTTTGCTTGCATATGTTGAGCCGTGCTCCTACGATGAAGCTGCGAAGGAGAAAAGCTGGAGGAAGGCGATGGATGCGGAGATCGCCTCCATCAAGAAGAACGATACCTGGAAGCTGGTAGATGCACCTGCAGGCCACAAACCCCTCGGGGTGAAGTGGGTGTATAAGGTGAAGAAAAATAAAGATGGGGGCGTGGAAAAGCACAAGGCGAGGCTAGTCGTGAAGGGCTACCGCCAAGTTCAGGGAGTGAACTATGATGAAGTCTTCGCACCGGTAGCGTGGATAGATACCATCCGGCTGATCATCGCGCTAGCCGCACATCACGGGTGGAAGATAATGCAGATGGACGTGGTCTCTGCTTATTTGAATGGCTACCTGGAGGAGGATGTGTACATCGAGCAGCCTCCAGGGTACGTGGTGAAAGGGCAGGAGAGAAAGGTCTGCAAGCTTGACAAGGCACTCTACGGACTGAAGCAGGGAGCTAGAGCTTGGAACGGCAGGATAGATGCTTACTTACAGAAGCATGGCTATCAGAAGTGCCCCTATGAGTATGCTGTGTACACCAAGGTAGACAAGGATGGAGGCATGATGATTATCTGCTTATACGTGGATGACATAATCTTCACAGGGAACAATGCTGGAATGTATGAAGAGTTCCGGGGTATGATGAAGAGAGAGTTCGAAATGACGGACTTGGGTGAGCTGAACTACTTTCTGGGAGTAGAGGTGCAGCAGAGTGAAGACGGGATCTTCATATCCCAGAAAAAGTATGCTGAGGAGATCCTAAAGAAGTTCAGGATGGAGAACAGCAAGCCTATCTCTACTCCTGCAGATCCAGGGATGAGGCTGAGTAAAGAATCAAAGGAAGGGGCGGTGGACTCCACCTTGTTCAAAAGTTTGGTGGGTAGTCTACGCTACCTGACCTTCACCCGACCAGACATCATGTATGCGGTCGGGGTGGTGAGCAGGCATATGGAGGAGCCAAAGGAAGACCACTTCACGACAGCGAAGAGGATCCTGAGGTACATTAACGGAACGAGAGGTCACGGGCTGAAGTACTCCACCGGAGAGGATCTGAAGCTGGTTGGGTACTCCGATAGTGACTACGGAGGCGATGTGAACGATCGGAAGAGCACTTCCGGATATGCATTCAACATGGGGACGGGGGTGTTCTCTTGGAGCTCAAAGAAGCAGGCAACGATAGCTCTATCGTCCTGCGAGGCTGAGTACATTGCAGCAGCAGCTGGCACCTGCCAAGCCATTTGGCTAAGGAATCTGTTGGAGAGCTTGCAGCATGGAGTGGATGGGCCAACAACAATGTTGGTGGACAACATGTCGGCGATCCAGCTCGCGAAGAACCCTGTGCTGCATGGGAGGAGCAAGCACATCGAGACGAGGTATCATTTCCTCCGTGAACAAGTGGAGCAGAAGACGGTGAAGGTGGTGTATTGCCCAACCGGAGAGCAAGTTGCGGACATCTTCACCAAGGCGTTGAAAGTAGACACGTTCCTAAAGCTCAAAGGCAAACTTGGCATGTGCTGCCAAGTTTGAGGGGGAGTTTGTTGGGTTGACAATTTGACTTGGTCAAAATTGTCAAAGTCTTTATATTAAGTTTTTAATGCCTTTATGAATGGGAGAGAGAGATTGTAATAAATGGGTAGGTGGAGAGTTGTATTTATTAGGAGAGAGAGTTTTTTGGTGTTTTGGTTTTGCCTATAAATAGGCCTTGTGTAGTTCATTTCTTGCTTGCTGAAAGTAGAGAAAAAAATCCTCCCATCTTGTTTGAGTTTGTGAGAGAGAGCGCTGCAGCGCAAAGGGAGTTTTGGAAGCGGCTTTGCCGAGCGGGTAGAGGGGCAAGCCGGGCGAGTTGTTTCTAACCGGGCGACTAGAAGTAGAGGCCGCGCGGTCTGGTGAGCGCGCAGCGAGTGAGAGCCCGCGAGCTTTGTGTGACTCGCGTGTCAAGTGATCTCGGCAGGGGGAGCTCGCAGAGCGGGTGGAGCTCTCGCAGGTGGAGCTCGCGCGGGTGCAGGTCGCAAGTTGGGCGGTCAAGCTGCGAGTGGGGTGCAGGCTCGCCTGGTGTTTTAGGCGCGAGGTGGTGATGGAGATCTCGCTGGGTTGAGCTCGCGAGTGGTGGCGGGAGCTCGCTCGCGAGAGGCGGCACTCGCTATAGAGGGAAGGAGCCCGCGCGGTTTGTTGCGGTCTCGCCGGGGTGTAATCGCGCGACTTGGCGGACTCGCCAAGTTGGTGCTCGCTTAATAGGGGAGGTCGCGCGGTTTGACTTGGCGGTCTCGTTTTGGTGTTGACTTGTGGTGTCAAGTGAAGTCGTTTGTGGAGTTGGGATTGAGTGGGAACCCATACACGTTTCCAACAATACCTTTGCAGAGAAGGAGCGCACGAGACTGGGTCTTGGGGGTGGCAGTCGAGGGGGGATGCGACGGAATGATGGTGGCGTGCGAAGAGGAGAAAGAAGGGCGTCACTTGGCTGGCGGGAGTTGCTTTCAGCAGGATTAATTGCAGGACAGGCGGTAAGCTTGCAGGCCAGGCGGGAGAAAGGAGGAAGGGCGAATGACGGCACTTATTTATTATATAAGTAAGAATATATAAGTTTTATAAAATAAGTAATAATATATAAGTAATATCAAAAGACCAAAAGGTTATAAAAATAAGAAGGAAAAGTATAAAAAGTAAGGGTTTTTAGGGAATAAAATGTTACACCATGGGGGTTGGAGCTCTTCCTGTTGGGAATATTGCCCTCAATGTTCCTTAGACTTGATTTGAAGAGATATCACCCACAATACTAAGAGCATAACTGTATTTGATACTGTTCAAGTTCAGTATGTGCAGGATGTTACTTAGAACAAGGTTGGACAGGTGGACACAAAGATAGATACAGGACATGCAGAAATTTGCCTAAGTCCGCAGACATTGTGTGAAGAAAGCTCACGCCAGGTGCAGAAATTCGGTTAAGTCCACAAGCGTTGAGTGAAGTCAACTCACTCAGCGCCAGATGCAAGGGAAGATGCTGGATAGGCTGGAAATCGCCTAAGTCCACATGCGTTGAGTGAAGTCTATTCAGTCAATGCTAGGTAAGTAAAATCGTTGAGTATAACTTAGATAGTCTAAGCCTAACTATTGGCTAGACAGAAAAGTGGCTGTCTACAGACGTTGAGTGTAGTCTACTCACTCAACGTCATACAGCTAAAAGCTGTGAGTATTGCTCAACCTGTCAGGTCCTAAGAAGAAACAGGTAGAAAGAGGTTAAGTCCACAGATGTTGAGTGTAGTCTATTCACTCAACGCCATATAGCTAAAAAGCTGTGAGACAGGCTAAGACAATAAAATCCTAAGAAGAAACAGACAGAGATGTGGCTAAGTCCACAGGTGTTGAGTGAGGTCTACTCACTCAACACCATACATCATAAATCGTTGAGTATAGCTCAGACAGTCAACGCCATAGAAAATCTGTGTAGATATTTGACTAAGTGCACAGGCGTTGAGTGAAGCTTACTCAACGTCATGTGATAAAAATCATTGACTGAACCTTAGTTAGTCAGAGACTGTGATCTCATAGAACTTTGGCTAAGTCCAAATGCGTTGAGTGAAACTTACTCACTCAATGCCAAGTGACTAAAATAAAATCTAAGTGATATGACATTGAGTGAAGCATACTCACTCGATGCCAAGTGACAGAACTCCAATTAAGCAATTTGGCGTTGAGTGAAGCTCAATCACTCAACGCCTAGAGACAGAGAAATTTTTCTAAGTATTTTGTCATTGAGTGAAGGTTGCTCATTCAACGCCTAATGACAGAGAAATGTTTCTAAGTGTTTTGACATTGAGTGAAGGTTGTTCACTCAACGCCCAATGACAGAAAAACTTTCTAAGTGTTTTGACATTGAGTGAAGGTTGCTCACTCAATACCTAGTGACAGATTGATTGGCTAAGACCAAAAGCGTTGAGTGAAGCTTGTTCACTCAATGACAGAGATAGATAGAAATCTGTCTAAGTGTTTTGGCGTTAAGTGATGCTTACTCACTCAACACCTATACTAATGATGCTTGATTTTGGCTAAGTCCACAGATGGTGATGTCAGCAAAGTCAAGTTAACAAAATTAAAATTAGTTGCGGGAAGATTGCAATACGCGACAAACGGCGTTGTAGGCCTTCAGTAGAACTCTTAGCTGCTAAAGTAAATATACAACTGTCAATCTCAGTGGGGCACACAGGTCAAAATAGTCGTTGATCGGCGGAATAGAAAAGGAAGAGATGAGATTAAAGAAAGTAACTTTTGGGAAAATGGTCTGAACTTCATCTTCCTCCTCAACCATTGTTGCTGAGCTTTGGAGAATAAGTTCAAACTTCATATATAAGAGTTCTAAGAGATACTTAGTGCCATTATCATCTACACTAGAGAGATCAGAGATATTCTCTGAGGAAGAAGAAGCAGCTAAGGCCTAAGGCAAGCTACAACTAATCTGAAAGCCACAAAGAGATAGTTGTTGTGATATATTCCTTCAACAGCAGGATCAAAGAAAATCTATGAGTAAAAAGAAGTAGTTGGCTATTACCCAAGCTGCAGCAACAGAAAGATAATCAATTTATTGTTGCCATCTCCATCATCAATAGTAGTTCAGAGTAAATCTCTGAGAGAGAAGGTGCAGTAAAGGATTACCCTTGTTGCAGCCACTTCATAGTTCCAGCTATAATGTTCTGAAGAATATTTTTTGGAGGCTGTGAATAAGAAGTTAGAGCTGAATCTCCTCAGCTCAGGAAATAAAGAAGAATCAGAGGAGTTGTCTGCAAGTTGCTTCCAGCTCAAGACTCTTGTTGCTGTGAAGAAGTTAGGGATGGGATTCTCTCAACTCAGGTAGCAGCAACTAACTGCAGTTACTTCTCAGTTCCACCAGGAACACTTTCTGGTGCTGAGAAGAATTAGATAGGGCTGAGTATACCTTAGTTCATGTAGCAGTAGACTCTGGGATTATTTCACTGGAGTCAAAGTTGGGCTGAGTTTATCTCAGTCCAAAAAGATTGGCACAAAGAAATATCTCTTGTATCAAGACCAACTCATCAACCCACTTCCACCCTGTAGGATCCATTTGGATCTGAGTGGTAGGAGCAAATTTGCTTTGAGGTACGATACAAGTTTGGATTTGAGTTTTAGGGCTGTTTAGCCAGAGTGTAGGATCTGAGTGCAGATCTAAGAATAGGATTCTGTTGAAAATCTGAGGTAGGTGATCAGTTGATCACTGAGAGTAGGATCTAGTTTGGATCTGTGATAGGACCTTTGGGTCTGAGGTAGGAGAATCATTCTCTCTAAGTGTATGACACTTGTGCCTGAGTTGTAGGATCCTTTGTATTTGAGGTATGGCCTTTTTTCTTGAGTTGTAGGAGAGGCATTCTCTCTGAGGTAGGATCCTTTGTGGATCTAAGGTAGGGTTGTCCTCCCAACCTGAGTTATAGGGCCTTTGGGCCTGAGGTAGGTGATCTTTGGATCACTGAGTTGTAGGGTCTTATGCCTGAGCTGTAGGTCTTAGAGGAGATTGAGTGGTCCTGCAGGATCATGTCATAAGCTTTTAGGAATCGAGATTAGAGACGTGTCTTGTATAACCATAAGTTAGAAAGGTAGGAGGGAAAGTTGATGTACCCATAATATGGGGAACCACTATATATTCTGTGTGTGCTTCTTTGTTGCAGGTGTGTGTCTTGAAAGCTTAACTACTAACTAACAAAACACCTTAAATAAAGTAAAATCAAATATACTCTCAAGTAACTAAGAAACCTATTCACCCCCCTCTAGGTGATTTAGTTATCCTTGAAAACAAAGACTTTCAAGTGGTATCCGAGGGAGATTATCCAAAAAATATTTAACAGTCTGAGTATACCTCAAAGGATAGATAAAAAGTTTGCACTTATGGGGTCAAAAAAGAACCATAAGGAGTGGAGCTAAATGGAGCCTCAAGTCTACAAAAAGGAGAACATTGGGACATGGAAAGAAAGGATTAGGCAGATCATGGAAGCCATTGATCCTAGAGTCTTTGCAATAGTTTAAGAAGGACCTTTCATCCACTTGAAGGTCCCTGTCATAAATGCAGAAGTTCAGACTCCAAAGAGTTATGCTGAAATGACTGAAGATGAAGTCATCTTGGCAACTATGGACAAGAGGGAACAACACATCTTGGTAAGTTCCATGGATGACTCTACCTTCCAGATCTTGGTCCACTACAAGACTGCCAAAGAAATGTGAGACACCTTGATTGTCCACGTGGAAGGCAAAGATGAGGATGATAAGGAAGAAGATGTCATTAACCCATCAAATGGTGTCTATCTAGATGCTAGTCTAAATATCAGTGCCCCTCTATCACATCAATAAAGTGATTCAGAGGAGGATGATGAAGAAGAAGATGACTGCAGATCTTATGCGCTAATAGCCATGATAGAAGAAGAAGAATCCTGCCAGGATCAGCCTGATTCAGATTAGGTACAATCTCTGTCTAGTTCTTCTTATTGCTCAGGTCATGAGACCAGTCCAGATTTTGATGCATCCTCATCCAGTGATGAAGATGACTTTGAATTTGAGGTAGATGTCAATCAATTGATTGATAAGTATGGTAAAATGTTGGATGCTTTGAGAATAAGCAAGAAGTTGGCCAAGATGCAGGATGAGGAGATTATCTCTCTACAGCTAGCTGTTGTCCAGTAGTATGAGACAACATCCCTGCTGGATCAAAAAGTGAGAGAACTCAGCCAACTGAAGGCCATCTCAATCATCTAAATTGAGACCACAAGCTATAAGAACATGATCATTTTGGATATTGAATAGGAGCTGTTGGGTATTGTATCCACAATCACCTGGATTTGAGGAAGCCACCTGTCAAGCTAAGATGAATTCACAATGTATTTGATGAAACATCTTAAGTTGTACTTGCAGCTCCTCCACGCTAACTGCACACCAATGTCAGGGTGCAGTAGGTCAATATACACGGGTCTGCACGACGTAATCCCTCGTTGAGCAGATCAGTGTGTTGGCCTACGTGTACTCTCTCTATTGGAGTGCACTTACTTTCAAGTACATGGCCATGTTTATGCAAGAGAAGACAAGGAGCAAGGATGGGTCAAGGAGCAGCTCTTGAGTGGAATGACGGAAATCCATCTAAGTAAAAGTCGACGAGAATCACCAAGTGATTCTCGCCGATTCGGCGAGAATCACTAGTGATTCTCGCCGAATCGTCGAGAATCATTAGTGATTCTCGCCGAATCGTCGAGAATCATTAGTGATTCTCGCCGACTCCTTCCGGCTACCTTAAAATGGTGCCAAGTGAGATTCGGCGAGAATCACTAATGATTCTCGCCGAACCCGTCGCTGAGCAGGTCATGAATACCAAGTGAAAATCGTTGAGAGTTAACAAGGGAATCGTCGAGAATCACTAGTGATTCTCGACGAATCGTCGAGAATCGTTAACTGATTCTCGCCGATTCGTCGAGAATCACCAACGATTCTCGACGAATTTTACTTGTCGTTTCCTCTGGATGCTGCTGGACCGGATTCTACCGCTGGACTAGTTTGAACCGGATTTCGGGTTTCTACTTGTGGGACCCACAACGGTCATATTGTATGGGTCTTCAATGTATAGATACATGGGTATTTTTGAACAGTGACAGAGTGAAGGAAAACAGACATACGCGAGCACGGACAAACCCTAGATCCCGGCTTCCGCTCCGTCGCCGCCGCCACCGCTCGTGATAAGTTGGTCGCCGTTGTTGATCGCTTCTCTTCCCGATCTCCGGCGACAGAAGCTTAGCAAAGCTCTGAGTCTCACGTGTCTATCCGGAGATCTCTTGTCTCTCGATTTGTTGACCGGGAAAAACTCCCCCGTCCGAATCGATCGAGACGACTGATCCTAGAGTGACCATTGGTAGACCTAGCTTGCTTCGCAACGAAGATTGGATCTCTATTTTCAGCAGCCGCTCATCATCATAGCCGCCGATCCCGAAGCTAGCCGCCGCTCGTGTTGCCGCTGCCGGTTCCGGGGAGATCCTCTCCAAGAGAGACCAAGGTTGTAGACTCTTCGTTGACTTCACGAACACGTAGTCGAACGAAGAGGAACACCGTAGTCTCCAAACGAAGTTTGTATCTCGTGTACATTCTATATTTACTTTTGTTGTAAAGGAACGATTATTCCGTGTTGTAAGGGTTGGGTGCAACCCGTTTTGTGGGAGTGTTGACTCCTACGTGTGGAAGGGTTCCTTCCGTTAGTGCTGGGATTGGATTTCAATCCTGTTGGAGAAGAGACCGAGTCGTCCCTTGTTGGGAGATAGGTCGAAGGGGGAAAGTGGATGTACCCAAGTCGGGGAACCACTATAAATTGCCTGTGTATTCTGTGTGCTGTGTTTTTTATTTTTATTGTGCAGGTACATTCGTAAATTCCGCAAAAGCGCGACACGTCACCTATTCCCCCCCCTATAGGTGCACATAGTTGACACTAGGTGGACTTTCAAGTGGTATCAGAGGGAGGTTGCTCTTCAAAAAGGTTAACACCTTGAGTAGAATCCTGCCACCAGTGTCAGAAGCATGGATCTGGATTATGAGATACCGCCACTCAAACTCCCCGCATGCACAAAGGATTATTATCCCATCTGGAGAATGAGAGTGTCATTTCACCTTGATGCCATCGATCCTCGAGCATCCTTCATCCTGGAAGAGAGTCCGTTTATTCCCATGAAGACCTCCGACTCTGGGATTCAAGTGCCCATGGGCATTGCTGAGATGTCAGAGACGGAACTATCACTATTTCACTTGGACGAGAGGATTCGTCAAATTATTATGGATATCTGGTCTGGAGCCTCTCGCTCTAGATTGGAAAAATGTAGGACGGCTAAATCCATGTGGGTGATGATATCAGAGTTGATGGGGGAGTCAGAGAAAGCTGGAATATGTTGTCAACCAGACGAGGAAGCCTATGTGGGGGTCCTCACCTCTGAAGATGAAGGCAAGCATCACTCGGACAACATCAGAGCTCCAGTGTCCGTATCATAGACTGACGAGACCAGTGAGGAAAGCAGCTCTGACGAGGATGAAACTATGGTCACTGATTCTAATGACAATAACACAGATGAGCAGGTAACATCTTCATCCTACCCCATATCTTTTGACCTTTCTGAAGACAGAAACTGCTCTCCTCCATAAAATTCTGATTCCCTGAAGAGAGCCTTTCAGGAAAGCAACCTACTTGCTGAGGAGCAAGCTCGAGAGATTGCTCGACTAAAGATCTTGTTGGTTCTCCAATTGGCGTCCAACAAGGCCAAGGACTCTAAGATCTCAGCTCTAGAGAGTAGTCTGGAGAATGAGAAAAGAATAGTATCAAACTTCTCCACTTCTCCAAGGTTGATGCCATTAAGAGAAAGCAAGAAAACGGGTGGATCTCCCGGATTATCAATTCGTGGAGAAATGGGGAAACGGTATTCCGACCCCCCACTCCAAGCAGGAAGGCAACTTATCATGCCTTCAGGTATGACCACAGGCATAGTCGTGGTCACTGCAAGGGTGATCTGTCCCCATGTGGAGACACCCGGAGTGCAAGGGCCGGCGTGGCCACCCACAAGAGAATACCTAAGGCTCATTCTGAGCCCTTTGTATTCACTGTCACTGCCTCAACACAGTGTGGATCTGCATGTCCCAGCTCACAGAAGACTTCTCACCACTCGAGGACACGGGATAGAGAGGATAGAAGTCATGATGTCAGGCTCCATGGGGCCTCAGTAAGGGAGATGCCTGAAAGAATGGCACCACCTTCCCGGCCTCATAACGCTCACAACATGCACTTTTTCCACCCTTCCACGTGTCACAATGGAAGAGGAATTTTTGTGACAAGATCACGCCCTATCCCGTTTAGACCTAGGACCATGACTACATCAGTCACTAGATCAGGTCGGAAACGGCGATACAACATTCACCCATGTTGGTGCTGCGGCAAAGTGGGGCACTTTGCCATTGATTGTTGGCACAACCCCTTTGTGCCTACGGCAAGGGCTTATCCACATTCTCGGGACAGAGGTAGTCTTCCAGACAGGTTTTCTGAAGGAAGGCAGTTGCGTGCTTATGCTAACAGGAACCTAGGACCCAATATGATTTGGGTTCCTAAGGTAAAGTAATTCTTTCTTGCAGGGTAGTCTAGGTTCCCGTGAATATGATGGGAACTATATAGTAGGTGGCTCAAGACTAAATTGGAACAATCGTCTGCAATAACAGATGTGATATCAATTTGAGTATACTCAAATTGAGCTTCTGATATGTTCTACCTGAGAGACTAAAACGATGACTCTCAAAATCCCAGGTACTCATGATCAGTTTCAAGACTTGAGTCGTTTTCAATTGACAATTACCTATATATATATATATATATCCTTATATACAAATACATCTTTGTATATTAGTGTATGTATGCACATCTGAGGATAGGTTAACTCGATACATGCAACCCTTTATACATCAATAAAAAGTTAACGAAGATATGTCATTGTGAATCTCGACAACTCACAATTGACATCAAGAAGAGTTTGGAGAAGCCTCGCTCAAATCCAAATAGATTGTCTTTACAATAAATATGTATTTATCGTTCTTATATTGACTTGACATCAGAAGAATTCGAAAATGCTGCAATGCTTCCTAACGTGAAAATTCCTAGTTAAGTTAGAAACCATTCAATTTCGACTTAGACAAATCCCGCCGACCCTTTATATACGAAGAATCCCGCCGAATCCCGCCGAAGGAGCTCGCCGACCGTTCAACTTCCTTAAGTATCCCGCCGAAGGAGCAAGCCACACGAATCCCGCCGACCTTCGCAGAAATCATGCCAAGTCACAAGGTTTCTTCCACCGACCCGCAGGAAGCTCGTCGCACCGCCTACGCCAAATCCCGTCGACTCACGCCGACTCTTCCCATTCCCACCGACTCGCGGAAGCACGCCAAACCTCGCCGACTCTCCTCCGCTGGACACTCGCCGAGGGGCAACTAACCGCCGCAAGGGACACTTACCGGAAGGACAACTCGCCGACTCCTGCTGGAAAGCTCGCCAAATCCGTCTCCATCAAAGGTCTCCCGCAAGAATCCCGCCGAAGCTTTCACCGACGAACTCTTCAAGTTTCGATTCTTCTCCACTCGAACTAACTCACCGTCTACATCGCTAGGTATCTCCTCACCCGCACTTGGGCTTGATCACTTGTATCACTTCCTTGTTGATTTTTTTTTAAGCGTAGAAGAGGGCTTCTCTCTCTAGATCTGCAATGGCTCCAAGGACAACTGCTGGGTTGGTCTCTGGTTGCGAGCTTGTTCGAACTGGGTTTTCTCACGCCTCGGACGAATTCCGCAACATCATTCTGATGCTAGAAGAGGCTGGGCTAACCTTCGTCCTGGAGCACCCTTGCAAAATCCTGGACAAAGAGGTGCTGGAGTTCTTCGCCACCGCAAGACTCCGAAATGGCGACTCACTAATCAAAAGCAAGGTGGCTGGGGCAAAGGTCAAGCTGTCTGCCAGCAAGCTGACTCGCTACCTGCAGCTTTCTAGCTCGGAGCATGAGGACTATCTGGAGGACGAGGACAAAACTAGAACTCTCCTATTCTGCGGTCTCCCACGAGGAACTCGGTCAATAAAGAGAAAGAATATGAATGAAGAAGGGAAGCTCCTGTCTGATATTATTGGAAAGGTGCTCATCTGCAAGCCGGGCTCTCATGACCATATCTCAGGAGATATGTTCAAGATCCTGATAGCTGTTGTCTGCCGTAAGAGGTTCAACTGGGGGGAGTTGCTGTTCGAGAAGATCAAGGACACCTTGGGCACTCCGAGTTTTGGCCGCATCATAAGTCTATATCTAAACCAGCTAAATGGAGACAAGTTTGACACGAGCAAAGGTGTCCCCCTCCACTACTTGAAGAAGATGGACACAAGTGTGTTTGATCGATGGGAGAGGCGTATTGGGCAGACTGCAGTGGAAGAGCAACAGGGAGTATCTACAGCAGTAACCCCCGGTGAAATTCCTGATACCCTGACTGCAGGAATCGAGGGGGAGCCTCTACCCTCACATACTGATGTAGTATCTGACATCTCCCAGCTGGCCAGAGATGCTGTGGCAGATCTACACGAAGAAAGTGAACCTGAGCTGGAGCATGGGGAGGCCCCGAACCAAAACGAGCAAGGAGCCGAAGCTACTGGAATGGAGACTGCTGACAACGAGTTGGAAGATGCTGCTGATATAGATGATTTCTTGGATGATGACAGAGAGGAAGATGGGAATGAGGGACATGAAGTATTTGAGGCTCCGGATCCTGTTGAACCTCCATCTGACAAGCCTGCACCAGTGGAGGGGGAGACTGAAACATCTAAAGAGGCCGCCAGCATTCCTCCATTAGAGACTGTGATTGTATCCAGCTCTACAGATGCGTCTGCTGAAGAGCAAGGCCAAGAAGTGCCTCTGACTATTCCGTTACGAGATGAGCTAGCCACTCACACTGTCAATGTCGTTCAGGGTATAGTGAATGAACTTAAAGCCTCTTTTGATAAAGCTCAGAAAACACTGCTGAAAAGAATCAAGACATCTGAAAATCTCATGCTCAAGAATATGGTGGAGATCAACCATAAACTTGACGTGATGGACAAGAAATTTGAAGAAAAGTATACCGCGGCCGGCGAAGCTGTCATACTCCTTATGGCCGGATTGAAAAAGAACACTGATACTCTTGCGGTCGTAAATCAAAATGCACATGTTGTCTCCAACAACATTCAAAAGTTTGACGGTAATATGGTCACTCTCAACGCCAATCAGCAGGCCTTGGTCTCTGAATTCTCCAAGACCACGAAGCATATTGATGACTCCCTACATTCCTATGCCAACTTCATAGTTGTAGAAGCCAAAAAGGAGGAGAAAGAGTATCTAGCTAAGATGGCTGAGCTCCGAGAAGTCATGATCCTAAACTTCGAACAGTCAAACAAGTACGTCTATGACAGCTGCCGGTGGATGCTCCACCAGGCGTTAGGCATCCCCTTGGCTGAAAATCCTGCAGATATTCATCCTCCTGAGACATCTATGGCCGCTGAGGGAGTAAGTGCTGCTGAGGGAATAAGTGCAAGTGCTGCAGATGTTCCCATAAGTGAAGCTGATGCTAGGGCTCTCTCCAAAGCTAAACTGAGGAGCATGTTTGATCAAGAGGCCCTAGCAAAAGCCAAGGCCAAGAGAAAAGCTCAGGAAGGGACCTCCAAGGAGACACTAGCTGAAAAGAGGATCAGAATGAGTGAGGAGGACGTACAAAACGAAAAATGGAGTCCAATTTCAAGGAACATCATCTTAGACACCTTCTGGCTACAAGAAAGAGGAGAGATCAATCGAAACGAAGTATATAGCCAGTATGAATGGGAAACGCACAAAACATTTGAAGCGAAACACAACATCTTTTTCAGAAACAACAAGGATGCAGATAAAGTTCCTCCTCCTAGGTATTACCCGAAGCCCAAAGAATACATGGAGAGGCAAAGCAAGAAGTACTTGGCTCAAAATCTTAAGGGTGACTTAGCTAAGGAAAAATAGTCAATAACTTATAGCTTGTCACTTTGTCTTAAGAACATTTAATGATTATTGTTATCATATGAACAATTCTGAGATTATATGTGTATATATATATATTGGCATATATATTTGAATTTGTGAATGACTCAAGTCCTGATCTGGTTGCATATATTCTCTTGTGCTGCATGTTTAATTTCTGAATGCTATGTTTATTATTTGATAGGTGTTATTCATCTTAGCTAGTAGGGTTTTGGCTTCGTCAAATAGGGGGAGATTGTTGGGTATTGTATCCACAATTACCTGGATTTGAGGAAGCCACCTGTCAAGCTAAGATGAATTCACAATGTATTTGATGAAACATCTTAAGTTGTACTTGCAGCTCCTCCACGCTAAGTGCACACCAATGTCAGGGTGCAGTAGGTCAATATACACGGGTCTGCACGACGTAATCCCTCGTTGAGCAGATCAGTGTGTTGGCCTACGTGTACTCTCTCTATTGGAGTGCACTTACTTTCAAGTACAGGGCCATGTTTATGCAAGAGAAGACAAGGAGCAAGGATTTGTCAAGGAGCAGCTCTTGAGTGGAATGACGGAAATCCGTCTAAGTAAAAGTCGACGAGAATCACCAAGTGATTCTCGCCGATTCGGCGAGAATCACTAGCGATTCTCGCCGAATCGTCAAGAATCACTAGTGATTCTCGTCGACTCCTTCCGGCTACCTTAAAATGGTGCCAAGTGAGATTCGGCGAGAATCACTAATGATTCTCGCCGAACCCGTCGCTGAGCAGGTCATGAATACCAAGTGAAAATCGTTGAGAATCAACAAGGAAATCGTCGAGAATCACTAGTGATTCTCGACGAATCGTCGAGAATCGTTAACTGATTCTCACCGATTCGTCGAGAATCACCAACGATTCTCGACGAATTTTACTTGTCGTTTCCTCTGGATGCTGCTGGACCGGATTCTACCGCTGGACTAGTTTGAACCGGATTTCGGGTTTCTACTTGTGGGACCCACAACGGTCATATTGTATGGGTCTTCAATGTATAAATACATGGGTATTTTTGAACAGTGACAGAGCGAAGGAAACCAGACATACGCGAGCACGGACAAACCCTAGATCCCGGCTTCCGCTCCGTCGCCGCCGCCACCGCTCGTGATAAGTTGGTCGCCGCTGTTGATCGCTTCTCTTCCCGATCTCTGGCGATAGAAGCTTAGCAAAGCTCTGAGTCTCACGTGTCTATCCGGAGATCTCTTGTCTCTCGATTTGTTGACCGGGAAAAACTCCCCCGTCCGAATCGATCGAGACGACTGATCCTAGAGTGACCGTTGGTAGACCTAGCTTGCTTCGCAACGAAGATTGGATCTCTATTTTCAGCAGCCGCTCATCATCATAGCCGCCGATCCCGAAGCTAGCCGCCGCTCGTGTTGCCGCCGCCGGTTCCGGGGAGATCCTCTCCAAGAGAGACCAAGGTTGTAGACTCTTCGTTGACTTCACGAACACGTAGTCGAACGAAGAGGAACACCGTAGTCTCCAAACGAAGTTTGTATCTCGTGTATATTCTATATTTACTTTTGTTGTAAAGGAACGATTGTTCCGTGTTGTAAGGGTTGGGTGCAACCCGTTTTGTGGGAGTGTTGACTCCTACGTGTGGAAGGGTTCCTTCCGTTAGTGCTGGGATTGGATTTCAATCCTGTTGGAGAAGAGACCGAGTCGTCCCTTGTTGGGAGATAGGTCGAAGGGGGAAAGTGGATGTACCCAAGTCGGGGAACCACTATAAATTGACTGTGTATTCTGTGTGCTGTGCTGTTTTTTTTGTGCAGGTACATTCGTAAATTCCGCAAAAGCGCGTCACGTCACCTATCCCCCCCCTATAGGTGCACATAGTTGACACTAGGTGGACTTTCAGTGTATCAGAGGGAGGTTGCTCTTCAAAAAGGTTAACACCTTGAGTAGAATCCTGCCACCAGTGTCAGAAGCATGGATCTGGATTATGAGATACCGCCACTCAAACTCCCCGCATGCACAAAGGATTATTATCCCATCTGGAGAATGAGAGTGTCATTTCACCTTGATGCCATCGATCCTCGAGCATCCTTCATCCTGGAAGAGGGTCCGTTTATTCCCATGAAGACCTCCGACTCTGGGATTCAAGTGCCCATGGGCATTGCTGAGATGTCAGAGACGGAACTATCACTATTTCACTTGGACGAGAGGATTCGTCAAATTATTATGGATATCTGGTCTGGAGCCTCTCGCTCTAGATTGGAAAAATGTAGGACGGCTAAATCCATGTGGGTGATGATATCAGAGTTGATGGGGGAGTCAGAGAAAGCTGAATATGTTGTCAACCAGACGAGGAAGGCCTATGTGGGGGTCCTCACCTCTGAAGATGAAGGCAAGCATCACTCGGACAACATCAGAGCTCCAGTGTCCGTATCATAGACTGACGAGACCAGTGAGGAAAGCAGCTCTGACGAGGATGAAACTATGGTCACTGATTCTAATGACAATAACACAGATGAGCAGGTAACATCTTCATCCTACCCATATCTTTTGACCTTTCTGAAGACAGAAACTGCTCTCCTCCATAAAATTCTGATTCCCTGAAGAGAGCCTTTCAGGAAAGCAACCTACTTGCTGAGGAGCAAGCTCGAGAGATTGCTCGACTAAAGATCTTGTTGGTTCTCCAATTGGCGTCCAACAAGGCCAAGGACTCTAAGATCTCAGCTCTAGAGAGTAGTCTGAAGAATGAGAAAAGAATAGTATCAACTTCTCCAAGGTTGATGCCATTAAGAGAAAGCAAGAAAACGGGTGGATCTCCCGGATTATCAATTCGTGGAGAAAGGGGGAAACAGTATTCCGACCCCCACTCCAAGCAGGAAGGCAACTTATCATGCCTTCAGGTATGACCACAGGCATAGTCGTGGTCACTGCAAGGGTGATCTGTCCCCATGTGGAGACACCGGAGTGCAAGGGCCGGCGTGGCCACCCACGAGAGAATACATAAGGCTCATTCTGAGCCCTTTGTATTCACTGTCACTGCCTCAACACAGTGTGGATCTGCATGTCCCAGCTCACAGAAGACTTCTCACCACTCGAGGACACGGATAGAGAGGATAGAAGTCATGATGTCAGGCTCCATGGGGCCTCAGTAAGGGAGATGCCTGAAAGAATGGCACCACCTTCCCGGCCTCATAACGCTCACAACATGCACTTTTTCCACCCTTCCACGTGTCACAATGGAAGAGGAATTTTTGTGACAAGATCACGCCCTATCCCGTTTAGACCTAGGACCATGACTACATCAGTCACTAGATCAGGTCGGAAACGGCGATACAACATTCACCCATGTTGGTGCTGCGGCAAAGTGGGGCACTTTGCATTGATTGTTGGCACAACCCCTTTGTGCCTACGGCAAGGGCTTATCCACATTCTCGGGACAGAGGTAGTCTTCCAGACAGGTTTTCTGAAGGAAGGCAGTTGCGTGCTTATGCTAACAGGAACCTAGGACCCAATATGATTTGGGTTCTAAGGTAAAGTAATTCTTTCTTGCAGGGTAGTCTAGGTTCCCGTGAATATGATGGAGAACTATATAGTAGGTGGCTCAAGACTAAATTGGAACAATCGTCTGCAATAACAGATGTGATATCAATTTGAGTATACTCAAATTGAGCTTCTGATATGTTCTACCTGAGAGACTAAAACGATGACTCTCAAAATCCCAGGTACTCATGATCAGTTTCAAGACTTGAGTCGTTTTCAATTGACAATTACCTATTATATAATATATATCCTTATATACAAATACATCTTTGTATATTAGTGTATGTATGCACATCTGAGGATAGGTTAACTCGATACATGCAACCCTTATACATCAATAAAAAGTTAACGAAGATATGTCATGTGAATCTCGACAACTCACAATTGACATCAAGAAGAGTTTGGAGAAGCCTCGCTCAAATCCAAATAGATTGTCTTTACAATAAATATGTATTTATCGTTCTTATATTGACTTGACATCAGAAGAATTCGAAAATGCTGCAATGCTTCCTAACGTGAAAATTCCTAGTTAAGAAACCATTCAATTTCGACTTAGACAAATCCCGCCGACCTTTATATACGAAGAATCCCGCCGAATCCCGCCGAAGGAGCTCGCCGACCGTTCAACTTCCTTAAGTATCCCGCCGAAGGAGCAAGCCACACGAATCCCGCTCCGACCTTCGCAGAAATCACGCCAAGTCACAAGGTTTCTTCCACCGACCCGCAGGAAGCTCGTCGCACCGCCTACGCCAAATCCCGTCGACTCACGCCGACTCTTCCCATTCCCACCGACTCGCGAAGCACGCCAAACCTCGCCGACTCTCCTCCGCTGGACACTCGCCGAGGGGCAAACTAACCGCCGCAAGGGACACTTACCGGAAGGACAACTCGCCGACTCCTGCTGGAAAGCTCGCCAAATCCGTCTCCATCAAAGGTCTCCCGCAAGAATCCCGCCGAAGCTTTCACCGACGAACTCTTCAAGTTTCGATTCTTCTCCACTCGAACTAACTCACCGTCTACATCGCTAGGTATCTCCTCACCGCACTTGGGCTTGATCACTTGTATCACTTCCTTGTGATTTTTTTTAAGCGTAGAAGAGGGCTTCTCTCTCTAGATCTGCAATGGCTCCAAGGACAACTGCTGGGTTGGTCTCTGGTTGCGAGCTTGTTCGAACTGGGTTTTCCACGCCTCGGACGAATTCCGCAACATCATTCTGATGCTAGAAGAGGGGCTAACCTTCGTCCTGGAGCACCCTTGCAAAATCCTGGACAAAGAGGTGCTGGAGTTCTTCGCCACCGCAAGACTCCGAAATGGCGACTCACTAATCAAAAGCAAGGTGGCTGGGGCAAAGGTCAAGCTGTCTGCCAGCAAGCTGACTCGCTACCTGCAGCTTTCTAGCTCGGAGCATGAGGACTATCTGGAGGCGAGGACAAAACTAGAACTCTCCTATTCTGCGGTCTCCCACGAGGAACTCAGTCAATAAGAGAAGAATATGAATGAAGAAGGGAAGCTCCTGTCTGATATTATTGGAAAGTGCTCATCTGCAAGCCGGGCTCTCATGACCATATCTAAGAGATATGTTCAAGATCCTGATAGCTGTTGTCTGCCGTAAGAGGTTCAACTGGGGGGAGTTGCTGTTCGAGAAGATCAAGGACACCTTGGGCACTCCGAGTTTTGGCCGCATCATAAGTCTATATCTAAACCAGCTAAATGGAGACAAGTTTGACACGAGCAAAGGTGTCCCCCTCCACTACTTGAAGAAGATGGACACAAGTGTGTTTGATCGATGGGAGAGGCGTATTGGGCAGACTGCAGTGGAAGAGCAACAGGGAGTATCTACAGCAGTAACCCCGGTGAAATTCCTGATACCCTGACTGCAAGAATCGAGGGGGAGCCTCTACCCTCACATACTGATGTAGTATCTGACATCTCCCAGCTGGCCAGAGATGCTGTGGCAGATCTACACGAAGAAAGTGAACCTGAGCTGGAGCATGGGGAGGCCCGAACCAAACGAGCAAGGAGCCGAAGCTACTGGAATGGAGACTGCTGACAACGAGTTGGAAGATGCTGCTGATATATAGATGATTTCTTGGATGATGACAGAGAGGAAGATGGGAATGAGGGACATGAAGTATTTGAGGCTCCGGATCCTGTTGAACCTCCATCTGACAAGCCTGCACCAGTGGAGGGGGAGACTGAAACATCTAAAGAGGCCGCCAGCATTCCTCCATTAGAGACTGTGATTGTATCCAGCTCTACAGATGCGTCTGCTGAAGAGCAAGGCCAAGAAGTGCCCCTGATATCCGTTACGAGATGAGCTAGCCACTCACACTGTCAATGTCGTTCAGGGTATAGTGAATGAACTTAAAGCCTCTTTTGATAAAGCTCAGAAAACACTGCTGAAAAGAATCAAGACATCTGAAAATCTCATGCTCAAGAATATGGTGGAGATCAACCATAAACTTGACGTGATGGACAAGAAATTTGAAGAAAAGTATACCGCGGCCGGCGAAGCTGTCATACTCCTTATGGCCGGATTGAAAAAGAACACTGATACTCTTGCGGTCGTAAATCAAAATGCACATGTTGTCTCCAACAACATTCAAAAGTTTGACGGTAATATGGTCACTCTCAACGCCAATCAGCAGGCCTTGGTCTCTGAATTCTCCAAGACCACGAAGCATATTGATGACTCCCTACATTCCTATGCCAACTTCATAGTTGTAGAAGCCAAAAAGGAGGAGAAAGAGTATCTAGCTAAGATGGCTGAGCTCCGAGAAGTCATGATCCTAAACTTCGAACAGTCAAACAAGTACGTCTATGACAGCTGCCGGGGATGCTCCACCAGGCGTTAGGCATCCCCTTGGCTGAAAATCCTGCAGATATTCATCCTCCTGAGACATCTATGGCCGCTGAGGGAGTAAGTGCTGCTGAGGGAATAAGTGCAAGTGCTGCAGATTCCCATAAGTGAAGCTGATGCTAGGGCTCTCTCCAAAGCTAAACTGAGGAGCATGTTTGATCAAGAGGCCCTAGCAAAAAGCAAGGCCAAGAGAAAAGCTCAGGAAGGGACCTCCAAGGAGACACTAGCTGAAAAGAGGATCAGAATGAGTGAGGAGGACATTACAAAACGAAAAATGGAGTCCAATTTCAAGGAACATCATCTTAGACACCTTCTGGCTACAAGAAAGAGGAGAGATCAATCGAAACGAAGTATATAGCCAGTATGAATGGGAAACGCACAAAACATTTGAAGCGAAACGCAACATCTTTTTCAGAAACAACAAGGATGCAGATAAAGTTCCTCCTCCTAGGTATTACCCGAAGCCCAAAGAATACATGGAGAGGCAAAGCAAGAAGTACTTGGCTCAAAATCTTAAGGTGACTTAGCTAAGGAAAAATAGTCAATAACTTATAGCTTGTCACTTTGTCTTAAGAACATTTAATGATTATTGTTATCATATGAACAATTCTGAGATTATATGTGTATATATATATATATATTGGCATATATATTTTGAATTGTGAATGACTCAAGTCCTGATCTGGTTGCATATATTTCTTGTGCTGCATGTTTAATTTCTGAATGCTATGTTTATTATTTGATAGGTGTTATTCATCTTAGCTAGTAGGGTTTTGGCTTCGTCAAATAGGGGGAGATTGTTGGGTATTGTATCCACAATTACCTGGATTTGAGGAAGCCACCTGTCAAGCTAAGATGAATTCACAATGTATTTGATGAAACATCTTAAGTTGTACTTGCAGCTCCTCCACGCTAAGTGCACACCAATGTCAGGGTGCAGTAGGTCAATATACACGGGTCTGCACGACGTAATCCCTCGTTGAGCAGATCAGTGTGTTGGCCTACGTGTACTCTCTCTATTGGAGTGCACTTACTTTCAAGTACAGGGCCATGTTTATGCAAAAGAGAAGACAAGGAGCAAGGATTTGTCAAGGAGCAGCTCTTGAGTGAAATGACGGAAATCCGTCTAAGTAAAAGTCGACGAGAATCACCAAGTGATTCTCGCCGATTCGGCGAGAATCACTAGCGATTCTCGCCGAATCGTCAAGAATCACTAGTGATTCTCGTCGACTCCTTCCGGCTACCTTAAAATGGTGCCAAGTGAGATTCGGCGAGAATCACTAATGATTCTCGCCGAACCGTCGCTGAGCAGGTCATGAATACCAAGTGAAAATCGTTGAGAATCAACAAGGAAATCGTCGAGAATCACTAGTGATTCTCGACGAATCGTCGAGAATCGTTAACTGATTCTCACCGATTGTCGAGAATCACCAACGATTCTCGACGAATTTACTTGTCGTTTCCTCTGGATGCTGCTGGACCGGATTCTACCGCTGGACTAGTTTGAACCGGATTTCGGGTTTCTACTTGTGGGACCCACAACGGTAATATTGTATGGGTCTTCAATGTATAAATACATGGGTATTTTTGAACAGTGACAGAGCGAAGGAAACCAGACATACGCGAGCACGGACAAAACCTAGATCCCGGCTTCCGCTCCGTCGCCCCGCCACCGCTCGTGATAAGTTGGTCGCCGCTGTTGATCGCTTCTCTTCCCGATCTCTGGCGATAGAAGCTTAGCAAAGCTCTGAGTCTCACGTGTCTATCCGGAGATCTCTTGTCTCTCGATTTGTTGACCGGGAAAAACTCCCCCGTCCGAATCGATCGAGACGACTGATCCTAGAGTGACCGTTGGTAGACCTAGCTTGCTTCGCAACGAAGATTGGATCTCTATTTTCAGCAGCCGCTCATCATCATAGCCGCCGATCCCGAAGCTAGCCGCCGCTCGTGTTGCCGTCGCCGGTTCCGGGGAGATCCTCTCCAAGAGAGACCAAGGTTGTAGACTCTTCGTTGACTTCACGAACACGTAGTCGAACGAAGAGGAACACCGTAGTCTCCAAACGAAGTTTGTATCTCGTGTACATTCTATATTTACTTTTGTTGTAAAGGAACGATTGTTCCGTGTTGTAAGGGTTGGGTGCAACCCGTTTTGTGGGAGTGTTGACTCCTACGTGTGGAAGGGTTCCTTCCGTTAGTGCTGAGATTGGATTTCAATCCTGTTGGAGAAGAGACCGAGTCGTCCCTTGTTGGGAGATAGGTCGAAGGGGGAAAGTGGATGTACCCAAGTCGGGGAACCACTATAAATTGCCTGTGTATTCTGTGTGCTGTGCTTTTTTTTTTGTGCAGGTACATTCGTAAATTCCGCAAAAAGCGCGTCACGTCACCTATCCCCCCCCCTATAGGTGCACATAGTTGACACTAGGTGGACTTTCAGGAGCTCCTTAAGGAGAAAAGGACAGTGGCTAGTTTTTCTAATCCAAGTACTGTGTTGCCCTTGATAGATTCCTTCTCCTCTCAAAAGGGTAAAAATGAGTTGGCAGTCAAGGGAAGCACAAGAGTTGACCTTTCCAAATGGAAAGGTAAAGCTCCTGTAGTGCCATAGTCAACCTTTCACAAGATAATCCTCCCTTCTAACAAGTATGACCAGGACTGCATGTATGGTCACTGTAAGAATGAGAATTCTTCTTGTAAGAATACAAGTGTATCTTATAATGAGAGAAGAAAGGGTAGGGGAATGAGTGCCTTCAAGGCTCCCCATGAAGAAGTACAAATGACCCATTTTGGACTATTTGTATTTTTTGCCTCAGCCCCAACTCTCAAGGACAAGGCAACGACTTTCACTCAAGCTGTAACACCCCAGAATTTTTGAACATTACTATGATATTTATATAAAGGTGGAACTTTTATATGGTGTACATTCATGTGTGTGAGTTCAGCTTAG
The DNA here is from genome assembly GCA_039583875.1 of Platanthera guangdongensis. Taxonomy (NCBI): domain Eukaryota; kingdom Viridiplantae; phylum Streptophyta; class Magnoliopsida; order Asparagales; family Orchidaceae; genus Platanthera; species Platanthera guangdongensis. The sequence goes on from CM077166.1 coordinate 165,349,961, forward strand.
TGTGTATAGCTTCTACTAGAATGCAATGTGTTAGGGTGCGTTGCGCTACTCTGGTATTACTACGTGATTTCCCCGCCTGTTTTATGGTATATGTTGTGGGGCCCCGGCCGGACCTTCTAGTATATACCTGTGAACGGATGGAGTCGTTACACAAGCCCATCCAGCAAAGACTCAGACCAAGGGTTAGTCTACTAGTAAGCCTAACTTGGTTATTTCTGATGAGATAAACAACATGTCTTCTGCAAAGAAGACTGCTGAAAATAGCATTCAGAGCAAGCAAAAGAAGCCTTCTGGAAGTCTAACCTTCAGTCAGATCCATACTGAAAGGAACTTGAAGAAAGCTGCTGCTCCTTTTCCTTCTATTCAGTCAGTAGTTAACCATACTGCAGGGCCTGCTCAAAAAAGGAGATATAATATCCTTGAGTGTTGGTACTGTGGCAAATTGGGGCATTTTGTCCTAGATTGCTAGCACAATCCTTCTATGCCAAGAGCAAGAGTTATCCTACCTATCAGAAATGTTGTTGGTAGTCAAGTTAGATTTCAAAATAATCAGAAACTAGGACCAAATACCTATTGGGGTCCTAAGGTAGGATGAACTCTGTTTTTCAAGTTAGTCCAAGTGCCAATTTCCCCCATGTGGTACTTGGACAGAGAATGTTCCAGAACTTGGAATGGAACAAGAAAGTCATCTTATGTATCATACTTCAGTGTGGGAAAGACCTAAGATCTACAGTTGGGAAGTTGGTGATGGATATTGACCATCTCTGATACTTCTTTTACTGCCAAGAGGAAGAGAATGTTGAGTGAAATCCTGAATAAGGATAAGTGCACAGTCATTGATGAAGACCAATTGAATCCATCCATTAATGGTCAAGATGCCTGAGTCATGGGACAAAGTGTAGCTGCCTCCTCAACAAATAAAGTGTTGCATAAGTCTCGGGCAAAGGCCAGCTGGATCCAGCCAGCAGGAATATTTGGTTGGACAAAGTTTTGCTGCCACACTAGCAAATCAGTAAAGAAAAGGCAAACAGTACTCATTACTGAGGAAATCAAAGGTTGCTCTTCTGAGAGCAGTGTTGAAGAGGTAGTTAATCTTAAGTGTCTGGTACTTCTGTGGAAACCAAAAAAGAAGTGTGCTCAGGTTTCAGTATCATCTGAACCTATAGCAATTGATGTTCATGTCAGTAGGCAGTGTGGACAGGATCTGTTCAAGGAAAGATCATTTAAGGCTCAAGTGGTATCAAGTGGCATAGGAGAGCTGTGTTAGTGGTATCAACTCATGAGATATGATCTCTAGTTAAGTGGTGTAATCACAATGGTTGTGGTAACTGACAATGATAAAGGAGGTGAATGATGTTTGGGTTGCCAATGCAAGAAGATCATTGGGGCTTGAACAACATGCAGTCAACATTCCTCCTATTCAAGAAGGATTGCATGGTATCCAGTGTGGTGATCAAGAGGACAAATCAATGTGATGATCAAGATGGTGCTCAGTGGGCTAAACACTCTTTTGATGTTGATCAAAAAGCTGAACCCAGAGGCAAGTCAGTTGCTAAAGGAAAGGAAAAGACCTGGCTCAGCAAGAAGAGACCTAGCATGGTGCAAGGGAGCTGCTGAGCTCAACTGGTGTGGAGCCAGATCTAGCTCCAGGACCATAACCTCCAGATAAGTAGAACTCATTCATATTATGATTTTACTAGTGCAATCTCAATTGCTAGGTATCATGTCCCTCATAACAGGACTATGCTTATTGAGATTAAGTATCAATAAATTAGGGAGCATAAGGAAGAACTCAATCCTGAGTTTGTCCTCACTAACAAGTGGCTGACATGTTTGTCATGCCACTAAATGAAGTCAAGTTCAACACCCTCTAGGTTGAGTTGGGTATGAGGAACTTGAGACAACTTCAGTTGCTCTAAATTTTAGTTTGTGTTGCAAGATTTATTTTTCTTACAAGAAGATAAGTCCTTGATGTGATATCAGGACTATAAATACCATTAAGTGATATCTTGACTTAAATGGACTCATGTGTCCATTAGAAATGATGATAATGATGCTCCTGTTGAGAGGGAGCAAGTTCAGCACCTACAGAAATGATTACAGGAAGTACTCCCATTAAGGGGGAGCATGTCCAACACTTGCTAGAACATGATCAGCCTCCTGTTGTGAAGGAGCAAGCAGATACTGTAGTGGATCAAAGATCTTCACTGTTGATCAGTTTGTCCTAATGATAATGCACAGACTAAGGGGAAGATTATTTATGACATAGTCATAATCTTCTCTGAGTCTGATATGGACTGCTGCTGCTGAGAAGATAGTGTTGTTGCAGGAGAGGAGGAAAAGCTTGCAACTTGTTCAAATGCTGCAGTGTTGTGTTGTATCAATGTATCAACAAAAAAGGTGAAAGTTATTAGTTGTCTGCCTAAATCACCTAGAGGGGGGTGAATAGGTGAGATGTGCATCTTTTTGTGGAATAAAAAATTAGATCTATGCACAGAACTATCTACCAATCAATCACAAACGAAGCAAGATTTATAGTGGTTCCCCAATCTTGGGTACATCCACTTTCCCTCACCGATCTAGCAATAAACTAGACTCGGCTACTCCACTATCTCGGATTGAAAAATCAATCCTACGCCTCGGAATAATGTTCCTACAATCTCGATCCATAAAGCGGATCTACACTCGGAAGATGAAACTTCCTACAATCTCGGAGTCAAAAGCTCCTACACTCGGAGACAACTTCTCCTACAATAATGAAATAAAATGTGTATGAAATACAAACAAAGAATCTTTGTTAGATCTACAAAGAATCGGCCTGGATCTTCTTCTTCTACACTTTGCGTCTTTATCAGAGAGGTGAAGAAAATCTCGGCAAAATCAAATCTGAATCTTCTTGGCTTCACACGATCGAATAGAAGATGAGAAGTTGTGCAACAATATCGATCTGTAAGACCTTCTTAATCTGAATCCTCTGAAAATGAAAACCCTGGCCGGATGAGAATCGGCGGCGGCGGCTTCTGGGAGAGAGAGAGAGAGAGGAACAAAAAACTTAGAACAAAAATTCGGCTGCAAAAACTTCTGATAAAACTTCTTAGGGTTTATCGTTTTGACAAGACCTTATATAGGATAGGAGATAATCTATCATATTAATTCATAATGAGGGACACGTGTACCAATCACGTCAAGGCTCAGAAAGAATCTATTTAAACTGGACTTAACGAAATTTTCAGAAATGAATAGACATACTCGAGTGAAGAAATACTACCGAGTACTTTTGAGAACTACTCGAGAGAGATAAAATAACTTACTGAGTACTTAGAGACAGTTACTCGAGTAACCTGAAGAGAACTACTCAAGTATAATCTTGAAGAAAATGAGAAGTTGATCAGCTACTCGAGTACCAAAAAATACTTACTCGAGTACTAAGGAATTACACGTGAGTGAAGTTAGGACTACTCGAGTATAAGAAATACTACTGAGTAAATGAGAATAAGCTACTCGAGTGGTAGATGAACTACTCGAGTCAGGGACTTAAAATATTTTTCTGAACTGGACAGTATGGTACTCGAGTAGTGAAGTTGAAACTACTCGGTGGATAAGAATACTCGAGTATATGAGAAGAAAGATATGGTACCTAAACACCTAGAGGGGGGGGGGGGTGAATAGGTGACCTAAACCTTTTTTAACTTTTGTTTGACAGCACAACAGTTTATCACAGATTATTACAGTTAACAGCAATTTCAGAAATCACACACAGAAAAGCCACAACACAGCACAGCACAGCATACACACTAATTTTATAGTGGTTCCCCAATCTTTGGTACATCCACTTTCCCCCTTCGCCTATCTAGCAGTGTACTAGATTCGGCCAAACTTCTCCACTAGCTCTCAGAACCCAACAAGGTTCCTACCTCAGGCCCAAAGCCTTACACTCAGCCAAAGGCCTACACTCAGCCACCCAGGCCTACACTCAGCCAATCAAAGGCCTACACTCAGAGTTCTTCAACTCCTACACTCAGGCACCAAGCCCTACCCTCAGCCTTTATAAAATAGGCTTACAATCACTCAGATCCAATGGATCTTACAAGTTATAATATAGAAATTACAAATTCTAACTCTACAACTCAGAAGGAATGAGAGGAGTTGAGAGTTTCTTGGAGAGTTCTTGGAAGAACTCAGCTTGATCCAAACTGACTTAGCTTTCTTCAAAGCTTCTTGAGTAGAACTGAATTAGTCTGAATCTTCTGCAGTTGATCCTTGATCTCTGCTTCTTGAAATCCAGATGACTCTGAATTCTTCTTCTCAGCCTTAGTTCCAAAACTGAATCCTTGGTTGGAGCTCTCTCTCTCCAACTACTTAGATCTGCAGTTGGACTGCCTGATCTTCTTGTGTTGATCTTCTGTGTATCACTTCTTGATTTAGTCTGATCAACTACTTCAATCACACCATGTAATGTTTTTGAACTTCTTAATTATTATCTCTCTATTTCTGTAGACTGTGGGTGCCTATTTATAGGCTTCCTTCATGGTAACCGGCTGATCCGGTTTATAACAGTCTTTTGACTTTGCTGACAGTTGCTGTAGACCGGCTGGATTGGCAGCTGTCATGTCAACCAGTCACTTCTTGAAATTCTCTAACTGTCAGTTAGTGTCGAGACTTTCTGTTCTTAAGTGTCGACACTTATAGACCAAGTGTCGACACATGTTGTGTAAGTGTCGACACAAGTCTACAAGGTGTCGACACATTCCCTTGTATGTCTCGACACAGTTTCTTCTGCATGTGTCGACACTGAAATTGAGTGTCGACACAAGCACTTGTACTTCATTCTTTCTGTATTCTTCTAAGTGTCGACACATCTCCTTTGTGTCGACACATCTTCATGTGTAGAAACTGTCAAGTGTCGACACTGCTTCTTGGTGTCGACACAAGTCTTCATTCTTGATTCTTCAGCTGAGTGTCGACACATCCCATTAGTGTCGACACTTATACTTAGAATATTTTACAGTTTTCTGTTCTTTGCTAAGTGTCGACACAGCTCCTTGTGTCGACACTATCTTCAAGTGTTGAGTCTTCTGGTTATGTGTCGACACATTGTGCTGAGTGTCGACACATACTTTAAGTGTTGACTTCTTTGAGTGTGTGTCGACACATTGTGCTGAGTGTCGACACAACTTCATATGTTGACTCTGCTGAATGAGTGTCGACACATTGTGTTGAGTGTCGACACTTGTACTTAGTCTCTGCAGAATTATGCTGAGTGTCGACACAACTCCAAGTGTCGACACTGTCTGGTGTTGACTCAGCTCTTCAAGATGTCGACACTTCTGCTAAGTGTCGACACAGCTTTTCTGCATCCTTCTACACTGAGTGTCGACACAGCTCCAAGTGTCGACACTTTCTGACTGGTGTCGACTCTTCTTCCCTGGTGTCGACACAATGACTCCAAGTGTCGACACTGCTTGTCTGGGTGTCGACACAAGCTTTCTCAAGTGTCGACACTTTGCCTCTGGGTGTCGACACATGGACTTAGAAATTTTCAGCTTCAGTCCAGTGTATACCTAACCTGCACAAATAACTCAAACAAACATCAAATACATTCTGATGTATATCATTGAGTTAGGTGAGGCTTCTTCAAATCAGGTACATTTGACCAATGTACCCAACAATCTCCCCCTATTTGGAGAAGTCATAACCCTTAGTCAATGATATACACCACTCATAATTAAAAATTACAAAATGATGTAAAACATATAAATGACAACAGGGTAAAACTTGAACATGTAATAAACCACACATGTATACTTATTAAACATTGCAGAACAATTAAGAAACACACATATTTCAGAACATTCAAACTATATTTATCATATACTGTTCCAATAATGTTTCTTATACATTTTCAATGAAGTATTACAATGTTTTTCTCTTAATTAACAGATTTTACAATAAGCATCAAGTTAATCCTAATCTAGTGCTGATCAGGTTCTTTGATAACAATCCCTTTTCCAGCTTTAACTTGAGCTTTCACAGCAGCAGCAGCAGCAGGCTCAGCTTCAGCAGTCTTCTTCCCTTTTAGATCTTGCTTATCTGCCTTGATCTTCTGCCTTTCAAAATAATGATAAGGCTTGGGAAAGTACTTGCTAGGCTCCACAGCTGTTGGAGGTAGCTTTCCTAACTTGGCCTTCCTTCTGTGTTGGACAATGGCTTCTTGTCTAATCTCATGCTTTCTCCATTCAGCCTCTGAGAACCACTTGTTCCTCTCATGGGCATTATCCTTGGCTGCTTTCCAGGCTGTAAGAATTATGTTTCTAGAAGTAGGGCTCCATTGTTCAAAATCTGGCTTTTGCTCAGCAATTTCCCTAAACTTCTTCTTTGACAGCCTAGTTTCTTCTTCTTTATCCAATGCCTCTTGCATAGCAGCTGTGATAGGTTGAACAACCTTTTCCAGAATAACATTTGGCTTGCCAGCAGTTGGACTATACATAGTGCTTACATCAGCATGAATCATTTCAAAGTCTGGAGGTGGATAGATTACATCAGCCACTGCTTGTTGCTCACCTCCAAGAAATGTTCCTTGAATACCAGATTCACCTACTTCATTGTCATCACACAGGGGAGGATATCCAAGTGTAGCCCTTATAGAATTTGAAATCCATTTTGCATGCTCAGAACTGGCCTTGACTAACACTCTCTCCCCCTTTATTAAGACTTCTTGAGCCATATGATCCCTTACATCATCTTTCTGAAATCGGATTTGGCTATCCAAATATCTTATGCCCTCTTTAAAGAAAGGTCTAAGCTTTGTAAGCTGTTCTGATATGACCTTCTGGGAATCTTTTATGGCATTTTTAACAGCAGCAATCTCTGCTTGAAATATCTTATCAAAATCAGCTTTGGCAGCAGCTGAGGAAGTTGAAGGTTCATCTGACTTATTCTTGATTTCAGTGACAATTGCATTGTGAGATGCAGTCAAGTTATCATTCATCCTCAACTGATTCTCCAGCACATAGCCTTGCTTGACTGCTATATCATCCACTTTCTCTTTAATTTCTTCTTGATGTTTAGCTAGATAGACCACAGCATTAGCACCCTTGGTAAAACAATCAGTCATTGCTGTTTTATTAAGGTTCATTTCGTTCAAACCTTATAGACTTGATTTCCTGGCCTAGATCAGTTGCAGTGCCTTGTGCCCTTCATCAACATAAGTTTCTAAGGCTTTCCTTTGTTCATCCATCTTGATTTGCATTGCAAGCAGTAGAGCACTATAATCAGTGGATGGAGCTTGTTGAACTAGTGAATGCTGAGCAACTGTTTGTAGAGCCTTCTTATAGCTTTGGCTCCTCCTCTTGAATACAAAGAACTTCTTTTTCTTAGCTTGCTCAGCTTCCTCATCTTCAGAGTCAGATGTACTTGCTATATCCACCCTATCCTTAGGGCTGGATGTTCTTTCAGTATGCACATCTTGTGCCTGCTCAGAATCTAGCCTTATAGGCTCTTCTAGTATATCCAAAGTCTCCCCCTCAGCAACAGCATCCTTCACTGCATCAGCAGCAGTCTTTTCCATATCAAAATCATCTTGATCTAAGTTCAAAAACAGATCTTCCATGGTATACTCTGCTGGAGACTGTGCAGGAGATGTACTTGGTTCTTCTAACCACTGCATCAGGTATCACAACAGATGTGTCTGGAAGAACAACATCTGGTTCTGGGTTTGCTGGCTGATTTTGCTGATGATCATCAGACAAATCAGAATTTGTTATACAAAAATTCAAAGTGTTAAGATCAACAAGTACCTCTTGAATGATGAGAGTAGCCTGCTCACTATCCAGTGTAGATGGATGTTCTACAGCTGGAGGCTCCCCCTGGATATCAGCTGGCTCCTGAGGAGCAGGTGACTTTGCTGTGCAGTCACATCTACTGGACTTTCAGGAGTGAAGACCACTGTTCTTCACTGCCTGAGCTGCTTGAGGACTCTTGAGGCACAGCAGCTGTCTTCCTTTTCTTCCTGGGAGGAGAGTCTGTCTTAGAAGTTTGTTTCTCAGGGGTGGCCAAGTCCTTTGACACCAGCACCCTTTCCCATCTTGAGAATATTCTGGAGTCCATTCTCCTCATATGATTTATCTTTGTTCCTGCAGCAGTGCTCATTACCTCTGGAATGGATCCAGCCAGGTAGAGACTTATAATCCTGCCCAGATTGGGCTTCTTCAGGCTTTCCTTCACTTTCTCAAAAACCACCATTGACCAATCTGTCTTCAGAGTGAAGATGATTCTGGTCATTACTTCTTCAAACATGGAGGCAGACACCCTGTCATGCCCTCCTGGTTTGCACAGAATTACCTTGCCCACTACTTCTGACAAGAACTTGCCTTGATTGTTCATCCCCTTCCTATTGAAGACTGATCCCACCTTCATCTGTGAATCCAGTCCACACCAAGTAAGAGCTTCCCTGGTCTTAGAAGCAGTTACCTCCTCTTCTTCTTGAATCTTAGGTAGCTGAAGTACCTTTCTCAAAGACTTGGGGATAGTTTGACTTTGGTGCCATGCACCCTGGACTTGATTCTGAATCCAGAGTCGTCCACAGTTGCTTGAGTAAAAATTCAATTACTTCTTTCTTCCAGATTTTCGTTGGTTCTGAAACCAAGAATTCCAGTCCTGAATCGCTGACTAGGGTAATCACCGATTTGAATTCCTGATCGCTGTCGTCAAATGCGCCTCGCACGAGCTCATAGCCCTCGTTGACGTTCTCTTCCAGCTTGGGAGCCATTAGGGTTTGAAGATTTAGTCTTGAGAAGAGAGAAATGTCGACACAAGAGTTTAGGTCTCGAAACTTTGAAAGCGTGTCGACAATCAAAGACAGAACCCTATTTATACCTTTCCTGTTTGAAGACGAACAGGCGGGAGGAATTTCTAATGATGTGTCGACACTGTCAATAAGTGTCGACACTGACCTATAATGTCTCGACACTCATGTGTCGACACAAATTTAGTTAACAGATTCTATGTGTCGACACTTGGTTAAGTGTCGACACCACTATACTCGACATGTGTCGAGACTTTACTTAGAAAAATTCTGAGTAAAACTTAAGTGTCGACACCTTAGTGGATGTGTCGACACCTACTCGACATGTGTCGACACTAACATTCTGAAGTGTCGACACTAACTTCCTAGATGTGTCGACACCATTTTTCTGAAGTGTCGACACTTACTATTCTGTGTCGACATAGACTTGTCTATGTGTCGACACCTTTTTACTTAGCCAATTTTTGTTCTGTATACTTAGTCTAAGTTTATCATACCTAGTTCAATTTTGAACTTATTAAACTTAGCTTCATCTAAGGGCTTAGTGAACATATCAGCTATCTGATTATCTGTTTTAACATATTCAAGTGCAATATCATTTCTTTCTACATGCTCCCTAAGAAAGTGATATTTTATCTCAATATGTTTAGTTCTACTATGAGATACAGGATTATTAGCTATGGAAATAGCACTAGTAGAATCACAATAAAGTGGAGTTCTACTTACCTGACATCCATAGTCTTCTAGCTGATGTTGAATCCATAGAAGTTGAGCACAGAGCAACTTCCTGCAGCTATATACTCTGACTCAGCTGTGGAGATGGCCACACTGGTTTGCTTCTTACTACTCCAAGAGATAAGTCTTCCACCTAGGAATTGACAGGATCCAGTTGTGCTTTTTCTATCTTCCTTGCATCCTGCAAAGTCTGCATCTGAATAGCCTGTTAGATCAAAATCTCCATTCCTAGGGTACCAGAGGCCTAGATAAGGTGTGCCCTTTAGATATCTCAAGATTCTCTTGACTGCAGTCAAGTGAGACTCTTTGGGGCAGGCTTGATACCTGGCACAAACACATGTAGCATACATAATGTCAGGCCTACTTGCAGTCAAGTATAGTAAGGAGCCAACTATCCCTCTATACAAGGTTTCATCTACAGGTTTCCCTGCATCATCCTTGCTTAGAGACATACTTGACCCCATAGGAGTCTTCATGGTACTGGAGGAATCCATACCATATTTCCTTATGAGTTCTAGGGTGAACTTAGACTGACATATGGAAAGACCACTTTCAGTCTGTTTAACTTGGAGACCCAAGAAAAACTTCAGTTCTCCCATACTACTCATTTCAAATTGACTCTGCATAAGCTTTGCAAACTTTTTGCAAAGGCTACTTTCAGTAGACCCAAATATAATGTCATCTACATATATTTGGACAAGTATTACTTTGCCTCTAGATTCCCTAAGGAATAGAGTCTTATCTATTTTCCCCCTTGTGAACTTGTTCTCAATGAGGAAACTAGATAGGGTTTCATACCAAGCTCTAGGAGCTTGCTTTAACCCATACAATGCTTTCCTAAGTCTATAGACATAATGTGGAAAAGTAAATCAACAAAACCTGAAGGTTGCTCCACATATACTTCTTCTTTTAAATTACCATTAAGGAATGCTGACTTCACATCCATTTGGTATACTTTGAATCCTTGGTAGGTTGCATAGGCCAAGAACATCCTTATGGCTTCCAGTCTGGCTACTGGAGCAAAGGTTTGATCAAAATCAATACCTTCTTCTTGCCTATATCCTTTTGCAACCAATCTTGCCTTATTCTTAATGATGACTCCTTGTTCATCTAACTTGTTTCTGTAGATCCACTTTGTTCCTATCACATTGTGATCTTTAGGCTTAGGAACTAAGTCCCAAACCTTGCACCTCTTGAACTGGTTTAGCTCTTCCTGCATAGCTTCAGTCCACTGTGGATCTTGTATAGCTTCTTCAAATTTCTTTGGTTCTATCTGAGACAGAAAACTTGAATATATTGCAGCATTCTGATTTCTGCTCCTTGTCTGAACACCTTGTCTTGGATCTCCAATGATCAGCTCCACTGGATGATCTCTTAGATGCCTGTTGGCTGGAGGCATCCTTACTTCTGGTTGTACTTCTTCATCATCTTCATCATGCTGAGTTCCTTGAACTTCTTCAGCTCCTGGTACATGTAGTTCTCCCCCTGGACATAAGCCATCTTCTCCTACTTCTACTTGCTGTCTTGCAGCAGGTACATCTTCTATGGTTAGCTTGTCCATCTTCTTAGAAAGACCTGTGGGGCTGCACACACTACTAGACAACTCATTGTTAATAAGAAGTGTCTCATCAAAAACTACATGCACAGACTCCTCTACAACTTGTGTAGTCAAGTTGTAGACTCTATAAGACTTACTATTACTGCTGTACCCAACAAACACTCCCTCTTGGGATTTGGCAGCAAACTTAGTTAAGTGAGTCTTCCCATTGTTAAGTATAAGCATTTACAACCAAAAATCCTGAAATAGGATAGGTTTGGTTTCCTGCCTTTCACTACTTCATAGGGGGTCTTGTTTAACCTTTTAGTTATGGTAGCTCTATTTATCACATGGCATGCAGTGTTTACTGCTTCAGCCCAGAAATATTCTGGTAGTGAAGAATCACTTAATAGAGTCCTACCAGCTTCTATCAAGGTTCTATTTTTCCTTTCAGCAATGCCATTTTGCTGAGGTGTTCTTGGTGAAGAGAATTCTTGAAATATCCCATAGTCTTCACATAGTTTTGTCATGCTTTCAGATTGAAACTCTGTACCATGGTCACTTCTAATTTTGACCACTGTACAGTTCAATTCATTCTGAATTTGCTTAACAAAACTGTGGAAGACACTAGGTGTTTCAGATTTCTGCTTTAAGAAGAAGAACACCCAGGAAAACCTTGAGTAGTCATCAACAACTACAAAGGTGTAGACCTTCCTACCTAAGCTGTGAACTGGCATTGGACCAAATAGATCCATATGCAAGAGATATAAACATCTCACAGCATCCTTGTTGTCAATGCTTCTAAAGGTGGATTTAGTCTGCTTGCCCTTTTGACAAGCTGAGCAAATGCCATCTTTGACACACTTAACTTGAGGACCATTCCTCACTAACTCTTTACTAAAGAGTTTGCCAATAGTCTTGTAATTAAGATGAGCAAGCCTCTTGTGCCATTGACACATTGAGAGACTGTCTCATCAGCTACAAGACAAACTGGAGAACTATTGTTCTCAACCATAATGTCTAAACAATAGACATTTCTCTTCCTATAACCTGTCAAAATGATCTTTTGATCACTAGACCTCTTGATATGACAACCATTTTTAACAAATGAGATGTCATACCCTACATCACTTAATTGACTTATACTAATGAGGTTATGTTTCAAACCTTTAACATAAGCCACTTGAGTAATGGTAACTAAGTTTTAGAAGATATGTTACCAAACCCTTTGATGATTCCTTTTTCTGAACCACCAAAGGTCACCTTTGGACCATTCTTGATTGGAATGTAGTCCTTCAGTAGTCCCCTAGTTCCAGTCATGTGTCTGGAACATCCACTATCCAAGTACCATGTAGGGGTATGGCCACTTGGATTCTCCTGCAAAACAAATTAATGAACCTTAGAACCCAAAGTAAACTTGGGTCCTTGGTGATTGTTAGTTTGCAAATTGACATAGCTACCTGCTGTCTTTCCAACAGGTAACTTGCTACTCAACTTGGCACTGGCATTGTGCCAACAATCCAAAGCAAAGTGGCCAACTTTGCCACAGCACCAACATTCAAATTTGTTGTACCTTTGCTTAGGTACAGACTTGGCTGTCTTAGTGAATGTGTTGGGGCTTTGCCCTTGGACTTGGACTGATTCTGAACAGTCCAAACTGGATTAACAAATCCCAGTCCAGTCTTTCCTTTATGATGAACAAAATCATCAATCAAGGGTAGCACTGATTTAGGTTTTGAAAAGCTAGCTACTAGCTCTTTCTCCTTCTGAAGATTAATCTCCAGTTTCTTAATTTGATCATTCTTAAATGTAATGGTACCCATCTGAATCACAGTAATGTGTTTCAGCCTGGCCACTTCATTTAGTTTTTGATCATAATTCTTCTCATAATCTATTGCAGCTGTCTTGAGATCAGCAATTTCCTTGGCCAAATTTTTGGCTAGGGTCTTGCTTTTCTTATAGGCTAGCAATAGTACTTGATATTCATCTAGGAGTTGATGAATCTCTCCCTCAGACACTCAGACATATTCTCATCACTTGATGAAGAATACTCTGACTCTGAACTTGAACTGGAATCAGAACTTTGAGTTAAGCCTTGTACCTGACTGGTCCTGGCTGCTCCAGGTTTTTGGTACTTTCAGTCAAAGCCATCAGTCCTTGGCTTTGACAGTCTTCTTGCTCATAGATAGATTCCATGATCTGCATGAACTCTTCTTCTTCTTCAGCAAATAGCCCAATATAGGCTTCAGCATCTGTCTCTGTGTCTGAAGAAGACATATCTGAAAGAGTCTTCTCATTCTTTGCAACAAAGGACTTCTCCTTCTTTCCTTTGAAGTGTGTTTTCTTCTTGTCACTGGATTCCTTCCTTCTTTCAGGACAGTCTGCAATAACATGGCCCTGTCTATTGCAGCAGTAACAAATTATCTTGGATCCAGTTGCCTTACTTGTCTTGGTCCTTTTCTTGTCCTTCTTTGAAGGCTTCTTTTCCAGATACTGAACCTCTTTCCCTTTGGAAGATGAAGGTCTAGACCTCCACTGTTTCTTCTTAAGGAACTTCTGAAAATGTCTGGTGAATGCAGCAAAGTCTTCATCACTTTCACTGCTTGTAGATTTTGTACTTTCAGATTCTTCAGATTCTGATTCAACTACCTCAGGAGGAGGAGTTGATGACTTGGTCCTGCTCTTTCTAGGTACATCTGACTTAAAGGCAACAGTCTTTTCTCTGTATTCAGTCCTTGTTGACTTTTCTTCTTCTTTTCTTACTGACAATTGCATCTCATAGGATAACAACTTGCCAAAAAGTGTGGGAGGAGGAATTTCTCCCAACTTTGCCATTTCTCTGATGGCACAAATCTTGGTGTCCCAGTCTTTGGTTAGGGACCTTAAGAACTTGTCATTCAACTCATAGTTTGTGAACTCTCTTCCATATGACATGAGTTCATTTACAATTCTATAAAATTTCTTATAGCATTCAGTGATGCTATCTCCTCTTCCTTGCCTAAAACTCTCATATTCTTGATTAAGCAAGGACTTCCTATCTTGCCTTACTTCTTCAGAACCTTCCATGTAGACAATGAGGGTATCCCACATTTCTTTTGCAGTTTTACAGTGAATAAGGTTCTGGAAGGTGGCATCATCAATTGCACTGACTATGATGTTCTGTGCCCTTTTGTCCATAGTTGCTAGGACAATCTCATCCTTGGTCATTTCAGAGAAATCCTTTGGAGTCCTCTGATTTGCATCCAAAACTGAAATCTTCATAGGCACATATGGCCCTTCTTTGACTGTGATGTATATTCTAGGGTCAGAGGCTTCCATAAACAGCCTAACCCTCTCTTTCCAGATCCCAAAGATCTCTTTTCTGCATATAGGTAGTTTCATTGAACCCAACTCCTTATGATTCTCTGAAGAACCCATGTTCTTGATTTTCTTGAAACTGTTTCCTGTTTCCTGACTTAACTGAATCTGCCAAACTGGATCTCCTCAGACAGTTAGTCCTGATTTTGAGGAACCTGGCTCTGATACCACTTGAAAGATATGGTACCTAAACACCTAGAGGGGGGGGGGGGTGAATAGGTGACCTAAACCTTTTTAACTTTTGTTTGACAGCACAACAGTTTATCACAGATTATTACAGTTAACAGCAATTTCAGAAATCACACAGAAAAGCCACAACACAGCACAGCACAGCAGACACACTAATTTTATAGTGGTTCCCCAATCTTTGGGTACATCCACTTTCCCCCTTCGCCTATCTAGCAGTGTACTAGATTCGGCCAAACTTCTCCACTAGCTCAGAACCCAACAAGGTTCCTACCTCAGGCCCAAAGCCTTACACTCAGCCAAAAGGCCTACACTCAGCCACCCAGGCCTACACTCAGCCAATCAAAGGCCTACACTCAGAGTTCTTCAACTCCTACACTCAGGCACCAAGCCCTACCCTCAGCCTTTATAAAATAGGCTTACAATCACTCAGATCCAATGGATCTTACAAGTTATAATAGAAATTACAATTCTAACTCTACAACTCAGAAGGAATGAGAGGAGTTGAGAGTTTCTTGGAGAGTTCTTGGAAGAACTCAGCTTGATCCAAACTGACTTAGCTTTCTTCAAAGCTTCTTGAGTAGAACTGAATTAGTCTGAATCTTCTGCAGTTGATCCTTGATCTCTGCTTCTTGAAATCCAGATGACTCTGAATTCTTCTTCTCAGCCTTAGTTCCAAAGACTGAATCCTTGGTTGGAGCTCTCTCTCTCTCCAACTACTTAGATCTGCAGTTGGACTGCCTGATCTTCTTGTGTTGATCTTCTGTGTATCACTTCTTGATTTAGTCTGATCAACTACTTCAATCACACCATGTAATGTTTTTGAACTTCTTAATTATTATCTCTCTATTTCTGTAGACTGTGGGTGCCTATTTATAGGCTTCCTTCATGGTAACCGGCTGATCCGGTTTATAACAGTCTTTTGACTTTGCTGACAGTTGCTGTAGACCGGCTGGATTGGCAGCTGTCATGTCAACCAGTCACTTCTTGAAATTCTCTAACTGTCAGTTAGTGTCGAGACTTTCTGTTCTTAAGTGTCGACACTTATAGACCAAGTGTCGACACATGTTGTGTAAGTGTCGACACAAGTCTACAAGGTGTCGACACATTCCCTTGTATGTCTCGACACAGTTTCTTCTGCATGTGTCGACACTGAAATTGAGTGTCGACACAAGCACTTGTACTTCATTCTTTCTGTATTCTTCTAAGTGTCGACACATCTCCTTTGTGTCGACACATCTTCATGTGTAGAAACTGTCAAGTGTCGACACTGCTTCTTGGTGTCGACACAAGTCTTCATTCTTGATTCTTCAGCTGAGTGTCGACACATCCCATTAGTGTCGACACTTATACTTAGAATATTTTACAAGTTTTCTGTTCTTTGCTAAGTGTCGACACAGCTCCTTGTGTCGACACTATCTTCAAGTGTTGAGTCTTCTGGTTATGTGTCGACACATTGTGCTGAGTGTCGACACATTCTTTAAGTGTTGACTTCTTTGAGTGTGTGTCGACACATTGTGCTGAGTGTCGACACATTCTTCATATGTTGACTCTGCTGAATGAGTGTCGACACATTGTGTTGAGTGTCGACACTTGTACTTAGTCTCTGCAGAATTATGCTGAGTGTCGACACAACTCCAAGTGTCGACACTGTCTGGTGTTGACTCAGCTCTTCAAGATGTCGACACTTCTGCTAAGTGTCGACACAGCTTTTCTGCATCCTTCTACACTGAGTGTCGACACAGCTCCAAGTGTCGACACTTTCTGACTGGTGTCGACTCTTCTTCCCTGGTGTCGACACAATGACTCCAAGTGTCGACACTGCTTGTCTGGGTGTCGACACAAGCTTTCTCAAGTGTCGACACTTTGCCTCTGGGTGTCGACACATGGACTTAGAAATTTTCAGCTTCAGTCCAGTGTATACCTAACCTGCACAAATAACTCAAACAAACATCAAATACATTCTGATGTATATCATTGAGTTAGGTGAGGCTTCTTCAAATCAGGTACATTTGACCAATGTACCCAACAGAGAATAGCTACTCGAGTAATTGACATAGAGAAATTCTGAGGGAAGAAATTCTGGTTACTCGAGTATAAATACTGGACTACTCGAGACTGAATGTATAAACTACTCGAGTACTATAAAGTACTACTCGAGTAATTTCCTTAGAATATATTTGGAGAAGGAAATTTGTATACCTGAGAGTAAGAGGGAAACTACTCGAGTAGTTGTCTTAACTACTCGAGAGCCAAAAATTGACTACTCGGGATCTATCATCCTTACTCGAGTAAGAGTAATTTTACTGGAGTATAAACTGAGCTATTCACTCGAGTAGGTATAGAAATACTCGAGTAAAGCACTTAGTGAAGTTTCTTTGACAGAATTCTCTTTTCTTTGGTGAGACCAGCATCAAGTCTCTTTCAATAAGTCCTAGTGCTTGAATATGAAGTGTATCCCAATAGAGAGACTACACATGAGTCAATACATTGGATTACACAATGAGGGATTACATTGTATGCTCCTGTGTTTGGAGACTCATTGTAGACTGACATTGGTCTACACTTTCCATTATAGTCCTGCAAACATATAACTCAACCAAAGCATCAAATACAACTTAATTCATCTTAGTTTAAGGGTGACTTCATCAAATCTGGGTTAATGTGGATACAATACCCAACAATCTCCCCCTATTAGTAGAAGTCAGAACCCTTTACACTAAGGTGAATTATAGACATAAATAGTGCTAAGTAGACAAATCAGTATAAGCAAGCATAAGACTAGAAACAAGATTATATGATCAAAAACTTAGAATTATATAAATGTGATTATCCAAAAATGTCATTTCTACAACAAGATCATTTCCACATCTTCACATGTCCTTGTAGCTTAGACTTGGTGGTGCTGCCTGTCTTGCTTCTCTTGTTGTCTCCTCTGATAGCTGTAAGGCTTGGGGTAGTACTTAGGAGGTCTTGGATGAGCAGCAGGGTTATTTCTCCCAAATTCTCTGTCATATAGTCTCCTCTTGGCCATAAATTTCTCATATAACTCCCATTCCTATGAACTGTAATTAATGTTCCTGCTTTCATGAAAGTCCATAACAAGTTTGACAGTATCCAAGATGAGGGACTTAGAGGTAGGAGACCAGATCTCTGCAAATTCTAGAGCTTTTCTCTTATCAGCATCAGAAACTGGAATGGACCTGCTGGTAGAGGGACCTTCACCATATTTTCTTTTCTTTCTAAAAGTCTGTATCTGAGGAGGAGCTTGGAGAAAAATATCTACAGGGTCATCCTCCCAGATTTGAGCATAAGAGTCTGGAGGAGGGCCTTCCTGGCCTTCAGGTTTGGGAGAGAAAGTAGGTTGCAGAGGAGGAGCAGCATCAACATCAGCTAGGGGGTTTAGAGGATGAGGAATGATATTGGGATCAGCAGCAAATTCAGGAAGGATTTGATTGTGCATCCAGACTACAGTGTCATATGTATGGAATTTGACACTTTGAATTTGTGCTAAGACATCATCATGGATTTCTGTCATTTTGGCTTTCCAAAGCCCTTGCATGGCAGCATCTGATTTTTCTAAGTATTCGTTCACCAAATTCTCCCCCTTTCCAACTTCAACAGATAGCTTAAAGATTGCATCTTCTTTGAAAATACAAACCTCTTCACAGATCTTCATCTTTGTAGATTCAGCTCTTTTATCAATTTCAATCTGATTACCAGCAAGGGTGACACCTTGCTCCATCACTTGACAAATACTAGTAATAGTGTGATCTAGAGCCTTCCCACCAATTTGGAAAAGGTGTCTTAGCTGGTCAGTGTTATGTTGGATTTCTGCAAATCCTCTACTCATCTCTGTCTTTAGAGCAGTGACTTTATCTGTAACACTTTGAGGGAAGTATCAAAGTAGGTTCTCTGTTCTTGAAGCAGAAGGACAACTTGAGTCATCAAATCATTGGTTGAAGCAGCAGTAGCAGCAGGAGGAGCACTAGTAGAGGGAACTGGAGGAGGATGAGCTACCCATGGAGATATTTCTGTAATGGTGACAGAGCTTTTTGCTCCAGTAGTGTGAAGTAGGGAATCCCCTTCATCAGTGATTGAGGGTATGGAAAAGTCCAGATTCCTTAAAGGAGCTTCAGCTGGCTCAGGGGATAGCTCATCATCAATGAAAATGGTCTCACCCTGCTCTTGGTGTGCAGCAGGAGACTTTGCTGGAGAAGGAGTATGTGATGGAGATTGTACTGGAGACTCTGGTGGTATTTCAGTTGTGGTTTCCTTTGGAGAGAGAGGAGGAGGAAGATCATTTACAGTCAATTCTTCTATCATCTCATTGATAGCAGCTTCTGTGGAGAGGAGAGTTTCTTGAAGTTGTTGATCAGATGGAATCTCTTCTGGAGTCTGAGGAGGTGGAGGAGTTACTGCTGGGGGGGGAGGGGGTGTAGGAATCCTTGCTGGGATAGAAGGAGCAGGCTCCCCCTCAAAAGGTGCACCAGAGGAGTTGGGGACCTGAGATGGAGAGGGAGATGGGGTCCTGTCCTCTGTGTCTGGTACTTATGGAACCTTTGCAGCCTGAGAGGGATTCTGCAGTTTTAACTCCCATCTTTGTATGGAGGAAATAAAGACTTTCTTCATGTTGTGAATAATAGTCCCCTTAGAGAAACTGAAGATTTCTGGGTTGATTTCATGGAGGATTAGAGAAATGATTCTGGCATAATTAGGGACTTTAATGCTATCTTTAATCTTGTCCAGGATCATCATGCCAAACCGAAAACTATGTTGGATCCCTAGTTGATTTGGGCTAGGTTCACTGACTTAGGATGTGACCCATCATGTATAGCCAGGGTCAATTTGTGTCCTAGAGTCTAGGTTAAGTCCTTAGGCTCAACTCCAGATGGACCAGCTTTCAACAAGACCCTCAGAGACTCCAGACTCACAAGTTTTCAAGACCAAGTAAAGTGAGTTCGACGTTCGTCGAACTCAGCTCGACGAAAGGAGTTCTGCGCTCGCGGATCGTGAGACAATTCTTAGTGCTGAGCTAGACGATCTATGTTCTCTGCTCAACGAAGACTTAGTTTCTACATCAAGCCAAAGTCAGGACAACTTCAAATTTTTCTAAGTCCAGCCTCAAGCTTCGGTCGACGAATTATATTCTGAGCTCGACGAACTTGTACCTCAAGTTCACAGCTTCTCATGTCGACAAAGTCAGCTTCTCAGGTCGACGAATTCTAAACTCTACTCGACGATTTCTGGACTCAGAGAATTTGTGTCAACACTTAGGGTTTGTGTCGACACCAGACGATTTGTGTCGACACCAGGATTTTAGTCGACACCACCTTATATCGACACCAGAGGACTTGTGTCGACACCAAGATCAATCTGTCGACACCAACTTATGTCGATACAGCTCTTCAGCAGATGCAGGATATTTTGCCTAAGTCCAGAACTTTTCTCAGCTCGATGAATTTGATTTTCAGCTCGACTAATGAAGACTATCTATCTGATGAATGAAGATTGTCTGGTCGACGAACTCAAGCTCAGCTCGACGAACACATGATCAGCTCGACGAATTGTATTCTTCATTCGACGAATCCAGATTAGGTTTTCTTCAAGGTTCCCGTCCCATTTCTTGGCGCTGATTCCTGAACATTTAATGCCAGATCTTCTCGGAATGTTACCATTAGAATGCGCATTGACTATGGATTATTCCCTACCGTTTTTTTCATGGGACAATTAGGAAAGTCATTGATTGCTGATTCTTTCCAAGCTGACTGCAATTACTGCTCGACATTCAAAAGTTTGAATTTTCCTCAGTCAGAGACAGACACACAGACACATAGATACTCAAAAAAAGGGACACACAGTAAGAGAACAGAATCAAGCAGTGAAAGAGTTCAAGAATTACAGTACAACAAACAATCTGATAGACATTCTAAAGTTGCAGAGAAGAACAAACATTCTAAAATCTAAAGTTCTTGACTGCAATCTGCCTTGACCAGAGAACTTTTTCAAGAAGAAGAAGAACAACCAAATTCAATCAAGAGTCTTTTTCTATCTATTCTCAGGATAACTTCAAAGGACAACAGAACTTTATCAGTCAAATGAAGTTCCTGAAGCAGTTCTGGTCCAGGAATTCTAGGTCATTGAAGGCCTATCACCCTGAAGCAGTGCTCCAGCATTCCTGACCAATTCAAGATCTCAGGGGGAGCAAGATCTTCTACAATCATCCACAAGTCTTCTCTCTGACTGTTGACAGAGAAGACACTATCACCCTCTCTCTCTCATTCCTATACAGGGTTTTAAATCCCGTCAAAATTATTCTGGTTGCAAGTCTCCTTCCAAAATACTTGAGAGTTTGGTTTTTGAGCACCTTAACAAAAGCTCATTGATGCCCAGGACACCTGATCAACTCATCCTATAGTGGATTCCTACCTAGGGTGGTATAAGAGTGGATGTACCCAGATTGGTTGGGGAACCACTATAGCTCCTTGTGTCTTCTGCTTGCTATTTTCTTTTATTTTCTGGCTGTGGTCTGTGATTGTTGTGTGAGTGCTCTGTGATTAGATAGTTGCTGTGTTTTCTTTATTCCTTTTGCTTCCCTGTTCACTTAGGAATACAACAAGAGTTGTAAAAAGTTTTTAGTAAGAACCACACTCTATTCACCCCCCCTCTAGAGTATATCAGATCTAACCTGCACTTTCAATTGGTATCAGAGCCAGGTTTGTTAAAATACCACACATTAGTGGTTGCACAGGCTAACACCTGAACCCAAAGATCCCTCTAGTTAGATCTGCTTGTTTTAAGTTTGTTACTAGATTTATTTCTTCACAGAACATGACCCAAAACAAAGATTATGCTAACACCAAACCTCCAGTGTGCAATCTATCTAAGTTTGCACTTTGGAAGGCAAGGATTAGATTGTACATGAACTCTATTGATGAAGACATTTTTAATTCTCTTTTGACAGTGTGTCCAAGACCCCCTGAAAATACAAGCACAAGTGCTGCTCCACCTCCTTCAGGAACAGATGCAGAAATCAAGAAATGGAAAGTGGCAGATGCTAAGGCAATGAATATTTTAGCCCAGACTATGTCTGATGAAATATTTCAAAAAGTAGCTGAATGCAACTCAGTAAAGGAGATATGGGACAAGTTATCTGAGATAGTCTCAGGATCTGCTGATGAGAGAAAAGATAGAAGATCCCATCTCATAACTCAGTATGAGAACTTCAAGAAAGGAGAAACTGAGTCAGTTGCTGATATGTATAATAGACTCAGTCTCATAGTCAATGAGCTGAAAACATTGGACAAAGAGATCTCACTGACTGAACTCAATGACAAGATCCTAATGTGCTTCCCCAGCACTTGGGACTCAAGGATCTGGCCAATCAAGGATGCCAGAAGCCTAAGTGAGATCACAACTGAAGCTCTCTTGGGAAAACTCAAGTCTTATGAGCTTCTCATCAAGAATAGAGAAAAGAGCAGAAGGCTGCTTCACCAGCAGTCAGAAAAGAGAAATCAATAGAATTCAAAGCTGTTGAAGATCATCCTGAAGACAAGGTCACAGGCAATGAAGAGCTGCTAAGCCTACTGGCCAAAAGGTTTTACAAAATGGCCAGGAAGGAATTCAGGAAAAAGTCTTCCAGAGGGCATGACAAGCCAAGGTATGACAAATCAAATAACAAAGAGATTATTTGTTTTGGATGCAGGAAACCAGACCACATGGTGTCTGACTGTCCAGAAAATCAGTATAAGGACAAAAATGACATGAAAGAAAGAAGAAAAGACAAAGACTTCAGGAAGAACAGCAATGACAAACCCTCCTCCGGCAAGAACAAACATACCAGGAAGGGGTTTGTTGCTGAAACTTGGAGTGAGACAGAAGAAGAATCTGAAGCTTCATCCAGCTCTAGTGATGATGAAGATGATGCTGATGAAAAAGACTTCTGCATGATGGCTATCAATGCCTCACAAAAAAATTCTGATGCAGAAGAGTCAGAGTCAGAATCAGAGACTCAATCTGAAGAAGACCAGGTAATAAATTCTTTTGATTTTAATTCTGAGGACTTCAAGTGTGAGTTTAAAGCACTGTGTTTAGATTTATTAAAATCTGAGAAGGAAATCATTTCTCTCAGAAATCAGCTATCTGAACATAGCACTTTAAAATCAGAAAACCTCAAACTCTCTGAGGAGTTGGAATGCTATAGAGAGCAGATAGCTTCACTGAAAAGTGAACTATCAGAGGCCAAGAAGTTTGAAGAATCCCTCAATGGGAGAAGTATCAAATTAATGGACATCACAAGCACAGTGAACTCAAGATTCAATAGTACACTGGGCTTGGGTGCTTCATCCAGCCAGCCTATAGTATTAACAACCCCAATCAAGTTTATCTCAGACAAAGGTAAGGGGGTTGTAGAGGTGGCTAGGAAGAATTCTGATTTACCTAAGAAAATAAGAGTTCAACAGAATACGTCGAACGGAGCTCGACGATCGCTGAATGGAGCTCAACGATCTCAGGCTAAATCGTCGAACTCAGGTCGACGATCTCTGAACCCTGAACTCTGGCATGGTCGATCTTCGAACGAAGCTCGACGATCTGACCCAAGATCGTCGAACTCAGCTCAGAGATCGTCGAACAGAGATCAGAGTTTTGAAAATTTTTCCAAAGGTAAACCAAATTTCAAACCTAGGGGTCCTACATCCCAAAGGTTTAACCCTTATACTGAATGGATAATACCTCTAAGGAGATATCATCCTGAAGGTTATAAGAGTCAACCTGAGATGTCTTTTATTTCTGAATTCAAAGGTTATCAACCTAGGCCGAAGGTGAACTGGGTCAAAAATAAATAAATTATTTTATGTGCAGGTGAAGACCTATCCAACATCAAACTAGCAATGGTATCTGGATAGTGGGTGCTCAAAACACATGACAGGAAACAAGGAGAATTTCACTTCCTTCAAAGCCAAACTTGGACCCAAAGTAATATTTGGTGATTCAAACTTTGGACTAACAAAAGGATATGGTGCAGTCCAGATTGGCTTAATCACATTCAAGAAAGTAGCTTATGTGGAAGGACTGAAGCACAACTTAATCAGCATCAGTCAACTGTATGATGAAGGCTACCAAGTGACTTTCAGCAAATCCTCATGCAAGATCAAATCAGAGGACAACACCACTGTGTTGATAGGTAAAAGGAAAGGTAACGCCTATCTTGTGGATTTTCTTTCAACTAAGGTAGATATATGCTAGTTTAATTCCATTTGTAGACCTAATGAACTATGTCATAAAAGATTAGGACATATAAACCTTATAACCATTGCTAGGCTATCCAAGGACAATCTTGTCAGAGGACTACCTTCTGGCCCCTATAAGAAGGAAGGACTTTGTAGGGCTTGTCAATTAGGCAAGCAAACCAAAAATAGCTTTAAGTCACTTAATAAGAGTGATTCACCTAGGATATTGTATCTGTTACACATGGATCTCTTTGGACCCATTACAGTACAAAGCTTAGGAGGGAAATCTTATACTTTAGTAGTTGTAGATGACTTCTCTAGATTCACATCGGTGTTCTTTCTGAGGAAGAAGTATGATAACTTTAAGTGTTTGACAGAGTTTCTCAAATGCATACAGAGTAAGTTCAACACTCACATTGCCCTGATCAGAAGTGATCATGGGACAGAGTTTGATTCTCTTCTTATGCAAGAGTTCTGTCAAAGTGAAGGGATCAGGCACACTTTCTCAGCTCCTAGAACTCCTCAACAAAATGGGGTAGCTGAAAGGAAAAATAGAACCCTTATTGAATCTGCTACTACATTGTTGTCAGATGCTCATCTTCCTCTATCCTTTTGGGCAGAGGTAGTGAACACCTCCAACTATGTGTTGAATAGAAGTTTAATACATAAACTGAAGGGCAAGACTCCCTATGAATTACTCAAAGGAAAGAAACCTAAAGTAGATTACTTTAAAATCTTTGGTTGTATTTGTTACATTCACAATAATGACAAAAAATACATAGCAAAATTTCAAGCTAAAGCTGATGAAGGAGTGTTTCTGGGATACTCCATGATCAGTAAACCTTGTAGGGTGTATAATAAATCAACTCTTAAAATTGAAGAATCTGTTCATGTATTTTTTGATGAATCTCACATGTCATATAAGGAGAAAGAGATTTCTACCATAAGCTCTTTGCAGGTTCCACCACTGTGTGAGTCTATGGATGGACTGAACCTTACCCAAGAGGTATCAAACCATTCTACTCCACAGGTTGCTAAAGATAGTGAAGAGGAAATTCAAGAGGAAGTGGCTGAACTTCCTTCAACAGTTGGTACTATTCCCCAAGAGGAATTAAATACTGAAGCTGTTGCTCAACCAACTCCACCAATTGATCTTGTCACACTTAGATATCACCCCAGATCTCAAGTGATTGAAGACATTTCTGCAGGTGTACAGACAAGGCATCAACTCAACCAAGACTTGATGCATGCCTGTTTTCTCTCTCAAATTGAACCTCTCACCATTCATGAGGCAGAGCAAGATCCCCACTGGATCATTGCAATGCAAGAGGAACTAAATCAGTTTGAGAGATGTATAATTTGGGACTTGATTCCAAGACCCCATAACTACCCAGTTATTGGAACCAAATGGGTCTATAGGAACAAGTTGGATGCTCAAGGCAACATAGTGAAGAACAAGGCTAGGCTTGTTGCTCAAGGCTACAGACAAGAGGAAGGAATAAACTATGACCAAACCTTTGCCCCTGTTGCAAGGTTAGAGGCCATTAGGATATTCCTTGCCTATGCAGCTTACAAGAGATTCAAGGTCTACCAGATGGATGTAAAAAGTGCATTTCTAAATGGAGTACTACAAGAAGAGGTTTATGTAGAACAACCTCCAGGTTTTATCTCTCCAACTCAACCCTCTTTTGTTTTTAAATTGCATAAAGCTCTCTATGGTTTAAAGCAAGCTCCAAGAGCTTGGTATGAGACCCTAGCAAGCTTTCTTTTAGAGCATGAATTTACAAGAGGAACCATAGATAAAACACTTTTCACTAGACATCATAAGGACCAAATATTATTAGTACAAATATATGTGGATGACATTATTTTTGGGTCTACTGATCCCAAATTGTGCAAGAGGTTTGCTGACCTCATGCATTCAAAATTTGAGATGAGTAGCATGAGTGTGCTTTCCTACTTCCTTGGTCTCCAAGTGAAGCAGCTCCCAGATGGTATCTTCCTCTCCCAAGCTAAGTATGCTAAAGAGATCATCAAAAAGTTTGGGAAGGGTTATGCTTCAGGGATGAAAACCCCTATGGCTACAAATGCTGTTGTGGATTCTAATGCAGCAGGGAAACCAGTTGATCAAAAAAATTATAGGGCAATTGTTGGATCCCTATTATACCTAACAGCTAGCAGACCTGATATAATGTTTGCCACATGCCTTTGTGCTAGGTTCCAAGTGAACCCTAAAAAAATCTCACCTTATTTTCTTAAAAAATTTTTTGAGATATATAAAGAGTTGCCCTAGTCTAGGACTCTGGTATCCTGCAGAGTCAGAGTTTGAGTTAACTGGATACTCAGATGCTGACTATGCTGGATGTAGAGTGGACATGAAAAGTACCTCTGGAACATGCCAGTTCTTTGGTATGAGACTTGTCTCCTGGTTTTGTAAAAAGCAGACATCTGTGTCTGCATCAACTACAGAAGCAGAATACATGGCTGCTGGTAGTTGCTGTTCACAAATGCTATGGATACAAAACCAACTCTCAGATTATGGTGTCAACTTAAATAATTCAACATTATTTTGTGATAATACTAGTGCTATTGCTATAGCACAGAATCCAGTTCACCATTGTAGGACAAAACATATTGAAATAAGACAACATTTCATTAGAGATAATGTGGACAAAAAGAAAATTAACTTGATCCATATTCCTACTGATCTACAGAGAGCAGACATTTTCACCAAGTCATTGGATGAGAAAACCCATCTGTTCTTTATAAATCAGCTGGGAATGATTGATGGAGAAGAGTTAACCTAGTTTCTGTCTTCATTCGATGAATTTTCCAGAGTTCGTCGAACGAAGTTCGACGAACTAGGGAAAGTTTGAGAGATTCTCGTCGAACGGAGATCGACGAATTCTCTGTGCGAGGAAACAATTTTAGTCGACCAGAGATCGACGAATTATCTGTCTATAATTTATTTCGTCGAGCTCAGTTCGAATAATTTCTCTTTTTAGTGGAACGGAGTTTGTCGATTCATATTCTGAAAATCGTATATCTAGGTTTTCTTCGACCTCCGTCCCGCGCTTTCAGTTCCTTTGCTCTTGATCGCCGTTTCTCTCTGTGTCTTTCTTGCAGGACATCAATGGCGATTCCCTCATGTGCTTTGGTTGCAATGAAGTTTGACACTGGATTCGACATGAATTTTGAGTCGTTTCAACATTCTGACCCCATCTTTCTATACATCTTGGAACTACTGGAAGAACTCAATTTAAAGGATTTCATGACCAGGCGCATTACACTTCATGGAACGGAAATACGAGAATGGGTATATACATCTACAATTTCTGAAGAACATGTTATGACCGGCAATATAGGGAACACTGCTGTTTCCCTCTCTCCCGCAGTTCTCTCTGAGATATTTGGATTAGTGAACTGAGAAGACAATCTAGAAATAGACTCTGAGGAATTCAATGATATGCTGAAACTGATGGGTTTCTCTGGTAACAACCCTAATAAGTTGTTGAAAAAGCAACTATCCGCCGCCTACCAATTTCTGGCAGATATTACGGGAAAGATACTGATGGCCAAGCACTCTACTCATGATTATATTACCCGTCACTAATTTATAATAATGTGTGCAGTAGTGAATAAGAGACATGTTGATTGGAGTAAGGTTTTCTTTGAATTGATCAAGAAGAAGAACAACAAGAAGGAAGTCTGCTTTGACAGAATTTTGGGAATTTTTCTCACAGAGAAGGCTGCTGAATGTATGGTCTCCCCGACCATCTTCATAAATGCCAGCAAGCGCCTCACTTGCGCTCTGTTTGGCAGGTGGGAGAGGACCATCTCCAAGCCCTCAAAGGCTTCTTCCTCCTCCCTCCAAACTTCTGAGAGCATAAGGGCTGTAAAAGCTGCTCCCCACCCTGCTGAAGAGGTTCCTCCATCTCAACCATCTCTTCCAGCACCTCTTCCTCCAAAGAAGCCTCGTCATGTACCTACCCCTCCTTCATCTCCACCACTTGACCTGACAATCACTCAATCTCCACCTCCATCTTCCCCTCTGTAAGTTCATCAACAACTCACTCCTCCAGATTCCCCTCATGAGATAATACTTCCTACACCTCCACAGTCTCCTCTTCCCCCACACTTATCCACCATCCCATATTATAATATACCATCAGATACAATTATGCAAGATGCCCCCACTCCATCTGTTATTCCTCCTCCCATTCCATCCCCTTCCCCTTCCCCATTTGATCCATCTACCCTCATTTCTTTGCTCACCCCTCTCAT
This sequence comes from Platanthera guangdongensis, assembly GCA_039583875.1. NCBI lineage: Eukaryota > Viridiplantae > Streptophyta > Magnoliopsida > Asparagales > Orchidaceae > Platanthera > Platanthera guangdongensis. The sequence goes on from CM077166.1 coordinate 165,378,093, forward strand.
TCAATCTCTCATCCAAGAGGCCATTACACCTCTTGTGACCTCCATTAATTCCTTATCTGCCCAGATCTCTCTTCTATCTGCTGTCCCCTCTTCATCTAGGGGCCTGGCTCTAGGTATTCCTGAACCCAGGCAGGGGGAGATGCTCAGTGATGAAGTTGCAGCAGATGCAGATACAGCAGCAGCAGCAGCAGTTCCCTCCCCAGCTAATACAGATTCAGATGAGGATACAACAATTTTGACAGACTTTGATGCTGAGATGTTTGAGTTAATTTAATTTATGGATACTGACATTGATTTGGATGAGTCAGTTGCTCAAATAACTCCTGTTGGTGATTTCTATTTAAATCCCACAGTGAATTTATCAGTTTTGTTGAGACATTTCGATACTGTACATATGCAACTCTCTCCAGCAGATTTCTCTAAGCCATATTTGGCTATGGTACCATATACCTCTCTAGCTAGTCCAGCAGTTGCCAAGCAACTCTGTGACAATTTTGCTCTCTCTGCCTCTAGCTCAAAAGTCATTCCAGAAGTTACATCAGTGCCAATTTCAACACCAGATTTTGTTATGGATGACTCTCCAATGCCTACTCTAGATGAGCTTATTCAGGCAGACATTGAAGAAGAGAATAAGGCAGCAGCTGATAGCTCTTTCTCTTTTGTATCTGAATCTTGTACAGATATTTCTTCTCTTATTGCTGAAACCCTTATTGTACAACCCCGTATTTGCGAAGAGTGGGCCCAAAACTAGGTAAGCAAGTTTTTAAGCTTTTTGGGAGTTTTGCACTCCTAGGGGCCAATTTTTGGTGAACTTGAAAGATATACTAGTAGGGGGAGAAAATATTTCTCCCCCCAAGGCGCTCTTGGCAAGCCGCCGCAAGCCGCCCCAGGCCGCCAGGCCGCAAGCCGCCCAGGCCGCCAGGTCGCAGGCCGCCAGGCCGCAAGCCGCCTCAGGCCGCCAGGTCGCAGGCCGCCAGTATTTCGAACTCTTGGCGGCCTAGCGGGGCGAGACCGGCCGGGGGCCAGGATCTCTCCCCCGCCTCTTCTTGCTCGGCGGCCTAGCGGGGCGAGACCGGCCGGGGGCCAGGGTCTCGCCCCCGCCTCTTCTTGCTCGGCGGCCTAGCGGGGCGAGACCGGCCGGGGGCCAGGATCTCGCCCCCGCCTCTTCTTGCTCGGCGGCCTAGCGGGGCGAGACCGGCCGGGGGCCAGGGTCTCGCCCCCGCCTCTTCTGGCTTGGCGACTTAGCGGGGCGAGACCGGCCTGGGGCCAGGGTCTCGCCCCCGCCTCTTCTGGCTCGGCGACTTAGCGGGGCGAGACCGGCCTGGGGCCAGGGTCTCGCCCCCGCCTCTTCTTGCTCGGCGGCCTAGCGGGGCGAGACCGGCCGGGGGCCAGGGTCTCGCCCCCGCCTCTTCTGGCTCGGCGACTTAGCGGGGCGAGACCGGCCTGGGGCCAGGGTCTCGCCCCCGCCTCTTCTGGCTCGGCGACTTAGCGGGGCGAGACCGGCCTGGGGCCAGGGTCTCGCCCCCGCCTCTTCTGGCTCGGCGACTTAGCGGGGCGAGACCGGCCTGGGGCCAGGGTCTCGCCCCCGCCTCTTCTTGCTCGGCGACTTAGCGGGGCGAGACCGGCCTGGGGCCAGGGTCTCGCCCCCGCCTCTTCTGGCTCGGCGACTTAGCGGGGCGAGACCGGCCTGGGGCCAGGGTCTCGCCCCCGCCTCTTCTTGCTCGGCGGCCTAGTGGGGCGAGACCGGCCGGGGGCCAGGGCCTCTACTTGCAGTTTTACCTTCTTACCCTCGGGGAAAATTCCCCCTTTACCCCCCGACGTGGCTGTTTTCTATTGGCCCAAGGCTTTTTGGGCGTGAGGGTTTTTTGGTCATTTTGGTCCAAGGGGTTTTGGAAAACTATAAATAGACCCCCTTGGGTGCCTTGGAGGGGAGCTTGATCTTCTTCTTCTTGCTGGCTCCTCCCTTGGCTACTTCTTGGTAGAGTTGAGAGAGCTCCTCCAAGGCACCCTAGCTCGAGCATTGGCTAGGGAGGGGAAGTGCTCAGGTAGCCTTCCGGGTGTGAGGTGGGACCTCCGCGCTAGAGCCGAGGGTCTATTCCTAGCTTCTTGATCCTTTGGTCCGTGACGTTCTCTCGAGTGTAGTAGGTGTGAGGTCACCCCTTTTCAAGGGACCCCGAACTCCACAGAGACCAGGTTTCTGGTTTCAACATTTTGGTGCGGTGAGCGTGGAGAGTGACCAGCACAGAAGATCTCGGGAGAGTGTCATGACGGGAGGTCAAGGAGGTAGTGATGATCTCGGCGAGCTCCCCACCCCAGGACCCTTTGTGGGGAGGCAAGAGTTCATGGCCTCCATCCAAGGCATCATGGAGATGTTGCGAAGCATTGCTCCTCAGGGTGGCAGCTCCACCCCGACCCCCAGGAGTTAGCTCCCCCTCTCGACGAGTCGACTCCCAGGGGTCTAGGCGAGATGACCCCAGCAGGGGGAGAAGGAAGTGTTCCAGGAAGAAGGCCCGGGAAGGAGAGGATGGGTGATGGGGTCGAGCGAGACCTCACCGGCCGGGAGCTGTTCTCCAGCCCGGCGAGTGCCAACCTTCAAGGCGAGCAGGTCGCGCGAGTGGAGGTGGCGAGACCACCCCTTAGGGGGTCACCCTTCAGCGAGCTAATCATCTCAGCTCCCGTTCCCGAGGGGTTCAGAGAGCCAGACATGGCTTACTATTCCGGGAAGGATGACCCTGTTCAGCATCTGCAGAGGTTCGAGGATGCCGTCTCCATCAGGCCGATGACGGACGCCTTCAAGTGTCGCCTCTTTGCGATCACGTTGAAGGAGAAGGCAAGGGACTGGTTCCACCAACTCCCTCCAAGGTCAATCTACGGGTTCGAGGACTTGAGCCGAAGCTTCCAGCTCCGCTTCTCCACCTCCAAGAAGAGGAAGAGGAGTCCTGAGTCCATTTTCTTGATAAGGCAGGGGGCCGAGGAGTCGCTGGCCCGCTATGTTGACAGGTTCCAAGAGGAGATCCTGGAGGTCCAGGAGATGCCATGGTATGCTCTCCAGATGGCCTTCACCGTTGGGCTGAAGGAAGGCTTCTTCAAGATGAGCCTGACCCGGAAGGCTCCCCTTTCCTTCGAGGAGCTGATGGAAAGGGCGGCAGAGGAGATAGCCATGGAAGCGGCCAACCCGGCGTTTGTCAAGAAATTGGCAAAACTGACAGAGACAGAGGCAAAGGAGCAAGGTGGCTCGAGGCCCCAGGAGGGAAGAAGGAGAGAGGAGCGGAGAGCTCAGGAGGGTCCAGAGCCAGGTTGGAGGCAGCAGGGAGGACCCATTCAGGGCCCGGGAAGGGGTTACGCCCATGATGGGGGAAACTTTCATGGGGGCCAAGGAAGGTTCAACTTCCAGAGGCAAGCCCCTAGGCAACTCCTACCCCCACCACAGCAAGCGATGGAAATTGGTCGAAGGGGGAGGAGGAACCGCACGGGAAGGAAAAGAGTCAGAGTAGAGTTACCCTTCTGTGAGCTCCACCAGGAGGAAGGCCACGCGACATCTACTTGCCCCGAATTTCTGGAGTTGAGAAGGACAAGAGCCCCAGCCCCGCAACCTCATCAGCCTCAACGAGCGCAAGACCCGGTGCGGATTGAAGAAGTCCGACCTGGGGCAGCAGAGGATAGATGTGAGGACAGGGTTGATGTGGGCACCCGGGGAAGGATCGGATGATTCACGAGGGAAGAGGGAGGTAAGAGAGAAGTGAATCATCTTTTTTGTAATGAACTTAGCTTGCGTTGTATTAGCTATGATTAATGGTAGAAACCACCAAAAAATATCTATGGTCCATGGAAAGTCCCTTAGCTCCGATGACGATTCCGCCGCCAGGCTCTCACTAGCTGGCAGGGCAGGTTGATCTCTCGTGGAGGCTAAGTCCCTTAGCTCCGAGATAGATTCCGCTGCCAGGCTCTCACTAGCTGGCAGGGCAGGTTGATCTCTCGTGGAGGCTAAGTCCATTAGCTCCGAGATGGATTCCGCTGCCAGGCTCTCACTAGCTGGCAGGGCAGGTTGATCTCTCGTGGAGGCTAAGCCCCTTAGCTCCAAGATGGATTCCGCTGCCAGGCTCTCACTAGCTGGCAGGGCAGGTTGATCTCTCGTGGAGGCTAAGCCCCTTAGCTCCGAGATGGATTCCGCTGTCAGGCTCTCACTAGCTGGCAGGGCAGGTTGATCTCTCGTGGAGGCTAAGCCCCTTAGCTCCGAGATGGATTCCGCTGCCAGGCTCTCACTAGCTGGCAGGGCAGGTTGATCTCTCGTGGTAGCCCAAGTCCTTAGCTCCGATGACGATTCCGCCGCCAGACTCCCACTAGCTGGCAGGGCAGGTTGATCTCTCGTGGAGGCTAAGCCCCTTAGCTCCGAGATGGATTCCGCTGCCAGGCTCTCACTAGCTGGCAGGGCAGGTTGATCTCTCGTGGAGGCTAAGCCCCTTAGCTCCGAGATGGATTCCGCTGCCAGGCTCTCACTAGCTGGCAGGGCAGGTTGATCTCTCGTGGTAGCCCAAGTCCATTAGCTCCGAGATGGATTCCGCTGCCAGGCTCTCACTAGCTGGCAGGGCAGGTTGATCTCTCGTGGAGGCTAAGTCCCTTAGCTCCGAGATGGATTCCGCTGCCAGGCTCCCACTAGCTGGCAGGGCAGGTTGATCTCTCGTGGAGGCTAAGCCCCTTAGCTCTGAGATGGATTCCGCTGCCAGGCTCTCACTAGCTGGCAGGGCAGGTTGATCTCTCGTGGAGGCTAAGCCCCTTAGCTCCGAGATGGATTCCGCTGCCAGGCTCTCACTAGCTGGCAAGGCAGGTTGATCTCTCGTGGTAGCCCAAGTCCATTAGCTCCGAGATGGATTCCGCTGCCAGGCTCTCACTAGCTGGCAGGGCAGGTTGATCTCTCGTGGAGGCTAAGTCCCTTAGCTCCGAAATGGATTCCGCTGTCAGGCTCCCATTAGCTGGCAGGGCAGGTTGATCTCTCGTGGAGGCTAAGCCCCTTAGCTCCGAGATGGATTCCGCTGCCAGGCTCTCACTAGCTGGCAGGGCAGGTTGATCTCTCGTGGAGGCTAAGTCCCTTAGCTCCGAGATGGATTCCGCTGTCAGGCTCTCACTAGCTTGCAGGGCAGGTTGATCTCTCGTGGAGGCTAAGCCCCTTAGCTCCGAGATGGATTCCGCTGCCAGGCTCTCACTAGCTAGCAGGGCAGGTTGATCTCTCGTGGAGGCTAAGCCCCTTAGCTCCAAGATGGATTCCGCTGCCAGGCTCTCACTAGCTGGCAGGGCAGGTTGATCTCTCGTGGAGGCTAAGCCCCTTAGCTCCGAGATGGATTCCGCTGCCAGGCTCTCACTAGCTGGCAGGGCAGGTTGATCTCTCGTGGTAGCCCAAGTCCTTAGCTCCGATGACGATTCTGCCGCCAGGCTCCCACTAGCTGGCAGGGCAAGTTGATCTCTCGTGGAGGCTAAGTGTTTTCACCCAGAGGAGGTCTCGCCACCCAGGCTCCCATAGCTGGCATGGCAGGTTGACCCCGAGGGGAAGTTACACTCCGCGAATACGTTGGGTTGGATGTTTCTTTCCGAGCTTGTGCCAACCTCGAAAAGAGCGGGGATTGTGTACAACCCCGTATTTGCGAAGAGTGGGCCCAAAACTAGGTAAGCAAGTTTTTAAGCTTTTTGGAAGTTTTGCACTCCTAGGGGCCAATTTTTGGTGAACTTGAAAGATATACTAGTAGGGGGAGAAAATATTTCTCCCCCCAAGGCGCTCTTGGCAAGTCGCCGCAAGCCGCCCCAGGCCGCCAGGCCGCAAGCCGCCCAGGCCGCCAGGTCGCAGGCCGCCAGGCCGCAAGCCGCCTCAGGCCGCCAGGTCGCAGGACGCCAGTATTTCGAACTCTTGGCGGCCTAGCGGGGCGAGACCGGCCGGGGGCCAGGATCTCGCCCCCACCTCTTCTTGCTCGGCGGCCTAGCGGGGCGAGACCGGCCGGGGGCCAGGGTCTCGCCCCCGCCTCTTCTTGCTAGGCGGCCTAGCGGGGCGAGACCGGCCGGGGGCCAGGATCTCGCCCCCGCCTCTTCTTGCTCGGCGGCCTAGCGGGGCGAGACCGGCCGGGGGCCAGGGTCTCGCCCCCGCCTCTTCTGGCTTGGCGACTTAGCGGGGCGAGACCGGCCTGGGGCCAGGGTCTCGCCCCCGCCTCTTCTGGCTCGGCGACTTAGCGGGGCGAGACCGGCCTGGGGCCAGGGTCTCGCCCCCGCCTCTTCTTGCTCGGCGGCCTAGCGGGGCGAGACCGGCCGGGGGCCAGGGTCTCGCCCCCGCCTCTTCTGGCTCGGCGACTTAGCGGGGCGAGACCGGCCTGGGGCCAGGGTCTCGCCCCCGCCTCTTCTGGCTCGGCGACTTAGCGGGGCGAGACCGGCCTGGGGCCAGGGTCTCGCCCCCGCCTCTTCTGGCTCGGCGAATTAGCGGGGCGAGACCGGCCTGGGGCCAGGGTCTCGCCCCCGCCTCTTCTTGCTCGGCGACTTAGCGGGGCGAGACCGGCCTGGGGCCAGGGTCTCGCCCCCGCCTCTTCTGGCTCGGCGACTTAGCGGGGCGAGACCGGCCTGGGGCCAGGGTCTCGCCCCCGCCTCTTCTTGCTCGGCGGCCTAGTGGGGCGAGACCGGCCGGGGGCCAGGGCCTCTACTTGCAATTTTACCTTCTTGCCCTCGGGGAAAATTCCCCCTTTACCCCCCGACGTGGCTGTTTTCTATTGACACAAGGCTTTTTGGGCGTGAGGGTTTTTTGGTCATTTTGGTCCAAGGGGTTTTGGAAAACTATAAATAGACCCCCTTGGGTGCCTTGGAGGGGAGCTTGATCTTCTTCTTCTTGCTGGCTCCTCCCTTGGCTACTTCTTGGTAGAGTTGAGAGAGCTCCTCCAAGGCACCCTAGCTCGAGCATTGGCTAGGGAGGGGAAGTGCTCAGGTAGCCTTCCGGGTGTGAGGTGGGACCTCCGCGCTAGAGCCAAGGGTCTATTCCTAGCTTCTTGATCCTTTGGTCCGTGACGTTCTCTCGAGTGTAGTAGGTGTGAGGTCACCCCTTTTCAAGGGACCCCGAACTCCACAGAGACCAGGTTTCTGGTTTCAACACTTATTCCTGAACCTTCTGCCCCTCCTCCAGAAAAGGCTGTTGTTTCTAATCAAGCTTTAAAAGCATTAGATGCATTGTATGATACACATCAGGATTCAGAGTCTGATGATGATGATAATGATTCTGATGAGGATGCAGCTAGTAAGAGAAGGAGATTGTTGGCAAAGAAGAGAAAGGCTGCTCCTCCTCTAGCTCCCAAGCCAAATCCCAATGCAGACACTCCCTACTATATTTTGCACAATGTGACTCCATATAAGGGAATGCCAGCATGGATGTGGCTCTCCAAAAACCAGCAGAAAGATAGAAAGAGAAGCAGGAGATACTCCCCTCCTCCAGTGCACAGATACAGGAAGGACCCTCCTCCTCCTCCTCCAGCAGCTGATGCCAATGGCTCTAGCTCCCAGAGATCTGCCCCAATGCAAACTTATCAGAGCCAGTCAGGGAGATCTTCTGGAAGCAGCCAGCAGAGGCCGTCCTCCTCAGGAAGTCAAAGTTAGCAGTAGCAGCAACAACAAAGTTCTGAAGTACATAAAGCTAAAAGCCTAAAAAGACCTCTCTCTCCTCCAATTCCTTTTGAAGATCCAGAAACTGCTAATACTGCAAGAATGACTAGGTACCAAGAAGTGATTGGACTATTATTGATAAATAAAGCCAAAGCAGAAGGAAAAGATATCTCTGGTCTTTCAACAATGTCAAAGTATAGAAAGGAAGAGATGAAAAGGTTTGACATAGGCAACAAACTGTTTAATATTGATGATTATATGGAACTTCATCCAGAAGCAGTTGTCCTCAGGGCTACTTCATTGAAAATTATTGGGGCAGCTGATATGACCATGATAGTGGCTCAAGCTCAAAATCCTATCAGAGAAATCATTTTCAAGAAGCCAGGAGAAAAGAAAGCAGAAGACAAACCTCAGCAGAAGAAGCCATAAAAGTAATTTTCTTGTTGTTTCAATTTTGTCTGTTATTTGTTTTTTTTAAACTATGCTATCTGTTAAACAAAGCTGCGTGTATATATATATCTGTTGCAAGTGTTATAATTCTCTGCCAGATATATCTCTTTTCTTTCTTTGTTTTTCTGTTTTGAGTCTCTGTTTGTGACCTCACCCAAATAGGGGGAGATTGTTGGATCCCTAGTTGATTTGGGATAGGTTCACTGACTTAGGATGTGACCCATCATGTATAGCCAGAGTCAATTTGTGTCCTAGAGTCTAGGTTAAGTCCTTAGGCTCAACTCCAGATGGACCAGCTTTCAACAAGACCCTCAGAGACTCCAGACTCACAAGTTTTCAAGACCAAGTAAAGTGAGTTCGACGTTCGTCGAACTCAGCTCGACGAAAGGAGTTCTGTTCTCGACGATCGTGAGACAATTCTTAGTGCTGAGCTAGACGATCTATGTTCTCTGCTCGATGAAGACTTAGTTTCTAAATCAAGCCAAAGTCAGGACAACTTCAAATTTTTCTAAGTCCAGCCTCAAGCTTCGGTCGACGAATTATATTCTGAGCTCGACGAACTTGGACCTCAAGTTCACAGCTTCTCAGGTCGACGAAGTCAGCTTCTCAGGTCGACGAATTCTAAACTCTACTCGACGATTTCTGGACTCAGAAAATTTGTGTCGACACTTAGGGTTTGTGTCGACACCAGACGATTTGTGTCGACACCAGAATTTCAGTCGACACCACCTTATGTCGACACCAGAGGACTTGTGTTGACACCAAGATCAATCTGTCGACACCAACTTATGTCGACACAGCTATTCAGCAGATGCAGGATATTTTGCCTAAGTCCAGAACTTTTCTCAGCTCGACGAATTTGATTCTCAACTCGACGAATGAAGACTGTCTATCTGATGAATGAAGATTGTCTGGTCGACGAACTCAAGCTCAGCTCGACGAACACAGGATCAGCTCGACGAATTGTGTTCTTCGTTCGACGAATCCAGATTAGGTTTTCTTCAAGGTTCCCGTCCCGTTTGTTGGCGCTGATTCCTGAACATTTAATGCCAGATCTTCTCGGAATGTTATCGTTAGAACGCGCATTGACTATGGATTATTCCTTGCCGTTTTTTTTTCATGGGACAGTTAGGAAAGTCATTGATTGCCGATTCTTTCCAAGCCGACTGCAATTACTGCTCGACATTCAAAAGTTTGAATTTTCCTCAGTCAGAGACAGACACACAGACACATAGATACTCAAAAAAAAGGGAGACACAGTAAGAGAACAGAATCAAGCAGTGAAAGAGTTCAAGAATTACAGTACAACAAACAATCTGATAGACATTCTAAAGTTGTAGAGAAGAACAAACATTCTAAAAATCTGAAGTTCTTGACTGCAATCTGCCTTGACCAGAGAACTTTTTCAAGAAGAACAAGAACAACCAAATTCAATCAAGAGTCTTCTTCTATCTATTCTCAGGACAACTTCAAAGGACAACAAAACTTTATCAGTCAAAAGAAGTTCCTGAAGCAGTTCTGGTCCAGGTATTCTAGGTCATTGAAGGCCTATCACCCTGAAGTAGTGCTCCAGCATTCCTGACCAATTCAAGATCTCAGGGGGAGCAAGATCTGCTACAATCATCCACAAGTCTTCTCTCTGACTGTTGACAGAGAAGACACTATCACCCTCTCTCTCTCATTCCTGTACAGGGTTTTAAATCCCTTCAAAATTATTCTGGTTGCAAGTCTCCTTCCAAAAGACTTAAGGGTTTGGTTTTTGAGCACCTTAAAAAAAGCTCATTGGTGCCCGGGACACCTGATCAACTCATCCCGCAGTGGATTCCTACCTAGGGTGGTAGAAGAGTGGATGTACCCAGATTGGTTGGGGAACCACTATAGATCCTTGTGTCTTCTGGTTGCTATTTTCTTTTGTTTTCTGTCTGTGGTCTGTGATTGTTGTGTGAGTGCTCTATGATTTGATAGTTGCTGTGTTTGCTTTATTCCTTTTGCTTCCCTATTCACTTAGGAATACAACAAGAGTTGTAAAAAGTTTTTAGTAAGCACCATACTCTATTCACCCCCCTCTAGAGTATATCAGATCTAACCTGCACTTTCAAACTCTTCCTGCAGACTATGGCTTGCATGATGTCAAAGAAGTAAAGAGGAATGTCTCTGATAGAGTTGGTTCTGCATAGAAGGACCTTTCGAATGATATCAACCAATAACTTCCCTTCTGCATTCATATTTGACCTCTTGATATACTGAGCAGCTGTAGAAATACCCCAGAACAAGCAAGTTCCGTCTGATTCTTCTTCCCCAAGATCATCATCTTCGTCTACAACCGGCAATCGAAGAAGTTGAGATACTGAAGTTTTTATAAGCTTGATTTTGATACCCTTTCACTTTTGATTTGTGAACGACACCATGACGCTTAACCTTGATATTTTTGAAGAACTCGGCAACTTCTGGAAAGAGGATTCTACAGGGTTCTTGGAGAATGAAGGTGAGTCTGGCGGTGTCGAGTAGGATCATCAGGTTATGAAAGTCGTCGGAAAGTTCGGCAATCCCGGCGGCAACCAATTCAGAACCAATGCCAATTTTTGAAGTTGCAGTCATGATTCAGAAACCCTTGGAAAATTTCGGCGAGGAGAAAGAAATTGCATGGCTCTGCAACTTGTTGATGGAAGGCGAAGAGATAGTCGACTACTCGAGAGCAGAAATGATTTCGTGTAGGACATTGATGGAATTTCTTACTTATATAACCCTCGGTTTATGTCTAATGAAAATAGAAATGATGAAATCATAACTTAGAAGTGGCGGCATAAGCCTCGGGTTGCGTATAAGAAAATTTGAATCAGGAAGAGAAATGTCCCGGCATATACTCGAGTGAGTTGATATTACTCGAGTAGATGAAATGAGGTACTCGAGTAGATGTATCTGGAAGTACTCGAGTAGGTATGCTGAAGTACTCGAGTAGGTGAGTTGAGGTACTCGAGTAGGTTAGTTGAGGTACTCGAGTAGGTCATTATGCTACTCGAGTAGGTCAAGTGGACTACTCGAGTAGGTTATTATTCTTACTCGAGTAGGTCGCTTCTTACTCAAGTCGAGGAGTTAGATTTTTGTATAATTCAAACTTCTGACAAATCCTTGAACTTTGAGCCTTCTTGAAAGTCCATCTTCTCTAATCTTCTTTGTTGAGCATTCCAAGTTCTGTTTTGAAGAACGAGAACTTGGTCTCGTCCAGCAGCTTCGTGAAAATATCTGCAATCTGCCTGTATGTAGAGATATATTGAAGGTCTATGTCCCCATGCTCCACATGCTCTCGGATGAAGTGATATCTTAACTCTATATGCTTGGTCCCGGAAGTGCTTTTCCTGTCATTTTTGCTCCCTGCAAAATCTGCATCTGAAAAATCTATTAGTTCATTATCATTACTTCTTGGGTACCATAAGCCAAGATTTAGCGTACCCTTAAGGTATCTCAAAATCCGCTTTGCAGCAGCATAGTGAGATTCCTTAGAGTTCACCTGAAATCTAGCACAGACACATGTTGAGAACATTATGTCAGGTCTACTGCCAGTAAGGTAGAGCAAGGATCCAATTATGCTTCTGTACTTGGTTTCATCAAAAGGTTTCCCTTCTTCATCCTTGTCCAGAGACACAGTTGAACCCATTGGAGTCCTCATCGAGGTTGCGTTCTCCATTTCGAATTTCTTAATTAGCTCTTTGGTGAACTTGGTCTGCGAGATGAAAATTCCATCTTCAAATTGTTTCACCTGAAGCCCTAAGAAATACTTCAGCTCGCCCATACTGCTCATTTCAAATTTCCCTTGCATAAGTTTTGAAAACTTCTTACAGAGGTTGTCATCAGTAGAGCCAAAAATAATGTCGTTGACATAGATTTGCACTAGCAAAATCTTGTCTTTTATTTCCCTAAGAAATAATGTCTTGTCTATCTTTCCCCTAGTGAACTTATTCTCAAGTAGAAAGCTAGACAGCGTCTCATACCAAGCTCAAGGAGCTTGTTTTAGACCATATAAAGCTTTATGCAATAAATAAACGTAATCAAGAAAGTTAGAATCAACGAAACCTGGAGGTTATTCCACATACACCTCTTCCTTTATGTCACCATTAAGGAAGGTAGACTTCACGTCCATTGATAGACAGTGAAGCCTTTGAGTGCAACATATACTAGGAATAACCTGATGGCCTCCAGCCTTGCCACTGGAGCATACATCTGATCGAAGTCGATTCCTTCTTCTTGACGATATCCTTTAGCGACGAGTCTGGCCTTGTTCTTTATGATCGTTCCATCCTCGTCCATCTTATTCTTGTAGACCCATTTTGTGCCAATGACATTCTTATCCTTGGGTCTTGGAGCAAGTTTCCATACTTTGCAGTGCTTGAACTGATTTAGTTTTTCTTCCATTGCCACTATCCACGATGCGTCTGAGTTCGCTTCCTCAAACTTCTTTGGTTCAACCTGTGAGAGAAAACTTAGGTATAAATTTTTGTTAGTTGTACCTCTACGAGTTCTAACACCATCCCGGGGATCTCCTATGATCTTGTCCATGGGGTGATCCTTCAGATGTCTGAGCTCTAGAGTTCTTGCATCTAGATTCTCTTCAATCACTAGAGTGACTTCATTATCTTGCACAATTTCTTCATCTGGATCATCAACCTCTCCAATAGGGGTTGAAGTGGTGATCTTGATGAACTTTTCACCTTTGTCTTCAGATGCTTCATCCAAGATGAGTTCTTTCAACTTTGTACCTGCATCTTTAGTAAACATACTAGAAGAGTTGCCTTGCAGCAAGATCGTCTCATCAAATACAACATGTATTGATTCTTCTACTACCTAGGTTTTTCTATTAAATATCTTGTATGCCTTACTATGACTACTATATCCTACAAAAATACCTTCAAAACTCTTTTCGATGAACTTGGTAGTATAATACTTACCATTGTTAAGCACGAAACATTTACAACCAAAAATTCTAAAATATGAGACAGTTGGTTTCCCGCCCTTTAGAAGTTCGTAAGATGTCTTATCGTGGTTTGTGTTTATGAGTGCTCGATTTTGCACGTGACATGCAGTATTGATGGCTTTAGCCCAGAAATATTCTGGTAGTGAGGCATCACTCAACATGCTCCTGCAGGCCTCTATGAGTGTCCTATTCCTTTTCTCGGCCACTCCGTTCTGTTGCGGAGTACGAGGAGAGAAAAACTCATGAAAGATACCCAAGCTTTCACAAAATTCTATCATGGCCCCAGACTTGAACTCTGTTCCATTGTCACTTCTGATTTTGACTATGGAGCAGTTGTATTCATTCTGGACTTGCCTGACAAAATTAGTAAAGATGTCGAAGGTATCTGACTTGTGTTTCAGAAAGAACACTCACGTAAAGCGCGAGTAATCATCAACAATTACTAAAGTATAATCCTTACCTCCCAAACTTCTAATTTGCAGTGGAGCAAACAAGTCCATATGCAGTAGATGTAAACATCTATTAGAATCTTTGAAGATAACGCTTTTAAAGGTAGCCCTTGTTTGCTTGCCTTTTACACATGCATGACAAGGTCTATCTTGAACGTACTTGACATTTGGTGCATCACGTACTAAGTTCATTGAAAATAATTTATTAATAGTTTTGGAATTAATATGTGCTAGTCTCTTGTGTCATTGGTCACTAAGAGATGCACTATCTTTTGCTAAAAAGCACACTGGTGTAGAAGAGTCTATACAAATGAAATTCAAACCGAATATGTTTCTGCTTCAAGTGCCGGATAGAATCATTTCCATATTGTCAACAGATTTTATCATGCACTTATCAGCGTGAAACTCAACTATGTATCCTTGATCACAGAGTTGGCTTATGCTTATAAGATTGTGTTCCAATCCTTCAACATAAGCTACATCTGAAAAAGATACACTACCGTTAGTAATCGTACCGTAGCCTTTAGTGATTCCACGGTATGAACCTCCAAATATAACCTTTGGTCCATTTAAGACTGGGGAGAAGTTCTGAAGTAGGCTTCTAGTCCCGGTCATATGCCGAGAGCATCCACTGTCCAAATACCAGATTGGCATTTTGGTGGCCCTTGGACATACCTGCAATCACAATCAGTATGCCTTAGGAACCCAAATATGTTTGGGTCCTTGGTCTCAGGTTAGAACACTCCCCCTATGAATATTAGCATTAGGAGTGGTCTTTCTCATATTGCCAACATGAGGGGTTACAATATTTCTGGGATTAAACCAGCAATCGATGGCAAAGTGACCAATTTTACCACAGCACCAACAGTCAAATCTGTTGTATCTTTGCCTTATGTTCTCCTGCTTGGCCTTTTGAGGTTGAGATCTAGCAGGGACAACATTATTGGAAGAGGAAGTTTCATGATGATGACAATCACATGATTTCTTCTCCTTTATTGGCTTTTCCACAACGGGCTTTTCCTTTGGTGCTTTCTTGAAGTTATGACCATGATTGAAAGGGACATAGCTCTGAAGAATCACTTCTTTATAAGGTGCCTTAAAGACACTTTCACCAAAGTTTCTGGGGCGAGTCCATCCTTGATAACGGGACTTTGGCTCTACATAGGTAGGCCTAGCAAAGTGTCCGTAAGATGAGTCAAGATCAAACTCATTTGACAGAAATATGACCTTTTTGAAAGAGGTCTGATCTTGAGGGACTTTCCCCTTCTCTTTGACCAAGGCCTTTTTGGTGGCCTTATTCTTCCGTTGGGCCTTATTTCTCCTAGAAGATTTGTTAGGAGCTTCTTCATAGCCTAGTCCAGCACCCTTGGTCTTTGCTGAGAATTTAGCAACGAATGGAAGAACAGTCTTAGGCTTTGAGAAACTTTCAACAAGTTTCCTCTCAGCAGCAAGTTGTTCTTCCAACTCTTTGATGATTTTCTCTTTTAGATCAAGGTGCTTAAGAGCTTTGTTGTATTCTTCAATAGCATTATTGAATTTCTCTTTGAGTGAGTCAGTCTTAGCGACTTCTTCTCTCAAGATGCTCTCTTCAGCTTTTAGAGACTTTATCTCTTTAGTCTGAGCTTTCACGACTCGGTGACATTTGTCGTAAGCCATGATCAACTCCTTGTATTGGGCCATAAGTTCAGACTCATCGTCAGAAAAGCTATCCTCACGATCATGCTCAGAAGCTTCAGATTCTGAGAGAGGAGTGTGAGAGTTTACCTTCCCAGTGAACTGGGGCTCTTGCTCGTCATCTGTCTGAGCCATAAGACCAAAATAGGCTTCTTCTTCTTCACTCGACTCGGATGAGTCGGAGTCACTAAGAGTCTTGCCCTTTTGTCTATTAAGCTCTTCTCTGTCCTCTTCTTGTTATATGAGGACTTATTTTCCTCTCTTCTTCCACCATCCTTCTTCTTATGGGGGCAGTCAGCAATGACGTGTCCTGGCTTATTACAACAGTAGAAAATAATGTCAGTGGAAATATGTTTATTCTGTTTAGGAGTATACCTGTCGAGGCTACTTGAGCCTTTTCTTTGACGATCACCATCACGTCGTGATCATCTGTAAGAGGTATCCTTGCCTTTCCAGCGTTTCTTCTTGTTCAAGAATTTCTTAAACTATCGTGAGAGTAGTGAGAACTCTCCTTTAGATAGCTCAGAGCCTGAGGTACTTGGCTCCGATGTTTCTTCTTTACTTACTTCTTGAGCTGGAGCAGGAGGAACAACCTTTGACTTCTTTGAGGTTTCTGCCTTTAAAGCAACAGACTTCTCTATGAATGCAGACCTACTCTTCTCTTCTTCAGCCTTTCTGGTATTGAGTTGAAGCTCATATGACATAAGCTTCCCGAAGAGATTCTGTGGGTCTGTCTCGGCTAGTTTTCCAAACTCCCTGATGGTATAGACCTTGTTATCCCATTCCTTAGTTAGGGATCTCAAGAACTTGTCATTTAATTCTCCGTTAGTGAAGACTATTCCATAAACCCTTAGGCTGTTTACTATCTTGAAGAAATTCTCAAATGTGTCAGCAATGGTGTCCCTGTTTCCTTATCAGAAGGCTTCATACTTTTGATTTAGAAGGGATCTTCTATCATCCCTCACTTCTTCTGTACCTTCCATCAAGGTAACTAGAGACTGTCACATCTCCTTTGCAGACTGGCAGTGGATCAGGTTTTGCAGCATGGAGTCATCGACTGCACTTGCTATAATGTTTTTGGCCTTTTTGTCTAATGACACAAGTGCAATCTCATCCTTATCTAGATCCATTAGTTTCTTTGGAACTTTTTTGGTTGGATCTATAGTGGAGATTTTCATCGGAATGTAAGGACCTTCTTAAAGTATCACGAAGATCCTTGGATCCATAACTTCCATAAAGAATTTGATTCTCTCTTTCCACATGGGAAAATTATTTTTGGTGCACAAAGGAAGCTTGGCAAAATCTTTAGCCTTGTCCATGTTTGGTAGAGCTCAAAAGACAACTATAGAAGGATCTGATCGAGGTGTTAACCTTTTAATGATGAACCTCCCTCTGATACCAATTGAAAGTTATTAGTTGTCTGCCTAAATCACCTAGAGGGGGGTGAATAGGTGAGATGTGCGTCTTTTTACGGAATAAAAAATTAGAACTATGCACAGAACTATCTACCAATCAATCACATATGAAGCAAGATTTATAGTGGTTCCCCAATCTTGAGTACATCCACTTTCCCTCACCGATCTAGCAATAAACTAGACTCGGCTACTCCACTATCTCGGATTGAAAAACCAATCCTACGCCACGGAACAATGTTCCTATAATCTCGATCCACAAAGCGGATCTACACTCGTAAGATGAAACTTCCTACAATCTCGGAGTCAAAAGCTCCTACACTCAGAGACAACTTCTCCTACAATAATGAAATAAAATGTGTATGAAATACAAACAAAGAATCTTTGTCAGATCTGCAAGAATCGGCCTGGATCTTCTTCTTCTACACTTTGCGGCTTTATCAGAGAGGTGAAGAAAATCTCGGCAAAATCAGATTTGGATCTTCTTGGCTTCACACGATCGAATAGAAGATGAGAAGTTGTGCGATAATATCGATCCGTAAGACCTTCTTAATTTGAATCCTCTGAAAATGAAAACCCTAGCCGGATGAGAATTGGCGGCGGCGATGGCTTCTTGGAGAGAGAGAGAGAGAGGAACAGAAAACTTAGAACAAAAATTCGGCTGTAAAAACTTCTGATAAAACTTCTTAGGGTTTGTCGGTTTGAGAAGACCTTATAGAGGATAGGAGATAATCTGTCATAATTAATTCATAATAAGGGACCCGTGGACCAATCACGTCAAGGCTCATTAAAGAATCTGTTAAACTGGACTTAACGAAATTTTCAGAAAACTGAAGATACATACTCGAGTGAAGAAATTACTACTCGAGTACTTTTGAGAACTACTCGAGAGAGATGAAAATAACTACTCTAGTACTTAGAGATAGTTACTCGAGTAACCTGAAGAGAACTACTCGAGTATAATCTTGAAGTAAATTGAGAAGTTGATCAGCTACTCGAGTACCAAAAAGACTTACTCTAGTATTTAAGGAATTACACGTGAAGTGGAGTTAGACTACTCGAGTACAGAAATACTACTCGAGTAAATGAGAATAAGCTACTCGAGTGGTAGATGAACTACTCGAGTCAGGGACCTAAAATATTTTTTGAACTGGAATTCTGGGTTACTCGAGTAGTGAAGTTGAACTGCTCGAGAGGATAAAAACTAATTGAGTATATGGGAATAGCTACTCTAGTAATTAACATAGAGAAATTCTGAGGGAAGAAATTCTAGTTACTCGAGTATAAATACTGGACTACTCGAGACTGAATGTATAAACTACTTGAGTACTATAAAGTACTACTCGAGTAATTTACTTAGAATATATTTGGAGAAAGAAATCTGTAAACCCGAGAGTAAGAGAGAAACTACTCGAGTAGTTGTCTTAACTACTCGAGAGCTATAAATTGACTACTCGGGATCTATCATCCTTACTCGAGTAAGAGTAATGTTACTCGAGTATAAACTGAGCTATTCACTCTAGTAGGTATAGAACTACTCGAGTAAAACACTTAGTGAATTTTCTTTGACAAAATTCTCTTCTCTTTGGTGAGACCAGCATCAAGTCTTTTTCAATAAGTCTTAGTGCTTGAATATGAAGTGTATCCCAATAGAGAGACTACACATGAGTCAACACCTTGGATTAGACAATGAGGTATTACATTGTATGCTCCTATGTTTGGAGACCCATTGTAGACTGACATTGATCTACACTTGCCATTAGAGTCCTGCAAACACATAAATCAACTAAAGCAGCAAATACAACTTAATTCATCTTAGTTCAAGAGTGAATTCATCAAATCTGGGTTAATGTGGATACAATACCCAACAAAATGTACGACTCCTAATCAAGTGATTTGATTACTAGGATAATTTTCTTAGTAGTATTAACATGAGACTTTGGCTAGGATTAAGAGATAAACTCTCTCACGATCCTTTCACCTCCCTCAATTTGCCTATAGAAGAAGCCAGAAAGGGGGAGATGTGTGGCAATACTAGAGAAAGGAGGAGAGGTGTGGCAACACCTGTAATAGGGGAGATTGGAGATGTAGAAGCAATACTTGACATGACTAGGACATGTTAAGTTAGTTCATATTACTTGAAAAGATTCAGGTAGTATGAGAAATGCAATGACTGACTACATGGTGAGCCATGATTGTGTCAGTGCATATTATGAGGTAAGTGCTTCCAGTGGTGCTCTATTTAAGCATTAAGTGGTATAAACGAAAGTGCAGATTACTTGAGCAATTGTTCAAGTGGTATGAGGATGCATTGACTTGACATGTTGAGTCAATGCAGTTAAATGAAGTACATTGAATTGATATGCTGAATTCATATAGCATAAACTAGCAGATGTAACAAACATAGTTTACAACTACATTATATTAATATTATTTTTATGATAATGCTTCTTAGTATTGCTGAGTGTTTTGCCTTCTTCAAATAGGGGGAGATTGTTGAGATTATTTCCCTTAATGTTCCCTAGACTTGATTTGAAGAGGCATCACCCACAATATTAAGAGCATAACTGTATTTGATACTGTTCGAGTTCAGTATGTGCATGATGTTCCTTGGAATAAGGTTAGACAGGTGGACACAAAGATAGATGCATGACAGGCAGGAATTTGACAAAGTCCACAGGAGTTGAGTGAATCAAGCTCACTCAACACCAAGTGCAGGAATTTGGTTAAGTCCATAGGCGTTGTGTGAAGTCAACGCACTCAGCGCCAGATGCAAGAGAAGATGTTGAATTGGCTGGAAATCGCCTAAGTACACAGGCGTTAAGTGAAGTCTATTCACTCAACGCCAGACAAGTAAAAGCGTTGAGTATAGCTTGGTTAGTCTAAGCCTAACTATTGACTAGATAGAAAAGTGGCTGTCCACATAAGTTGAGTGTTGTCTACTCACTCAACGGCATACAACAAAAAGTTGTCAGTATTGCTCAACCTTTCAGGGCCTAAGAAGAAACAGGCAAAAAGTGGCTAAGTTCACATGCATTGAGTGCAGTCTACTCACTTAATGCCATACAATTAAAAAGTTGTGAGACAGGCTAAGACAGTGAAAGCCTAAGAAGAAACAGATAGAGATGTGGCTAAGTCTACAAACGTTGAGTGAAGTCTACTCACTCAACTCCATACAACATAAATCATTGAGTATACTCAGACAGTCACCGCCACAGAAAATCTATCTAGATATTTGATTAGGTCCATTGGCGTTGAGTGAAGTTTACTAACTCAACGCCATGTGATAAAAAGTGTTGACTGGACCTTAGTCAGTTAGAGACTGTGATCTCATAGAAATTTGACTAAGTCCAAATGCATTGAGTGAAGCTTACTCACTCAACGATAAGTGACTAAAATAAAATTTAAGTGATATGATGTTGAGTGAAGCTTATTCACTCAACGCCAAGTGACAGAACTCCAGTTAAGTATTTTGATATTGAATGAAGCTCAATCACTCAACGCCTAGAGACAAAAAGTTTTATAAGTATTTTGGCGTTGAGTGAAGGTTGCTCACTCAATGTCTCATGACAGAGAAATTTTTCTAAGTGCAATGGTGAAAGAATTAGTTTCAAGATTGTCTAAACACCTACAAGAGGGGTGAATATGTTCAATTCTTATTCTACTTAGACAGTTAATAATTTGATCACAACACAGATAAAATCTACTGTTATCACAACACAAAATCATCCAATCACAGCGTACACATTGTTTTTATAGTGGTTCCCCAAATGATGGGTACATCCACTTTCCCCCTTTGCCTATCTAGTAGTATAATAGATTCGGCCTAACTTCCTTCCACCTTCTCAGATACTCAGATCTTACAACTCAGAACCCAAACCAGTTCCTACAGCTGACACTTCAACAAGTGCTACAACTCAGGCGCTTCCCAAGAATCCTACCTTAGAATGAATCCACACTTCTACCACTAAGGCAATCAAGCCCTACCTCAGCCTTTATCACCAGGCCTACAGCTCAGAAAACTTAATCTTCTACCTCAGGAAAACAGCCCTACCTCACCCTTTATAGTTACAGGCTTACAACTCAGAGATTGAAATCTCTTACACTCAGATCTAAAATTGATCCTACAAAAAATTAATTAATAAGATGTTCCTTCCTTCACTCAGAGAGAGATGAGGGAATCTTGATCAGATCCTATTGGATCTACTTTCTCCTTATCTTTGTAGTAATGAATCTGATTCAACCTGACTTAGCTTATTCAAAGATTTTTGAAAGAGAGAACCTAGGCTGAATCTTCTTGAGAAGTTGATGTAGATCCAGCTTCTTACACTTTGCAGAATTAAATCTGCAATCTCTAACAGATCTGTTGTGAAGCAATCCTCTTCTCTGATTTTGAATCAGAATCTTCTTGTTGTACATGATTCCGTGAATTCTTCTTGGAGAATTTCACTTTAACTTCTCTTTATCTTCTGTTCTCTATTTTTTTCTCTGATAGCTCGGCTCTATTTATAGTTCACACCAGAGGCAACCGGCTGATTCGGTAGTTGACTGACATCTGACAGTTTTGACATGTCTAATACGTCCGTGACAATTCTGACAGCTGACAAGTCTTCAGTCTTGATATTTGGCACTTAGAGTTATTCAACTCAGCTGAATGTGTCGAGACATAAGGATAGTATGTGTCGACACAGATGAAGTATGTGTCGACACAATTACCCGGGTGTCGACACACTTCCTTTGGTGCTATTGACAAACTTCAGAAACTATCGACATAGCTCTTCATTCAGTCTCAATACTGCCTTTGCAGTATGTGTTGACATACTTTAGAAAATAGTCGACACAGCTCTTCATCAAGTTCTCGACACAGCCTTTGTAGAATATGTCGACACAAGTCCTGTGTATCGACACAGCCTCTTCAAGTGTCGACCCAAGTACTGGATGTTAACATAGTTGCTCCTTCATAAATGTCAATACAATAATGTCTAAATGTGTCGACACAAGTTATGAGTGTCGACACAGTTGATGTCGACTTAAACTCTGGGTGTCGACACAAGTCCTGTGTGTCGACATAGACTTGCTTTTGGTCTCAACATAGCTCCTTCAAAGGTGTCGATACAAAATAATTGTCTCGACACTTTTGTACTTGAATATTTTCTGCATTCTTCTGCATGCACAAACAAACTCAATATGTTATCAAATACAACTTGATGTATATCATTGAGTTAAGTGAGGCTTCTTCAAATCAGGTACACAATTTCCAATGTACCCAACAATCTCCCCCTATTTGGAAAGTGATAACCCATAGTCAATGATATACACCATTTTTTTTTAAAAATAAGCATGATATATTCAGACATTTCAAACAAAATTATTCAAGAGCAAAGATAGCATATTACACACAAATATTCAAAATGAAATATCATAAGGAAAACCATACAACTCAGAGACATAGATATAAACTGTTGTCAACCCAGAATTTCATTTTCACACAATCAAGGTGAGATTACAAGGTTAATGTTTTCTTTTGTAAGAACAATCAAAAAATGCACATTTTCTTCTAAAATCTAGTCAATCTAAAGTTAAAGTTGATCAGGTTCCTTAATGATAATTCCTTTGCCTATCTGAATACTAGCTTTGACTTCAGCTTCAATATCAGTAGCAGGCTTCTTTCCCTTAATGTCTTTGGCCTTAAGTTGTGCATCTTTCAGCTTTTTCCTTTCCAAGTAATGGAATGGTTTAGGGAAGTACTTGCAAGGCTCTATGGAGTTTGCAGGGATTCTTCCAGCCTTCAAGTCCTTCCTGAATTTGTAGATTTTCTCTTGTTGTGCAAGATATTTATCTCATTCTTGTTTGGAGTACCACTTACCCCTGTAAAATTGATTGTCAGCAACTGCATTCCATGCAGTTAAAATAATGCTCCTGGAGGTTGGACTCCATTTCTCAAAATCAGGCCTAGCCTCAGCCTATTCTCTGAATCTCTTCTTAGACATTTGGGCCTCTTGTTCTTTCAGCAAAACTGAGTCAGTCATGTTCACTTCCTCACAAATTACTGGCATTTTATCCAGTGGAGGGCTGTACATAGTCTGGATAGCCTGTTGGATTTCTTCAAACCTAGAAGGGGGATATATGACTTGAGCTACTTCATGTTGCATCCCCTCCAAGAATGCAGGTTGACATCCAGATTCTGCAGTGTTATTATCATCACATAAGGGTGGATATCCCAAGGTAGCTCTGATACTGTTAGAATCCTATTTTGCATGTTCAAAGCTAGCTTAAACTAATACCCTCTCCCCCTTTATGACTTCTTTATGAATATGATCTCTGAGATCATTTTTTTGAAACCTTATTTGATCTGTAATATGATAATTTTCAGTTGTGTAGTAGTCTTTGAACTTCTTTACTAGAGCAGAAATGGAAGACTCAGAAGTTTTTATAGCAGTAGCAACTGTTGTCAAATCCAATTTAATCTGTTCTTCTATAGCAGATACTTTGGTGTTTTTATTTGTTTCTATGACAATGGTTTGTTCCTCCATTTTAGTCAGAGTGATGGTATGTAGTTCCATCAAATTCTCATTCAGTCTTTTCTGATTTTCTAGAACAATCCCTTGCTTGAGAACCAGATCATCAACTTCAGTTTTAGTAGTTTGTTGTTGTTTGGCAAGATACACCACAACATTACCTCTCTTATGGAAGGAATCTGTCATTTCTTTCTTACGCATGTTTACCTCAAATCGTATAGTTTTGATATCCTGTGCCAGACTGAACTGCAATTCCTTGTGGCTTTCATCCACATACTTTTGTAGTACAAGTCGTTGTTCATCAAGTTTGACTTGTAGCTGTATCAAGAGAGAACTAAAATCTACTATAGGAGCAGTAGATGAGGAGCCAGCCTTTAAGGCTTTCTTATATCCAAAACTCTTTTTCTTTAATTCCATAAACTTTCGTTTCATAAGAACTGATGTTGCATCCTCATCTTCAGAATCAGATGATATTTCAAGTTCCACTATTGTGACTTGAACATCTACATCTAGTCTTGGGGATAGGTCTGGCACTTCCCCCTCAATCCTTGCAGTAGTTGTTGCATCTAAGACATTTCTTCCTTGTGTACTTCTTCTTGCTCCCCCTGAAAGTCAGTATCTAAGTCTTGAATTACTTCATTCTCAGGAGCCTGAGTTTTTTCTGGCAAATCAGGAATATGCACATCATGTGCCTCTCTTTCAGAAGAGCCAGCAGCTGTGTTGATGTCATGAACCACTTCCATTATAGTTAGGTTTACAGTCTCACTGTCTAGCTGGGCTTCAATGACAGTTTCTTCAGGGACTGATATCTCTAGATTATCTGTCTGATGGACAGCCGCCCCCTGGATCTGAGCTTCAGTTCCAGGTGTATAAGTTGGAGACATCCTTGGTAGGTTAGTGGTGTCTTCATCAGAACTGAATTCTACTCTTTCTTCTGAGACATTGGAGGATTCCTCAGCTTGCACTTTATCTCTCTTTGATGTTGTGACCTTTTTGGACTTCTGTTTTGGTGCAGGGTCTTCCTTGGACAATACTCTGTCCCACCTAGACATGATTCTTATGTCCATTCTCCTTATGTGATTAATCTTTGTGCCAACTATCTAATTTAGCACCTCAGATATGTTTACAGCCAGATACAAACTTAATATTCTCCCCAGATTTGGCTTTTTAATGCTTTCCTTAATCTTGTTGAAGATTACAGCACACCAGTCAGTCTTAACATGGAAGATGACTCTTGTCATAAGGCTGAACATGTAGGAAGAGATCCTATCATGCCCCCCCAGTTTTGCAGAGAAGTACTTTGTCAATTATCTTAGATAGAAATTTCCCTTTGGAGTTCATCTCTTTCCTTATCATGGGTGATCCAATGTTTGTTGTTGCGGGCAGCCCACACAATTTAAGGGCTTCAGTGGTCATATTTGAATCAACCTCAGTCTCTTCTTTTATTCTTGGAAGTTGAAGGGATTTACTCAGACTTTTGAGTGTTATTTTTACCATTTCACCGTAAACAGTATACTTGATCTTGTCACCTTTGAGTTCAAAGTAGCGTTGGAATAGAATTCGAGAACTTCCTTCTTCCAAATTCTTGTCGATTCAAAAACCATATAATTCAGTCTGGCTTCCTGGATTAAGTCCACAACCATCTTGATTTCTTGTTCTGCAGTACTAAATGCTCCTCGAACGAGCTCATAACCTTCGTTAACGTTGTTGTCCAACTTGGGCACCATTGGAGATGAGAGAGGTGAAGTTGAAGAGAAGGAAGAAGAATCTCTTATCGACACAGATGGTTTAGTCTCGAGATTTCTGAGAGCGTAGTCGACAGGGTCTCTTTTCCACCTATTTATACTTTTTGAAACAGGAAAGTTCAAAAGGCGGGCGGAAATTAGAGTTTCGAATGTTGACACAATTTGGATTGTGTCGACACAGACTGCTAAAGTCTCAACAGAGAGTTTAGGGTCTTGACAACTTTATGTGTCGACACTAATTTTTGAGTGTCTACACAGATGACCTTATGTTTCGACACAAACATCTAAGTGTCATCAACACTATGTGTCAACACCAATTTCAGAGTGCCGACATAGTCTTCTTTATGTGTCGACACCAACTTCTGAGTGTCGACACAGACCACTTTATGTGTCAACACTTATTTACTTAGACATATGTTGAATAAAATTTTTCTTAATTTACCATCCTATTACAGGTTTAACATGCCTAATTTAATTTTAAAGTAACTGAATTTACTTTCATCCAGAGGTTTAGTGAATATCTCAGCTACTTGAGTATCAGTAGAAATAAACTCTAAAGTTATGTCCTCTTTCTGAACATGTTCTCTAATAAAATGGTACCTAATTTCAATGTGTTTTGTTCTACTATATGAAACTAGATTTCTAGCAATTGATATAATACTAGTAGAATCACAATATAAAGGAGTGCTACTTATCTTGATGTCATATTCTTTTAGTTGATGTTGTTTCCGTAGCAATTGATCACAACAACTTCCAGCTGCAATATATTCTGACTCTACTGTGGATATAACAACACTTGTCTACTTTTTGCTGCTCCATGACACCAGTCGTCCACCTAAGAATTGGCATATACCTGTGGTACTTTTCCTATCTTCTTTTCAGCCTGCAAAGTCTGTATCTAAAAAGCCTGTTAGTAGAAATATTCTGTTCCTAGGGTACCATAGATCAAGATCTGGTGTGCCCTTAAGATATCTTAGAATTCTCTTGGCAGCAGGATAATGAGACTCTTTAGGGAATGTCTGGTATCTAGCATAGACACATATAACATACACGATGTCAGGCCTACTTGCAGTCAAGTATAGTAAGGAGCCAATTATCCCTCTATACAAAGACTCATCAACAGGTTTCCCTGCCTCATCTTTGTCTAAAGGAATACTTGACCCCATTGGAGATTTCATGGTGGAAGCAGTCTCCATGCCATATTTTTTAATCAACTCCCTGGTGAAATTAGACTAGGATATTGACATGCCATCATCAGTCTGTTTTACTTGAAGTCCCAAGAAGAACTTTAGCTCACCCATGGTGCCTCATCTCAAACTTCCCTTGCATAAGTTTGGCAAACTTCCTGCAAAGGTTGTTTTCAGTAGATCCAAAGATTATGTCATCAACATATATCTGGACTAGGATGATTTTGCCCTTTGATTCCCTCAGGAATAGGGTCTTGTCTATTTTCCCCCTTAAGAATTTGTTCTCAATGAGGAAAGTAGACAATATCACATACCATGCTCTAGAGGCTTGTTTCAACCCATACAGAGCTTTCTTAAGTCTATAGACATGATCAGGAAAGTGAGGATCTACAAAACCTGATGGCTTGTCCACATATACTTCCTCTTTTAGATCTCCATTCAAGAATACTGACTTGATATTCATTTGAAAGACCTTGAATTCTTTATAGGCTGCATAGGCAAGGAATAGTCTTATTGCTTCCAGCCTTGTTACTGGGGCAAAGGTTTGGTCAAAGTGTATTCCTTCTTCCTGCCTATAGACTTTTACAACCAATCTGGCCTTGTTCTTGACAATAATGTCATTTTCATCTAACTTATTCCTGTAGATCCTGTTGGGTACATTGGAAAATGTGTACCAGATTTGAAGAAGCCTCGCCTAACTCAATAATATGCATCAAGTTGTATTTGATATTATTTTGAGTTATCATGTGCAGGTTAAGAAAATGGAAAGGAAAATTTTCTAAGTATAAGTATCGACACTTGGGAATGGTTGTGTCGACACCAAGGGACCAGATTGTGTCGACACACAGAACCTGTGTCGACACACAAAAAATCTGTCGACAACGCTGTGTCGACACCAAGGGCCAGATTGTGTCGATATCCAGAATTTCTGTCGACACACAGAAAATCTGTCGACAATGTTATGCCGACACTAAGGGCCAGACTTGTGTCGACATTATCAGGAGCTGTGTCAACACACAGAGAAGCTGTCTACACATTCCAGAATTCTGTCAATAATGACTGTGTCGACACATAGAACTTGTGTCGACACACGCCAGAATTCTGTCGACACCAACTTTGTCAAGACAAGGAGTGTTTGTGTCGACACACAGAACTTGTGTCGACACATTCCACAAAAGCTTTGTCGACAACAACAAGACTTGTGTCGACACATGGACTATGTGTGTCGACACATATAGAGAATTCAGTCGACATTCTCTGCTGCTTAGTCAAAGTCAATGTAGGCTGAAGTAATACACGTGCAGACTTGACAGCTGTCTTTGCTGACATTGCTGTAACATCTATCAGAGGTGTCAGAAGACAGTTTAAAACTGGAACAGCCGGTTACCATGGATGAAGCCTATAAATAGATATGCTCTCTCAACAATCGAGTAGTGAAGAAAAGTGGAAGTGAACAACAACTTCAAGAACAACACTTATAGAACAGAGAGAAGTTAATCAAGCAAATCAATTATAATCTCTGAAGGATTGAGAATCCAGTAGAAGAGAAAGAAACAGTCAACAGATTGTTGAGAGAGAAAAATAAGAAGGAGAAGTTCTCATCAAGTGAAGGCAGATCCTGAACAGTCTGCCTGAAGAATTCAGATTAATTTCTGAAGGAGGAAGAATGAAGATCAACTCCAACATCAAGAAGATCAACCCTACTGTGTTCAGATTCAAGAAGGTTTGAAGAAAGCTAAGTCAGGTTGATCCATAAGAAATCAGTTCTATCAAGAACTGATCAAGAAACATTCAATCAATTCTCTCTCCATCTGGTTGAAGATATCAACAACTTTTCATCATTAATCTTTGTAGGATCTGTACTAGATCTGAGTGTAGGAGATTTACATCTCTGTGTTGTAAGCCTAAATTATAAAGGCTGAGGTAGGGCTGTGTGCCTGAGGTAGGGGAATATGTTCCCTGAGTTGTAGGCCTGTGAAAGAGGCTGAGGTAGGGCTGTTGCCTGAGTTGTAGGAGTGGGGTGTCACTCTGAGTTGTAGGTTTGTGGAAGAGGCTGAGGTAGGGCTTGTGCCTGAGTTGTAGGAGTGTGGATTCACTCTGATTTGTAGGAACCATTCTTGGTTCTGAGCTGTAAGATCTGCGGATCTGAGAATAAGAAAGGAAGTTAGGCCGAATTTAGTACACTGCTAGATAGGCGAAGGGGGAAAGTGGATGTACCCATCATTTGGGGAACCACTATAAAACTGGTGTGCAATCTGTAATGCTGTGTATGTGAATGCTGTGTTATACTTTCTGCTGAATACATTGCTGAATTAGATAGAACTATCTGCCTAAGTTAGAAAAAGAATTGAACTTATTCACCCCCCTATAGGTGTTTAGAACATCTTGAAACCAATTCTTTCAAGTGGTATCAGAGGGAGGTTTCTCAAAGATTATACCTAACAGTCTGAGTAGATCACCAAGGCAGAAATCTATAAGGCAAAATGGGTTCCATAGAGAATCATAAGGAGTTTGGTTTTATGAAGTTACCCATATACAGGAAAGAGATTTTTGGCATATGGAAAGAAAGAGTTAGATTGTTTATGGAAACTTCAGATCCTAGAATCTACATGACAGTGAAAGAAGGGTCATTCATCCCAATGAAAGTCTCAATTCTTGATGCAAATCTTAGGACACCAAAGGAATATTCTGAAATGACAAAGGATGATATCATCTTGTCTACAATGGATAAGAAAGCACAGAATATAATAATCAGTACCATAGATGATTCCACATTCCAAAATTTGATTCACTGCAAGACCTCCAAAGAAATGTGGGATGCCCTTATTATCTACATGGAGGGTTCAGAAGATGTGAGAGAAGACAGAAAGTCTATGCTGAATCAGGAATATGAAAGTTTTAGACAATCTTAAACATACAGTATAACTGAATGTTACAAGAAATTCTTCAAAATAGTTAATGAATTGATGTCATATGGAAGAGTATTCAGTACATATGAGTTAAATGATAAGTTTCTGAGATCATTGACTAAAGACTGTGACACTAAAATATGTGCCATTAGGGAAGTGGCTAGACTGGCAGAAATTTCACCCCCAACATTATTTGGCAAACTGCTTTCATATGAAATGCAGCTGATGGTCAGAAAAGAGGAGGATAAAAGTAATAAAATTGATTCCAGAGAAAAGTCAGTGGCTTTCAAGACTGAAGCCATAAGAAAGGATAGGAGGATGTCTCCATCACCTCCTAGGAAAGCTACAGAAGTTGTTTCAGAAAGTTCAGACAGTCACAAATCAGATAGTCCAAATTCTGATGAAGACTTAGCAGCTTTTTCAAGATAATTTCAAAGGTTTTTGAATAAGAAACAGTGGAGATCCAAGCCATCATCCTAAAAATCCAAGGATGATTACTATCAGAAAAAGAAATCCTCTACGAAGGACAGGTATAGCTCTAAACTTAGTAAATTATCTTCAACTAAGATTATTTGTTATTGCTGCAACAGGCCTGGACATATGGTAGCTGATTGTCCTGATAAAGGAAAAGAATCTAATGATAAGAAGAAGCTAAAAAACAGGGGCAAGAAGGAGAAATCCCTTGTTGCAAAGAAGCAAAAAAGTTGGTCAGATTCTTCATCATCAGATTATGAGGCTGAAGCTGAAGCTGAAGCATATATAGGACTGTTGGCAACTGAAGAGGATGTAGAAGAGGCTGAATTCTTGAAGTGGCTGGATTCAGTAAATGAGAATTGAAGAACCTTGTTGTAAAGGGCCGATGGCCTTGACAGAAGAAGATCAGTGCCAGGATCAGCCTGGACCTAGTAAGGTAAACAATTCTTCAATAGATTCTGATTACTATACTGGTTCATAATCAGAAGCATCTGCATCAAGAGATGTAGATGAATCTGAATCTGAAGGAGATGTTCATCAACTTATTGATGAATATTGGTGAACTGCTGCAAGCACTTAAGAAAAGCAGAATCTTTAATAAAGCACAGGCTAAGGAAATTGCTGATCTTAAGCTGGCTGCATTATATTCAGAAAAATTGATGGATCTAAAGATGAATGAAGTAGCCAAACTGAAAAACATAACTGTTATTCAGATGGGTACTATTACATTCAAGAATGATCAAATCAAAAGCTTGGAAATCAAACTTCAGAAGGAAAAGGATCTGGTGGCTAAGTTCTCTAAGCCAAAATCAGTTTTACCTTTAATAGATGACTTTATTCCTAAAAAGAGTAAGACTGGATTGGGCTTTGAGGGAAATGCAAGGGCTGCTAATTCTAAAAGAAACGGCAAAGCCCCAATACAGCCTCTAGCCTTCAAACCCTCCAATTCCTTCAGAAAAGTATGGCAGACAACTAATAGATATGATCATGATATCATACATGGTTCTAGGTAAGCCTGAAATTCTAAATGACAAGGGTGTAGCTCCAGCATTCAAGCAAAGAACTACTATACCAACAATGTTAAGAACAGCTGACAGCAATGCTGTTAAAACTGTACCTAAAAAGAGGTATAATAGATATGAGTGTTGGTGCTGTGGAAAGATAGGGCATTATGCCATGGATTGCTGGCACAATACTAGTGTCAGAAAGAATTCCAGCTTACCTGTGAGAAAGACTGCTGGTAAGAATATCAAGTTTCATTCTAACATGAACCTAGAACCCAATAAAAATTGGGGTTCTAAGATAAATTAATTTTATTTGCTGCAGGTGGGTCCAAGTTGTCATACCCCTATATGGTACTTGGACAGTGGATGTTCCAGGCACATGACTGGAACAAGGAGAATATTAAAGTACTAAACTCCCATAGAGAATGGACCCAAGGTGATTTTTAGTGGATCAGAAAAAGGGGTCATAAAAGGGTTTGGTAATATTTCTTCCAGTTATATAACAATCACTGAAGTGACTTATGTAAAAGGTTTGAAACATAACTTGATAAGCATAATTCAGCTGAGTCATCTTGGGTATGACATTTCATTTATTAAGAATGGGTGTCAGATCAAAATGACAAGTGATCAGAAGGTGATCCTGTCTGGTTATAGAAAAGGGAATGTATATTGTTTAAATTTTGATTATGAAAACATGAACTCTCCTATATATTTGGTTGCAGATGAGAAAGCATCTCAGTGTGTCCAATGGCATAAGAGGCTAGCTCATCTGAACTATAAGACTATAGGCTAGCTCTATAGTCTAGAGTTCGTGAGAAATGGTCCTCAATTTAAGTGCATAAAAGAGAGTATATGCTCAGCTTGTCAAAAAGGCAAGCAGACCAAATCCTCTTTTCATAGTCTTGATACCAAAGACTCTGTGAGGTGTTTGTACCTCTTACATATGGATCTATTTGGTCCTATGCCAGTTCATAGTCTAGGTAGGAAAGTCTATACTTTTGTGGTTATAGATGACTATTCTAGATATACATGGGTTTTCTTTTTGAGGCAGAAATCTGAAACCTCTACTGTCTTTCATAACTTTGTTAAACAAATTCAGAATGAATATAATAATTCAGTGGTCAAAATCAGAAGTGACCATGGAACTGAATTTCAGTCTGAGTGTATGATAAGGTTTTGTGAAGAATTAGGTATTCATCAGGAATTCACCTCACCTAGAACACCTCAACAAAATGGTATTGCTGAAAGAAAGAATAGAATTCTCATTGAGGCTGGTAGAACTCTACTCAGTGACACTTCACTTCCAGAATATTTCTGGGATGAGGCAGTAAATACTGCTTGTCATGTTCTCAATAGAGCATCTATAACTGAGAACCACAAAAAGACTCCCTATGAGATTATGAAGGGCAGAAAACCAAACATATCCTTCTTTAGAATCTTTGGTAGCAGGTGTTATGTGCTTAACACTGACAAGTCTCACCTAACTAAGTTTGCTGCCAAATCCCAAGATGGGATATTTGTTGGGTACAACAACAATAGTAAGGCATATAGGGTCTACGACTTGACTACTCAAGTTGTAGAAGAATCAGTTCATGTAGTGTTTGATAAACTGAGCTAATTAACAGTGAGTTGTCTAGCAATCCTTATAGCTCAATAGGTTTAAAAGAAAGGTTGGACATGATGACCATGGATGAAGACCAAACTGCAAGACAGGATGTGAAAAATGATGGTTGCTGTCTAGGCGGAGTAAAAGGTCCATAAGCTGACATTGAAGACAATGAAGTTCAGCCTGGTGAAGAAATTGAAGAAGTTCAAATTGCTGATAGAATGCCTCTAGCAATAAGGAATCTAAAGGATCATCCTGCACACCAGATCATTGGTGATCCCAGACATGGTGTGCAAACCAGAAGCAAACACATGAACACAGTGCTTTGCTCAAGTTTCCTGTCACAGTTGGAACCAAAAAGATTTGAAGAAGCCATACAAGACTCCAACTGGATTGATGCAATGCAGGAGGAGCTGAATCAATTCAAAAGGTATAAAGTATGGGAGCTGGTTCCAAAACCAATTAATCATAACATTATTGAGACAAAGTGGATCTATAGAAACAAACTGGATGAAAATGGCATAACAGTGAAGAACAAAGCAAGACTAGTTGCCAAACGGTATAGACAGGAAGATGGCACTGACTTTGATCAGACTTTTGCCCTAGTGGCAAGGTTGGAAGCAATAAGGCTATTCCTTGCCTTTGCTGCTTTCTAAGGTTTCAACGTATACCAGATGGATGCCAAGTCAGCTTTCCTAAATGGTAATTTGAAAAAAGAAGTCTTTGTTCATCAGCCCTCAGGTTTTGTTGATCCACTTTATCCTAATTTTGTTTATAGACTTAAGAAAGCCTTATATGGTTTGAAACTAGCCCCTAGGGTTTGGTATGAAACATTGTCTACTTTCCTCATTGAAAAAAAATTTTCAAGGGGGAAAATAGACAAGACACTATTCCTTAGGAAGTCAAAGGGCAAGATGATCCTAGTACAGATTTATGTTGATGACATAATCTTTGGATCTACAGAAAATAACCTTTGTAGGAAGTTTGCAAAACTTATGCAAGAGAAGTTTAAGATAAGCAGTATGGGTGAGCTCAAATTCTTCTTGGGACTCCAAGTAAGACAGACTGATGAGGGCTTGTCCATATCACAGTCTAAGTTCACCAAGGAGTTAGTTAAGAAATATGGTATGGAGTCATCCACTACCATGAGAACTCCAATGGGGACAAGTATGCCTTTAGACAAAGATGATGCAGGAAAACCTGTAGATGAGTCTTTGTATAGAGGAATAATTGGCTCTCTTCTATACTTAAATGCCAGTAGACCAGGCATTTGTATGCTACATGTGTCTGTGCTAGGTACCAAGCAAGCCCTAAAGAATCTCATTATACTGCTGTTATAAGAATATTGAGATATCTTAAGGGCACACATAATCTTGGTCTTTGGTACCCTAAGAATAGAGACTTTCTACTGACTGGTTTTTCAGATGCAAACTTTGCAGGTTGCAAAGAAGATAGAAAGAGCACCACTGGTACATGTCAGTTTCTAGGTGGTAGACTAATATCATGAAGCAGTAAAAAGCAGACTAGTGTGGCAATTTCCATTGCAGAGTTTGAGCATATTGCTGCAGGAAGCTGCTGTGCTCAGCTTCTATGGATTCAACATCAACTTGAAGACTATGGTCTCAAGGTAAGTAGAACTCCACTATTTTGTGATTCTACAAGTTCTATTTCTATTGCTAAAAACCCTGTATCATATAGCAAAATAAAGCATATAGAAATTAGATTTCACTTCATTAGAGAACATGTTGAAAAAGAAGATATTTGTTTGGAATTTGTCACCATAAATAATCAAATTGCTGACATGTTTACTAAACCATTAGATGAAACTAAGTTCAATTATTTCAAAATTGAATTAGGCATGTTAAACCTAGAATAACTTAGTAATTCTGGCTAAGTAAATCAATGTTGACATGTAGTAGTTTATGTCGACACAAAAGGAAATCTGTGTCGACATATAGTAGTTTGTGTCGACACTTAAGGTAAGTTGTGTCGACATAACAAAATAGTGCTGAGATAGATGTACAACCTTGAGCTCGCGAGAGGTGGCTCAACGAGCGAGAAGGGGAGGCTGGCGAGATGATAGGTGAGTAAGACCAGGGGGACCCACCTGCAGGAGGCGGGATGGGAGACTCTCTGAGCTTGGCGAGATGGCCTATATTGCGAGATGCCAGCGAGACAGACAGAGAGGGTCGTCTCGCCCGTCAGTCTCTTCCCCACTCGCCATAGGGGAGAGGAGATGTCTTTACCTTTTTACCCCCAAGGGGGATTTTACCTTTATGCCCCAGGTAATCTTACATTTCTACCCTTGGAGGTCTGCGTATAGCTCTCCAGAACAACGGAGTTTGGCTGTTGGCAGACCCAGCCTAGGGTGTTTTGGTCATTTTAGACTATTTCAGAAGTGATATTTGCAGATCAGATTCAGAGGCCTATAAATAGACCGATAAGGTGCCTGAGATGGTTGTGGAACCTTTTCACTGTCTTCCTCACAGGCACCTAGCTCAACATTAGCTAGTGAGGGGAAGATCTTTAGTTCTTCAGGGAAAGAGGTGGGACCTCCGAGCTGAGACCCCTCGGTCTGTTTTCAGGTCTCTGACTCTCATCAGGAGGATAGTTCAAGAACAGTACGTGTGGGCTGCATCCTATTTCGAACTTTAGGAGGGACCAGAGAGCTGGTTCTAACATTTTTGGTGCAGTGAGCGTGGATCGCAGCCCTCAGAGAAGAACCTTGAGCAACCACATGGCGGGAGATCACGGAGAAGGAGAAGGAGACGGGTCGGATAACCCGAGAAGATTTGTCGGAAGAGAGGAGTTTATGGCTTCAATCAAGGGGATCATGGATTTGCTGTTGAAATTTGTGAAGTGGAAGTGGGTGACAGGACAGGCCGGGCGGCCTGGGGCGGACAGCTTTGGCGGACTAGGCGGACTGGGCGGACTGAGATGTGCGGCCTGGTGGAAGGTCTAGTGGAAAGTCGGCTGTCTTCTGAGCGACTTGTTGCATGAAGTCCGCGGACTATGCGGTCTGGTTTCTGCGGATAGGGTGTTTGCTGATTGGCTTTGCCAAGGAGCGGCCTGAGCGGATGGAGGCATGCGGACTGGTGCATTGCTCAGTGGCCGTGGGTGCAAGCTTGTGCTGATAGGCGATTTGGCTCATGTCCGCGGGAAGCTTGCGGACTGGAGTGTCCGCGGTATGGGCTGTTGAGGACTGGGCTTAGAGCTTGGCTGAGGCCTTGTCGAGCTCTGGTGGCACAGCAGGCGATTTGCTGTGGAGATCGATTGGCGGACTGGGTTTGGAGTCTGGGGTTGGCTGCTGCGTTGGACAGAAGTGCGAGGAGCTCGCGGACTCATGGCGGTCTGTGCTAGGGTGTTTGGCGGACGGGATTTTGTGTCCGCCATGCTCGCATTGGCTCTTGATGGTTTTGGACTTGGTCACACTTTGTGCCAAGGCCATGGTGTCTGCGGTATCCGCCAAGTCTGCTGTGACCGGGTGGACTGTTGCTGTCTTCCTTTGGTCGTGGACTTGTGGCGGATTGAGGTGTGAGTCTTGCGGACTGCCTCGGGTTGGTGCGGACTGCCATTGAAGGGGGTTGCTGTCTTGCAGTGGTTGGAGCTTTGCGGGCTGACGCCTTGTCTGCATAGCTTGGGCGGACTGGAGAGGGTTCGCCAATGTTTGCCTTGCTCCTGGCGATTTTCCTTGGTATCCGGCTAAGTCCATGCGGACTCGGCGGACGGTGTTTTTGCTATCGCGCGGGCTGGGGTGGTGACGCTATCTCTTGGGCGGTGACCACACTCCTCACCTTGCCTATAAATAGGACCCCCCTGGCATAACCTAAATAACGAGAGTGAACAGTAAGTTGGGTTGAGCGAAGTGCTGCGGTCTGTGTTTGTCAGTCCGCGCGGATTGTTTCAGGCTGACGGTTTGTTGTGTGCAGGTCGCGCGGGTAGCTTCAAGGAGCCAGGAGTTTGGCAGTGACTTCGGTCAAGTACTTGAAAGTGTGCGGTCTCTGCGGACTCAGCAGGAGGTCGCTCTGCGGCTTGTCAGTTCTGTTACATCTTTGCCAGCTTCAATAACCTGTCCGCCGGCTTCAGGCGGGTAGGGGTGTTCCTCAGTTCAAGTTCAGCAGGAGGCGAATAACGGTGTGTCCGCACGGCCTCGCGGCTTCGGCGGACTCCGTGTCTATTCGGCGGATTACAGCATTGCTTGGGCGAGCTCAGCGGACTCGGCGACCTCGGCGACCTCGCGGTCTCGGCGGACTTGGGTGCTGTCCGCCCGGCTTGTTTTTTGGTGCTTTCTATTTACAGCTATGATACTAGCGAA
Organism: Platanthera guangdongensis; assembly: GCA_039583875.1. Taxonomy (NCBI): domain Eukaryota; kingdom Viridiplantae; phylum Streptophyta; class Magnoliopsida; order Asparagales; family Orchidaceae; genus Platanthera; species Platanthera guangdongensis. The sequence goes on from CM077166.1 coordinate 165,414,425, forward strand.
ATCATGTCTCGCTATGTATGCCTCGCATTGTAAAGAAGTGAATGAATAATAGACCCGCTTGTGCTTCCATTGTTTGTTGGGATTTACCTTTGTACCTCTAGTCCCTGGTTTCCGCTGGTTCAATGTGCGAACTGGGTAGTTCCGAAGATATTAATTTGGCGTTTGGGCTATCTTGCTGATCACATTGAGAAAATTTAACATGGTATCAGAGGGAGGTTTCTGAGGTTCAGCTGCGTGAGCGGGAGTCAGCCAGTGTTGTTACTCAGTGATTGAGTGGTGATCAACCTGTGTTGTTGCTCGGAGCTGCTGAAAGGTTGCCAACAGGTGTTGCAATGGAAGGGAGCTTTGCAAGAGGTCTGGGCATTGAACTCTTAACGCCGACTAACTTCAAGAAGTGGAAGTCGTGCATGAAGAGTTATCTTCTTGGCGAGGAGCTGTGGGAAGTCGTTGGTGGAGACGACAGGCATGAAGTCACTGCTGCTTTCGGTACTGCTGAGCAGGTTAGGCTCTGGAGAAGAACAAATGCTAAGGCGGAGTTCATTCTGAAGAGAGCCGTGTCTCCGGAACTGTTTTATCACATCATTGGATGTGAGTCGGCTGCTGATATTTGGACAACCATTGATGAATTGTTCAATAGGAAGAATGTGGCGCGGCTTCAGTTCCTGGAGAATGAGTTGGCCAGGGCAACTCAGGGAGACCTTTCCATCTCCAAGTACTTCTTAAAGATGAAGAGCTTGTGTGCTGAGCTGTCGGCACTGGATCCTGATGAGCCTATCTCTGAGGCTAAGATGAAAAGGCACATTATCCGCGGCTTGCGGAAGGAGTATGTGGCCTTTGTTACATCTGTTCAAGGGTGGGCTACTCAGCCGTCGTTGCTGGAGCTGGAGAATCTGCATGCCTCGCAAGAGATCTTAGCAAGGCAGATGGCTGGAGTGAACCTGAATCAGGAAGGCAGCGAAGCTCTCTTCTCAGGCAAGAAGAAAGGATGGGAAGGGAAGAAGAAGAAGGTGCAGGCCGCTGGTGAGAAGGAGACTTCAACTTCATATCCACCGGAGAGGAGCAATGCTCCTAAGGACTGGAAGAAGAATCTGAATTGCTACCGGTGTCATCAGCAAGGGCACTTCAAGCGGGACTGCAAGGTCAAACTGCAGCCTGGGTATGCTGCGGGAAAGGAGGAAGCTTGCTCGAGAAGTGAAGAAGCAGAATGGGGCGGAGCTTTCATGACGGGCACTTGTGTCCGGGCCTTGTCTGCTGAGGACTTCAACAGCGAGTGGATCGTGGACTCCGGGTGTGGTCATCACCTCACCGGAGACAAATCGAAGTTCACCTCCATGCAGGCGTACTCAGGTAATGAAGCTATTATCACTGCTAATAATACTGTTTATGCAGTAGAGAAAGAGGGGGTCGTGTCATTGGGTAGTGATCAGGGGCCACTCACGTTAAGGAGTGTGTATCACGTGCCGGGCATGAAGAAAAACCTCTTCTCGGTGACCAATGCGGTGGACGCTGGGTATCACGTTCTGTTTGGGCCAACAGACGTGAGGTTCCTTCGCAACGTATCAGCGGTAAAGGCTGATGTTGCTCATGTTGGGAGGAGGGTGAAGAACTTATATGTTCTTTCCACCAGTGCTTATGTTGATAAGATGAGGGCCAATGATAGCGCTGCTATCTGGCATGAGAGGCTGGGGCATGTTGGCATGGACAAGCTGAAGGCAATGGCGAGTAGAAGTTTGGTGAGGGGGTTGCCAAAGTTGTCCTCCTTTGGTGATGGGCATGTTTGTGCGGGTTGTCAATACGGTAAGGCACATCACCTTCCGTTTGATAAATCACAAACAAGGAGCAAGAAGCCACTGGAGTGCATTCATGGCGACCTGATGGGACCGACGGTTACTGCCAGCCTTGGGGGGAGCAGATACATGCTTGTCTTGGTTGATGACTACTCAAGGTATACTTGGGTGTACTTCTTAAAGGAGAAGTCGGAAGCCTTCCGTTTGTTCGTGGAGTTCAAGGAGTTGGTAGAAGGCCAGCTTGGCTTGCGGATTAAGAAGCTTAGAATTGATAACGGGGGGGGGGGGGGGGGAGTTTGTCTCCTCCGAGTTTTCTAACTTCTGCAGGAAGCACGGGATCCAACAGGAGCTTACTTGTGCTCACACTCCACAACAAAATGGGGTAGCGGAGCGGAAGATCCGTCATTTGACGGAGACCTGCAAATGCTGGCTTCATGCGAAAGATATCCCAAAGTCCTTTTGGGCGGAGGGAATGTCTTGTGCTGCTTATGTTATCAACCGGATGCCACTCAGCCATATCAACATGAAGACTCCTATTGAGCTGTTGCTGAAGGAGAAGCCGAGTGTTGAACACCTTCGGGTGTTCGGTTCAACTTGCTACGTGCATGTCCCGGATGCTTCACGGACAAAGCTGGATGCGAAGGCAAGGAAACTTGTCTTTGTTGGCTATGATGAGCGGAAGAAGGGATGGAAGTGCTTGGACCCTGTGACGAAGAAGTTCGTGGTGTCAAGAGACGTTGTCTTTGACGAGCTGGCGTCATATGGAGGTGGCTCGGTGGAGCTAACCGGAAGTAGCAAGGTTGATGAAGCACCGACGGAGGCTGTTGAAGGCTTGGAAGAGGAGCTTGATGTTTCACCAGCAGCTCCTGTTGCTTCGAACTCCGAGGCTGAGCCTTCTGGCTCAGGAAGCAGGGGGAGCACTGCTCAATGCTTGCCCCAGGTAGGAGTGGAGCCTGAAGAAGCAATAGAAGTTGTGAGCAAGGAGCCATGTCTTCGGAGATCGAAGAGGGTGGTTTAGCCACCGGCTCGGTACTGTGATGGGAATGCAGTGAGCTTTGTCTCCTGCTTCTTTGCAAGTCCTCTGGATGAGCGAGAGCCTGCAAACTTCAACGAGGCCACTGGAGTAAAGGAGTGGGATGATGCCATGAAGGAAGAGATTGATGCTCTGAAGAAGAATGAAACCTGGGACCTTGTGCCCAAGGTTGATGGCGTTACTCCGGTTACTTGTAAGTGGGTGTATAAGTTGAAGAAGAAGGATGATGGGAGCATTGATCGGTTCAAGGCTCACCTGGTCGCTAGAGGATTCTCACAGCAGTATGGAGAAGACTATGAGGAGACGTTTAGTCCAGTTGCGAAGATGATTTCTGTAAGAGTGGTGATCGCCTTGGCTGCTAGCAAGGGATGGAGGTTGTGGCAACTCGATGTGAAGAATGCCTTTCTTTACGGAGAGATTGACAAGGACATCTTCATGGATCAGCCGCTTGGTTTTGTCTCTAAGAAGCATCCGGACTATGTCTGCAAACTCAGGAAGGCTCTCTATGGGTTGAAGCAAGCTCCTAGAGCGTGGTATGGGAAGATTGCAGAGTACTTGCAATTCTGTGGATACCTTGCTTCCAACTCGGATTCAAGCTTGTTTGTCAAGAAGAAGGGGGAGCTGCGAGTCTTGGTCCTGCTGTATGTGGATGACATGATCATCACAGGGAACTCGGAGGGGGAAGTAGCAAGGCTCAGGTCTGAGCTTGCTATACGCTTCGAGATGAAAGACGCGGAGGTTGCGTTGCTCGGGTACACGGATGCTGACTATGGCGGTGATTCGGATGATCGAAGATCTACTTCAGGTTATGTGTTCACTTGCGGTTCAGCTAGCATCTCGTGGTGTAGCAAGAAGAGGGACTCGGTGTCGGTTTCAACCACGGAGGCGGAGTATAAGGCTTCGGCCTTGGCTGCTCGGGAAGCCGTTTGGTTGAGGAGGCTTATAGAGGATGTTCATGAAGAAGTGCAAGGGCCTACTTTACTCCGGGGTGACAATGAGAGTGCTCTCAAACTGGTAAACAATCCAGTGTGTCACACCAGGACCAAGCATATAGAGATTGATCACCACTTCATCAGGGAGAAGGTGTTGGAGGGGTCTCTGCTGGTCGGGCATGTTCGGAGTGAAGATAATCTTGCTGACATCTTCACGAAGCCACTGTCGAAGGGGCCCTTTGAACGCTTGCGCAGCTTGCTGGGCTTGGTCACCACTTCCCACTTCAAGGGGGAGTGTTGAAATTTGTGAAGTGGAAGTGGGTGACGGGACAGGCCGGGCGGCCTGGGGCGGACATCTTTGGCGGACAAGGCGGACTGGGCGGACTGAGATGTGCGGCCTGGTGGAAGGTCTAGTGGAAAGCCGGCTGTCTTCTGAGCGGCTTGTTGCATGAAGTCCGCGGACTATACGGCCTGGTTTCTGCGGATAGGGTGTTTGCTGATTGGCTTTGCCAAGGAGCGGCCTGAGCGGATGGAGGCTTGCGGACTGGTGCATTGCTCAGTGGCCGCGGGTGCAAGCTTGTGCTAATAGGCGGTTTGGCTCATGTCCGCGGGAAGCTTGCGGACTGGAGTGTCCACGGTATGGGCTGTTGCGGACTAGGCTTAGAGCTTGGCTGAGGCCTTGTCGAGCTCTGGTGGCACAGCAGGCGATTTGCTGTGGAGATCGATTGGCGGACTGGGTTTGGAGTCCGGGGTTGGTTGCTGCGTTGGACAGAAGTGCGAGGAGCTCGCGGACTCATGGCGGTCTGTGCTAGGGTGTTTGGCGGACGGGATTTTGTGTCCGCAATGCTCGCATTGGCTCTTGATGGTTTTGGACTTGGTCACACTTTGTGCCAAGGCCATGGTGTCCGCGGTATCCGCCAAGTCCGCTGTGACCGGGCGGACTGTTGATGTCTTCCTTTGGTCGTGGACTTGTGGCAGATTGAGGTGTGAGTCTTGCGGACTGCCTCGGGTTGGTGCGGACTGCCATTGAAGGGGGTTGCTGTCTTGCAGTGGTTGGAGCTTTGCGGGCTGACGCCTTGTCCGCATAGCTTGGGCGGACTAGAGAGGGTTCACCAATGTTTGCCTTGCTCCTGGCGATTTTCCTTGGTATCCGGCTAAGTCCATGCAGACTCGGCGGGTGGTGTTTTTGCTATTGCGCGGGCTGGGGTGGTGACGCTATCTCTTGGGCGGTGACCACACTCCTCACCTTACCTATAAATAGGACCCCCCTGGTGTAACCTAAATAACGAGAGTGAACAGTAAGTTGGGTTGAGCGAAGTGCTGCGGTCTGTGTTTGTCAGTCCGCACGGATTGTTTCAGGCTGACGGTTTGCTGTGTGCAGGTCGCGCGGGTAGCTTCAAGGAGCCAGGAGTTTGGCAGTGACTTCGGTCAAGTACTTGGAAGTGTGCGGTCTCTGCGGACTCAGCAAGAGGTCGCTCTGCGGCTTGTCAGTTCTGTTACATCTTTGCTAGCTTCAATAACCTGTCCGCCGGCTTCAGGCGGGTAGGGGTGTTCCTCAGTTCAAGTTCAGTAGGAGGCGAATAACGGTGTGTCCGCACGGCCTCGCGGCTTCGGCGGACTCCATGTCTATTCGGCTGATTGCAGCATTGCTTGGGCGAGCTAAGCGGACTCGGCGACCTCGGCGACCTCGCGGTCTCGGCGGACTCGGGTGCTGTCCGCCCGGCTTGTTTTTTGGTGCTTTCTGTTTATAGCTGTGATACTAGCGAAATCATGTCTCACTATGTATGCCTCGCATTGTAAAGAAGTGAATGAATAATAGACCCACTTGTGCTTCCATTGTTTGTTGGGATTTACCTTTGTACCTCTAGTCCTTGGTTTCCGCTGGTTCAACGTGCGAACTGGGTAGTTCCGAAGATATTAATTTGGCGTTTGGGCTATCTTGCTGACCACGTTGAGAAAATTTAACATTTGCTGCAAGGGATCTCGCGGCAGGGAGATTGTTCAACCCCACTGCCTCAAATGCCTGCTCTCACACCGCAAGAAGAGCTCATCTCGACGCGAGTGGGAGAAGATGCCCCGGGGAGGAGACCGGGGAAGGAGGTGATGGCGGAAGGGAGCGGGAGAGACATGGCAGGAAGGGAGCTGTTCCCAAGCCCGACGAGTACCATCTCGCTAGGAGAGGTGGTCGCGCGAGTAGGGGCGGCGAGACCAGTGGCGAGAGGGTCGCCTTTTTGTGAGTTGATCCTGTCAGCTCCCATCCCAGAAGGGTTCCGGGAACCCGAAATGAACTACTATGTGGGGAAAGATGATCCCCTTCATCACTTGCAATGGTTCGAGGACGCGGTTTCGATCAGGCCCATGGCAGACGCGTTTAAATGCCATTTTTTTGCCATCACTCTAAAGGACAAAGCTAGAGACTTGTTTCATCAGCTCCCGACAGGCTCGATATACTGCTTCGAGGACCTAAGCAGGAGCTTCCAGTTACGGTTCTCCACTTCTAAGAAGAGAAAGAGGAACCCGGAGTCGATCTTTTTGATTAAGCAGAGGCCAGATGAATCACTGGCTCAGTACGTGGATAGGTTCCAAGAGGAGATCTTGGATATACAGGAGGTGCCAGGGTTTGCCCTCCAGATGGCTTTTACCGTGGGACTACGGGAAGGGTTCTTCAAAATGAGCCTCACCCGGAAGGCGCCGCTGTATTTTGAAGGCTTGATGGAGAAGGCGGCGAAAGAAATAACGATGGAGGAGGCAAATCCCGCTTTCGCAAAAAAGTTGGCAAGACTTACAGAGGTGGAGTCAAGGGAGTCCGGGGGGAGACAGCAGGAAGCAAGGAGAAGAGAAGAGCCGAGGGCATCGACATATCATGAGTCGGGATGGAGACAACAGGGGGGCCCAGCGCCCGGACAAGGTAGAGGATTTCCCCACGGGGGAGGAACCAACAAGGAGGACCAAGAAGATTTCACCAGCAAGGGTGGGGGTATGGTCATAGACCACCCCTGCCCCCTCTGCATCAGGCTATGGCTATCGGCCGGGGCAGAGGTAGAGGCCGGGAGAGAGGAAGAGGAGCAGGAACTGGGAGAAGGAGAAACCCTCAGGAGGGAAGGCAAGGGGGGGGGGAGGTGGCGTTGCCATATTGCGAATTCCACGAGGAGGAAGGTCACACAATGGCTACCTTCCCAAATTTCTTGGAAATGAGGAGAACTAGAGGAGCAGGAGAGCAACAGAGACCGGTTGGGATAGAGGAAATGACAGGTACTGGAGAGGCGGGTCGATGTGTAGATCGAACGGATGTAGGAGATTGAGGGGGAATTGGAGTAATCTATGGGGGGGGGGGGGTAGGGATAGAGGCAGCCCGAAAGGCGAGTCTTCACACTATGTATCGCCAAAGCGTAGCCTCGACGTCACAATCTCCTCCCCCAGATGAGAAAATCACCTTTTCAAGGAAGGACATGCCAGACCATGAAAACCCTTTCTATGATGCGCTGGTGATACGAACCGCCATTGAGAACTTTACGGTGTAACAGATCCTAGTAGACAATGGGAGCTCTGTGAATGTTATTTTCAAGAAAGCATTCAATGAGATGAGGGTGGAGGCCCGGAGGGTGCTGGAGGCGGATGGACCATTGTTTGGGTTCTCAGGAGAGATAAAAGAAGTCGAGGGCGGAGTGAGACTTCAGGTAACCCTAGGGGGCTATCCCAAAATTTCCGCTTTGTCATAGTGGATGCCCCCAATTGTTACAATGCCATTTTTGGGCGCCCCTTGATCAGTGCTTTCATATGCGTTCCCTCATCGTTTCACCAGTGCTTGAAGTTAAACTCATGAGGTACCCAAATCAGAGTGCGGGGTGATCCGAAGGCTGCAAGGGAATGTTACGTGACGACAGTAAACACCGTCTCCTAGCAGGGAGATGCTGAAGAGATGGAGAAGACGATGGAACGATGCCAACAAGAGCTTGGGGGCAAAGTAGATGAGAGGGAGGAAGAAGATGTTGGTGGAGAGGGAGAAGTGGTGATGGATGGTGGCATTGCAGGGGAGCCAGAAATGGTGGGAGAGAAGCACGAAGAGATGGGGATAGTAGAAGAGAGGGAGGAAGAGGACGTTGGTGGAGAGGGAGAAGTAGCGATGCTTGGTGGCGTTGCAGGGGAGCTAGAAATGGCAGGAAAGGATAAGGGAGAGATGGAGGCGGAAGAGGAAGGGGAGCCAAAAGAAGATGAAAGGAGGAAAGAGACGAGGAAGATGGAGGAAGCGGGAGGGTAGCCCAGGAGGGGGGCCCGGCTGGAAAAAAGAAGAGCTTCACTGCAGGAAGGAGAGGGCGCAAGCAAGTGGGAGATGGAAAAGTTTGGGGAAGAAATGGTGATGGCTGTTGCGGAAGACGAAGTCAGAGAACAGAATGCGCTGGAAGAGCAAGAAGAAGAGGAAGAGCCATCAAGGCTGAAGGCGGCCGTGAAGGTACTCGAGGTAGAGATCCACACCAAGGAAGGGAGAAAGGAGAAGGTAAAGATCAGCGGCGAACTCAGCCCAGAAGACCGAGAGAAGATCAAGGCCTGCGTTCAAAAAATATTGACGTCTTCGCGTGGAGCGCCGCAGACATGCCCGGGGTCGATGCGGACGTCGCTTGTCACCGCCTCAATCGCGACCCCAACACTCGCCCCATATAGCAGAAGAAGAGGGTCATCGCCTCCAAGATGGCCGAGCCTATTAAAGAGGAGGTAGAGAAGTTACTTAAGGTGGGGTTTGTGTCCGCCTGTAAGTATCTGGGGTGGGTAAGTAATGTTGTAATTGTTAAAAAGTGGGAGGGTAGATGGAGAATGTGTGTGGATTTCTCTCTTTTAAATAAAGCGTGTACTAAGGATTGTTACCTGTTGCCCCGAATCGACACACTGGTTGACTCAGCCGTCGGTTTTTCTTTTAAGAGTTTCTTGGATGCGTTTTCCGGATATCACCAAATACGCATGCATCCTCCGGACGTTAAGGACGTCCCCTTCATCACGGAGGATGGGTGCTTCTGTTTTAATATGATGCCCTTCGGGTTGAAAAATGTGGGGGCGACGTACCAAAGAATGATGGATCAGATCTTCTGAAAACAGAGTGGGAGGAAGCCCGAGGTGTACGTGGATGAATTGATGATCAAAAGCAAGGACCTCGAAGCTCACGTCCTAGATCTTGAGAAAATCTTTGAGACCCTGAGAAAATATAGAATGAGACTCAACTCCCTGAAATGTGTATTTGGAGCCAATAGGGGAAAGTTCCTAGGACATCTTCTCACTCCATCTGGAGTGGAGCCCAACCCCGAGAAAGTAAAAGCAATCCTAGAGTTGGAGTCCCCTAGAAATGCCAAGGAGGTTCAACGTCTTACCAACAAGTTGTCCGGGCTAAGCAGGTTTCTCTCTCGAGCCGGAGAGAGATGCTCGCCCTTTTTTCGGACACTGCGAGGAGGCAAGAAGTTTGAATGGACCCCAGAATGTGAGAAGGCTTTTCAGGCTCTAAAGCAACAGCTCACCCAGACGCCTTTACTCCAGGGTCCAAGTGAAGGAGAGGTCTTGTTTTTATACTTAGGGTAGGAACTGGGGCTGTGAGCTCGGTTCTCATGTGAGAAGAAGGGAAGAAGCAGTTTCCGATCTACTACGTGAGCAGGGTCCTAAAGAAAGCGGAGCTCGAGTACCCCATTCTTGAAAAGTTAGCATTTGCCCTCATCGTCTCGACCCGAAAGCTCAGACCGTATTTTCAAGCTCATTCTATTCAGGTGGTAACAGATCACCCACTCCATCGCATCTTGGAAGGGGTAGAACACTCCGGGAGGCTGGCCAAATGGTCGATAGAGCTCAGTGAATTCGACCTCACTTTCGTTCCTCGGCTCGCCATTAAGGCACAGATGGTGGCCGATTTCCTGGTGGACTACGAAGTTGAGGTCCAGGAGGCAGAAGTATCCCCTCGTGCAACCTGGAAGATGTTAGTAGATGGAGCGTCGGGAAGAGATTCCTTCGGAGGGGGAATGGTCTTGATAAGTCCGGAGGGGACCAGGATTGAACAGGCCATGAAGATTCATTTCACGATCACCAACAACCAAGCGGAATATGAGGTGATTATCGCGGGGCTCAGGTTATCCCGGGAGTTGGGCATACAAGACATCGAGGCCTCGAACGACTCCATGGTGGTGACAGGCCAGATCAAAGGGGAGTTCGAGACAAGGGAGCCCACCCTCTAGTTGTATCTAGGAAAGGTCAAGGGCATCATCATACAGTTCCGAAGCTTTTTAATTCAGCACGTCTCGAGGGGGGAGAGCACTCAGGCTGACCAACTTGCCAAGTATGGCCCTCGAGCCGGGGGAACAATGACGGAGCTTTTCAGGCCGTCTATAGAAGAAGGGAAACTCAAGGAAATATGCCAGCAGAGGTCTTGGATGGACCCCTACATTGCCTTTTTGGCTTCGGGGCAGCTACCCGCGAGAGAACTCGACAAGAAGCATACCAGATACAAATCGACATACTACCTGCTCAAAGATGGGGTTTTATATCGCAAGACGCTGTCGGATTTGCTTGCCCGATGTGTGTTAGAGGAAGAGGTTCCAAAGGTTCTGCAAGAAATTCACTCGGGAGAATGCGGGAGTCATTCGGGGAGCCGGACATTAGAAGGGAGGGTGCTGAGACAGGGGTACTTCTGGCCTACCCTCAGGAAAGATGCGGAGGAATTCGCGAAAAGGTGTCAAAAATGCTAGGAGTTCGCCCCCCTCCAACTCCTTCCGGCCCAGAGGTTGCGGACAATCACAGCTCCCTGGCCTTTCGCTATATGGGGGCTAGATCTGGAGGGTCCTTTTCCCCAAGCGAGTGGCCAGAGGAAATTCCTGCTAGTCATGGTGGACTACTTTTCAAAATGGCTGGAGGTGAAGGCGCTGGATAAGGTAACATCGCAGGTGGTCAAGAATTTCGTATGGGGGGAGATCATCTGCCAGCATGGGTTACCTCTAGCCATTGTAACAGAGAATGGACCACAATTTGCAAGTAGAGAGTTCGTTGATTTCTGCATCCGTTTGGGAATAGATCTCTGCTTTGCCTATGTTCATCATCCAAAAAGTAATGGGCAGGTGGAAGCAACCAATAAGGTCATTGTCAATCTGTTGAAGAAGAAAGTGGAGAATTTGATGGGGAGCTGGGTGGAGCAGCTACCTTCAGTCCTATGGGCCTTGAGAACCACACCAAACACCTCCACGGGAGAGACCCCATTTAAGCTCTCTCATGGCTCGGAGGCTGTCATACCTATCGAGTTTGAAGTCGCATCACCAAGAGTAGAAGTTGCAAGGGAAGGAGGCGAAGGATGAAGAGCGGAGAACGAGGAAGAGCAAAGACTCTCTCTGGATCTCGTGGAAGAGCTTAGGGATTTGGCGATGATCCGGCAGGAGGAGGTCAAGCACCGGATGGCAAGGTACTTCGACAAGCATATAAGGGTCATGCAGTTCGAGAAGGGAGATTTGGTCCTAAGAAAGGTAGATGCAGCAGGTAGAAGGGCCTCCATAGGAAAGATCAATCCCAATTGGGAGGGTCCTTTTGTAGTAAAAGAGGTCTTGAAGTCAGGAGGGTACCACCGCCAGGATCTGGACGGGGTATCCCTCGGTCGAGCCCGAAGTGGTGATGATTTAAAGAGATTTTACCCGTAACACTCTGTTCTTTGCACTTTTTATTGTTGTACAATTCTCGCAATTTTGATGCGCTCTTTTGATGTGATGGGAGTGTGGGTGACCTTTTTATGGCACCAAGGGTGAGATGGAAGAGAGGAGACCCCGAGTAGACCCGCTGACTAGGCTCTCATCTAGCTGACAGGGCTGCAGGCTCACTCGGTGGTTGGAGATGGTTTGGAGAGGAGATCCCAAGCAGACCCGCTGACCAGGCTCCCATCTAGCTGGCAGGGCTGTAGGCTCACTCGGTGGTTAGAGGTGGTTTAGAGAGGAGACCCCGAGAAGACCCGCTGACCAGGCTCTCATGTACCTGGCAGGGCTGTAGGCTCACTCGGTAGTTAGAGATGGTTTGGAGAGGAGACCCCGAGCAGACCCGCTGACCAGGCTCCCATCTAGCTGACAGGGCTGTAGGCTCACTCGGTGGTTGAAGATGGTTTTGAGAGGAGACCCCAAGCAGACCCGCTGACCAGGCTCCCATCTAGCTGGCAGGGCTGTAAGCTCACTCGGTGGCTGGAGATGGTTTGGAGAGGAGACCCCGAGTAGACTCGTTGACCAGGCTCCCATCTAGTTGGCAGGGATGTAGGCTCACTCGGTGGTTGGAGATGGTTTGGAGAGCAGACCCCGAGCAGACCCGCTTACTAGGCTCTCATCTAGCTGGTAGGGCTGTAGGCTCACTCGGTGGTTGGAGATGATTTGGAGAGGAGACCCCGAGCAGACCCGATGACCAGGCTCTCATCTAGCTGGCAAGGCTGTAGGCTCACTCGGTGGTTGGAGATGATTTGGAGAGGAGACCCCGAGCAGACCCGCTGACCAGGCTCCCATCTAGCTGGCAGGGCTGTAGGCTCACTCGGTGGTTGAAGGTGGTTTGGAGAGGATACCCCGAGCATACCCGCTGACCAGGCTCTCATCTAGATGGTAGGGCTGTAGGCTCACTCGGTGGTTGGATATGGTTTGGACAGGAGACCCTGAGTAGACCCGCTGACCAGCTCCCATCTAGCTGGCAGGGCTGTAGACTCACTCGGTGGTTAAAGATGGATTGGAGAGGAGACCCCGAGCAGACCCGCTAACCAGGCTCCCATCTAGCTGGCAGGGCTGTAGGCTTACTCGGTGGTTGAAGATGGTTTGGAGAGGAGACCCCGAGCGGACCCGCTGACCAGGCTCCCATCTAGCTGGCAGGGCTGTAGGCTCACTCGGTGGTTGGAGATGGTTTGGAGAGGAGACCCCGAGCAGACCCGCTGACCAGGCTCTCATCTAGCTGGCAGGGCTGTAGGCTCACTCGGTGGTTGGAGATGATTTGGAGAGGAGACCCCGAGCAGACCCGCTGACATGGCTCCCATCTAGCTGGCAGGGCTGTAGGCTCACTCGGTGGTTGGAGGTGGTTTGGAGAGGAGACCCCGAGCAGACCCGCTGACCAGGCTCTCATCTAGCTGGCAGGGCTATAGGCTCACTCGGTGGTTGGAGATGGTTTGGAGAGGAGACCCCGAGCAGACCCGCTGACCAGGCTCTCGTCTAGCTGGCAGGACTGTAGGCTCACTCGGTGGATGGAGATGGTTTGTAGAGGGGACCCCGAGCAGACCCACAGACCAGGCTGTCATCTAGCTGGCAGGACCGTGGGCTCACTCGAGGGCAAGTCAAGTGGTAAGAGTTCACGGGGAGAACTGTCCATATTTATCACGAGATTGGTCGAAAATCCCTCGAAAAAGGAAGGATCGGTGATTAGGCCAGGGAGGAGGATTTCTGGCCGACACTCGGCATGGGTGGTCCCGCCCATAGCGAGTGGTCTTCCTTGTCCCAGGCGTAGGCCTGGTGTAAAAGGGTGGGGCCTGTCATGTGGGGGGGGGGGGCTGGTCTCCAAGGTATTTAGCGCATGTTTATCTCACAGCAAGATGAGCACTAGGGGACAGAAGCTCTTGCGAGTAGTAAAGGCGAAGAGAGGCCCAAGGTCTAGCGTCTTTGGGCTAGCTATTAAGCGAAATAGTAGAAGGAAAAAGTAAAATAGTAACATGTAAAAAGTTAATAATAATATTCCATTTGATCATCACAAAAGAGAGCACCTCGCTATTTCCGAGGAAGTGTCTATCAAGATTACAAGACAAGATAAAAAAGAAAAAGAGGGGGGCGGGGGTGGGAGAAGTCACGTGAGCTGGTGTTCCCCTACTCCTCGCTGCAGGAAGATGAGCTGTCGTCCGTCTCGCCGAATAAGAGGGAGACCAGGTCGCGGACAGTAACCGTCTTGGCATCATCGTGCACCACCCCCAGCTCCTTCATCATTTTGAGAACAAGCTCCGCTGTCTTGATATTGGAATCTCGGCAGAGGGCATCCACCTCGTCCATAGAGTAGTGAGAAGGGACGGGAAATTGGTCTGCGGGGGGTGCCGCGCTGTTCCGAAGGCGGACATTTTCAGCTTTTAATTTCTTGTTCTCTCCCTCCAACTCCTCAATGCGCGAGCGCATCCGGTCGGCAGTCTCGGCATCCTGTAAGAAGATTTAATGAATGGACCATAATGAGCGGCGAGTAGGGCTAGCAAAGTGGCATTAAGAAAACATACCACACCACCTTGACTCTGCGCAAGGAGGTTGTCGGCGACGGCCAGCCACTTCTCAAGGTCGATAGACTTCTCCCGTTCCGCGGCGAGACCGGCCTCCGCCTCCTTCCATTTCCTATTGTTGAAGACCAGGCGGTGCGAGACCCGGTGCGCGAGTTCCAGGGAGCGAAATTGAGAGTGGGCGCTCTTCAGAATGAGATCTTGCGATGTCTCATTGTCCGCGGGCTCAGAGCCAAGGCCACCATATAGCCCGAATCCTAGGGAGAAGGCGTGGCTGGTGGGGGGGGGGGTTCTGCTCTTTCCAGGAAGGAAGGAGAGTGGACACCGACACGCGGTTAACATCCTTGTCCCAGAGGAGCACCGGCTCGCCGGTAGTATCATCCATCACAGGCCCTAGGTTATAATTGGGGTGTGAGGCGGGAGCCGGGCGGCTGGAGGAGCCAGCCTCGCCGGAAGGGAACTCAACAGTCTGAACATTGGTGGTGGTAGCTGGCTCTAACAAGACCGTCTCGCGGGTCGGCGAGACGGGTAGTTGGGGAGGTAAGGGAGACCCCAAAGAGATGAAGAACAGGGATCCCGATAGCTCCTTCCTTTCTTTGGCAGACTTTTTCTCATTTTTGAAAGACACCGCTTTCTTCGCCTTCTTCTTTGGGCTGTGCCGGGAAGTGCCCTCGTCCCCGGGCCTTTTCTTTAGGGTGGGGGTCAGCGTATCCCTCGCAGCCTCTGCCGCCATACTCGCTAAGGCGAGACCCCTGTTACTCTGGTAAGGAGGATGAACAGGGATGGTTCTCTCTCCTAGACAGGTTCACAGTCAGTAGAGAACAAAAATTTACAATGCTAAGGGGGGATGGGAGTATACCTTCACTGGGGAAGACATCTGGAAGTGAGTCGAGGTCTCGCCTGAGGTAATTGACCTCAAAATTTTTCCCTGCGAAGAAGTCACAGAGATCCTTCTTGGCACCCCCAACCTTGGGGGTTTCATAGTAACATTCAGCAGGAGACACCGGGGCGAGAGGAATGCCTCCCAAATCCCCGCGAATGAAGACGAAGCGAGTCAGCTAGTGATGATTTTTATTCAGTGTCTCGCACACCTTTAGTCCTTGGCCTGTGAAGTAAGAAACGCCATCATCTTTCGCGTGATGGACGAACAGATTGCGAAAGGCGGTCAAGCTGAATTCGATGCGCTCTTGCCGCAGGTAGCAGGCGAAAGCAATCAGCATAGAGATGGCGTTGGGGTTGAATTGGGTGTGGACAACCCCGAAGTACTTGAGGACTAATTTGACCTCTGGCCAAAGTGGAAGTCGCAGCCCCGCCTCGAAGTGCGAGACGGGGAAGGCCAGTTCATTGGGGTAGAAATTATTGATGCATTCACCAACTTTGAGTGTGCGAGACAAGTATCCGTCAGCAAGGAACTCGCTGGCAAAGCGAGTATATTCTTCCTCTGGCAGTCTATCGAGAGGAAAATCGTGATCCACAAATCGCTTTACGCAGCGGCTGCGGCCCTCACCTTCTTCCACCCTTTTCTTTCCCATAGCAAGCGAGAAGGCGGAAATAGGGGAAGAGAGTGATTTAGAGGGAGAGCGGGACGCGAGAAGTGTGTAGAAGAAGAAGGGTAGGCGGAAGCTCTGACCGCAAAAACAGCCAAGAATAGTAACAGAAGTAGGGGAATATCTGGATTTAAGAAGTATTTATAATGAATGAAGGAGAGGAGATCGAGCGGGAAAATCAAGCGGCGGGAAATGAAGAGAGCCCGACGCTTCGTCTCTCTCTCTCTCTCTCTCTATTTCTCTCCCTCTCTCTCTAGAACCCAAGGGGCGAAAATGTCGTGGCGACGTTTTCGAATTCAAAGCCATCATTACGAACTAATTAATTGAAAAAGGAGCTAATCACAGGAATGATGAAAAACCTAGCATGACATGACAGACACATCACCATAATGATGAAATTTTTCATCCCGCGTGGATGGAGAATCCCGTCCAGAGAAGTTTTATACAACACACCAATAGTTAAACATAATTAAAATGACAATAATAATACAGGGTGGCCTGGAGAAGGCGAGACGGGACCGCGACAGCTTAGTTCCTGACCCATTTCCAGCGGCCATCTTGGCCTCCCGCAAAGGGAGGGAAGCCAGGAAGATGAAAAGAGTGAGCAGCGATCACGCCGCGGCGCGCGAGATGAAGATGTTCGTCCATCTCGTTTAGGATGGATTGGGGGTCTGTCCCGTCCATTGCGCCGTCGGCTTCCATCTCGGTAGAAAGGCGGTGGCTCTCTGTTTCTAGCCAGTCCATGTGCCGGTCAGAGGCCTGCTTCTCCAGCTCCATCTCGCGGATTATATGCGTATATTTGCGGAAAATCCTAGCCATCCTCCTCTTCAGCTCCAGGGTATCCATGGGATCACCCAAGTAGTCCTCGATCTCGTTAGGACGGGGAAGAGGCAAGAGGGGGGAGACGCGAGAGCGTCTTCAGTGTCAGAATCAAACTGGATGCCTGCACAGAGAGTGAGAAATCATAAACAAGGATGAGCTCGCATGGGTTGGATAAAAGAGGGCGAATTGGAGGAAAAGTGAGAAGGTTAAGTTCTTACTTGGGATGCGAGGGTTCCCCATAACCCGCGAGAGGTTTTATTTCCGTGAGAGGGGTGGGGAGGACGTCTCGAGTGAGTCGGTATGCTGATGAGTCTGGTTGATATCGTCAGGAGGATTGGCGGGCATAGGGGAATCAACAAAGTTTCCCTAAAAAAGCGTGATCAGTAGGCGGGACGAAAGAAGAGAGAGAAGAATGAGGAATTACACGTCTCTTCCTGGAAGATGTGGGAAGATTATCTGTTGTGAAAGGGGTGGAGGAGGTCGCGCCCGCCGAGAGGGGAGGGCAGGCGGCCTTCATCTTCTTCAGGCGAGAGGATGGAGGGGCTGAGGGAGGAGTGCCCCCCAGATCCGGGAAAAGGGCAGCCATGTTGGCCTTATTTCGCTTTTGCACCATCGCGAGGCGCTCACGAAAACTCTGACTGTGAGACATGTTGAAGGATGAGGAAATGAAGGAAGACAAAAAGGGACCCTAATGAAGGCTGGGATCTCATATTTATAGGCCCCAAGGGGGGCACCGAAGATTATCATAAGTGAATCCCAGCGTCGCGAGCCTCGGTTGGACTTATCATTTCGAGGTTAGGGCAACCTCGAAAAGAGCGGGGATTGTGTACAACCTTGGGCTCGCGAGAGGTGGCCCAATGAGCGAGAAGGTGAGGCTGGCGAGATGATAGGTGAGTAAGACAAGGGGGACACACGTGCAGGAGGCGGGATGGGAGACACTCTGAGCTTGGCGAGATGGCTCTGGTAGGCGTGATGACCTATATTGCGAGATGCCAGCGAGACAGACAGAGAGGGTCATCTCGCCCGTCAGTCTCTTCCCCACTCGCCACAGGGGAGAGGAGATGTCTTTACCTTTTTACCCCCAAGGGGGATTTTACCTTTATGCCCCAGGTAATCTTACATTTCTACCCCTGGAGGTCTGCGTATAGCTCTCCAGAACAGCGGAGTTTGGCTGTTGGCAGACCCAACCCAAGGTGTTTTGGTTATTTCAGAAGTGATATTTGCAGATCAGATTCAGAGGCATATAAATAGATCGATAAGGTGCCTGAGATGGTTGTGGAACCTTTTCATTGTCTTCCTCACAGGCACCTAGCTCAGCATTGGCTAGGGAGGGGAAGATCTTTAGTTCTTCCGGGAAAGAGGTGGGACCTCCGAGCTGAGACCCCTCGGTCTGTTTTCAGGTCTCCGACTCTCGTCAGGAGGATAGTTCAAGAACAGTATGTGTGGGCTGCATCCTGTTTCGAACTTTAGGAGGGACCAAAGAGCAGGTTCCAATAATAGAGGTGTTGACACTCAGAGATTGGTGTCGACACATATAAGTTCTATCATTTAGATAGTTGCGTCGATAAATACAGAAGTCTGTGTCGACACACATATATTAGAGTCGACTAGTAAGAAGTCTGTGTCGACATATCACATACTGTGTCGACACATAGTGTTGTCTGACTCTGTCGAGACATTAGAAGCCTGTGTCGACTCAATCTCTACAGTGTCAACACATTAAGTATCTATTATCCCGCCTTTTGGCCTTCTGTGTTGACAAACCTATAAATAGTCACAGAACAATTTTGTCGACTAAGCTCTCAACATTTTTGAGACCCAAACCTTGAGTCGACAAACCTTCATCTCTCTTCTTCTCAAATTTCTCGACATCAATGGCGCCAAAGTTGGAGACCAACATCAACGAAGTCTATGAGTTAGTTCGGAATGCCTTTGATAGTGCGGCGACTGAGATTCGAGATGTGATAACCTTAATCCAAGATAATGGTTTAGAATATCTTGTCTCTGAACCTACCAAGATCTGGAAGACAGAAATTCTATAGTTCTGTACAAAAGCAACCTTGGATTCAACTGGATTAAAGATTAAGTCATCAATTCAAGACTGCAAGGTGAAAATTACCCAAAAGCGACTGAGTAAAACACTTCAATTGCCCAAGACTCAGGAAGATGATGAAGTTACATCTTCAATGACTAAAGAATCACTTCAATGGTGTGGCCTAGATTCCACCACTAAGATTGAATCATCAATGCAAAGGAAAGGGATGAACTCACAAGGAAAATTTCTCTCAGAGATTGTGGGCAAGGTAATTCTCTGCAAACTAGGTGGACATGATAGGATCTCAGCCTATATGTTTAGCTTGATGACCAGGATTATTTTCAAAATCAAAACTAACTGGTCTGCAGTAATTTTTGATAAGATCAAGGAAAGCCTGAAAAAACCTAATCTAGGTAGAATTCTGAGTTTGTATTTGGCAATAACTATTCCTGAAGTGCTGAACCACACCACTGGATCTAGAATAAATTACATGAGAAGGATGGATATGAAAATACTATCCAGGTGGGAAAGAGTTCTGACAAAAGATGGTTCTACACCACAGAAATAACCTCAACTGCTAAAGAAAAAGACAACCACAAGGAAGCCTGAATCTTCTAGTGATTCAGAAGAACAAGTAATCTTCAGTTCAGATGAAGACCACCAAGAATCTACAAGGAAATCATCTGCCCCTAAGCCTGTTGATGATAGTCAGATGCAGGGGAGTGTATTTCAGAAAGCACCATCCCACTGGATCAAGCTCAGGATGTGCCTCCTATAGGGGGAGCAAATGAACTTTCCCCAGTTCAACAAGAAGTCTTGCCGTCAGAAAGTGCTCCTGAGAATGAGCAAGCTGCTTTAGAGAGTGAAACAGCCACTCAAACAATTCTTGAGATAATAAATGATATTAATCAAACTTTATTAGATACTGGGCCAGACTCACTCACTGTGCTTCTAAATAATGTTGAACAGACACACCATGAAAACATTCCTGCACAGGATGTATCTATGGATAATACATCTGCATTAGATGATGTTCCCTCAAATCTTCAAGCTACAGATATTCCTCCAGTTCAACAGCAACCAGAATTTACTCTTGAGGAATTATTCCCTGATTTACAAGAAGTAAGAACTGAGGAAGTTGTGCCAAGTACTGAGGGGGAGGAGCCAGGGACTCAGGGGGAGTTGCCAAGTACTGATAAGGAGCTGCCCTGAAGTCCAAAGGACACTGTGAATCTAGAAAGTACTTCTTAATCTGATGATGGAGAAGCCCTAAAAGCCAAGAAGAGAAAACTGATGGTTTATAAGAAGAAAAGCTCAAATTATAAGAAAGCTTTACAGACAGCTTCACAACCCTCAGCTCCAACCGTTGATTTCAGTTCAATGTTGGTTGCTCTTCAAATTAAAATGGATGAGCAAAGAGCAGCCATGGAAAAATATATGGATGAAAGCCATAAGGATCTTCAGTTCTCTTTGGCTCAAGATATAAAATCAATTAGATTTGAGGTGAACCAGAATAAGAAGAAGATGACAGATTGCTTCCATAAAGGAGGTAATGCTGTAGTTTTTCTGGCAAAACAGCAACAAGAGGCAAGGAGACAGATTGATGAAATAGTGGTCAAGCAAGGCTATGTCCTAGAAAATCAACTAAGGATGAATGATAATCTTACTAAATCACATAATGTGATTGTTACTGAATTAAAAAATAAAGCAACTGCATTAACTGAGGAAAGGGCTAAAGAAAAGTCAGAGTTTGATAAAAAATTTCAAGAAGATTTAGGCACTTTCCAATCAGCCATTCATCCCTCTCAGAAGCTTATCTCTGCTCAGCTCCAAAATTTTAAAGCCTATTATACAGAGGGAACCAATTATCTGGTTAATCAAATAAGGTTCCAAAAGAATGATCTCAGGGATCATATTGAAAGAGAAGTCATAAAGGGGGAGAGGTTAATAGTCAATGCTAGCTCAGAGTATGCCAAATGGATAACAAATTTTGGATAACAAATGCTGTTAGAGCAACTCTGGGATATCCACCCCTATGTGATGATGACAATACATCTGAGTCAGGAATTCAAGCTGCAGGAAATGGAGGGGGTCAGCAGGAAGTAACTCAAATCATATATCCCCCTTCTAACTTTGAGGAAATTCAAAACTTGGTTCACCAGATGTATAGTCCTCCAGAGGCTACTAAGAACGTTATCTTAGAGAAAGTGGAAATGTCAGAAGCAGTACTCAATAAAGAGCAAGAAGCTCAACTCTCAAAGAAAAGATTTAGAGAACAGGCTGAACTGATGCCTGATTTTGAAAGGTGGAGTCCAACCTCCAGGAATATAATACTCACTGCCTGGCAAGTTGTCAAAGACAAAATGCATGATAGAGGCAAGTGGTATTCTGAAGTTGAGTGTAATAAATATTTGCAAAGACAAGATGTTATTCAGCAGTTCAGATGGGATCACAAGACTGGGAGAATACCTGCTACATTAGTAGAACCCAGTAAATATTTTCCTAAGCCTTTTCACTATTTTGAAAGGCAAAGAGTTAAGACTGAAGAACATAAGAAAAAGGATCTCAAAGGCAAGAAGCCAGCTGAAGATACTGAAGCTCCAGTACAAGAAAAGATCCAGTCTGGAAAAGGTATAGTGATCAAGGAGCCTGATTAGCCTTAGGATAGATTAACTAGATTATAAAACATTGTAATTTTCAGTTTTAAACTCCATATAATCTATTGTCATCAAACTATTACGAAGTTTTAAACAAAACAATGATTCATGATTGATATTGTTATATCATATTCTATGATGAAATTATTTACTTGTTTTGTTTATTTGTTTCCCTGTCATTGAATATTTGTTTACATCATATTGTTAATTTTATTATAAGTGATGTATATCATTGACTAAGGGTTATGACTTCTCCAAATAGGAGGAGATTGTTGGGTACATTGGAAAATGTGTACCAGATTTGGAGAAGCCTCACATAACTCAATAATATGCATCAAGTTGTATTTGATGTTATTTTGAGTTATCATGTGCAGGTTAAGAAAATGGAAAGGAAAATTTTTTAAGTACAAGTGTCGACACTTGGGAATGGTTGTATCGATACTGAGGGCCAGATTGTGTTGACACATAGAACCTGTGTCGACACACAGAAAATCTGTCGACAACGTTGTGTCGACACCAAGGGACAGATTGTGTCGACATCCAGAATTTGTGTCGACACACAGAAAATCTGTCGACAATGCTGTGTCGACACTAAGGGCCAGACTTGTGTCGACATTATCAGGAGCTGTGTCGACACACAGAGAAGCTGTTTACATATTCCAGAATTCTGTCGACAACGACCGTGTCGACACACAGAACTTGTGTTGACACACACCAGAATTCTGTCGACACCAACTTTGTCAAGACAAGGAGTGTTTGTGTTGACAAACAGAACTTGTGTCGACACATTCCATAGAAGCTGTGTCGACAACAACAAGACTTGTGTCGACACATGGACTATGTGTGTCGAAACATATAAAGAATTCAGTCGACATTCTCTACTGCTTAGTCAAAGTTCAATGTAGGCTGAAGTAATACAAGTGCAGACTTGACAGCTGTCTTTGCTGACATTGCTGTAACATCTGTCAGAGGTGTCAGAAGACAGTTTGAAACCGGAACAACCGGTTACCATGGATGAAGCCTATAAATAGACATGCTCTCTTAACAATCGAGGAGTGAAGAAAAGTGGAAGTGAACAACAACTTCAAGAACAATACTTACAAAACAGAAAGAAGTTAATCAAGCAAATCAATTATAATCTCTGAAGGATTGAGAATCCAGCAGAAGAGAAAGAAACAGTCAACAGATTGTAGAGAGAGAAAAATAAGAAGGAGAAGTTCTCATCAAGTGAAGGCAGATCCTAAACATTCTGCCTGAAGAATTCAGATTAATTTCTGAAGGAGGAAGATTGAAGATCAACTCCAACATCAAGAAGATCAATCCTACTGTGTTCAGATTCAAGAAGGTTTGAAGAAAGCTAAGTCAGGTTGATCCATAAGAAATCAGTTCTATCAAGAACTGATCAAGAAACATTCAATCAATTCTCTCTCCATCTGGTTGAAGATATCAACAACTTTTCATCATTAATCTTTGTAGGATCTGTACTAGATCTGAGTGTAGGAGATTTACATCTCTGTGTTGTAAGACTAAATTATAAAGGCTGAGGTAGGGCTTTGTTCCTAAGGTAGGGGAATCTGTTCCCTGAGTTGTAAGCCTGTGAAAGAGGCTGAGGTAGAGCTGTTGCCTGAGTTGTAGGAGTGGGGTGTCACTCTGAGTTGTAGCCTCGTGGAAGAGGCTGAGGTAGCGCTTGTGCCTGAGTTGTAGGAGTGTAAATTCACTCTGAGTTGTAGGAACCATTCTTGGTTCTGAGCTATAAGATCTGCGGATCTGAGAAGAAGAAAGGAAGTTAGGCCGAATTTAGTACACTGCTAGACAGGCGAAGGGGGAAAGTGGATGTACCCATCATTTGGGGAACCACTATAAAACTGGTGTACAATCTGTGAATGCTGTGTATGTGAATGATGTGTTATACTTTTTGCTGAATATATTGCTGTATTAGATAGAACTATCTGTCTAAGTTAGAAAAAGAATTGAACTTATTCACCCCCCTCTAGGTGTTTAGAACATCTTGAAACCAATTCTTTCAGATCCATTTGGTCCCCATCACATTAGGTCCTTTAGGTCTGGGAACTAGTTTCCAAACTTTGCATCTCTTGAATTGGTTCAGCTCTTCCTGCATTGCACCAATCCAGAATGAATCTTAGATAGCCTATTCAAACTTCTTTGGTTCCATTTGAGACAGAAAGCTTGAACATAATGCTGAGTTCAAGCTCTTGCTTCTGGTCATTATACCATGGCTTGCATCACCAATGATTTGATGAGCTGGATGATCTCTTAAATGTCTCAAAGCTAGAGGTAATCTTTCTTCATCTTGTTGATCCTCAAAGTATTCAGCTGGTTGTTCTTCACTTTCAACTTGTAAGTCTTGAGCTCCCCCTAGACAGTATCCATCATCTTCAATCTTTTGGCTTGCTGGTTTATCTTCCCTGATGGTCAGATTGTTCATCTTTTCTTTTAAACCTGCAGGACTAGAAGATGTGCTTGATAGCTCACAGTTAATTAGCTTAGACTCATCAAAGACAACATGGACAGATTCTTCTACAACTTGTGTAGTCAGGTTATATATCCTATATGCTCTATTATTGCTGTTGTACCCAACAAAAATCCATTCTTGGGACTTGGCAGCAAACTTAGTCAAATGAGACTTTCCATTGTTTAGTACATAACACTTGCTACCAAAAATCCTAAAATAGTATAAGTTTGGTTTTTTGCCTTTCAGAATCTCATAGGAAGTATTTTTGTTACTTTTAGTGATTAAAGCTCTATTGAGAACATGACAAGCAGTATTTACTGCCTCATCCCAGAAATATTCTGGAAGAGAAGTGTCATTTAACAAAGTCCTACCTGCCTTAATTAGAGTTCTGTTCTTCCTTTCAACAATTTCTTTTTGCTGGGGAGTTCTAGGTGAGGAGAATTCTTGATGAATCTCAAGCCTTTCACAGAACTTTATCATGCATTTAGACTGAAACTCAGTCCCATGATCACTTCTGATCTTGACCACAGAACTATTAAATTCATTCTGAATTTGCTTGACAAAAGTCTGAAAGATATCTGGGGTTTCAGATTTTCTCCTTAAGAAGAATACCCATACAAACCTGGAAAAGTCATCCACCACCATAAGAGTATAGACTTTCCTACCTAAACTATCAACTGGCATTTTCCTCACTGAGTCCTTGGTATCAAGAATTTGGAAGGAAGACCTGGTCTGCTTGCCCTTTTGACAAGCTGAGCAAATTCCCTCCTTAATGCACTTAACTTCAGGACCAATCCTTACCAACTCTTCACTAAAGAGTCTACCTATGGTCTTGTAGTTCATATGAGCTAGCCTCTTATGCCATTTGACACAATGAGAAACTTTCTCATCCGTAACTAGGCATACATGAGTGTCCTTACTCTCACACTCAAAGTCTAGACAGTAAATATTTCCTCTCCTAGTGTCATTCAAGATAATTCTTTGATCACTTGACATTTTAATTTGACACTCATCCTGGAGGAAAGAAATGTCATAGCCCAAATCACATAGTTGACTTATGCTTATAAGGTTATGTTTCAAACCTTTCACATAAGCTACTTGTGTGATAGTTACTATGTCATTAGTTATCTTGCCAAAACCTTTAATTACCCCTTTTCTTGAGCCCCCAAAGGTAACTCTGGGACCAATCTTAATAGGAGTGTATTCCGTTAGCATGCTCCTTATTCCATTCATGTGTCTGGAACATCCAATGTCCAAGTACCATGTAGGGGTATGGCCACTTGGACTTACCTGCAATAAATATATTATCTAACCTTAGGACCCCAAATCTGATTGGGTCCTAGGTGCAAGTTAGATTTAAACTGTACATGCCTACCTGCATTTCTTCTGACAGGTAAGCCACCTCTACTTCTCTGGACACTCTCCTTGTGTCAGCAATCAATGGCATAGTGGCCCACCTTGCCACAACACCAGCACTCATGCACATTGTACCATTTTTAAGAACTGGCTTTACTGCAATGTTGTTAGCAGCTCTCAACCCTACTGGTACATCAGCTCTTTTCTTAAGTCTTTCAACCATAGCTTGCTTAGGGACATGTCTGGCAGCAGAAGTACTTGGGATATCTTGAATCCTATCCACAGCTGCCTTCTTTTCAGAGAGCATACTCCTGATAGCTTTAGATATTCCTAAGTCTGTTTTGCTATCAGACTTTCCCTTAGCTTGCAAATGAGCTATCAGACCTTGTGAGTCAGCTGATACCTTGTTCTTGAGTGTTGGGGCTGGTACACTAAACACAAATGGTCCACTTTGAGCCATTTGGGTTTTCTCATGTGCTGGCCAATAGGCACTAGCACCCTTGCCATTTCTTCTGCCTTGCTTACAATGACCATAAATACTATCATTGTCATACTTGTTAGAAGGTTGAACCACATTTTTAAAAGAAATTTGAGGCTTGGAAGCAAGTGGTTGAGCTGGAGCTTTGCCTTTCCTTTTAGAATTGACAGCTCTTGTTCTTCCTTTGAAACCTAAACCATTCTTACCCTTTTGGGAAGAGAAGGAATCTATCAAGGTAATACAAAACTAGGTTTTGAGAACTTGGCCACTAGCTCCCTTTCCTTTTGGAGTCTACTTTCAAGATTCCTAATATGATTATTCTTGAAAGTAATGATATCCATCTGAATAACAGTTATGCTCTTCAATTTGCTAATTTCTTTTAGCTTCAGATCCAGCACTTTTGCTGAGTCTGAGGCAGCCAACTTCAGACTGGAATTTTCCTTTGCCAGATGTTTTGCTAGGAGTCTGCTTTCCTTAAAGGCTTGCAGGAGATCTCCATAATCATCAATCAGTTGATTGATGTCTCCTTCAGATTCAGAGCCACCTTTATCTCTTGATGAAGATGCTTCTGACTCTATGCTAGTAACATAATCTGATACTAAAGGTGAAGACTGTACCTTGCTAGGACCAGGTTGCTCCTGGCTGTATCCATCATCAACTATAGCCATCATCCCTATGCATGGGTTGTCTTCTACTTTATTGATACCATCTAACAACTGCAAGAATTCTGTTTCTACAGAATCTTCCTCAGTTGAGAACAACCCAATGTAGGCCTCAGCATCCTTTCATTTTCTAAATCTAATGAAGAAGAGTCAGTCCAGCATTTCTTCTTCTTGGCCACAAAGGATTTATCTTTTTTGCCTTTATGTTGGTGTTTCTTTTTATCACCAGACTCCTTTATTTTGACAGGACAGTCTGTTATAACATGTCCTGGCTTGCTGCAACAATAACAAACAATTTTAGTTGAAGTTTGTTTACCAGGTTTAGAACCATACCTTTCCTCTTTAGAGGTTTTCTTCTTTCCCTTGTAACTGTCATCCTTGGAGTAAGAGGAAGATGAAGGCCTTCTCCTCCAGTTCTGTTTTCTTCAGAAACTTCTAGAATTTCCTAGAAATGGCAGCAAGCTCCTCATCACAATTATGGTCATCTGTTGTGCTTGTGTCTGAACTATCTAACTCAGTATCAGCAAATTTTCTGGGATGAGAAGGAGTCTTTCTCCTGCCCTTCTTTGTAGCTTCAACTTTGAAGGACACAGACTTATCTTTGCCATAAGACCAGCTGCTCTTTTCCTCTTCCATTCTGGCAATCAACTGCATTTCATAGGACAGCAATTTTCCAAACAAAGTTGATGGGGGGAGTATCTGCAAGTCTGGCCACTTCTCTAATGGCACAGACCTTGGTATCCCAATCCTTGGTTAACGATCTGAGAAACTTGTCATTAAGTTCATAAGTGCTGAAGACTCTTCCATAAGTCATCAGCTCATTTATAATTCTGAAGAATGTTTCATAGCATATAGCTATGCTATCTGTCTTAACTTGTCTAAAACTCTCATATTCTTGATTGAGCATGGATTTCCCGTCCTCTCTTACTTCTTCTGTCCCCTCCATATAGACAATCAAAGTGTCTCACATTTCCTTTGATGTTTTGCAGTGGATTAAATTTTGAAATGTAGAATCATCTATGACACTAACAATTATGTTTTGTGCTCTCTTGTCCAAAGTGACTAAGATGATTTCATCTTTGGTCATCTCAGAATAACTCTTTGGAGTTTTCAGATTTGCATCTAGAACAGATGTATTCATAGGCATGAAAGGCCCTTCTTGAACTGTGATATAAATTCTTGGATCAGATGCCTCCATGAATAATCTGACCCTCTCTTTCCATATACCTGATAACTTATCAAAAAGAAGTTATCTTGTGCCTGAAATACTCCTAATTTGATGAATGATTTAACAAATTTTTATAAAAAAGTATTGTATTTACACATGTTTTCAACTTTTAAAATTGAGGGTATTAACGTCATTTTAATATGTGTTTATCCTAGAAAACCCGAAGTATTCACCTTGATGCGGCACGGGCCAAGTTCACGGGAAATTCAAGAAGACGATTACAACATTATTGCAATAGTTTTGGGGCTGTTTGGTGCTGTTTTTGTTTTTGGACAGCAGGAAATTTGTTATAATAAATTTCTGCAGTTCAGAAAATTTGTTATAACAAGTTGCGGAAATTCAAATTTTGAATTCTGAATTCCTCCATATTTTTGGCAGTTACAAGTGCATAGATGACAACCTTTCAGCAAAAAAAGATTCCTTTTGGAGGGGAGGAGTATAAAGAGGGGGGTGTGAGAGAGAAAAATAATTCGTTTCATAATATTCAAATTTCAAAAGTAGATCTATGTTTTGGGAGAGAAGATGGAGGAACCGCGCCAGATCTTCATCAAAGAGGGATCGTGTATGCGTTTGAGTGGAGTTTTCTACAATGTTTTTGAACTATAAGCATAATGTTTTGTAAAATCTATCAAATCTTGTATTTCTCTTTTCAAATCATGAACTAATTCTCTAGGTTTTGTATTTTGAAAGTACTTTGCTCTATTTTGATGCGATCCTTGTTTTTATTTTAATTTAGGAGAAGATTGGAGTGATTTCTTTATTTAGTTGATGATCTTGTGGTAAAACTTTTGGATTATTATTTCATTTGATGCTTCATTTCAAGATTCGAGAGAGGAGAAGTGTGAGTGTTTGAATGAAACATATATTACTACGTGGCGAGATTCGAGAGAGGAGTCACGTAAATTTTTAACCAAAGTTTTCGGATCATTTTACTACGCTTCGAGATTCGAGAGAGGTGAGGCTTAAGTGTATCATCAACTCGATATAGTGAAGAGGGGGAAAGAGATTTCATCTTTCCGTTAGTAACTTTGATTTTTATTATTAATCATATTCTTTGTTCGCCTGAGTTGGAGATGACAAGGGAATAAAGGGTATAGTGATTTCCGATATCGAGAGATACAAATCTCTACCATAAAGTCATTGAAGGGAAGCACACCTAGATTTATCATAAACATCTTCTTCTGATCCATCATTATAGGCTTAGGAAATCAAAATACAAGATCGTCTTTCCCAAACTTGATAAACAATAATTTTAGTAAGTCTTAGCAATTTTACTTTCGAATTTTATTTGTCTTTAAACTCACTTAAATCAACTCAATTGAATTTAAAAAAAGTACTAGCTAGTACTTGTGAGTCTTAGATTAATCACCTCTCTGTGGGAATGATCTTTACTCATTCTTTATTACTTGATCCGGCATGTGCACTTGCGTAGTTACGTATACCTATTTTGGGCATATCAAGTTTTTGGCGCCATTGCCGGGGAGGTGCGTTAATTTATTGTTTATTTCTTGCAATATTAGTAATCCTTAGTATTTAGAGCTCAAGTAATAATTCCTGTTTTATTTTACTTCATCTGTTTTTACTTTTGTCTGCTGCTCTATTTGTGCATGTCCCGTTATAGATCACCTGAACTGTTGCCATTAAAATTGGAAATTAAACGGACGTGTAGACTAAATAGAAGAACATTTCGGTTAGAACATAACAACCATATTACTATGAACCCTAATAATCAAAACATCGACAATTTGAATAATCAGGAGGTTCAGGAGCAGGAGGGTCAGGTAGAACAAAATGTACAGCCTGCGGAAGTTAGGAGAACATGTCGTGATTATAACATGTCGTATAGGGTAGGATTGCATTATAGCATCATTAATCCTGCCATCGAGGCAAATAATTTTAAAATTGATTCCATGGCTATGCAATTAGTTCAACAAAGACAATTTAGTGGACTTAGTCATAAGGACCCCAATTCTCACCTGCGGACCTTCATAGATATATGCGACACCTTCAAGATCAATGGTGTGTATGATGAAGCAATAAGACTTTGTTTGTTTCCCTTCTCCTTAGGTGGAAGAGCAAAGGAGTGGCTCGATTCCCAATATGGCCTCACCACTTGATTACAAGTGGTTGAGAAATGTTTAGCGAAACATTTCCCACCGGCTAAAACTGTCAAACTAATGTGGGATATAACTACATTTCTGCAAGGAAATAGTGAAATGTTATATGATGCATGGGAACGGTTTAAGGAATTGTTATGAAAGTGCCCCTACAATTGATTATCTATCCATCAACAAGTGTGGACCTTCTGTAATGGCCTCCAGACTTCTACTATGAATTAAGTAGATGGAGCTGCATGAGGATCACTTATGAACAAGTATCCCGAGTATTCCTATGTTATCCTTGAAGACTTATCCTTCAACAATTATCAATCTTTCGATCGACAAGGTCCTTCCACCTCCACGGGTGGTATGTACCAAGTAGATCAACTAACCTCCTTTGCTGAACAAATGACTGCCAAATTCAATTCGATGAATAAGAGGTTAGATGTTTTAAGCTTAAATCAACCCCAGTTGAATCCGCAAGTGAACAGTATAGTTAGCCCTCCTGCCCCCTTGAACTCATCACTCATAGTTAAGCAACTGATCGGGCACAATGAGGAGGTTAACTACATAGGCGGTCAACCGAGACATAATAATAATCATCCCTTTCCAAATTATTATAGTCGAGAATGGCGGAATCATCCCAACTTTTCGTGGAAGAAAACTTCTGGCGCATCACAACCACCCGGATTCAACTCGAAACTGCAGCAACATCATAACAATAACTTTAATCAACAAAGTTTGTCCAGGAAGCTATCCGAAGAGATTCTCATTGAATTGATGCACAAGAGTGATGCTCGTATTACTAGCATAGAGGGGTCCTTAAGCATTATTGAGTTGCAATTGGGACAAATTGCCAATGCGTTGAGCCTTAGACCCCAAGGGGCACTCCCATCTGATACGACCCTAAATCCTAAAGGGGATAATCAACATTGTAAAGCGGTCACCTTGCGTAGTGGAAGAGAATTAGTGGGTCGTGACCCAATTAAGAAGGACGATGTAGAAAAGAACTTGAGAGATGTTAGCCATGTTGACTGTGACAATGACTTAGAGAAAACTATTGATGAAAATGAAGAGGAAGTAGAAGTACTAGGGGACAAGAAGGTGGAACCTAGTGTTGAGGTGTTAAAGAAGAAAGACAATGTGGTAGTCTACCCACCTCCACCATTCCCTCAAATGTTAAAGAAGAGTAAGTTGGATCAATAATTCTAGCAGTTTGTTGAAATCTTTAAGAAGCTTCAAATAAACATCCCGTTTGCAGAAGCCTTGGAGCAAATGCCCAGCTATATGAAATTCATGAAAGATATCTTATCAAAGAAAAGAAGATTTGGAGTGAACGAGATGGTAGCACTTACTCAAGAGTGCAGTGTCATTCTTCAGAAAAAGCTTCCACCCAAATTAAAAGATCCGGGAAGCTTTACCATACCGTGCTCCATAGGGTATCAGTTTGAGGGCAATGCATTATGTGACTTGGGAGCAAGTATTAACATGATGCCCCTATCGATTTATAGGAAGCTAGGGCTAGGGGAGATCTCAAAGACTTCCATCATTTTACAATTGGCAGATAGAACATTAGCCTTCCCAAAGGGGATAGTGGAGGATGTATTGGTAAAAGTGGATAAGTTTATTTTCCCTGCGGATTTTGTGGTAATGGATATAGAGGAAGATAAGGAAGTACCTATTATTGTAGGTAGACCATTCCTAGCCACCAGAAGGACATTAATAGATGTACAAAAGGGAGAGTTAACGATGAGAGTCAATGATGAGCAGATTACGTTCAATATACTGAACACTATGAAGTTTCTCGATAGAGAGGAGGATAATATCGAGATGGTTAACACCATATCTGTTTGTGAATATCAATTGATAAATAAATATCGAGATGGTGCACCCATATGGCGCGGTGACAATTTTATATGAAATAGATGAGACTGAATTTAAGGTGTGTTGAAACTGATTTCTCGATCTCCTGTGGAGCTCACCCTTGGGGAAGGGGTGGTCTCGCGCCTACTTTACTCCTGCAAGCAAAACAACAAGGGAAAACAAGGAAAAACCGACCCAAGGGCTCAGTGGGGAGGTCCCACCACACACCCGAAAGATCTCAGAGCGCTTCCCCTCCTTAGCCAGAAACCGAGCTAAGGTACCCTCAGAAAGCGCTTAAAAACTGGAGCAAGGGTCACTCGATGGTGTTAGTAGTGGACCCCGAGCAGATCCCGCTGCCAGACTCTCAGCTAGCTGGCAGGGCTGGAAGTCACTCGGTGTCATCCTTGGCCTTGAGCAGATCCCGCTATCAGGCTTTCACCGAGCAGATCCCGCTGCCAGGCTCTCACCAAGCTGGCAGGGTTGGAAGTCACCAGGTGTCATCCTGAGCCTCGAGCCGATCCCGCGGTCAGGCTCACCTAGCTGACAGGGCCAGAGGTCACTCAATGGTGTCGCCCTTGAAATCGTCAGATGCAGGTCAAAGTATCAGTGCCAGGGAGCAAAGGGGAAAAAGGTTCTGTCAGGGCGAGCTCGGGCTCGGCAAGCCCAGCCCGATAGGATCAAGAAGGCAAGCCAGGCTGGAGGACTCGGCATGAGCGAGTGTGTACTCGTCAATCCCGGCTCGACATTGGCGAGTGGGACGCGAGCCCGGGCCTCGCCAATGAAAGCAAGCCGGACCGGGGGAACCTCGCTCCCTTTAACCAGTAGACTTGGAGAAATTTTCTCCTATTTTCGGGCTCAACTTGGATGGCTCGCGTGCGAGTTGTGGTAGCATGACAAGGGCGGAGAGCAACTCACCCCCGAATCGTTTGGGACTTGGCGAACGCTCAAAACGCCTCCACTCGCATGCGCGCTCTCATAACCACTCTACTCGCGGAACCTGTCTCGGCGAAGTCGCGGGGAGAAGCACTCGCATAAATTCAGAGCACAACAAACATAGTAAAGAAAGGAAAGGAAAGGAAACGACACCGGTATGATCAAAAAACTTTTATTATATGCAAAAAGTAATTACATGGGGGGCTCGCCTCGGCGAGTGAACAAAGAAAAAGGCAAAAACAAAAGTACAGGCTACCCTCAGGCCTCTCCCCCTCCGCCGAACTGGTCCTCGCCGTCACCCGATGGATCCTGGAAGCTTTTCCCGACCATCGCGTCCAGACTGTCTTCCTTCTCGCTGGGCGGCGTTGCCGGGAACAGGCTCGGCATCAGGTCCCGAGCCGATCCCCCCGCACCCCTCCACCAGCACCCCAGAATCCTTCATCATCTGGAGGGTGCACGCGGCGGCTTGGATGGAGTTGATCCGCAATCTCTCAACGAGGTCGGCCTCGCCAAAGATTCGCGGACTCTTGTAGGGGAGAGTAGGATCGATGTCATGATGCAGGAAGAAGATCTCCGCCTGGCGGCGCACGTCGCCGAGTAGGTGCTGGTTCTCCCCCCACAGCTTTATGTTCGCGCCCTCCAACTCGGCAAGGCGTGCGCGCAGCCGACCGATCTCCTCCCCCTGCTCAGCGTTACGAGCCTGGAGCTCCCCTGCAGCGTCGGCATCCGCGGCCAGTAGTGCGCGCAGCCGGCCGACCTCCTCCCCCAGCTCAGTGTTGCGAGCCTAAAGCTCGCCCGCCGCCTTGGCATCCTGGAAAAGAGTCCATTTAGCGGTAGCGCAAAATTTTCTAAGTAAAGGAGAGGAGCAGCGCTTGACACTTACCAACCAGCCGGCTGCTTGGGCGAGTAGACCCTCCGCTATGCCGAGCCGCCTCGCCTGGTCGGTGACCTTGTCCTTGGCGAGGTCGCGAGCCTGCTCGGCCTTTTCGAGTTGGTGGCTGAGGGCAAAGCTGCGGCATGCCAGCATGTGATGCAGCTCCAGGGTCCGCAGGTGGGACTGCATGCCCTTATGGCCGAGCTGCCGAAGGGTCATCTTCTTGTAGGCCTCGGCATCCTCCCGGCCATATAGGCCGAAGTCGATGGCATAGGCGTGACCGGTGGCAGGCTCGCGGTCGTGCCGGGAGGGGTGCAGAGTGGAGACGGAGACTCGATGAGCGAGCACGTCCCACTGCAGCATGGGCTGGCCCGCCGAATCCTTCCAACGCGCGCCGAAGTTGAAGAGGGGGTGTTGCTTCGGCGGCGCGCGATCGCGGGCAGTCCTCTTCGCCGCTGGAGGAGGAGAGGTCGCCATCGTGGAAGAGGGGCCCTCGCCACCTTTCCGGCCCTTGCTGGTCGTCTCCTTCAGCGGGCTCTCCGGCGACGTGTCGGGAGGGGTCGCCGACGAACTAATGTATTTGGGGCTGGGCTGTTGTTGTTTCCCCCGCGGAGCCAGCAGGGCCCTCCACATCTTCTTTATCTGACGGTGGCCGAATGGCGGGTTCGACCCTGCGTCCTCATGTCGCCTCTTGCTGGAAGAGGGCTGCGAGAGGGCCGCCTCATCTCGGCAGGCCAACGCCGCCGCCCTCTCGCGAGCAAGAGGGTCGGTATGGAGCCCCGGATCCGCGAACGGCGGGTTCACGGGGATTATTCGCTCCCCTGCAGGAAAACACTTAAAAAAGTTAGGAATTCAGAGATGATATGCCGAGTTCGGCGGGCAGGCGAGCTCGACCAGATGTGGAGTGAAGCATACCTTCGCCGGGCAGAACGGGGGAAAGCGCGTCGAGGCCCCTCCGCAGAAAGGCGACCTCGAAGTCTTTATGGAGGAAGTATTTGTGGAGTTCGGCGTCGTTGCCGGACACGGCCGGCGGGCGGTACACCTCCTCGCCCTTTTGTTACGGCGAGTAGGGGATGTTGCCGAGATCGCCCTTGATTAAGGCAATCTTGGTCATCCATGTATGGTGCTTGTTCGCGATCTCGCGAACTTTGATCAGCGAGCCACCAAAGTAGGCGACCCCGTCCTGCGTCGCCTTGTAGGAGAAAAGCTTCCTGAACACCGTCAGGTTGAACTCGATCTTCTCCCGCCGGAGGTAACTCACGAACGCCACCATCATCGCGATGGCGTTGGAATTCAGCTGTGCGGGGACGGCCCCGTAGTACTTCAAGATCTGCCGGATCTCCGGCCACAAGGGAAGGCGCAACCCCACCTCGAAATGCGAGATGGGGAAGGCGAGCTCATCCTCGTAGAAGGTGTTTATGGCCTCCCCCTGCCTCGGCCTGCGCGCCTCGAAGCCCGGCGGCACATACTCAGCTTTGAACTCTGCGAGCTCCTCCTCGCCGGTGTGCCCCTCAACGAAGCAATAGTCAGTGAAGTGTTGCGCGCACTTGGAGCGGCCGTCGGCATCTGGGTTGGTCTTGCCCATATTCGCAGGAAAAAAACACTACGCGAGCAGGGGAAGAAGAGAACACAGAAAGAGGGAAGCAAAGCAATAAAGGCACAGTACGGGGGGGGGGGGGGGGGGTAGGTGAGAGCCGGGGGGCTATTTATAGGAAATAAAATCTGAGGGAGGCTGTCCAATCAGCGCAGCTCGCCCCCCAGCTCGCCTCCCCAGCTCGCTACCCTAGCTTGCCGAATTCCGACGCATCCAATCCAAGGCTACGTAAAACATTGCAGCGTTTTTATTCAACATGATCCAGAATATTCTAAGATTTATTCATTACAGAAATAAAGTTAGGGATTTAAAGAAGCAGGGCGCGCAAGCAGGGAGGGCATCGGGATGCGAGTGCCGGTCGGCTCGGCAAAGGAGCCTCTGACTTACCTACCCCGGCCTCGCGACCCACGCCCACCAGACTGCCGCGCGCGGAGCAGCTCGCGGATCCTACCGGAATTCCTTTGCGCCACCGAGAGACCGTCGTATATCTCGTCCAGGAGCCGGGAGGGGGACATCAGCTCGCCAGCTTGGCCGCGGCGTACCTCGTCGGCGAGACGTGCGTAGTCACGCTGAAGCGTCTCGTTGACCCCCTGCACCTCGCGCAACCCGCACACCAGCTTCTTGAGGAGCTTGACCTCCCTGCTCGTCAGCTCGCCTTGATCCGCCTCAGTACCCAGGTAAGAGTCCAGCGAGCTCGGGGAGGGGAGGGGAGAGTAGTGGGCTGCCCGCGAGGATTCCTCGGCAGCCGATTGACTAGGAAGAGCTGTGAAGACAGGTATTAGCAAAAAGAGCAAAAACTTATGGAGCAAGGAGTCAAGCGAGGTTGACCTGAAGAGCTCGGCGGTTCAAAAGAGATGCGGGGAGGGATGAACCTCAGATCCTTCCCGGGACCAGGGCCGCGAGCCCCCAGCGAGATGAGCTCGAATCCCGGGGTGGGAATGGTCCCCAGACCCTCCCCTGCGGCCGCATCAATTTGGCGAGGAGGGGGGAGCCCGCTGGCGAATTTGGCCTCTGCGAGCTCACAGGCAGGATCCCAAAGAGAAGCGGCGGATCCCGGGGATGGCTGTCCGGCACCGAGAATCGCGAGGTGGCGAGCATGGCCTCGCCTCGCGGCGTGGGGTCTCGCGACACGACGCCCTCGCCATCTGGTTGACCGTCCAGGTCGTCGCCAACCACGACAACCTCTCTGTCCTTCTCAAGAATGGTTCGGGTGGAAGAGCCGGTCTCGCGAGCCAGGGTGGCCCTCAGGTCGTTGAAAATGGGCTCGGCCGCTTCAGGGAATGGCTTTGACTTCTTGGAACTGGGCTCGGCAGGATCGGTTTGGGGAGCTTTCGCGGGGACCGCTGTCAGGGCGGCAACGCGAGCCGCGGAGGCCTGGCGGGCTCGGTCTATGCGCTCTTGGATCTCCTTGGGGAGAGGCATCTTGACAAGGCAGCAGAAGGAATGACAAGAGCCAGGTAGCTAGGCAGGTGCACATATATATATAGCCACAGGTGGCCCCCACCAGAAGATTCCCTCCAACTCGCCAACCAGTGCTCGCCGCACACTCAGGGTTGGATGTTTCTTTCCGAGCTTTGACAAGCTCGAAAAGAGCGGGGATTGTGTACAACCCCGTGTCCGGCGAGCATGGTCACTAGGGTATAGGCAGATCGGGCTGAGAACAGCAGGTGAGCTCGGCAGCAAAGGGGGCGAGTTCGGCAGTAAAGGGGGGCGTGCCGGAGCTCGGCATCCGTCGACCAGAGATCGACGATCGGCGACCCGGAGTTCGGCATGTGCCGAGCGAGACAAACTCGCGTCCTTGCAGGGGAGCTCGGCAACAGTAGGCGAGCAAAACATGTCGAGGTGGCCAAAGCTCCCAAGCTCGCCTGGATGTATGAGGTATTTTTTACTGTTTTGCCCCCGCTGGTCTGCCCATAGCCCTTCAAAACAGCGGAGTTTGGCTGTTGGCAGACCCAACCAAGGGTTTTCTGGTAATTTCAGGTCGGTTCTTTTGGTTATTGGCAGTCCGGATTTCAAAAGCTATAAATAGGAACCAAGGGGTACCCCAGAAAGCAGGTTCTTCCATGTGCTCTCCTGCCCCATTCTTCGAGTGCTTTCTGAGGGTACCTTAGCTCGACTTCTGGCTAAGGAGGGGAAGCGCTCTGAGATCTTCCGGGTTTATGGTGGGACCTCCCTGCCGAGCCCTTGGGTCTGTTTCACCTTGCCTTCTTTGTTGTTTTTCTTGCAGGAGCGAAGTAGGCGCGAGACCACCCCTTCCCCAAGGGTCGAACTCCACGAGGGACCGGATTCCGGTTTCAACAATTTTATTACTAGTCAATCATTTAAATGATTAAAAAGCTGCAAAAACATAATTAGTGCTCAAATAGAATTCTGAAATAAATAATGATAATAAATTTATTAAAGCTAACTAACAACGCAAATTCAAAATTGGATTGTCTCCCAATCAGCGCCTAATTTTAAGTCCCAACAGGACTTTGCTGATTATTGGATCTTATTTCAGCGCGAGGGACGAGACGACGCGATCACTCTCGTTCCCTCTATATTGTTTGACTCTTTCTCCGTTCACCTTGTACAACCCCGTGTCCGGCGAGCAAGGTCGCCAGGAACCAGACAGATCAGGCTAAAGGTAGAAGGTGAGCTCGGCAGTGAGGAGGCCGAGCCCGAGCTCGGCATTCGTCGACAGAGGTCGGCGCTCGTCGATCGGAGATCAGCATTTGTCGAACCCGGGCTCGGCGTTCGCCGAGCTAGTCCCAGCTCGCGTCCTCGCAGTGGAACTCGGCAACAGTAGGTGAGCAGGACCTGCCGAGGTGGCCAAGCTCCCCAACTCACTTGGATGAATGAGGTACTTTTTACTGTTTTGCCCCCGCTGGTCTGCCCATAGCCATTCAAAACAGCGGAGTTTGGCTATTGGCAGACCCAACCAAGGGTTTTCTGGTAATTTCAGGTCAGCTCTTTTGGTTATTGACAGTCCAGATTCTAAAAACTATAAATTGGACCCAAGGGGTACCTTAGAAAGGATGCTTCTGGCACCTCCCTGCTCCAGTTTTTAAGCGCTTTCTGAGGGTACCTTAGCTCGGCTTCTGGCTAAGGAGGGTAAGCACTCTGAGATCTTCCGGGTGTGTGGTGGGACCTCCCCGCCGAGCCCTTGGGTCGGTTTTTCCTTGTTTTCCCTTGTCATTTTGCTTGCAGAAGTAAAGTAGGCGCGAGACCACCCCTTCCCCAAGGGCGAGCTCCACAGGAGATCGAGAAATCAGTTTCAACATTTTGGTGCGGTGAGCGTGGACTGTGGTCAGTGCAGAAAAGCTTCCGCAAGCTCAATGACGGGACAAGGATCTGATAGGCCGAACCCGCCGCCCCCCCCCCCCCCCCCCCCGCACGCCTCTCTCCACGGTGGGGATTTTGGAAGATTTCAGGAATGAGGTGCTGAGCCTCGTCAAGTTCGCACTCGGCACGCGGGCCGAGTGCTTGACTCCAGCGGTCCAGATCGCGGCCGCCCCCTCTTTGGGCGAGGACGCTCTGTTGGAAGACCCTATTACTGATTTGGGCAAGGATCACTATGTCTCTTAGGAAACCTGTCTTGACCTCATTGTATAGATCTAAAGGTAAATTAGAATTGAGTCAAAGGGTTAGTATTTAGGTTTGGAAGCTGCCCTCAAGACCAGGTTTTTTTAGTTTTGGAGATCAAGTCATTTCGTCGAGCTCAGTACAACGAATCGTCGAACTCCATTCGACGATCGCTGAGCTCACTTCGACGAATCGTCGAACTCCATTCGACAATCTCTGAGCTCAACTTCAACGAGTCGTCGAACTCCATTCGACGATCTTCGAGCTCAGATCGATGTTCTTGACTCCAGTTTAATTCTCTATCTCTGAGCTCAGTTCGACGATAGTTGAGCTCAGATCGACGATCTCTGTTTCTATCTAAGTTCAGTCTCTGAGCTCAGTTCAACGACAGTGGAGCTCAGTTCGACGTTTTTCTGAAGATTTAGACGTTTTTCAAGATTCAAATTCAGACAGTTGTGGAATTATTCTCAGCATTTATGTCAGAGATCCTGTAGCCGTTTTTAATTAATCTGGAGCAAGTTTCAAAGAATTTTCAAGGAATGTTTTATTGGACTTTCCTTTAGAAGACAAAATGCAGTTAAGGAAGTCATTTATGACAGGCTAGCGACTATCTTGGGCAGAGGATCATTTCTATTCAAATCAAAGGAATAAAAGAAATATTATTATTCAACAACATTAACTTCTGCAATAACAATTCTCTGCAACAACAACAATTACAACTCTTACAACAACAATTACACAAGAGAAAGAAAGAGAGTTGCAGACATTCTCAGTCTCAAAAATTCATACAAGAACACACATCACAAAAGGAGATCAACTAACTGAAATTTTCAGATCTCTCTTGATTCAAGTGTTCAAAGGCCATCATCATTCAAGACTCCAGACACCACACATTTCAGTTGTTGCTGAAATCATCTTTTGCTGGAGATCAAATTTTCTGAAGGCCTTTCACCCTACTGCAAAACTTCACTTCTTGAACAACTCAAGATCTCAGGGGGAGATTTGACAACATCCACTTTCTTCTCTCTGATTGTTAACAGAGAAGATCATCTCATCCCTCTCTCTCTCTCTCTGCTTTAAAGGGTTTTTCAAACTCCCTTCAAAAGTTTGTGCTGGTTTCTGAGACCTTGTCAAAACTCAGTGGTGGCAAGACACCTGATCAAAAAATCTGGTTTGGTTTTTGAGCACCTTATCAAAAGCTCATTGGTGCCCAGGACATCTGATCAACTCATCCTACAATGAATTCCTACCTAGGGTGGTAGAAGAGTGGATGTACCCAGGTTGATTGGGGAACCACTATAGCTCCTTATGTCATCTGGTTGCTTGTCTTTCTTTTGTTTCTGGCTGTGGTTTGTGATTGCTTTGTGATTGATCTGTGATTGTTCTGTGTTTAGATTTACTTTATGTCATTTGCTTCCCTGTTCACTTTGGAATACAACAACTGTTGTAAAAAGTTTTTAGCAAGCACCATACTCTATTCACCCCCCTCTATAGTATATCAGATCTAACTTGCACTTTCAATTGGTATCAGAGCCAAGTTGGTTAAAATACCACACCTTAGTGGTTGTACAGGCTAACACCTGAACCCAAAGATTCCTCCAGTTAGATCTGCTTGTTTAAGTTTGTTATTAGGATTATTTCTTCACAAAACATGGCCCAAAACAAAGATTATGCTAGCACCAGACCTCCAGTGTGCAATCTAAGTTTGCACTTTGGAAGGCAAGGATTAGACTGTACATGAACTCTATTGATGAGGACATTTTCAATTCTGTTTTGACAGTGTGTCCAAGACCTCCAAAGAACACAAGTACAAGTGCTATTCCACCTCGTTCAGGAAAAGATGCAGAAATAAAGAAATGGAAATTGACTGATGCAAAAGCTATGAACATTCTAGCCCAGACTATGTCTGATGACATATTCCAAAAGGTAGCTGAATGCAACTCAACAAAGGACATTTGGGACAAGCTATCTGAAATAGTCTCAGGATCAGCTGATGAGAGAAAAGACAGAAGATCTCACCTCATAACCCAATATGATAATTGCAAGAAAGGAGAAGTTGAGTCAGTAGCAGACATGTATAATAGACTCAGTCTCATAGTCAATGAGCTGAAAACTTTGGATAAAGAGATCTCATTGACTGAGCTAAATGATAAAATCCTAATGTGCTTCCCAAGCACTTGGGACTCAATGATCTGGCCAATCAAGGATGCCAGAAGTCTAAATGAGATCACCACTGAAGCACTCTTGGGAAAGCTCAAGTCTTATGAGCTGCTCATTAAGAATAGAGAAGAAGAGCAGAATGCTGCCTCACCAGCCACAAGAAAGGAAAAGTCAATAGCTTTCAATGCCATTGAAGATCAGCCTGAAGACAAGGTCACGGACAATGAAGAGCTGCTAAGCCTACTAGCTACAAGGTTTTAAAAAATGGCCAGAAAGGACTTCAGGAAAAGATCACATAGAGAGCATGACAAGCCAAGGTATGATAAATCAAATAACAAAGAGGTTATCTGTTTTGGTTGCAGGAAACCAGGCCACATTGTGTCTGACTGTCTAGAAAACAAAAACAAGGACAGAAAGGACAAGAAAAAAAGAAGAAAAGATAAGGACTTCAAGAAGAATAGCAATGACAAACCCTCCTCCAGCAAGAACAAACACACAAGGAAGGGATTTGTTGCTGAAACTTGGAGTGAGACAGAAGAAGAATCAGAAGTTTAATCCAGCTCAAGTGATGATGAAGATGATGCTGATGAAAAGGAATTCTGCATGATGGTATCAATGCCTCACAACACAATTCTGATGCAGAAGAGTCAGAATCAGACTCAGAGACTCAATTTGAAGAGGACCAGGTAATAAGTTCTTTTGATTTTAATTCTGAGGTCTTCAAGTATGAGTTTAAAGCACTATGTTTAGACTTATTAAAATCTGAGAAGGAAATCATTTCTCTCAAAAATCAATTATCTGAACACAGTACCTTAAAATCAGAAAACCTCAAACTCTCTGAGGAGTTGGAGTGCTGTAGGGAGCAGATAGCTTCACTGAAAAGTGAACTATCAGAGGCAAAAAAGTTTGAAGAATCCCTTAATGGGAGAAGTATCAAGCTAATGGACATCATAAGCACAGTGAACTCAAGATTCAACAGTATATTGGGCTTGGGTGCTTCATCCAACCATATAGTACTAACAAACCCAATTAAATTTATCTCTGATAAAGGTAAGGGAGTTGTAGAGCTAGCTAGGAAGAATTCTGACTTACCCAAGAAAACAAGAGTTCAACAGAAATCGTTGAACGGAGCTAGATGATCGTCGAATGCAGATCAACGATCTCAGGCAAAATCGTCGAACTCAGGTCGACGATCTCTAAACCCTGAACTCTGCCACAGTCGATCTTCAAACGGAGCTCGACGATCTGACCTAAGATCGTCGAACTCAGCTCAGCGATCGTCAAGCAGAGATCAGAGTTTTGGAAACTTTTTCAAAGGTAAATCAAATTCCAAACCTAGGGGTCCTTCATCCCAAAGATTTAACCCTTATATTGAATGGATAATACCTCCAAGGAGATATCATCCTGAAGACTATAAGAGTCAACCAGGGATGTCTTTTATTTCTGAATTCAAAGGTTATCAACGTAGACCCAAGGTAAACTGGGTCAAAAACAAGTAAATTGTTCTATGTGCAAGTGAAGACCTATCCAACATCAAACCAGTAATAGTATTTGGATAGTGGGTGCTCAAAGCACATGACAGGAAACAAGGACAATTTCACATCCTTCAAAGCCAAGCTTGGACCCAAAGTAATATTTGGAGATTCAAACTTTAGACTAACAAAAGGATATGGTGCAGTACAGATTGACACAGTCACATTCAAGAAAGTAGCCTATGTGGAAGGACTGAAGCACAACTTGATCAGCATCAGTCAACTATGTGATGAAGGATACCAAGTGACTTTCAGCAAATCCTTATGCAAGTTCAAATCAGAGGACAACACAACTGTGTTAACAGGTAAAAGGAAATGTAACATCTATTTAGTAGACTATCTTTCAACAGAAGTAGATATTTGCCTGTTTAATTTTATTTGTAGACCTAATGAGTTATGACATAAGAGATTAAGACATATAAACCTTAGAACCATTGCTAGGCTATCCAAGGACAACCTTGTTAGAGGACTACCCTCTGGCCCCTAAAAGAAGGAAGGACTCTGCAGGGCTTGTCAACTAGGCAAGCAAACCAAAAATAGTTTCAAGTCACTTAATAATAGTGATTCACCGAGGATTTTGTATCTGTTACACATGGAGCTTTTTGGACCCATTACAGTACAAAGCTTAGGAGGGAAATCTTATACTTTAGTGGTTATAGATGACTTCTCTAGATTCACATGAGTGTTCTTTCTGAGGAAGAAGTCTGATAACTTTAAGTGTTTGACAGAGTTTCTCAAATGCATACAGAGTGAGTTCAATACTCACATTGCTCTAATCAGAAGTGATCATGGGATAGAGTTTGATTCTCTTCTTATGCAAGAGTTCTGTCAGAGAGAAGGGATCAGGCACACTTTCTCAGCTCCTAGAACTCCTTAACAAAATGGGGTAGCTGAAAGGAAAAATAGAACCCTTATTGAATCTGCCACTACATTGTTGTCAGATGCTCACCTTCCTCTATCCTTTTGGGCAGAGGTAGTAAACACCTCCAACTATGTGTTGAATAGAAGTTTAATACATAAACTGAAGGGCAGGACTCCCTATGAACTACTCAAAGGGAAGAAACCTAAAGTAGACTATTTTAGAATTTTTGGTTGTATCTGTTACATTCATAATAATGACAAGAAATACTTAGCAAAATTTCAAGATAAAGCTGATGAAGGAGTGTTTCTGGGATACTCCATGATCAGTAAGGCTTATAGGGTATATAATAAATCAACTCTTAAAATTGAAGAATCTGTTCATATATCTTTTGATGAATCTAACATGTCTTTCAAGGAGAAGAATACTTCTACCATAGAACCTTTATAGGTACACTCTCTTGCTGAAGACTTGGACAGGTTACAAATCATTCAAAAAGAGGAAAGCAGTGAAGATGAAGAAGACATTCAACATCTTGAAGAGCCAGTTGTTGTACCACAAGAGGAAACAACAACACAGGTTGGTGAACAATCAACACCTCCTGTTGATTTAGTAATATCAAGAGACCATCCAATTTCCCAAGTGATTGGAGACATCTCAGCTAGTGTGCAAACCAGAAATCAGGTCAACCAAAACCTGATTCACACTTGCTTCCTTTCTCAAATTGAACCTCAATCCATTCAAGATGCAGAGCAAGATCCACACTGGATCATTGCAATGCAAGAAGAGTTGCATCAATTTGAAAAGAACAAAGTTTGGGAACTAGTACCAAGGACAAAGGATCACTCCATTGTTGGAACAAAGTGGGTGTTCAGAAACAAATTAGATGATCAAGGAGTCATTGTAAGGAACAAGGCAATGCTAGTTGCTCAAGGGTACTCTCAAGAAGAAGGGATAGATTATGACCAGACCTTTGCACCAGTTGCAAGGTTAGAGGTCATAAGAATCTTCTTAGCATATGCAGCACACAAAGGATTCAAAGTATACCAGATGGATATAAAGAGTGCTTTTCTCAATGGAGATATCAAAGAAGAATTCTATGTCAGACAACCCCCAGGTTTTATCTCTTCAACTCATCCTGATTATGTTTTCAAATTGCATAAAGCATTATATGGTCTAAAGCAAGCTCGTAGAGCATGGTATGAGACGTTAGCATGCTTTCTTCTAAAAAATGAGTTTATAAGGGGTAGAGTAGACCAAACTCTTTTTATTAGAACCCATAAGTCTCATACCCTACTAGTACAAATCTATGTAGATGATATTATATTTGTTTCTACTGATTCAAATTTATGCAGAAGGTTCTCCAACCTAATGCATTCTAAATTTGAAATGAGTAGCATAGGTGAGCTATCCTTCTTTCTAGGATTGCAAATCAAACAACATGCTGAAGGCATATTTATTTCTCAAACCAAGTATGCAAAAGAATTGGTTAAGAAATTTGGTATGTCTGAAGCATCATGTATGAAAACACCTATGCCTACTAATGATGTATTAGATACTGATGAACATGGGAAACCTGTTGATCAGATAACATACAGAGCAATGATTGGCTCTTTATTATACCTTACAGCTAGTAGACCTGACATAATGTTTGCTACATGCATATGTGTTAGATTCCAAGTGAGCCCTAGAGAGTCACACCTAACCTTAGTAAAAAGGATTCTCAGGTATGTAAAAAGTTGCCCAAATCTAGGTCTCTGGTATCCAAAAGATTCAGCATTTGACTTAACTGGATTTTCAGATGCTGATTATGTTGGATGCAGAATAGACAGGAAAAGCACCAGTGGAACTTGTCAGTTTCTTGGTGACATACTTGTCTCCTGGTTTTGCAAGAAACAAACATCTGTGTCAACTTCAACCCTGAAGCTGAGTATATGGCTGCAGGTAGTTGTTGTTCACAAATATTGTGAATTCAAAACCAACTCCTAGACTATGGCTACAACTTAGAGAAGTCAAAAATATTTTGTGATAATACCAGTGCTATTTATATAACACAAAATCCAGTCCTCCATAGTAGGACAAAACACATAGAAATTAGGC
This sequence comes from Platanthera guangdongensis, assembly GCA_039583875.1. Lineage (NCBI taxonomy): Eukaryota > Viridiplantae > Streptophyta > Magnoliopsida > Asparagales > Orchidaceae > Platanthera > Platanthera guangdongensis. The sequence goes on from CM077166.1 coordinate 165,459,229, forward strand.
ATCACTTTCTAAGGGATAATGTTGAGAAAAATAAAATTGAACTTCAATATATCCCAACTGATTTGCAAAGGGGAGATATTTTCACCAAACCATTGGATGAAAAAAAAACATACATTCTTCCTGAATCAGTTAGGAATATTAGATGGACGAAGTCTAAAATAAGATCCAAGATTTTAAAATCTAAAAATGACCAAGACTAGGCAAATCAAAGTGCTTTTTCTAGTGTATAGTGTGTTTCTGATCTTTGAACTGCGCTCGACGATTTTCCCCAAGATCGTCGAACGGAGATCGACGACTTCTGAAATCGTCGACCAGAGTTCAGCGCTCCTCAGATAGTGCTAAACTATCCTTCTTCAGGTCAGCGATCGTCGTGTAGAACTCGATGATTTTGTTCTCTGAACTATCGTCGAACATAGCTCCACGCTCTCCAATATCGTCGAATGGAGATTGACGATGTTGATGACCTTTCAGTTTCCTTTAGAAGCCCAGATCGTCGAACAGAGTTCAACGATCTTTCCTTTTCTGCGTCGAACCCTAATATAAAACTCATTTTTCGGCCGTCGTTCTCCCTTTGCGCTTTCATACTTTCTGCAAATTTTCTCTTTCCCTCCAAACTTCTCTACACTTGGTCGTTTGTTTGTTCATTTGTTTGCAGGAATCAATGGCCGTTTCAGTCGCCATCTTGGCCGCAATGAAATTTGATGCTGAATTTGACATCGACATGGATTCGTTCAATAACAGTGATCAAACCTTCCAGGACATTCTGAAACTTTTCAAAGAACAACAGCTCGTTACCATCATGACTACCAGGATCAAATTAGCTGCAGATGAGATAAAGGAATGGGTGTATACCGCCCACAATCAGGATCAGAATACTGTGGTTGGAACAATCTCAGGAACCCAGGTATCCCTAACACCTGCTGCCTTGACAGAGGTTTTTGAATTGAATTCTAAAGAAGACTCTGCTAAACTGTCTGGAGAAGAGTTTTCCAATATGCTTGAAAGGATGGGACACTCAGAAGCAAACCCTAACAAATTGCTTAAGAAAAATCTGTCTGTTTAGTACAGATTTCTAGCTGATGTTGTTGGGAAGGTATTGTTGGCCAAACACTCAGCCCATGATACCATATCAAGGTATCAGCTCTGCTTGATGGGTGCCCTAGTGGACAAGAAACAACTGAACTGGGGAGAAATTTTCTTTGACTTGATCAAGAAGACGATTAACAAGAATTTTGTTAATTTTGGAAGGATATTAGGGTTGTTTCTTCAAAACAGATGCCCTGTACTGCTAGTTTCCAGTGGGATGCACATCAATGCCTCCAAGAGGATATCCTGTGCCCTATTTGGAAAATGGGACATGCAAATTGTGAAGCACAGTAGACCCTCTGCAATTTCTACTTCAGGCACAAGGACTACTCCAGTCACTTCCCCTCAAGTTTCTGCCCCTGCAGAAGACTTGCCTGCTTCGTCTTCTCCTCCTCCACCTCTTGCTTCATCTATAACAGTCACATCAACCATCATAATTTCCACCCCATCTCGAACTTCAATTCCTTCTCCAACTCCACCTCTCACAGAAGAAATCTTCCATCCTCGACATCAATACCCTCACCTAGATATTGACTTATCCTCTCATATTCCATCTTTCAATCTTATAGATGATTCCTATATGGATGATTCTCCCTCATCCCCTAGTGAGCCACCATCTTCATCCACCTCATATCAACAACTACTTCAAGACATAATTGCTCAACCATCCTTCACACCATCTGTTTCCATTCCATTATCTTCCATTTCCACAATTCCCATCTCTCAACCTTCATTTCCACCATCCACAAGTTCTCCACCAACATCTCCTGCTGCCCCACCTTCAATTCCTACCTCTACTCAAGTCCCTCTTGAGCATGTAGATCTTCTAGCTCTTGCAGACATGCTCTATGAGCTGATAGCTCCAATGTTATCACTCTTGATGGAGACCTCTATGGCTCCTCTTCTAAAAACAGTTCAAGAACTGTCTGCTAGGCTCTCCTCTCTTCTTCCTTCTCTGGCAATCCCTTCTTTTGGGTGCCTTGATCCAGTTGTCACTGAATCTAGGCAGGGGGAGATGCCTTATGAAGCTTACAGATTGCCTGCTGAAGCTAACAGATTGCTTGTTGCTGTATCTTCAGTACAAGCTTCAATAGCTCCAGTTGCAGTTAACACAGTGGACCTCAAGTCACTGTTATCAGTTTTTGATTCTGCTTATTTCAACTGTCTTCCAGTCCAGCACACTGCAGTCCAGCAATCTGAAGATCTCTCTAAGGCCATTGTGTCTATTTCAAGCTGTGACACCAGTTTAATAAATTCTTTTGTAAATTCCATATATACTGCTGCTCCTTCTATTTCTATTGCTCTTACTGATGCTGCTCCTACTGCTAATGTTGATATTTCTGTTAGTTCTGTTACTGCTATTTCTGAGGATATGCATATGACAGAGGCATTTGATTTTGAGCCTGTTGTTACTGCTGATGTTGTTCCTGTTGCTGAAAATGTTGTATCTGAATCTGCTGCTGTCATAACTTCTTCTGCCAGTGCTACTTCTATTCCTCTTCCTGCTGTTGCTTCTGCTACTGTTGCTGTCTCCGTTGTTACTTCTGCTCAATCTCAACAACAGACAGATTATCTCAAAAGGATTGATGCATTATATGATAATCAAAGCTCAGATAGTGATCAGTTTAAGACTGATTCAGATGATTCCTCTGCAACAATTGCAAGGAAAAGAAAGGCCAGAAGCAAAGCAATGAAGAGAGTTCCCCCAGCAAAAGTGAAAGACACAAATGACATTCCATACTATATACTGCATAGTTGCCCTATCACAGAACCCTGGATGCAATACTCCAGAAATCAATTGAAAGCTATGAAGAAGAAGAGAAAATATGATAAAGGATCATCCCAGTTCAATCCTCCTCCTCCTCCTCCTCCTCCTTCACCTAATGCAGGTGCAAGTGGAAGTTCTGCATTTCAACCTTCTGCCAGAAGCCAAACCTCGTATCAACCTCAAGGAAGATCCCAATATAGAGGAAGTCAATCTAGAGGCTACCAGTCAAGAAGAGGAAATTACAGAGGAAATCAAAGAGAATTCCAAGTTTATTCTAAAGGATATTCCAGGCAAGATCCTTACCAAAGGGAAGGACAAGGTCCATCTGACACTACTTTTGGTCCCTTTCCTTATAAGCTCAAAGAACTAGTCTCTTGCAGAGCTCCTCCAGATAATCCTTCAAATAGATATGAGGCTCCTGTTCCATTTGAGGATCCTGAAAATAATCCCACCTCATGGACAGCTAGGATGAAAGAATTGGCTGCTTTAGATCAAATCAAGAAAGCTAGAGAACAAGGAAAAGATACATCCAGTATCACTACTTTATCAGATCAAAGGAAGTAGGAACTTGAAAGATACTCATCTAGTAAATTTTTTGATTCAGAAAGCTACATGAAGCTGCATCCAGAAGCTGTAGTGCCCAGGCCAAAGCAACAAACCTCTCTAGGTGCAGCTGATGATAGAAGATCTAAGAAAGAAGCTCTCAATCCCAACAGAGAAATAATTCTTATAAAGAGCAAGGAAAAGGAATAATTCTGTAAGATGACAGTATATTTTGTTTTCTGAACTATCTGAGATAATGTCTGTGTTTCTACTATGTCTTGTTTGTTATATTTCTGCTTTGTATGTTTTTATTTTTCCAATATCTGTAAATAGTAATCCTAACCCAAATAGGGGGAGATTGTTGGAACACCCTATTACTGATTTGGGCAAGGATCACTATGTCTCTTAGGAAACCTGTCTTGACCTCATTGTATAGATCTAAAGTTCAATTAGAATTGAGTCTAAGGGTTAGTATTTAGGTTTGGAAGCTACCCTCAAGACCAGTTTTTTTCAGTTTTGGAGACTAAGTCATTTCGTCGAGATCAGTACGACGAATCATCGAACTCCATTCGACGATCGCTGAGCTCACTTCGACGAATCGTCGAACTCCATTCGACGATCTCTGAGCTCAACTTCAACGAGTTGTCGAACTCCATTCGATGATCTTCGAGCTCAGATCGACGTTCTTGACTCCAGTTTGATTCTCTATCTCTGAGCTCAGTTCGACGATAGTTGAGCTCAGATCGACGATCTCTGTTTCTATCTAAGTTCAGTCTCTGAGCTCAGTTCAACGATAGTGGAGCTCAGTTCGACGTTTTTCTAAAGAGTTAGATGTTTTTCAAGATTCAAATTCAGACTGTTGTGGAATTATTCTCAGCATTTATGTCAGAGATCCTGTAGCCGTTTTTAATTAATCTGGAGCAAGTTTCAAGGAATTTTCAAGAAATGTTTTATTGGACTTTTCTCTAGAAGACAAAATGCAGTTAAGGAAGTCATTTATGATAGGTTAACGGCTATCTTGGACAGAGGATCATTTTTATTCAGATCAAAGGAATAAAAGAAATATTATTATTCAACAACAACAACTTCTTCAACAACAATTCTCTACAACAACAAGAATTACAACTATTACAACAACAATTACACAAGAGAAAGAAAGAGAGTTGCAGATATTCTCAGTCTCAAAAATTCATACAAGAACACACATCACAAAAGGAGATCAACTAACTGAAATTTTCAGATCTCTCTTGATTCAAGTGTTCAAAGGTCATCATCATTCAAGACTCCAGACACCACACATTTCAGTTGTTGCTGAAATCATCTTTTGCTGGAGATCAAATTTTCTGAAGGCCTATCACCCTACTGCAAAGCTTCACTTCCTGAACAACTCAAGATCTCAGGGGGAGATTTGACAACATCCACTTTCTTCTCTATGATTGTTGACAGAGAAGATCATCTCATCCCTCTCTCTCTCTCTCTCTCTCTGTTGTAAAGGGTTTTTCAAACTCCCTTCAAAAGTTTGTGCTGGTTTCTGAGACCTTGTCAAAACTCAGTGGTGGCAAGACACCTGATCAAAAAATCTGGTTTGGTTTTTGAGCATCTTATCAAAAGCTCATTGGTGCCCAGGACACCTGATCAACTCATCCTGCAGTGGATTCCTACCTAGGGTGGTAGAAGAGTGGATGTACCCAGGTTGATTAGGGAACCACTATAGCTCCTTGTGTCATCTGGTTGCTTGTCTTTCTTTTATTTCTGGCTGTGGTTTGTGATTGCTTTGTGATTGTTTTGTGATTGTTCTGTGTTTAGATTTACTTTATGTTATTTTCTTCCCTGTTCACTTAGGAATACAACAACTGTTGTAAAAAGGTTTTAGCAAGCACCATACTCTATTCACCCCCCTCTAGAGTATATCAGATCTAACTTGCACTTTCACGCTCCCGGCAGGCGAGCAGGGAAGGAAGTGGCCGAGGAAGGCCGGGGGTGCGAGCTCCCCGGGCGCGAGCTCTTCCCCGGCTCGGCAGGCCGAGGCAGGTTCGGCGAGCTGGGCTCGCGAGATTCGCCAGCTCGCCTAGTGGGGGGAGGAAGTCCTTTCAGCGAGCTAGTCTCTTCAGCTCCAGTTCTTGATGGATTCAGGGAACCCGAGATGTCCTACTACACCGGGAAGGGGGACCCGGTCCAGCATGTTCAATGGTTTGAGGATGTAGTCTCCATCCGTCAGATGTCGGACGGATTCAAATGCCGACTCTTCGCTATCACCCTCAGGGAGAAGGCAAGGGAGTGGTTCCATCAGCTACCGACCAGCTCCATCTACTGCTTCGAGGACCTGCGCCGGGGGTTCATGCTGAGGTTCACTACCTCGAAGAAGAGGAAGAAGGAGTCCGAGTCCCTGTTTCACATCAAGCAGGGGGTGAACGAGATGTTGGGAAGCTACGTGGACCGGTTCCAGGAGGAGGTTACTCAGGTCCAGGAGATGCCGGGCCATAGTCTGATGATGGCCTTTACCCTGGGCCTGCAGTAGGGATTCTTCCGGATGGAGCTGAAGAGAGTTCCTCCCCTCTCCTACGAGGAACTGATGGATAGGGCGGCAAGAGAAGTTGACGGGGAGGCGTCGAACCCGGAGTTTGCAAGGAAGCTGGCCAAGTGGGTCACGGAGGAAGAGAAGGAGTCGAGAGAGGGAGAGGACATGAGGAGAAGAGAAGAGAGCCTCGATAGAGGGAGCAAAGACAGCTCCAGTGGCAGCAGCAGCCGAGGTGGGTGAGTTAGGAGACCGACCGTCGACTAGGCTGGAGTCTTGAGTGGCAAGGGCAGGGGCCACAGAGGGGATACCACGGAAGGGATTATTACCAGGGGAGGCAAGATTAGTTCCACCATCCAGGATGGAGGCAGGCCCAAAGGCTCCAGCTTCCCGATCAAGAGGAGTCAATGGCTATAGCCTTGGGGGCGAGGAGGGGAATGATGAGGAGAAAAAGGAGAGAAGTTAGGGTGGAGTTGCCTTATTGCGACTTCCATCAGGAGGAGGGGCACGCAACAACCACGTGCCCAGAATTCCTGGAGATGAGAGGGAATAGAGAGCAGCAGTAGCAGCAAGGGCGATAAGAAGGGAGGATTGAGGAGGTCCTGCATCGGGCGAAGGAGGATCGTTGCGAAAACCGGGTGGACGTGGGGACCTGAGGAGGGATCAGAGTGATCCATGGGGGGGGGGGGGGGGTAGGGGTCGAGGCTTCCCGCAAGGCAATTCTCCACACCATGTACCGACGGAGCGTTGCCTCCACATCCCAAACCCCACCCCCGGAGGAGAGGATCACTTTCTACAGGAGCGACATGCCGGACCACGAGGACCCATTCTGCGATGCGCTAGTCATCAAGGCAGCCATCGAGAATTTCACCGTCTCTCAGATCCTCATGGACAACGAGAGCTCCGTCAATGTCGTCTTCAAAAAGGCGTTTGACGCGATGAAGGTGGAGGCAAAGAGGGTGCTGGCCTCAGATGGCCCTTTGTTCGGGTTTTCAGGAGAGAGGAAGGAAGTGGAGGGAGGAGTAGGCCTCCATGTCACCTTGGGGGGGGCAGTCCCGAAACTGCAGGTTCGTCATTATGGACACCCCCAGCAGCTACAGCGCCATCTTCGGGAGGCCCCTTATCAGCGCCTTCCGCTGCGTCCCCTCATCTTTCCACCAATGCTTAAAGTTCAACGCTGAGGGGATTCAGGTCCGGGTCAGGGGGGACCCAAAGGTGGCGCGGGAGTGCTATGTCACTGCGGTGAACCCCATCTCTTGGCAGGAGGGAGCCGAGGAGATGGGGCAGAGGATGGAGGAAGTTGAGCAAGGAGAAAGAAGGGAGGAGCTGGAGATGGAGAGCTGGGCTGAGGAAGCAGCAGGAAGAGACCTGGAGGAGGTGGCCGAAGTGATGGCCGTGGGGGAAGAGATGGAGGTAGAGGTCCCCGTTCCAGAGGAAGGGGATGCTGAAGGATGGGGGGAGCAGTCTAGGCTGGAGGCTGCAGAGGAAGTGGTGGAGCTGGAAGTGCTCACCCGAGGAGGCAGGATGGAGAAGATCCGCGTCAGCGGGGGGCTGACCCCGGAGGACCCAGGCAGGATGCTGGAGTGCATCCAGAAGAACATGGAAATCTTTGCTTGGAATGTCGCGGAGATGCTGGGGGTTGACGCGGATGTGGCCTGCCACCGCCTCAACCTGGACCCGGGAATACGCCCCGTTCAGCAGAAGAAGAGGTGCACTACGGACAAGCTGGCGGAGCCCATCAGGGAGGAGGTGGCGAAACTCCTCAAGGCCAGCTTCGTGTCTGAGATCCAATACCCCGGCTGGGTCTCCAACGTGGTCATGGTAAAAAACGGAGACGGCCTGTGGAGGATGTGTATCGATTTTTTCTTTACTCAATAAAGCTTGTCCGAAGCACTGTTATCCTTTGCCTCGAATCGACGCGCTGGTTGACTCAGCCGTTGGTTTTTCTGTAATGAGTTTTTTAGATGCTTTTTCAGGTTATCATCAAATTAGGACGCACCCCCCGGACATCAAGGATGTCTCGTTCATCACAGGGGATGAATGTTATTGTTACAAGATGATGCCCTTCGGGCTGAAGAACGCAGGGGCAACCTACCAGAAAATGATGGATAGGGTCTTCAAGGGGCAAAAGGGGAGGAATTTGGAGGTGTACGTGGATGACCTCATGATCAAAAGTCGGGATGTGGACTCCCATCTCCGGGACCTATAGGAGACCTTTGCCACCCTGCGCAAGTACAAAATGCGGTTGAATCCCCTAAAGTGTGTCTTCGGGGCTAGCAGAGGAACGTTCTTGGGGCACCTCCTCACCCCCACGGGGGTTGAGCCGAATCTTGATAAGGTCAAGGCTATCTTGGAGTTAGGGTCGCCACGAAATGTTAAGGAGGTCCAACGGCTGATGTGGAAGCTAGCAGGGCTGAGTAGGTTCCTCTCCCGGGCAGGATAAAACTGCTCCCCCTTCTTTAAAACGCTGAGGGGGGGGGGTCAGAAGTTCGAATGGACCAAGGAGTGCGAGGAGGCGTTCCAGGCCCTCAAGATGTAGTTGAATCAGGCTCCATTACTCCAAGGGACGAAGGAGGGGGAAGACCTGTTTTTGTACCTCGGGGTCGGGGCAGAGGCCTTGAGCTCCGTCCTAGTTCGTGAAGAGGGGAAGAAGCAGCTCCCTATTTATTACGTGAGTCGGGTCCTGAGGAAGGCCGAGCTCCGATACCCGATTTTGGAAAAGCTAGCCTTTGTCCTGATCATCTCCGCCCGGAGGTTGCGACCTTACTTCCAGGCACACTCAATCTGAGTGGTGAACGACCATCCTATCCGTAACATTTTTGAGGGGGTGGAGCATTCGGGCAGGCTGGCTAAGTGGTCGGTGGAGTTGAGTGAGTTCGACGTCTCTTTCGTTCCGCGACTCTCGATCAAAGCTCAAGCGATGGCCGACTTCCTGGCTGACTATGTGGTTGAAGTGGCAGAGGAAGAACTCACCCGCCCGACTCCTTGGAAGGTGAAGGTGGACGGCGCCTCGGGAAGGCATTCCCTAGGAGTGGGGGTGATCTTGGAGAGCCCTCAAGGAACTATAATTGAACAGACGGTAGTGGTGCACTTCCCCCATTACAAATAACCAAGCCGAATACGAAGCCGTGATAGCAGGGCTACGCCTGGCCAGGGAGCTGGGGGTGTTGGACCTGGAGGTCCTCACCGACTCCATGGTGGTAGCTTCCCAGATCAATAGGGAGTTTGAGGCAAGGGAGCCCGCCCTGCGATTATACTTAGCCAAAGTGAAGAGGGTCATAGGCACTTTCCAAACCTTCTCCATCTAACACGTGCCCAGGGAAGAAAATGAACAGGCCGACCGACTAGCAAAGCATGGTCCCCAGGTGGGGGGTACCATCACTGACCTGTTCCGTCCCTCCATCGAAGAGGGGGAGCTCATGTTGATTGATCAGCAGGCTTCATGGATGGACCCAGTTGTAGCTTTCCTTTCCGCGGGAGAATATCCTGAGGGGGCAGATAAGAAAAAGCTAAGGCATAAGTCGGCGTACTACCTCCTCCAGGATGGGCAGCTGTACAGGAAGACACTCTCGGGGATGTTGTCCCGTTGCGTGGCCGAGGAGGAGGTACCGAGAATCTTGGAGGAAGTCCACTCCAGAGAGTGTGGGAGTCACTCCGGGAGTCGGACCCTGGAGGGAAAAATAGTCAGGCAAGGGTATTTTTGGCCCACCCTAGGCCAAGACGCCACAGAATTCATGAGGAGGTGCCATAAATGCCAGCTGTTTGCCCCCCTCCAACTACAACCGGCCGAGTGACTCAAAAGTATCACGGCCCCCTGGCCCTTCGCCATTTGGGGAATGGATTTGGTTGGGCCGTTCCCCCAGGCCAGTGGGCAGAGTAGGTTCCTCCTAGTGATGATCGATTACTTCTCCAAGTGATTGGAAGTGAAGGCACTGGCCAAGGTGACCTCCCAGGTAATCAGGAACTTTGTTTGGGGGGAGATCATCTGCCGTCACGGGTTACCTCAAGCCATTGTCACGGATAACGGGCCCCAATTTGTCAGCGCGGAGTTCACTAGCTTTTGCGAGCAGCTTGGAATCGACCTCAGGTTCACCTCGGTTCATCACCCCAGGAGCAACGGGAAGGTGGAGGCCGCGAACAAGATCATCGTCAATCTCCTCAAGAAGAAAGTGGAGAATTTGAAGGGGAGCTGGGTGGAGCAGCTTCCCGCGGTTCTTTGGGCCCTAAGAACCACCCCCAACACGGCTACTGGAGAGACCCCCTTCAAGCTCTCCCATGGGTGCAAGGCGGTGCTCCCCGTGGAATTTGAAGTCCAAACACCTCGAGTCATTGCGGCCAAAGGGGGCTGAAAAGAATGTCAAGCAGAGAATGAGGAGGAGCTGAGGATCTCCCTTGACATGGTGGAAGAGCTGAGGGACCTTTCCGCTATCCGACAGGAGGAGGTGAAAAGAAGAATGACCAAGTACTTTGACAAGCATGTCAGGGTCAAGCAGTTCATGGAAGGGGACTTGGTGCTGAAGAAGGTGGATGCAGCAGGGAGGTCGGAATCCGCCGGGAAGCTCAACCCCAGCTGGGAGGGACTGTTTATTATAAAGGAAGCTTTGAAGTCAGGAGGCTATCGACTCCAAAATTTAGAGGGCGAGACCCTGAGTCTCACCTGAAGTGGTGACGACTTAAAACGTTTTTCCCCTGAAGTATGTAAGCGATACTTTGATTATAATAAATTTCTTCAACACTCCAGTGTAGTAATAGCTAGCCTGCATAGAGAAATAGAATGTGTTTGGACCCCAAGCAGATCCCGTTGTCAGGCTCTCACCTAGCTGGTAGGGCCGGAAGTCACTCGGTGTCATCCTTGGCCTCGAGCAGATCCTGCTGTCAGGCTCCCACCTAGCTGACAGGGCCGGAAGTCACTCGATGGAATGTGTTTGGACACCGAGCAGATCCCGCTGCCAGGCTCTCACCTAGCTGGCAGGGCCGGAAGTCACTCGGTGTCATCCTAGGCCTCAAGCAGATCCCGCTGTCAGGCTCCCACCTAGCTGACAGGGCCGGAAGTCACTCGATGGAATGTGTTTGGACCCCGAGCAGATCCCGCTACCAGGCTTTCACCTAGCTGGTAGGGCCGGAAGTCACTCGGTGTCATCCTAGGCCTCGAGCAGATCCCGCTGTCAGGCTCCCACCTAGCTGACAGGGTCGGAAGTCACTCGATGGAATGTGTTTAGACCCCGAGCAGATCTCGCTGCCAGGCTCTCACCTAGCTGACAGGGCCGGAAGTCACTCGGTGTCATCCTAGGTCTCAAGCAAATCCCGCTATCAGGCTCCCACCTAGCTGATAGGGCCGGAAGTCACTCTATGGAATGCGATTAGACCCCGAGCAGATCCCGCTTTCAGGCTCTCACCTAGCTGGCAGGGCCGGAAGTCACTCGGTGTCATCCTTGGCCTCGAGCAGATCCCGCTGTCAGTCTCTCACCTAGCTAAGAGGGCCGGAAGTCACTCGATAGAATGTGTTTTGACCACGAGCAGATCTCGCTGCCAGGCTCTCACTTAGCTGGCAGGGCCGGAAGTCACTCGGTGTCATCCTTGGCCTCGAGAAGATCCCGATGTCAGGCTCTCACCTAGCTAACAGGGCCGGAAGTCACTCGATGGAATGTGTTTGGACCCCGAGAAGATCCCGCTGTCAGGCTCTCACCTAGCTGACAGGGCAGGAAGTCACTCGGTGTCATCCTTGGCCTCGAGCAGATCCCGCTGTCAGGCTCTCATCTAGCTGGCAGGACTGGAAGTCACTCGATGGTGTCGGCCTTGAGATTGCCAGGAAGAGATCAAGAAGTTTGAAGTTCCAAGGAGCAAGGGAAAAGGGGTTCTTATAGGCGAGTTTGGGCTCACCTAACCCAGCTCGGCATCAGCAGGAGTACTCTGCTCAGGCGAGTTTGGACTCTCCAACCCCAGTTCGGCATCAGCAAAGAGGAGGCGAGCCCGGGCCTCGCTGAAGGAAGGCGAGCCATGACGGGGCACCTCACCCCTTTGCCTATTTTACTTAGAAGATTTTCTCTTCTTTCTGAGTTCAACCTAGACGGCTCGCGGGCGAGTTAAAGTGGCGTGACAAGGGCGGGGAGCACCCTGCTCCCAAATCGCTTGGGGCTCAGCGAGCACTCAAAACGTACCCACTCGCGGGCGCGCACTCCTGACTACCCTATTTGCGGAACCTGTCTCGGCGAGGTTGCGTGGGAAAGCACTCGCGGGTATTCAGAGCATAACAAACAAAGTACAAATAAAAAGGGAAAAGAAAAGTGGCACGGGTATGATCAAAAACCCTTTCATTAAGAAAGTGTTTTACAAAAATAGTTACAGGGGGGCTCGCCTCGGCGAGTAAACAAAATAGAAAAAGGAAAGGAAAAGTACAAGCTATCTTCAGGCCTCCCCCCTCCCCCCCCCCCACCCGTCGTCCTGGTACTCGCCTTCACCCGACGGATCCTGGAAGCTATTCCCGAACATCGCATCCAAGATGTCTTACTTCTCGCTGGGCGTCATTGCCGGGAACAAGCTCGACATCAGGTCCCGGGCCGAGATCCCCTCGCATCGCTCCACCAGCACCCCCGAGTCCTTCATCATTTGGAGGGTGCACTCGGTGGCTTGGATGGAGTTGATCCGCAGTCTTTCGGCGAGGTCGGCCTCGCCAAAGATCCACGGGCTCTTGTAGGGGAGGGTAGGGTCAATGTCGTGATGCGGGAAGAAGATCTCCGCCTGGCGGCGGACCTCGCTGAGGAGGTACTGTTTCTCCTCCTTCAGCTTCGTGTTCGCGCCCTCCAGCTCGGTGAGGCGTGCGCGCAGCTGGCCGATCTCCTCCCCCTGCTCGGCATTGCGAGCCTGAAGCTCCCCTACAGCCTTGGCATCCTGGTAAAGAGAATTCAGTCTGGTATCAGCGCAAAATGTTCTAAGTAAAAGAGAAGAGTAGTGCTTGACACTTACCAACCCGCCGGCAGCTTGGGCGAGTAGACCCTCCACTATGCCGAGCTGCCTTTCCTGGTCGGCGACCTTATCCTTGGCGATGTCGCGAGCCTGCTCAGCCTTTTAGAGTTGGTGGCTGAGGGCAAAGCTGTGGCATGCCAGCATGTGGTGGAGCTCCAGGGTCCGGAGATGGGCCTGCAGACCCTCGTGGCCGAGCTGCCGGAGGGTCATGTGCTTGTAGGCCTCGGCATCCTCGCGTCCATAAAGGCCGAAGCTGAGGGCGTAGGCATGGCCGGTGGCAGGCTCGCGGTCGTGCCAGGAGGGGTGCATGGTGGAGATGGAGACTCGATGAGCGAGCTCATCCCACTGCACCATAGGCTCGCCCGCCGAGTCCTTCCACCGCCCGCCGAAGTTGAAGAGGGGGTGTTGCTTCGGCGTCGCGTGCTCGCGGGCCGCCCTCTTCGCCGATGGAGGATGGGAGATCGCCGCCGTGGAGGAGGGGCCCTCGCCACTTTTCCGGACCTTACGATAATCTCCTTTAGCGGGCTCTCCGGTGACACGTCGGGTGGGGTCTCCGACGAGCTGATGTATTTGGGGCTGGGCCATTGATGTTGTTGTTGTTGTTGCCCCCTCGGAGCCAACAGGGCCCTCCGCATCTTCTTTAGAGGTTGCTGGCGATGTGGCGGGTTCGACCCCGCGTCCCCAGGTCGCCTCTTGCTGGAAGAGGGTTGAGAGAGGGCCTCCTCATCTCGGCAGGCTGCCACTGCCGCCTTCTCGCGGGCAAAGGGGACCGGGTGCGACCCCGGATCCGCAAATGGCGGGTTCGGAGGAATAATCCGCTCCCCTGCAAGGACAATACTTGGAGAAAAATTAGAATTGGTTCAGCAACAATATGGCGAGCTCGGCGATCGGGCGAGCTCGGCATGATGAGGAGAGAACAGTACCTTCGCCGGGTAGAACAGGGGGAAGAGCGTCGAGGCCCATTCGCAGGAAGGCGACCTCGAAGTCCTTGTGCAGAAATAATTTGTGGAGCTCGGCATCGTTGCCAGACATGTCAGGGGGGCGGTAAACCTCCTCGCCCTTCTGTTGGGGCGAGTATGGGATGTTGCCGTGATCGCCCTTGATGAAGGCGATCTTGGTCATCCAGGTGTGGTGCTTATTCGCGATCTCGCGAACCTTGATCAGCGAGCCGCCGAAGTATGCGACCCCATCCGGCGTCGCCTTGTAGGATAACAGCTTCCTGAACACTGTCAGGTTGAACTCGATCCTCTCCCGCCGGAGATAGCTCGCGAACGCCACCATCATTGCGACGGCGTTGGAGTTCAGCTGGGCGGGTACCGCGCCGTAGTATTTCAAGATTTGGCGGATCTCCGGCCAGAGGGGGAGGCACAACCCCACCTCGAAATGCGAGATGGGGAAGGCGAGCTCGTCCTCATAGAATGTGTTGATAGCTTCCCCCTCCCCCGGCCTGCGTGCCTCGAAACCCAGCGGTACATATGCGGCCTTGAATTCTGCGAGCTCCTCCTCGCTGGTGTGCCCATCGAAGAAGCAATAGTCTGTGAAGTGCAGCGCGCACTTGGAGCGGTCGTCGGCGTCTGGATTGGTCTTGCCCATGATCGCGGAGGAACGAGCGAAGTGCGAGAATGAAGAGAAAGAAGCACAGAGAAAGGGAAACAAAGCAATAAAGGCACAGTACGGGGTAGGTGAGGGGGGGGGGGGGGCTATTTATAGGAAAAGAAATCTGGGGCAGGCCGTCCAATCGGCTCAGCTCGCCACCCCAGCTCGCCACCCCAGCTCGCCGACTTCCGGCGCATCCCAACCAAGGCTAAGACAAACATTGCAGTACATTATTTGAATAACATGTCCAAGAATATTCTAAAAAAGCTACTTATTACAGAAACAAAGTTCAGGAATCAAGGGACGGGGCGCTCGAGCAGAGGGAGCACCGGGATGAGAGTGTCGGTCGGCTCGGCAAAGGAGCCGCTCACTTACCTACCCCGGCCTCGCGACCCCCGCTCCCCAGACTGCCGCGCGCGGAGTAGCTCGCGGATCCTTCCAGAATTCCTCTGCGCAACCGAGAGACCGTCGTCTATCTCATCCAGGATCCGAGAGGGGGACATCAGCTCGCCAGCCCGGCCGCTTCGCACCTCGTCAGCGAGACGCGCGTAGTCGCGCTGTAGCGTCTCGTTGACCCCCTGCACCTCGCGCAGCCCGCACACCAGCTTCTTGAGGAGCTTGACCTCCCTCCTTGTCAGCTCGCCTTGATCCACCTCAGGACCCAGGTAAGATTCTAGCGAGCTTGGGGAAGGGAGGGGAGAGTAGTGGGCTGCCCGCGAGGATTCCTCGGCGGCGGATTGGCTAGGAAGAGCTGTGAAGACAAGTGTCAGCAAGAAGAAAACCGCAGAAAAAACTCATGGAGCAAGAAGCAAGATTGACCTGTGACGCCCCCGCCATCTGGTTGACCGTCCGGGTCGTCACCGACTACGATAACCTCTTTATTCTTCTCAAGAATTGTTCGGGTGAAAGTGCCGGTCTCGCGAGCCAAGGTGGCCCTCAGGTCGTGGTAAATAGGCTCGCCCGCCTGATGGAATGGCTTTGACCTCTTGGAGCCGGGCTCGGCCTAATCAGCTTGAGGAGCTTTGGCAGGGACCGCCGTCAGGGCGGCTACGCGAGCTGCGGAAGCTGGGCGAGCTCAGTCTATGCACTCTTGGATCTCCTTGGGAAGAGGCATCTTGGCAGGGTTAGAGCAAAGAGAATGGCAAGAGTCAGGCAGGTGAGTAGGTGCACATATATATAGCCGCAGGTGGACCCCACCCAAAGATTCCCTCCAGCTCTCCAACCCGCGCTCACCGCACACTTGGGGTTGGATGTTTCTTTCCGAGCTTTGGCAAGCTCAGAAAGAGCGGGGATTGTGTACAACCCGGTGTCCGGCGAGCAAGGTCGCCAGGAACCAGACAGATCAGGCTAAAGGAAGAAGGTAAGCTCGGTAGTGAGGAGGCCGAGCCCGAGCTCAGCATTCGTCGACCAGAGGTCGGCGCTCGTCGAGCGGAGATCAGCATTCGTCGAACCCGGGCTCGGCGTTCGCCGAGCTAGTCCCAGCTCGCGTCCTCGCAGTGGAACTCGGCAACAGTAGGCGAGGAGGACCTGCCGAGGTAGCCAAGCTCCCCAACTCGCCTGGATGAATGAGGTACTTTTTACTGTTTTACCCCCGCTGGTCTGCCCATAGCCCTTCAAAACAGCGGAGTTTGGCTGTTGGCAGACCCAACCAAGGGTTTTCTGGTAATTTCAGGTAAGCTCATTTGGTTATTGGCAGTCCAGATTCTAAAAACTATAAATAGGACCCAAGGGGTACCTCAGAAAGGATGCTTCTCAGCCCTGCCAGCTAGGTGAGAGCCTGACAGCGGGATCTGCTCGAGGCCAAGGATGACACCGAGTGACTTCCAGCCCTGCCAGCTAGGTGAGAGTCTGGCAGCGGGATCTGCTCGGGGTCCATTACTAACACCATCGAGTGACTTCCAGCCCTGTCAGCTAGGTGAGAGCCTGACAGCGGGATCTGCTCGAGGCCAAGGATGACACCGAGTGACTTCCAGCCTGCCGGCTAGGTGAGAGCCTGACAGCGGGATCTGCTCGGTGAAAGCCTGACAGCGGGATCTACTCAAGGCCAAGGATGACACCGAGTGACTTCCAGCCCTGCCAGCAGGTGAGAGCCTGGCAGCGGGATCTGCTCGGGGTCCACTACTAACACCATCGAGTGACTTCCAGCCCTGCCAGCTAGGTGAGAGCCTGACAACGGGATCTGCTCGAGGCCAAGGATGACACCGAGTGACTTCCAGCCCTGCCAGCTAGGTGAGAGTCTGGCAGCGGGATCTGCTCGGGCTCCATTACTAACACCATCGAGTGACTTCCAGCCCTGTCAGCTAGGTGAGAGCCTGACAGCGGGATCTGCTCGAGGCCAAGGATGACACCGAGTGACTTCCAGCCCTGCCGGCTAGGTGAGAGCCTGGCAGCGGGATCTGCTCGGGGTCCACTACTAACACCATCGAGTGACTTCCAGCCCTGCCAGCTAGGTGAGAGCCTGACAGCGGGATCTGCTCGAGGCCAAGGATGACACCGAGTGACTTCCAGCCCTGCCAGATAGGTGAGAGTCTGGCAGTGGGATCTGCTCGGGGTCCATTACTAACACCATCGAGTGACTTCCAGCCCTGTCAGCTAGGTGATAACCTGACAGCGGGATCTGCTCGAGGCCAAGGATGAACCGAGTGACTTCCAGCCCTACCGGCTAGGTGAGAGTCTGGCAGCGGGATCTGCTCGGGGTCCACTACTAACACCATCGAGTGACTTCCAGCCCTGCCAGCTAGGTGAGAGCCTGACAGTGGGATCTGCTCGAGGACAAGGATGACACCGAGTGACTTCTAGCCCTGCAAGTTAGGCGAGAGCCTAGCAGCGGGATCTGCTCGGTGAAAGCCTGACAGCGGGATCTGCTCAAGGCCAAGGATGACACTGAGTGACTTCCAGCCCTGCCAGCTAGGTGAGAGCCTGGCAGCGGGATCTGCTCGGGGTCCAAAATATATTACATTCCACTATGCAGGCTAGTCACGATAATATCCGAGAGTTGAAGGAATTTATTATAATCAAAGTGCTGCTTACATGCTTCAGGGGAAAAATTGTTTTAGGTCGTCACCACTCCAGGTGAGACTCAGGGTCTCGCCCTCTACATTTTGGAGTCGATAGCCCCCAGACCCCAAGGCTACCTTTACAATGAATGGTCCCTTCCAGTTGGGATTGAGCTTCCCTACGGGTGCTGACCTCCCTGCTGCATCTACTTTCTTCAGCACCAAGTCCCCTTCCATGAACTGCTTGACCCTGACATGCTTGTCAAAGTACTTGGCCATTCTTCTTTTCACCTCCTCCTGCCGGATAGCGGAAAGGTCTCTCACCTCTTCCACCATGTCAAGGGAGAGCCTTAGTTCCTCCTCATTCTCTGCTTGCCATTTCTCACGGCCTTCTCTTGCTGCCACGACTCGCGGTGTTTGGACTTCGAATTCTATGGGGAGCACTGCCTCGCACCCGTGGGAGAGTTTGAAGGGGGTTTCTCCCGTAGTCGTGTTGGGGGTGGTCCTTAGGGCCCAAAGAACCGCAGGAAGCTACTCCACCCAGCTCCCTTTCAAATTCTCCACCTTCTTATTGAGGAGGTTGACGATGATCTTGTTTGCGGCCTCTACCTGCCTGTTACTCCTGGGGTGATGGACCGAGGCGAACCTGAGATCGATTCCAAGCTGCTCGCAGAAGCTGGTGAACTCGGCACTGGCGAACTGGGCCCGTTGTCCGTGACGATGGCCTGGGGCAGCCCATGGCGACAGATGATCTCCCCCAAACAAAGTTCCTGATTACTTGGGAGGTCACCTTGGCCAACGCCTTCACGTCCATCCACTTGGAGAAGTAGTCAATCATCACTAGGAGGAACCTTCTCTGGCCGCTGGCTTGGGGGAACGGCCCAACCAAATCCATTCCCCAAATTGCGAAGGGTCATGGGTCCGTGATACTTCTGAGTCGCTGGGCCGGTTGTAGCTGGAGAGGGGCAAACAGCTGGCACTTATGACATCTTCTTGCGAACTCAGCGGCGTCTCGGCCCAGGGTGGGCCAGAAATACCCTTGCCTGACTACCCTTCCTTCCAGGGTCCGACTCCCGGAGTGACTCCCACATTCTCCGGAGTGGACTTCCTCCAAGATCCTTCGTGCTTCTCCTTCGGTCACGCAGCGGTCTAGCATCCCTGAGAGGGTCTTCCTGTATAGCTGCCCGTCCTGGAGGAGGTAATATGCTGACTTGTGCCTCAGTTTCTTCTTATCTACCCCCTCCGGATATTCTCTTTTGGAGAGGAAAACCACCACTGGATCCATCCACGAAGCTTGTTGATCGATTTACATGAGCTCTCCTTCCTCGATGGAGGGGCGGAACAGGTCGGTGATGGTACCCCCCACCTGGGGACCATGCTTCGCTAGCTGATCTACTTGTTCATTCTCTTCCCTTGGTACGTATCAGATGGAGAAGGTTTGAAAAGTGCCGATGACCCCCTTCACCTTGGCCAAGTACGATCGCAGGGTGGGCTCCCTCGCCTCGAACTCTCCGTTAATCTGAGAAGCCACTACCATGGAGTCAGTAAGGACCTCCACATCTGATACCCCCAGCTCCCTGGTCAGGTGCAGCCCTGCTATCACGGCCTCGTACTCGGCCTGGTTGTTGGTAATGGGAAAGTGCACCACCACCGTCTGCTCGATTCGGGTCCCTTGAGGGCTTTCTAGGATCACCCCCACTCCAAGAGAATGCCTCCCTGAGGCTCCGTCCACCCTCACTTTCCAAGGAGTCGGGCGGGTGAGCTCTTCCTCCGCTACTTCAACCACGTAGTCGGCCAAGAAGTCGGCCATCGCCTGAGCTTTGATTGAGAGCCGCGGAATGAAGGAGACGTCAAACTCGCTCAGCTCCACCGACCACTTAGCCAACCTGCCTGAATGCTCCACCCCCTCGAAGATGTTGCGGAGGGGATGGTCGGTCACCACTCGGATTGAGTGTGCTTGGAAGTAAGGTCGTAGCCTCCGAGCCGAGATGATCAGTGCGAAGGCTAGCTTTTCCAGAATCGGATACCTGAGCTCGGCCTTCCTCAGGACCCGGCTCACGTAATAAATTGGGAGCTGTCTCTTCCCTTCTTCACGAACCAAGACGGAGATCAAGGCCTCCACCCCGACTCCGAGATATAAAAACAGGTCCTCCCCCTCCTTCGGCCCTTGGAGCAGCGGTGCCTGTGTCAACTGCACTTTGAGGGCCTAGAACGCCTCCTCGCACTCCTTGGTCCAACCAAACCTCTGACCACCCCTTAGCGTTTTGAAGAAGGGGGAGCACTTCTCCCCTGCCCGTGAAAGGAAGCGACTCAGCCCTGCTAGTTTCCCCGTCAGCCGTTGGACCTCCTTTGCATTCCGCGGGGACCCCAGCTCCAAGATAGCCTTGACCTTATCCGGATTCGGCTCGACCCCCGCAGGGGGTAAGGAGGTGCCCCAAGAACTTTCCCCTGCTTGCCCCAAAGACACATTTTAGGGGATTCAATCGCATCTTGTATTTGCGCAGGGTGGCGAAGGTCTCCTCCAGGTCCCGGAGGTGGGAGTCCATGTCCCGGCTTTTGATCATGAGGTCATCTACATACACCTCCAAATTCCTTCCCCTTTGCTCCTTAAATACCCTATCCATCATTTTGTGGTAGGTTGCCCCGACATTCTTCAGCCCGAACGGCATCATCCTGTAGCAGTAGCATCCATCCCCTGTGATGAACGAGACATCCTTTATGTCTGGGGGGGTGCATCCTGATCTGATGATAACCTGAAAAAGCATCTAAAAAACTCATTACAGAAAACCCGACGGCTGAGTCAACCAGCGCGTAGATCCGAGGCAAATGATAATAGTCTTTAGGACAAGCTTTATTAAGTAAGGAAAAGTCGATACACATCCTCCACCGGCCGTCTCCTTTTTTTACCATAACCACATTGGAGACCCAGCCGGGGTACTGGATCTCAGACACGAAGCCGGCCTGGAGGAGTTTCGCCACCTCCTCCCTGATGGGCTCTGCCAGCTTGTCCGCGGTGGACCTCTTCTTCTGCTGAACGGGGCGTGTTCCCGGGTCCAGGTTGAGGCGGTGGCAGGCCACATCCGCATCAACCCCCGGCATCTCCGCGGCGTTCCAAGCGAAGATGTCCACGTTCTTCTGGATGCATTCCAGCATCCTGCCTTGGTCCTCCGGGGTCAGCCCCCCGCTGACGCGGATCTTCTCCATCCTTCCTCCTCGGGTGAGCACCTACAGCTCCACCACCTCCTCTGTTGCCTCCAGCCTGGATTGCTCACCCCATCCCTCGGCATCCCCTTCCTCCGGAACGGGGACCTCTACCTCCATCTCTCCTCCCATGGCCCTCACTTCGGCCACCTCCTCCAGATCTCCTCCTGCTGCCTTCTCTGCGCAGTCCTTCACTCCCAGCTCCTCCCCTCCTGCTTCCCGCTCGACCTCCTCCATCCTTTGCCCCATCTCCTCGGCTCCCTCCTACCAGGAGATGGTGTTCACCGCGGTGACATAACACTCCTGCGCCACCTTTGGGGCCCCCCTAACCCTGACCTGGACCCCCTCAGCGTTGAACTTCAAGCACTGATGGAAAGATGAGGGGACGCAGCGGAAGGCGCTGATCAGGGGCGTCCCGAAGATGGCGCTGTAGCTGCTGGGGGCGTCCACAATGACGAACTTGCAGTTTCGGGACTGCCCCCCAAGGTGACATGGAGGCCAACTCCTCCCTCTACTTCCTTCCTTTCTCCTGAAAACCCGAACAAGGGGCCATCTGAGGCTAGCACCCTCTTTGCCTCCACCCTCATCGCGTCGAACGCCTTTTTGAAGACGACGTTGACGGAACTCCCGTTGTCCACGAGGATCCGAGAGACGGTGAAATTCTCGATGGCCGCCCTGATGACTAGCGCATCACAGAACGGATCCTCGTGGTCTGGCATATCACTCCTAGAGAAGGTGATCCTCTCCTCCGGGGGTGGGGTTTGGGACGTTGAGGCGACGCTCCGCCGGTACATGGTGTGGAGACTTGCCTTGCGGGAAGCCTCGATCCCCACTACCCCGTGGATCACTCCGATCCCTCCCCGGGTCCCCACATCCACCCGGTCTTCGCAACGATCCTCCTCCGCCCGAGGCAGGACCTCCTCAATCCTCACTTCCTGCCGCCCCTGCTGCTGCTGCTGCTCCCTATTCCCCCTCATCTCGAGGAACTCCGGACAGGTGGCCGTGGCATGCCCCTCTTCCTGATGGAAGTCGCAATAGGGCAGCTCCACCCTGACCTCTCTTCTTCTCCTCCTCCATGCTCCCCTCCTTGCTCCCAGGGCTATGGCCATGACCTCTTCTTGATCGGGGAGCCGGGGCCTCTGGCCCTGCCTCCAGCCCGGGGGGTGGAACTGGTCTTGCCTCCCCTGGTAGTGATCCCTTCCGTAATACCCTCTCTGCGGCCCCTGCCCCTGCCACTCGGGTCTCCATCCTAGCCGTCGGTCGGGCTCTTGACGCCCCCACCTCGGCTGCTGCTGTCCCTGGAGCTGCCTCTGCTCCCTCTGTCTGGGGTCTCCTCTCCTATCTTCCTGTCCTCTTCCTCCCTTCGACTCCTTTTCCTCCTCGGTTGCCCACCTGGCCAGCTTCCTAGCAAATTCCGGGTTCGACGCCTCCCCGTCGACTTCCCTTGCCGCCCTCTCCATCAGATCCTCGTAGGAGAGGGGGGGGGGGGGAACTCTCTTCAGCTCCATTCAGAAGAAACCCTATTACAGGCCCAGGGTAAAGGCCATCATCAGACTATGGCCCGACATCTCCTGGACTTCAGTAACTTCCTCCTAGAATCGGTCCACATAGCTCCCCAACGTCTCGTTCACCCCCTGCTTTATGTGGAACAAAGACTCGGACTCCTTCTTTCTTCTCTTCGAGGTGGTGAATCTCAGCATGAACCCTCGGCGCAGGTCCTCGACGCAGGTCCTCGAAGCAGTAGATGGAGCTGGCCGGGAGCTGGTGGAACCACTCCCTTGCCTTCTCCCGGAGGGTGATTGCGAAGAGACGGCAATTGAATCCGTCCGACATCTGACGGATGGAGACCACATCCTCGAACCATTGGACATGCTGGACCGGGTCTCCTTTCCCGGTATAGTAAGACATCTCGGGTTCCCTGAACCCATCTGGGACTGGAGCTGAGGAGACCAGCTCGCTGAAAGGACTGCCTCCCCCCACTGGGCGAGCTGGCGAGTCTCGCGAGCCCAGCTCGCCGAACCGGCCTCGGCCTGCCGAGCCGGGGAAGAGCTCGCGCCCTGGAAGCTCGCACCCTCGGCCTTCCTCGGCCACTTCCTTCCCAGCTTGCCGGCCGGGAGCGTCTTCGCCCAAAGAGGGGGCGACCGCGATCTGGGCTGGCGGAGTAGAGCACTCGGCACGCGCGCCGAGTGCGAACTTGACGAGGCCCAGCACCTCGTTCCTGAAGTCTTCCAACATCCCCACCGTTGCGAGAGGCGGGGGGGGGGGGGGGGGGGGCGAGTTCTGCCTGTCAGATCCTTGTCCTCCCGTCATTGATCTCGCCGAAGCATTTCTGCGCTGACCACTTTCCACGCTCACCGCACCAAAATGTTTAAACCGGAATCCGGTCCCTCGTGGAGTTCGACCCTTGGGGAAGGGGTGGTCTCGCGCCTACTTCGCTCCTGCAAGAAAAACAACAAAGAAGGCAAGGTGAAACAGACCCAAGGGCTCGGCAGGGAGGTCCCACCACAAACCCGGAAGATCTCAGAGCGCTTCCCCTCATTAGCCAGAAGCCGGGCTAAGGTACCCTTAGAAAGCACTCGAAGAATGGGGCAGGAGAGCACAGGGAAAAACCTGCTTTCTGGGGTACCCCTTGGGTCCTATTTATAGCTTTTGAAATCCGGACTGCCAATAACCAAAAGAACCAACCAGAAATTACCAGAAAACCCTTGGTTGGGTCTGCCAACAGCCAAACTCCGCTGTTTTGAAGGGCTATGGGCAGACCAGCGGGGGCAAAACAGTAAAAAATACCTCATACATCCAGGCGAGCTTGGGAGCTTTGGCCACCTCGGCATGTTCTGCTCGCCTACTGTTGCCGAGCTCCCCTGCGAGGACGCGAGCTGTGTCCCGCTCGGCACATGCCGAACTCCGGGTCGCCGATCGTCGATCTCTGGTCGACGGATGCCGAGCTCCGGCTCGCCCCCTTTACTGCCGAACTCGCCCCCTTTGCTGCCGAGCTCGCCTGCTGTTCTCAGCCCGATCTGCCTATACCTTAGTGACCTTGCTCGCCGGACACGGGGTTGTACAAAAATAATAATAATAAAACAGTCTACAAGGTTTCTAGACAGCAAAGAAAAAGTTACAACTTGTTTGGCTAGTGAAAAAAAAATGTCATCACATTATTCTTGTTGTCCTCATTTTGAAATTCCCGCTGAACCCGGTCCAATCAAACTGGAGCTCTCCTTTTAGTCCAACCGGTCTAATGAGAGTTTGCTAAAACCAAAAACACCAAGTCCCTGTTTATTTTCCTCCCTTCCTAAAACCCGAATCACACCCCTCAAACCCGATTTCTTTCTCAAACCCTCACCTAGGGCAAATCCAGGGCAGCGGGCAGAGATAAATCGCGGTGTTGAGTGTTCGTCGAACGCGGCAGTGTATGTTCGTCGAACGCGGCAGTGGATGTTTGTCGAACGCGGCGGTGGATGTTCGTCGAGCGCGGTGGTTGATGATCGTCGAACGCGACATATTTTTTTGAAAGGTTGCCGACATTTTCCCGACCTCCGGTTTAACAAAGTGAAACCTAAAAGCTAAAGCCCGCTCATCCCTCCTTAAACTCGATCTTCAGCATCTCTAGCTAGGGCAAGACCCCGAGCAGCGGCAACACCTGCGGTGATTGGCGACGCCGCGACGGTTCCATCGGACAGTTAAAGTGAGGAGGCTACTCCTGTGTCCATCTTCTCCGCCGAGCCCGATCTTCCACATTTTTCGACTAGGGCAGCCAGCAAGATCATCCAAGGGCTAACACACATCCCCTTTCCCAAAATCCCGACTAGGGCGAGTCAAGAGTGACGAGTCTCCAATGATTAAGCAAGGTGATTTTTCCTGATTCAGCATCTTCAACATCCCGATTCCAAGTTTGTTTTTCTATAAATTCACATTAGGCTTATTCTCACTTGAAATCATGTCCAGACTTTTTTAATACTCTAATCTCAACTCTGGAGATGCAGTCCACTTAGTTGGAGGGAGTTTGTCGTCAGAGTGTTTAGGTGATTCTGATCTCAGGAATTCAATTTTGTACTCAAGCAAGGACCTCCATCTTCTGTAAGTACTCCACACCCATGTTTTATGTACATTTGCATTGCTTGTTTATCTTCTTATAAATGTGTTCAGCCCCTCTGCAATGTCTGGCCAAAAGGGCAAAAGGAAAGTGGTGGTTTACAAGGATGATAGATTTGTTAACGATGAAGCGAGTGTTAGTTATGACTTGGTAAAACCGAAGCCAGTAATTTTTGAACAAAGATTTGAAATGGAGATGAAATACTGGAGCAAGGGATATTTCGATAACATGCAGAAACAGGGATGGTCGACCTTCTGTCATCCACGAACGGGGGTGATCCTTCCATGGGTTTACGAATTTTATGCCAACGGCAAATTTCAGAATGATGACAAGGTGCTGGTGAGGGGCAAGGAAGTCAACTTCTCGCGACAAGTGATTTGTGAGTGCTTCGATATGGAAAATCCGGAGTGGGACGATTACGAGCAGATCAAGAACACAGTCTCTCCGGACTAGATGGCAGCCGTCCTTTGCCAAACTAGAACGGATGTGTGGGCGAACCCTCGGAAGCATGTTCTGAACTACACGAGTTTCACTAGGGAAGCAAAAGTTTGGATGTTGTTTGTAAATGCGAGCTTGCTTCCGACGAAGCACGCGAACCAGATTTCCTTCGAACGGGTTGTTTTAATATACTGTATTCTTCTTGGACGAAAGATTAATGCTGGCCAAATAATTTATGATCAGTTGAGAGAGAGGTTTGCGACTAATGGAGGACGGCAGTTATGGTACCCGACACTAATTACTATGATGTGTCGTTTTGCTGGAGTAAGACTGAGGGAGGGAGACATATGCACTCCAGTGGGCCACCATATCACCGAGACAGTTATCGTCAAGAATATCAAGGTCTGCAAAGATCAAGGTTCTCTACCACGTATCTCCAAAGGGAAGTCCACCACGACCGCTCATCGCATCGACATAGATATTCCAGTAGTGGACTGTGGGTCGGACCCAGATGTCATGATGGAGAATCTGGAGTACATCAAATCTTACCTTAGATGCGAGCACATCTATTCTGAGCAGGCCCGACAAGAGCGGGCGTTGATTATGCATAAACTCAAGATTCCAGTTGTGGAACCTTCCTACAATCTCGGGGGCCAGTTCGACGAAGAGGGATATCTACTAGGAATGGATGGATCGAGGGTGGATCCCACCATCGTGGCCGCGGAGCAAGATGCATATCGTGAGGATGATGATGATGACGACGACGATGATGACGACTGACTATTCTAGCACCTCTTTGCACTTATTTTAACCCCCCCACCACTTATTTTATCATAAATTAATTATGTCTGTATTAATTGTTGAAACCGGATACCGGTCTCTGTGGAGTTCGAGGTCCCAAAAGAGGGGTGACCGCGCACCTACTACACTCAAGTGAACAATCGGGGCTCTAGACTAGGAACGTAAGGGACAGACCCAAGGTCTCAGCGTGGAGGTCCCACCACACACCCGAAAGACTAACGAACTCTTCCCCTCCTAAGCCAATTGCTGAGCTAATTGGGCACCGTTGGAAGGCTCTCTTGGCCGACCAGAACCCCTAGGGAGGTTCTCAAAATTCACTCCCTCTTAACCAAGGATGACACCTCGGGTTTATGCAAAACGCCCTTTAACTGCCCTCCTAGTAGCATAACCTCGCCTAGCAGTTCTATTTCTCCGCAGCCCCTTTTGGACCGCCACCAACGTAACACAAGACTTCAAGGGCTAGCAAAAACATCGCGGGCATCTCAAATTACAGGAACGTAATTTGAATACCTCGGCACGCAGGCCGGCAACATAAACAAAAGAGGCCTTCTAGGGCCGACACAAACTTGGGCTCAAGCCCGCTGCTTTCCGCTACATAAAGAATGCACAACTTCCTCGGAGTCTTCTCCGGGAACCCCAGAACATCGCCAATCCGGCTCATACGTCCGGATGGGCTTCACACAGCATGCCTAAACCCGTACTCACGCTTCCGGGCACTAAATGAAATAAACTGCGGGGACGTACACGTCAACCCGTCGGAGAGCGCCCTTCCTCCACCCATTGGCGAAGAGGGGCCTCCATGCAAATATGTAAATTTAGGGCTTCACCTGCCCGAGTAGAAATTTCGTTACCTTTGGCGCGGATATTGGCGGAGTCGCGGCCGCATATCTTGCACGAGGCTCGATGCCCGGTGAAGGGCTCCTAGCTGATTTTTCTGATGGCGGTGCCGGCCCAAACCCTCATCACAATCTTCTCCTGGCCGAACATTGCTGGAGAAACCCGATCCCTATTTCCTTGGCCGAGCCCTTGCTGGAGGAGATGAAAAAAATACATCCTCTTGCTCCATTTTTCTGGTGGTGGCCGAGCCCTCGCAGGGAGGAGAACAATGACTCCCGACCTCCATTTTCCTGGCCGAGCCTAGCCGTATATGGACGATCAATACCTTGCTCCAAGCGGCCGTGGTGGTGGTCGAGCTCCCTTCCGGGCTGAGCCCTGCTCCAGGCCATGCCCTAGCATCAGGCGGTTGCACCTTGCCCCAGGCGGCCGGCTTTTTTTCCAGGCGGCCGAGCCCCAACTGCAGGCGGCCGGCTATTTCTCCAGGCGGCCAAGCCCCTACTGCAGGCGGCCGGCTTTTGCTCCAGGCGGCCGAGCCCCAACTGCCGGCGGCCGGCTTTTGCTGCTTCACCGAGAGAGAGGGAGAAATCGGGAAAATCGGGGAGAGGAAAACACCTGCGGCTGGCCCCTTTCTTGTTGCTCCTGCCCGATTCCCTACCTCTCTCCCCTCATCTCCCCTTTCTCTGTATCAATCCCCCCGCCTATATATATAAACATATATATATATATTTATAATAAATATATATATAAACATATATATATATAATAAATATATATTATAAATAGAAATATACATACATAGTAAATATATATATATATTTTTATAACTCAAAACATAAAAACTCCACACGCGCGTACAAGAGCCCGCACGTCCTCGAACAGGGCTGCACTAAATTGTCGCTCGCAGTACGTCCCGAGCCCGCTCCCTGAGGAGGATCCCACTCGGCCGGGTACGGGGTTGTACACAATCCCCGCTCTTTTCGAGGTTGTCCAAGCTCGAAAAGAAATGTCCAACCTCAAGTACTCGGCGAGTGGGTTCCGACTTAAAAAGAGTTTGAGAGAGTTCCCCACTTAGAGATAAAAAGAGCTCCAGGCCAGGGCTTAAATAAGAATCAACTCACTATCATGAACATGCGACAAAAACCAATCTATTTAAAAATCCAACCAGATTACCAATTGATGGGGAAGTCAATGGCAGTACATGTTTTGAGATGCATATTTCAGATGGGCATACCTCTTATAAATACAATGATTTGACTACTTCCCAAACATTTTATGTATCAGCAATGTCAACATTAAAAGAAATAAGATCGGTAATGTTATTTTTCATGTCGCGAAAGAGGATGATGTTTTTGATCTGGCAGACTTTGCAAATAATTTAACTATTTTCATAAGACATGAAACAAGTGATGTATTAAGATCAGTCTATTCAGTTCATCAAAAAGAAACTATTGATCTAAACTATGGTTTAAACTATGATTCTTCTCCTTTTTCAGAAGCATTGCACACTATCTTGCTTTTCTATGAGATCAAACCCTTTCCAAGACCTTTTCCAAGTCCAAGTCCTTTCCCCCCAGGTGTGCCTACCGCCCTGCCCAGCTAATGAGAGCCTGAGCAGCGAGTCTACCCGGGGCCGAGCAGCACTCGGGGTCCCTTACCTCCACAGGCGAGCCTACGGACCTGCCAGCTGGATGGGAGCCTGCGCAGCGGGCCTACCTGGGTCCGAGCCAGGCTCGGGGTAGTGCAAAAGTCTCCAAACAACCTCCAACCACCGAGTGAGCCTACAGCCCTGCCAGCTTGATGGGAGCCTGGTCAGCGGGTCTGCTCGGGGTCTCCTCTCCAAAACACCTCCAACCACCGAGTGATCCTACAGCCCTGCCAGCTAGATGGGAGCCTGGTCAGCGGGTCTGCTCGGGGTCTCCTCTCCAAAACACCTCCAACCACCGAGTGATCCTACAGCCCTGCCAGCTAGATGGGAGCCTGGTCAGCGGGTCTGCTCGGGGTCTCCTCTCCAAAACACCTCCAACCACCGAGTGATCCTACAGCCCTGCCAGCTAGATGGGAGCCTGGTCAGCGGGTCTGCTCGGGGTCTCCTCTCCAAAACACCTCCAACCACCGAGTGAGCCTACAGCCCTGCCAGCTAGATGGGAGCCTGGTCAGCGGGTCTGCTCGGGGTCTCCTCTCCAAAACACCTCCAACCACCGAGTGAGCCTACAGCCCTGCCAGCTAGATGGGAGCCTGGTCAGCGGGTCTGCTCGGGGTCTCCTCTCCAAAACACCTCCAACCACCGAGTGAGCCTACAGCCCTGCCAGCTAGATGGGAGCCTGGTCAGCGGGTCTGCTCGGGGTCTCCTCTCCAAAACACCTCCAACCACCGAGTGAGCCTACAGCCCTGCCAGCTAGATGTGAGCCTGGTCAGCGGGTCTGCTCGGGGTCTCCTCTCCAAAACACCTCCAACCACCGAGTGAGCCTACAGCCCTGCCAGCTAGATGGGAGCCTGGTCAGCGGGTCTGCTCGGGGTCTCCTCTCCAAAACACCTCCAACCACCGAGTGAGCCTACAGCCCTGCCAGCTAGATGGGAGCCTGGTCAGCGGGTCTGCTCGGGGTCTCCTCTCCAAAACACCTCCAACCACCGAGTGAGCCTACAGCCCTGCCAGCTAGATGGGAGCCTGGACAGCGGGTCTGCTCGGGGTCTCCTCTCCAAAACACCTCGGTCAAGTTTACAGCATGCTTTGTCAACTACAGAGAAAACAGTCTAAAATATGAGTTGGCTTCCCAGGAGATGGGGTTGCTATTTCGTACAATACTGAGTGCTGGGAAACAAGACAACATGAATAGTAGTATATGAATAATATGTTCAGACATATTAAAAATGACTACAATGCAGCAATAGAGGCATATGTACACTGAGAATAAACGCATGTAATAATAGGAATGCATGTGAAGATGAGGACGTAAAGCTATATCAGATTTAGTTAGTCTTACCTTAGCTGCAACATGAACAAAGAAATCATGAACATTTGAAATAATGTTAGGCAGAGACTGTAATGATGTAGAGCCTGAACTCGAAGAGTTCTTTTCACTATCCAGGAGTAGAAGCTGCTCTAATTCTTCAATCCACTGACGACATTCAGCAATGTATTTTTCAAAGCGGGAAAGAGAAAACTGCAAAAATGGAGAAGGTCTCTTTGAGAACCCACTATAAAAATCATAGTGTGGCACCATAGAACTACTTGACAGTTGATTCAAGGGGCTGGAACTTGGAGTGGCACCATCTGAAGTATTCGCGGCATTTGGCCGAAGAAATATTGGCCTTACAATCATATATGAACGAACAGCTACTTCTGTGTTCCACATCATGCTTTTTACTTCACACATTAGTTCTTGAACAATAAATTTTTCTCTGTCCATAGAAGTACTAATTCCCCCTATTTCCTGGGGAATGAGCAGGCCTATCCGCTACAGCATCAGAGGAATTAAATCTTCCAAATTCCTCTCAAATAACCAGCCACTAGGGTATAAAAGTTGAGGGGCCTCTAAATGAAGATGCCAGACCAGAATTCTGGAACAGTTCTCTGACAAGCCCTCCATTTGGCTTTCATCCTCAACCAATTGCTCTACAAATTTGCTTTCCTGGAAACCCACTCTTACAGAGTCATGCAGTCTGATAAGATCAATATTTGGTCGGTGCCATCTCTTTGGATCCCAGAGGATGGTGCTGTTAAATGCAAATCCAGACATGTCAATCTGAAATTTTCGAGATAACCTGGTCTGATGGGTGTGCCATCCAACAATTTCTCTTCCTTTGCAAACGGGACCTTCAAATAAAGCTCTTTTCTTGTCCTCGGTAAGCACTGCAACCGGCCAAGTCCCAAATCGCCTTATTTCCACCATTTTGTCAAAGAGTCCAAGTGAATATATTTTGTCATCATCCGCAAAAAGCACTATGCCATCAAGTTGATGTCTCTCGATATGATAAAGTGCAACATTTCTTAACTGGATGACAGTGTCTTTTACACTGGTCCCATTATGATCGCCAACAAGATGTCTGTATATGACACCAGTATCCCTCAATATTTTTACTGTTTCATCAGACTGCAATGACATTTCCACAACAATCCATAGAAGAGGATGCGGCACATTTCTTAATGTTTGGGCCAAACGATTAAGATAAAATGACTGGAACGGTCGAGAATACGTAGGAGTCACAATTATCAAAAGCTTACTAGAAACTAGTGCAAAATCATGAGAGGAGTAAAGACGGTGTGAGGCATTCAGAGTCTTATTTTCCATCTCCAATTTCATTGAAGCTTCTAAGTTTATGTGCCCCTTTGGCAAACTTTTCTGAGTTAATAGAATATCATTGTCCACTGAATTTATACTCGTTTGAAATTTCCCAATCACAGGCTCATGAAAAGAAAAAGCCCCATGTCTGGACAAATTGTTCTTGGATTGGTCCACAATAGGAATTGGGGTGAAACCAACAATTAGCCCTACCAAAAAGAAGATAAAAAACCGAAAGACAACCCCCTTCAAGAATAGACCTCTCACTTTTGACTTTTCCACAGGCCTAGAAGATCTTAGATGGAAAATATTATAAACAACGGTTTTGATTCTATCAGATTCCATAACTGAACCCAAGGAACTCAAAAATGAATTCAGTATTCTTCCTAAGATCAAATAGGTTCTTGAATGAGATGTCATAAACAATGGGTACAGCCCCATCTCGCTGCGCAACTGAAGTGCTTTTTCTTAAAGATG
Source organism: Platanthera guangdongensis (assembly GCA_039583875.1). NCBI lineage: Eukaryota > Viridiplantae > Streptophyta > Magnoliopsida > Asparagales > Orchidaceae > Platanthera > Platanthera guangdongensis. Next base: position 165,490,823 of record CM077166.1, read on the forward strand.
TCATTTTTCTTATTGATCTACTACAGTTTTTGAGCAGAAATACTGCTCAGATTAGCATGTAGAATTAGCATCATCTGTCACCTTTAGAATTCACTGATGAAGGCTCGGAGATGATGGAACAGAAAACCTGTAAACTCACTATCATGTGGGAGTGCTCCATTATATGGCACAGAATCGGCACTCCAGAACTAGCCCAGCCACACGGCTCAACCTAGAGCAGCTTCTCTATATCAATTTGACACAGATCCATGTGCAACCAGCTATAAAGGATAGCCACGGAAGAGAATTTGATATGGAATCAAATACATTGTGTGATATCATTTGCTATTCTTGTTAGCGAGAACTGATCCACACCACTTTGCCTGCTCGTTCCAAGAAACATTAGGAGCGCATCTACTACAAGCTTCCCTAAAGCACGTTTTGATCTCCATGATAGAACATCTTATGTGATCTACATGCATCTTTCTTGTTTTACTATTCTAAATCATAATTCAAAATCTCAGTTCTCATATCTTATCCCCTTTGGTATTTTTTGATAGAATAAAATCTTATAACATCATTGATGTATTGGGCTCTCATGTCTATACTTGCAATTAGAGATTTATAAATAATCAACCCACCTCAAGTAGGATTTCAACTAAGAGAAACACGGTAAGTACTCTTCGCTTCCTTTTCATAAATATGCTTGTCATGGGAGGGTAAACGATTGAGCCTTTAGTAATTAGTTACCTGCTAATTTTTCCTGTATAAATCTAAAAACCGAAATTATGCTTCTATTTCACTTATAGCAAACATCTCTTTGCTTAACCATGACAAATGTTCAGGGGAGTTACGAGCAAGTGTGGTGATGATTGCTATGCTGGACTTTTAGCTAAATACAGTCAGGATGCTATTGCGCCGGAAAGTCATGATGTATCTGGTGGTGCTGCTCATTCACCTAAATTAAGGGCTGCAAGTTTAATCCTGGTCCATCTTTGTTCTACAGTTTCGCAAGCAAACCCCCTAGCACAGATGAATTAGTTATGGCCCGTGGCTACAGTTGTACTCTTTGGTTTTACTGTTCTTTTTACTCTCACTTCTCTCATTATAAGACACACATTTGAGAACAATTGTTAATATACGTTTTCTGAAACTTAGATGACTCGCATAAGTCTGAACCCAGTATGCTAGTACTAACACTTCAACCTTTCGACTGCGCACTTTCCAACCTTAAAATTTTAGCTAGTGGGAAATTATTTTAAGAGCTACTTCTCAACTGTGGGAGTTTATACTTTGTCATTTGAGAAACAAAAGAGAAGTGGGAGGGGACCTCTTTCACCACATGACCTTGGCCGTCACTTGGTTCCTCTTCTATAGTCATGACGTTCGACTGAGTTTTTCTGTGCTGGTCACTCTCCACGCTCACCGCACCATAAATGTTGAAACCGGATACCGGTCTCTGTGGAGTTCGAGGTCCCAAAAGAGGGGTGACCGCGCACCTACTACACTCAAGTGAACAATCGGGGCTCTAGACTAGGAACGTAAGGGACATGCCCAAGGTCTCAGCGTGGAGGTCCCACCACACACCCGGAAGACTAACGAACTCTTCCCCTCCTAAGCCAATTGCTGAGCTAATTGGGCACCGTTGGAAGGCTCTCTTGGCCGACCAGAACCCCTAGGGAGGTTCTCAAAATTCACTCCCTCTTAACCAAGGATGACACCTCGGGTTTATGCAAAACGCCCTTTAACTGCCCTCCTAGTAGCGTAACCTCGCCTAGCAGTTCTATTTCTCCGCAGCCCCTTTTGGACCGCCACCAACGTAACACAAGCCTTCAAGGGCTAGAAAAAACATCGCGGGCATCTCAAATTACAGGAACGTAATTTGAATACCTCGGCACGCAGGCCGGCAACATAAACAAAAGAGGCCTTCTAGGGCCGACACAAACTTGGGCTCAAGCCCGCTGCTTTCCGCTACATAAAGAATGCACAACTTCCTCGGAGTCTTCTCCGGGAACCCCAGAACATCGCCAATCCGGCTCATACGTCCGGATGGGCTTCACACAGCATGCCTAAACCCGTACTCACGCTTCCGGGCACTAAATGAAATAAACTGCGGGGACGTACACGTCAACCCGTCGGAGAGCGCCCTTCCTCCACCCATTGGCGAAGAGGGGCCTCCATGCAAATATGTAAATTTAGGGCTTCACCTGCCCGAGTAGAAATTTCGTTACCTTTGGCGCGGATATTGGCGGAGTCGCGGCCGCATATCTTGCACGAGGCTCGATGCTCGGTGAAGGGCTCCTAGCTGATTTTTCTGATGGCGGTGCCGGCCCAAACCCTCATCACAATCTTCTCCTGGCCGAACATTGCTGGAGAAACCCGATCCCTATTTCCTTAGCCGAGCCCTTGCTGGAGGAGATGAAAAAAATACATCCTCTTGCTCCATTTTTCTGGTGGTGGCCGAGCCCTCGCAGGGAGGAGAACAATGACTCCCGACCTCCATTTTCCTGGCCGAGCCTAGCCGTATATGGACGATCAATACCTTGCTCCAAGCGGCCGTGGTGGTGGTCGAGCTCCCTTCCGGGCTGAGCCCTGCTCCAGGCCATGCCCTAGCATCAGGCGGTTGCACCTTGCCCCAGGCGGCCGGCTTTTTTTCCAGGCGGCCGAGCCCCAACTGCAGGCGGCCGGCTATTTCTCCAGGCGGCCAAGCCCCTACTGCAGGCGGCCGGCTTTTGCTCCAGGCGGTCGAGCCCCAACTGCCGGCGGCCGGCTTTTGCTGCTTCACCGAGAGAGAGGGAGAAATCGGGAAAATCGGGGAGAGGAAAACACCTGCGGCTGGCCCCTTTCTTCTTGCTCCTGCCCGATGCCCTACCTCTCTCCCCTCATCTCCCCTTTCTCTGTATCAATCCCCCCGCCTATATATATAAACATATATATATATTTATAATAAATATATATATAAACATATATATATATAATAAATATATATTATAAATAAAAATATACATACATAGTAAATATATATATATATTTTTATAACTCAAAACATAAAAACTCCACACGCGCGTACAAGAGCCCGCACGTCCTCGAACAGGGCTGCACTAAATCGTCGCTCGCAGTACGTCCCGAGCCCGCTCCCTGGAGAGGATCCCACTCGGCCGGGTACGGGGTTGTACATTAATCTAAAACAATGCTGGGAGGCCACTATGGCCATAGACTGCTTATTGCTGTGATGCTTGGATTGCGTGTTTATTTTGATTTCTTAACTGTTTGATTATCAGATGATTATTACTGTATTTTCACCCCCATATATATTTTTAGATTTCAACATTAATCATGTGCTGTGATGACCCGTTATATGTTATTTTTCATGGGCACAGTGTGCAATATTTTGATCATATCTGCAAGTTTTATAATAGCGCATAACTTTGTGTGGAGTATATCAATGTCATTATTATATTGGTACTAATCCACTCTTGAAGATTACGTTTCTCCCGTACTAGTTTTCCTTTTGGCAGATTATTATAATAGCACATAACTTTGTGGCCCCAAGTTTTGAGTTACCCCCTCCACCATGACATACGACAAGTGACACTCAGGTTGATAATAAATGATGCTCGAAATAACTGACTTCAGGGGAGTATTTTATTCCAGTGCATCTATTTTTATTGCCTTCATTTACATGATCTAAATCTTGTGAGAGGCACCACTTGAGAGTATTAGACTGTCAATATTAATGTGCATTTTGCTAGGGACTAGCAAAGGTGTAGGTGTGGGGGTGATGTGAAGTAACCTTCACCTTTTGAGTGACGATATATATATATATATATATAGATATTGATGATTAATCCGTGGTGTCTTACCTTTAGCAAATTGTTATATCTACATAATTTAATTGGTAGATTCATCAAACTTAAAAATTTTAAAAGTTTGCTTTTGAAGTTAGTAAGATATGTAGAGCTCCATTTTATATTTTCATCATGCACACCACTCCTTAAATTTACTTGCATCATACAAAATAATTTTATTAATTTCCAAACATAATGAGGGAAGAGGGAACAAGAACTAGGTCAATGATAGAAGCTAAGACATGAGTTTGGGTAGTTAATTTATAAATATGATTAAGGCCATCTTTGAATCAGTTCAACCCACGAAGTCCACAATTATTTATATCATCCACAGCCCTTTGAGCTTGAGCCTTGTCATTTTGATACAAATTTTACATGTATAATTTCCCTATATTTCTACTAGTTATTTCTTAATAAGTCTTCCAATTATTGGTGTTTCTAAAACTAAAAAGAGAGGAAAATGTATAAAAAAATCATAGTGATATGCGGCTTAAGTGTGTGTACACCTACTTAGACTGATCCCTACTATGATTATAAAAAATGAAAGGATAAAAATGTGTCATAGTGATATGCGACCTAGGTATGTGTATTCATGCCTAGAATGATCCCAACTATGATTTTAAAATCAAAATAATTGCATAAATATCATAGTAATATGCGGCCTAAGTGTGTGTACGCCTATTTAGAATGATCCCAACTATGAACTTTAAAAATCTTTATTATAATTGTGAAAGAAACCCCATAGTAGTTAGATTTATTAAGAATATTAGCCAGAGAATACTTTTACCCAATCAGAAACGAAACTATGAAATCAAAATCAAGTCAAAGTCGATCAAATTTCAAGTCCTTATGATTTTCTTTTAACTACAAAGCCCTTCTGGAGGCCAACTCAAAGACTTAGACTATTGTTATCTTTTCCTTCTTATGAGAGGATTAATGAGTTAGTTTGAATGGGAATATGTGATTTTAAGGATGAGCACACACACCACTAGGAAATTATTATGGAGCTTTTACTTGTATCACACTTATGAATCTATACATAGTTGAAATTTTTAATGGTTGACGTTTTTACCAATTCAAATCTCTTGTGCAGTCTCGATTCAAAATGCAAAGGGTAAGGAAACTCGGATTAATTATGTTGCTAGATAATCGCGCACTCAAAGAGCTCGTAATGATTCATCTTTGCTAGGGACTAGCAAAGGTTTAGGTGTGGGGGCGTGATAACTTCTCAAAAAAAGTTACTTTGTCTCTTAAATACTCCTAATTTGATGAAATGATTTAACAAATTTTTATAAAAAGTATTGTATTTACACATGTTGATAACTTTTAAAATTGAGGGTATTAACGTCATTTTAATATGTGTTTATCCAAGTAAACCCGAAATATTCACCTCGATGCGGCACGGGCCAAGTTCACGGGAAATCCAGGAAGACGATTACATCATTATTGCAACAGTTTTGGGGCTGTTTGGTGCAGTTTCTGTTTTTGGACAGCAGGAAATTTGTTATAACAAATTTCTGCAGTTCAGAAAATTTGTTATAACAAATTGCGGAAATTCAAATTTTGAATTCTGAATTCCTCCATATTTTTGGCAGTTAGAAGTGCATAGATAGCAACCTTTCAACAATAAAAAGATTCCCATTGGAGGGGAGAAGTATAAAGAGGGGGGTGTGAGAGAGATAAATAATTCCTTTCATAATATTCAAATTTCAAAAGTAGATCTAGGTTTTGGAAGAGGAGGAACCATACCAGATCTTCATCAAGGAGGGATCGTGCATGCGTTTGAGTGGAGTCTTCTACGACGTTTTTGAACTATAAGCATAATGTTTTGTAAGATCTATCCAATCTTGTATTTCTCTTCTTAAATCATGACCTAAATTCTTTAGGTTTTGTATTTTGAAAGTACTTTGCTCTATTTTGATGTGATCCTTGTTTTTATTTTAATTTATGAGAAGATTGACGTGATTTCTTTATTTAGTTGATGATCTTGTGGGAAAAATTTTGTATTATTGTTTCATTTGATGCTTCATTTCAAGATTCGAGAGAGAAGTGTGAGTGTTTGAATGAAACATATTTTACTACGTGGCGAGATTCGAGAGAGGAGTCACGTAAATTTTTAACCAAAGTTTTCGGATCGTATTACTGCGCTTTGAGATTCGAGAGAGGAGAGGCGTAAGTGTATCATCAACTCGATATAGCGAAGAAGGGGAAAGAGATTTCACCTTTTCGTTAGCAACTTTGATTTTTATTATTAATCATATTCTTTGTTCGCCTGAGTTAGAGATGACAAGGGAATAAGGGGTATAGTGATTTCCGATATCGCGAGATACAGATCTCTACCATAAAGTCATTGCAGGGAAGCGCACCTAGATTTCTCATAAACATCTTCTTCTGATCCATCATTATAGGCTTAGGAAATAAAAATACAAGACCGTCTTTCCCAAACTTGATAAACAGTAATTTTAGTAAGTCTTAACAATTTTACTTTAGAATTTTATTTGTCTTTAAACTCACTTAAATCAACTCACTTGGATTTTAAAAAAAGGACTAGCTAGTACTTGTGAGCCTTAGATTAATCACCATTCCGTGAGAACGATCTTTTTTGATTCTTTATTACTTGATCCGGCACGTACACTTGTGTTGTTACGTATACCTATTTCGGGCTTATCTATACCAAAGGTTTCTTTTCTACAAATGAGAAGTTTCATGGATCCAAGTTTTTTGTGATTTTCTCCTGAACCCATCTTGGATATCTGATTACTGCCTTGAAGATACACTCAGACCATTAAGTCTACTTTTGAGCAACCTCCCTCTGACACCACTTGAAAGAATTAGTTTCAAGATTGTCTAAACACATAGAGGGGGGTGAATAGGTTCAATTCTTATTCTACTTAGACAGTTAATAATTTGATCACAACAAAGATAAAATCTACAGTTATCACAGCACAAAATCGTCCAATCGTAACATACACACAGTTTTTATAGTGGTTCCCCAAATGATGAGTACATCCACTTCCCCCTTCGTCTATCTAACAGTATTCTAGATTCGGTCTAACTTCCTTCCACATTCTCAGATCCTCAGATCTTACAACTCAGAACCCAAACTGGTTCCTACAGCTCACACTTCAACAAGTGCTACAACTTAGGCTCTTCCAAGAACCCTATCTCAGAATGAATCAACACTCCTACCAATCAGGCATTCAAGCCCTACCTCAGCCTTTATCACCAGACCTACAGCTCAGAGAACTTAATCTTCTACCTCAGGAAAACAACCCTACCTCAACTTTTATAGTTACAGGCTTACAACTCAGAGATAGAAATCTCTTACACTCAGATCTAAAATTGATCCTACAAAAAATTGATTAAGAAGATGTTCCTTCCTTCACTCAGAGAGAGATGAGTGAATCTTGATCAGATCTTATTGGATCTGCTTTCTCCTGATCTTTGCAGTAATAAATCTGATTCAACCTGACTTAGGTTATTCAAAGATTTTTGAAAGAGAGAACCTAGGCGCGAGACCAGCTTTGTATTTTTTATGCTTTTGGAGTGGTGTGCACTCTTGGAGGCCAATTTTGGCATAGCCCTTGAAATATAATAGTAGGGGGAGGAAAAATCTGCCTCCCCCAGTGGCCCTTTTTTGGGGGGCGAGTGTGACAAGTTGGCTGTCACCCTCCCCGACCTGGTAGGTACGAGATGGCGGGGCGAGACCGGCCGAGGCTGGGGTCTCGCCCCAGGCCTACGGCCTGGCGGGGCGAGACCGCCCAAGGATGGGGTCTCGCCCCAGGCCTGCGGCCTGGCGGGGCGAGACCGGCCAAGGCTGGGGTCTCGCCCCAGGCCTGCGGCCTGTCGGGGCGAGACAGGTCGAGGCTGGGGTCTCGCCCCAGGCCTGCGGCCTGGCGGGGCGAGACCGGCCGAGGCTGGGATCTCGCCACAGGCCAGCAGCCTGGCGGGGCGAGACCGGCTGAGGCTGGGGTCTCGCCCCAGGCCTGCGGCCTGGAGGGGAGAGACCGGCCGAGGCTGGGGTCGCGCCCCAGGCCGGCGGCCTGGCGGGGCGAGACTGGCCGAGGCTGGGGTCTCGCCCTAGGCCTGCGGCCTGGCGGGGCGAGACCGGCCGAGAGGCTGGGGTCTCGCCCCAGGCCTGCGGCCTGGCGGGGCGAGGCCGACCGAGGCTGGGGTCTCGCCCCAGGCCGGCGGCCTGGCGGGGCGAGATCGACCGAGGCTGGGGTCGCGCCCCAGGCCTGCGGCCTGGCGGGGCAAGTCCGGCCGAGGCTGGGGTCTCGCCCCAGGCCGGCGGCCTGGCGGGGAGAGACCGGCCGAGGCTGGGGTCTCTCCCCAGGCCAGAGGTCTGGTGGGGCGAGACCGGCCGGAGTGGAACCTCCGCGCTAGAGCTGAGGGTCCGGAATCAGCATTGGCTAGGGAGGGGAATACTTCAATGGTCTTCCGGGTGTGAGGTGGGACCTCCGCGCTAGAGCTGAGGGTCTGTTTCTAGTTTTTTAGTCCTTTGGTCCGTGACGTTCTCCTGAGTGTAGTAGGTGCGAGGTCACCCCTTTCCAGGGACCCCCGAACTCCACATAGGCTATTTTTGGCTTCAACACTTTTGGTGCGGTGAGCGTGGAGAGTGACCAACACTAAAGATCTCTGGAGAGTGTCATGACTGGAGGTCGGAGAGGTAGTGATTATCTCGACGATCTCCCCAGCGCAGGACCCTTTGTGGGGAGGCAAGAGTTCATGGCCTCCATCCAGGGCATCATGGAGATGCTGCGAAGCTTTGCTCCTCAGGGTGGCAGCTCCACGCCGACCCCCCAGGAGCTAGCTCCCCCCCCTCTCGACGAGTCGACTCCTACGGGTCTAGGCGAGATGACCCCAGTATGGGGAGAAGGAAGCGCACCAGGAAGAAGGCCCGGGAAGGAGAGGATGGGAGATGGGGTCAAGAGAGACCTCACCGGTCGGGAGTTGTTCTCCAGCCCGGCGAGTGCCAGCCTCCCAGGCGAGCAGGCCGCGCGAGTAGAGCTGGCGAGAGCACCTCTCAGGGGGTCACCCTTCAGCGAGCTGATCATCTCAGCTCCCGTTCCCGAGGGGTTTCGAGAGCCAGACATGGCTTAGTATACCGGGAAGGATGACCCCGTCCAGCATCGGTAGTGGTTCGACGATGTCGTCTCCATCAGGCCGATGACGGATGCCTTCAAGTGTCGCCTCTTTGCGATCACGTTGAAGGAGAAGACAAGGGACTGGTTTCATCAACTCCCTCTGAGATCGATCTATGGGTTCAAGGACTTGAGCCGGAGCTTTCAGCTTCACTTCTCCACCTCCAAGATGAGGAATAAGAGCCATGAGTCCATCTTCCTGATAAGGCAGGGGGCCGAGGAGTCGCTGGCCCGTTACGTTGACATGTTCCAGGAGGAGATCTAGGAGGTCCAAGAGATGTCAAGGTATGCCCTCCAGATGGCGTTCACGGTGGGGTTGTGCGAGGGGTTCTTCAAGATAAGCCTGACTCGAAAGGCCCCCCTTTCCTTTGAAGAGCTGATGGAAAGGGCGGCTGAGGAGATAGCCATGGAGGCGGCCAACCCGGCATTTGTTAAAAAGATGGCAGAGCTAACAGAGACGGAGTCAAAGGAGCAAGGTGTCTCAAGACATCAGGAAGGAAGAAGGAGAGAGGAGCAGAGAGCTCAGGGGTTCCAGAGACAGGAGGGTCCGGAATCTGGCTGGAGGCAATAGGGAGGACCTGCCCAGGGTCCAGGAAGAGCTCTCATCCAGGGCGGAGGGAACTTTCATGGGGGCCAAGGGAGGTTCAACTTCCATAGGCAAGCCCCTAGGCAGCTCCTACCCCCACCACAACAAGCGATGAAGATTGGTCGAAGGGAGAGGAGGAACCGCCAGGGAAGGAGAAGGGTCAGGGTAGAGTTACCGTACTGTGACTTCCACCAGGTGGAGGGGCACGCCACGGCTACCTGCCCCGAGTTCCTGGAAGTGAGGGGGGCGAGAGGCCCTGCCCAGCCGCAACCGCCGGTGCGGGTAGAGGAGGTTCTACCCAGAGAAGGGGGGATGACATATGTGAGGACCGGGTCGATGTCATACACCGAGGCGGTATAACAGTGATCCATGGGGGAGTGGGGATTGAGGCCACTCGGAAGGCAAGCCTCCATATCATGTACCGAAGGAGCGTCGCCTCAACATCCCAGACCCCGCCCCAGGAGGAGAAGATCACCTTCTAGGTGAAGGATATGCCAGATCATGAGGATCCATTCTACGATGCGTTGGTCATCCAGACGGCCATCGAGGGCTACACCGTCTCCCGAATCTTGGTTGACAACGGGAGCTCCGTCAATGTCATTTTCAAGAAGGTGTTTGACGATATGAAGGTAGAGCTAAGGAGGGTGCTAGCCTCGGACGGACCCCTGTTCGGATTTTCAGGAGAAAGGAAGGAGGTCGAAGGTGGAGTAGGACTCCAAGTAAAATTGGGAGGGACTTCAAGGAACTGCCGGTTCTTCATTGTTGACGCTCCGAGCAGCTACAACGCCATCTTCGGAAGGCCCCTCATCAGCGCCTTTCGTTGTGTGTCGTCTTCTTTCCACCAGTGTCTCAAGTTCAGCTCAGGAGGGATCCAGGTCAGAATCAAGGGAGACCCCAGGATGGCAAGACAGTGCTACGTCACGGCCATCAACACCATCTCTTGGTGGGCTAAGGCGAAGGAGATGGAGAAGATCATGGAGAGCTTGAGCAGGATGGAAGTGTCCGACGAGATGGAAGTGGACGATGGCCATTATGCCTAGGCCCCCTGAGAAGCCTCGCCTTGAGGGAGTTTTTCCTTTTTCTTGTCTTTTAACAAGCGCTATCCCTGACCAGCTGAGTCAGGGGACCATGTAACCCATATTTTCCCCGTTTGAGGATGTAGGACTTGGTAAGGTTTGATTGAGATGCCTAGTCCTTTTGCTCCGAGACGGTCCCGCTGCCCAGGCTCTCACTAGCTGGACAGGGCCGGTGGTAACTCTCGTAGATGCCTAGTTGTCTCACCTCGGGATGGATTCCGCTGCCAGTCTCTCACTAGCTGGTAGGGCAGGTTGATCTCTCAGAGAGTGGGGTAGGTCTCACCTCGAGATGGATTCCGCTGCTAGGCTCTCACTAGCTGGTAGGGCAGGTTGATTTCTTGGAGGGTGGGTAGGACTCACCTCGAGATGGATTCTATTGCCAGGCTCTCACTAGATGGCACGGCAGGTTGATCTCTCGCAGGGTGGGTAGGTCTCACCTCGAGATGAATTCTGCTGTCAGGCTCTCACTAGCTAGCAGGGCAGGTTGATCTCTTGGAGGGTGGGGTAGGTCTCACCTCGAGATGGATTCCGCTGCCATGCTCTCACTAGCTAGCAGGGCAGGTTGATCTCTCGGAGGGTGGGTAGGTCTCACATCGAGATGTATTCCGCTGTCAGGCTCTCACTAGTTGGCAGGGCAGGTTGATCTCTCGTAGGGTGGGTAGGTCTTACCTCGAGATGGATTCCGCTGCCAGGCTCTCACTAGCTGGCAGGGCAGGTTGATCTCTCGGAGGGTGGGTAGGTCTCACCTCGAGATGGATTCCGCTGCCAGGCTCTCACTAGCTGGCAGAGCAGGTTGATCTCTCGGAGGGTGTGGTAGGTCTCACCTCGAGATGGATTCCGCTGTCAGGCTCTCACTAGCTGGCAGGGCAGGTTGATCTCTCGGAGGGTTGGTAGGACTCACCTCGAGATGGATTCCGCTGCCAGGCTCTCACTAGCTGGCAGGGCAGGTTGATCTCTCGGAGGGTGGGTAGGTCTCACCTCGAGATGGATTCCGCTGCCAGGCTCTCACTAGCTGGCAGGGCAGGTTGGTCTCTCGGAGGGTGGGGTAGGTCTCACCTCGAGATGGATTCCGGGATTCCGCTGTCAGGCTCTCACTAGCTGACAAGGCAGGTTGATCTCTCGGAGGGTGGGTAGGACTCACCTCGAGATGGATTCCGCTGCCAAGCTCTCACTAGCTGGCAGGGCAGGTTGATCTCTCGGAGGGTGGGTAGGTCTCACCTCGAGATGGATTCTGCTGTCAGGCTCTTACTAGCTAGCAGGGCAGGTTGATCTCTCGGAGGGTGGGGTAGGTCTCACCACGAGATGGATTCCGCTGTCAGACTCTCACTAGCTGGCAGGGCAGGTTGATCTCTCGGAGGGTGGGTAGGTCTCACCTCGAGATAGATTCCGCTGCCAGGCTCTCACTAGCTGGCAGGGCAGGTTGATCTCTTGGAGGGTGGGTAGGTCTCACCTCGGGATGGATTCTGATGCCAGGCTCTCATTAGTTGGTAGGGCAGGTTGATCTCTCGGAGGGTGGGTAGGACTCACCTCGAGATGGATTCCGTTGCCAGGCTCTCACTAGCTGGCAGGGCAGGTTGATCTCTCAGAGGGCGGGTAGGTCTCACCTCGAGATGGATTCCGCTGCCAGGCTCTCACTAGCTGGCAGGGGAGGTTGATATCTCAGAGGGTGGGTAGGCCTCACCTCGAGATGGATTCCGCTATCAGGCTCTCACTAGCTGGCAGGGCAGGTTTGATCTCTCGGAGGGTGGGGTAGGTCTCACCTCGAGATGGATTCCACTGTCAGGCTCTCACTTAGCTGGCAGGGCAGGTTGATCTCTCAGATGGTGGGTAGGTCTCACCTCGAGATAGATTCTGCTGCCAGGCTCTCACTAGCTGGAAGGGCAGGTTGATCTCTCGGAGGGTGGGTAGGTCTCACCTCGAGATGGATTCCGATGCCAGGGTCTCATTAGTTGGCAGGGCAGGTTGATCTCTCGGAGGGTGGGTAGGACTCACCTCGAGATGGATTCCGCTGCCAGGCTCTCACTAGCTGGCAGGGCTGGTTGATCTCTCGGAGGGTGGGTAGGTCTCACCTCGAGATGGATTCTGCTGCCAGGCTCTCAGTAGCTGGCAGGGCAGGTTGATCTCTCGGAGGGTGGGGTGGGTTGCCCATCGAGATGGATTCCCCTGCCAGGCTCTCACTAGCTGGCAGGGCAGGTTGATCTCTCAGAGGGTGGGTAGGTCTCACCTCAAGATGGATTCCGCTGCCAGGCTCTCACTAGCTGATAGGGCGGGTTGATCTCTCGGAGGGTAGGTAGTTCTCACCTCGAGATGGATTCCCCTGCCAGGCTCTCACTAGCTGGCAGGGCAGGTTGATCTCTCGGAGGGTGGGTAGGTCTCACCTCGAGATGGATTCCGCTGCCAGGCTCTCACTAGCTGGCAGGGCAGGTTGATCTCTCGGAGTGTGGGTAGGTCTCACCTCGAGATGGATTCCGCTGCCAGTCTCTCAATAGCTGGCAGGGCAGGTTGATCTCTCGGAGGGTGGGTAGGTCTCACCTCGAGATGGATTCCGCTGTCAGGCTCTCACTAGCTGGCAGTGCAGGTTGATCTCTCGGAGGGTGGGTAGGTTTTACCTCGAGATGGATTCTGCTGATAGGCTCTCACTAGCTGGAAGGGCAGGTTGATCTCTCGGAGGGCGGGTAGGTCTCACCTCGAGATGGATTCCGTTGCAAGGCTCTCACTAGCTGGCAGGGCAGGTTGATCTCTCGGAGGGTGGGTAGGTCTCACCTCGAGATGGATTCCGCTGTCAGGCTCTCACTAGCTGGCAAGGCAGGTTGATCTCTTGGAGGGTGCGGTAGGTCTCACCTCGAGATGGATTCCGCTGCCAGGCTCTCACTAGCTGGCAGGGCAGGTTGATCTCTTGTAGGGTGGGGAGGTCTCACCATGAGATGGATTCCACTACCAGGCTCTCACTAGCTGGCAGGGCAGGTTGATCTCTCGGAGGGTGGGTAAGTCTCACCTCGACATGGATTCCACTGACAGGCTCTCACTAGCTAGCAGGGCAGTTTGATCTCTCGGAGGGTGGGTAGGTCTCACCTCGAGATGGATTCCGCTGTCAGGCTCTCACTAGCTAGCAGGGCAGGTTGATCTCTCGGAGGGTGGGTCTGTCTCACCTCGAGATGGATTCCGCTGCCAAGCTCTCACTAGCTGACAGGGCGGGTTGACCTCTCGGAGGGTGGGTAGGTCTCACCTCGAGATGAATTCCGCTGTCAGGCTTTCACTAGCTGGCAGGGCAGGTTGATCTCTCGGAGGGCGGGGTAGGTCTCACCTCGAGATGAATTCTGCTGCCAGGCTCTCACTAGCTGGCAGGGCAGGTTGATCTCTCGGAGGGTGGGGTAGGTGTTGAATTTTCTCAAAGTGGTCAGCAAGATAGCCCAAAGTCAAATTAATATTCTTGGCACTACCCAGTTCACACTTTGATCAAGTGGAAATCTCAAGTAGCAACACTTAACACAACATGCACATGGAAGAACAAGCAGATCTTATTCATTAACTTCTTTACAAGGCGAAGTATACGTGGCAAGACATGATTTCGCCAGTACACAAGCTACAAAATAGAAGGTCCAAAACAAGCCAAGTGAACAGAAATGAAGAACGCCGAAGACCGCCGATTCTGCCTAGTCGCTGAAACCGCCCGAACTCTAGCTGCTACACGCCGAATAGAACACGGAGTCTGCCTGAGACCACAAGGCCGCGCGGACACTCCGTTATTCGCGTACTGCTGAAGAACTGATGAACAGACCGCCTACCCATCTGAGACCGGCGGACAGGTTATTGGAACTTGGCAAAGCTGAAGCAGAGAACTGACAAGCCGCAGAGCGACCTGTTGAGACCGCAGAGACCTGTTGGGTTAGATCAACAATACTCTAGACGGGGGGGGGGGGGGGGGGGTGAATAGAGTATATTTATTATTGTTAGGTCCCAATAAAAGTGCTGCTACAGCTTTTGCTGTAAACTGAAGAAGTGCAGTAAATAAAAAACTGAAAAACAAATAAGATTAAACCTAATCACAGCCACACAGCAAGAAACAAAAAAAAAGATAGGCAAACATACGACACAAGAAATTTATAATGGTTCCCCAAATCTGGGTAGTCCACTCTTCTACCACCCCTGGTAGGAATCCACTCAAGTTTTGATCAGGTGCCTGACACCAATGGGTATTGATCAGGTCCCCAAAAACCAACTCAAGTCTTTTGGCAAGGAGACTTGCAACTAGGAATCACTTTTGAAAGGAGATGACAACCCTTTGTACAGGAGGGGGTGAGAGAGTGATTTTGTCTTCTCTGTCAACAATCAGAGAGAAGACTTATGTGGAATGATGTTAGCAAACAGCTCCCCTGAGATGTAGAATGATTCAGGGAAGATCTGGAGCTTTGCTGTAGGGTGATAAGTCTTCAATCAGAGTTCTTAACAAGCAGTGATGTGGGATCTTCTTGACTGATCTGATATCTGTTGTCCTTGGAGAAGTCCTGGAGAGAATGTTGAAAAAGAAGACTCTTAATATAGTATAGTTGTTCTTCTTCTGAATAAATGAATATCACTGTCTATCACTGTAAGCTTCAGTATGAGTTTTGTGTGGAAGCTTTTCTGGTGCTGTATGAAATCTTGCAGTCAGTCTCTGTGTGTCTATTTTTCTGACTGTTAGACTGAGTATTGATTACTAATCACTTGATCCTTGGTGTCTTTTTCTTCTATCACCTTTCAAAAATTTGAATCCTCTGTAATTAATGCTGACGACTTGAGAATAATCGGCATTAATGTATTTCCCCAACTGTCTTGTGGAAAATCAACAAGTAATATTCCTAAGGAAGACTGTAATTAATGCTTCCTCTAACGGCAACATTCAGAGAATGTTTGAGTCATTAATCTGTCAGGAATTATTGCATTTGAGTGAGGATTAAATGCCGGAAATGGCTAAGTCTGGAATCATCGAACGAATAACAGAATTCGTCGAGCTGAGTTACTAGTTCGTCGAACTGAGGTTTTGTATTCGTCGACCAGACAGCTTCTGTTCGTCGAGCTGAGTTCCAAGTTCGTCGAGCTGATAACAGAACTTGCATTCTTTAGAACCTTTGCCTTTTCTGTCTGAAGTTCGTCGAGCTGACAACAAAACTTGCATGCTTCAGATCCTTTGCCTTTTCTGTCTGAAGTTCGTCGAGCTGACAATTACAATCGTCGACTGGAGTTCAGCAACCATTCTAGACTTAGTCGAGTATTTTGTGTTGACTAATATTTTGTGTGTCGACATGAATCTTCTAGTTCCAGAATTCGTCGAGTAGAGTACTGCGTTCGTCGACCTGAGAAGTTGACTTCGTCGACCTGAGAAGTTGTGAACCTGACTTTAGTTTGTTGAAGTATCCCAGTTTTCGTCGACCAGAGAATGAAGATCGTCGAGCTCAGCTTAGAGAAATATCTCAAAATCATCGAGCTGAGAATGCCTTTCGTCGACCTGAGTTTGACGAACGTCGAACTCAGTTTACTTGGTCTTGAAATCTTCTAAGTCTTGAGTCTCTGATGGTCTTGTTGATAGCTGGTCCATCTGAGGTTGACTCTAAGGACTTGGCCTAGACTCTAGGACATAAATTTGACCATGGCTATACATGTTGGGTCATATCCTAAGTTAGTGAACCTAGATCAAATCAACTAGGGATCCAACAATCTCCCCCTATTTGAGTGAGGTCACTAATAGACTCAAAACATAAACATAAAGATAAACAAAGTAAGAAAAAGATATATCTGGCAGAGAATTACTAACACATGCAGCAAATATATTTGTACATAAGCTTTGTTTAAACAAATAACACAGTTTGAAAGTAAATGTAGAAATAAGAGCAAAGAAATTAAAACAAAATAAGGATTAATTCTTCTGCTTCTTCTCTATAGTCTTGTCATATTTAGGCTTTTCTCCTGACTTAGTAAAAATAATTTCTCTATTTGGATTCAAAGCCTGTGCCTGTGTCATTGTCATGTCAGCTGCCCCAATAATCTTCAGTGATGTAGTTCTGGGGACAACTACTTCAGGATGTAGCTTCATGTATGTTGAAGCCAAAATTGACCTCTGTATAGTTCGGGGTCCCTGGAAAGGGGTGACCTCACACCTACTACACTCAAGAGAACGTCACGGACCGGAGACTTAGGAGACTATGAATAGACCCTCGGCTCTAGCACGGAGGTCCCACCTCACACCCGGAAGGCTACATGAGCTCTTCCCCTCCCTTACCAAAGGGCTAGGCTGGGCGCCTTGAAGAGCTCTCTCTACTCTACCAAGAGGAAGCTAAGGGAGGAGGAAGCTAAGAAAAGGATCCTCTCCAAGGCACCCAAGGGGGTCTATTTATAGTTTTCCAAATCTCAGGGGCCGAAAATGACCAAAATACCCCCACGGCTAAAAGGCCTCGGGCCAATAGGAAACCACCGCGCAGGGGGGTAGAGAAGGAAAAACGCGTCACCCAAAGCTAAATGGGGACCCACCCTGCGGGACGGGGCGAGACCCGGCCTGGGGGCCGGTCTCGCCCGGCCTACCCGTCAGGCTGGGCGAGACCCGGCCTGGGGGCCGGTCTCGCCTGGCTACCCGCGGGGCTGGGCGAGACCCGGCCCGAGGGCCGGTCTCGCCCGGCCTACCCGCCAGGCTGGGCGAGACCCGGCCTGGGGGCCGGTCTCGCCTGGCTGCCCGCGGGGCAGGGCGAGACCCGGCCCGAGGGCCGGTCTCGCCCGGCCTACCCGCCGGGCTGGGCGAAACCCGGCCTGGGGGCCGGTCTCGCCTGGCTGCCCGCGGGGCTGGGCGAGACCTGGCCCGAGGGCCGGTATCGCCCGGCCTACCCGCCGGGCTGGGCGAGACCTGTCCTGGGGGCCGGTCTCGCCTGGCTGCCCGCGGGGCGGGGCGAGACCCGGCCCGAGGGCCGGTCTCGCCCGGCCCACCCGCCGGGCGAGGCGAGACCCGGCCTGGTGGCCGGTCTCGCCTGGCTGCCCGCGGGGCCGGGCGAGACCCGGCCCGAGGGCCGGTCTCGCCCGGCCTGAGGGGAAAAGGGGGAGGGGGAGGGCCTGCTTATCCCGCCTCCACACCCAATTGGCCCAGGCGGGTGCCTTCCAACCTGCCGCTCTCACACTCTAACTAAGGGGCCGCTTGGGGAGGCCGATTTCTCCTCCCCCTACTAGTAGATTTCCAAGCTATAGCCAAAATTGCCCACCGGGAGTTCAAAATACTCAAAAAGATTAAAAACTAAGCACGCCTCGTTTAGGGTCCACTCTGCGCGAATACGGTGTTGTACACAATCCCCGCTCTTTTCGGGGTTGGCACAAGCTCGGAAAGAAACATCCAACCCAACGTATTCGCGAAGTGTAATTTCCCTGCGCGGTCAACCTGCCATACCAGCTATGGGGGCCTGGGTGGCGAGAGCTTCTCTGGGTAACAAACTTGGCTCCCATGAGAGATCAACTAGCCCTGTCAGCTAGTGAGAGCCTGACAGCGGAATCCATCTCGGAGCAAAGGACTTGGCTTCCACGAGAGATCAACCTACCCTGCCATCTAGATGAGAGCCTGACAGCGGAATCCATCTCGGAGCTAAGGACTTGGCTTCCACGAGAGATCAACCTGCCCTGCCAGCTAGGTGAGAGCCTGACAGCGGAATCCATCTCGGAGCAAAGGACTTGGCTTCCACGAGAGATCAACCTGCCCTGCCAGCAAGATGAGAGCCTGACAGCGGAATCCATCTCGGAGCAAAGGACTTGGCTTCCATGAGAGATCAACCTGCCCTGCCAGCTAGATGAGAGCCTGACAGCGGAATCCATCTCGGAGCTAAGGACTTGGCTTCCACGAGAGATCAACCTCCCCTGCCAGCTAGGTGAGAGCCTGACAGCGGAATCCATCTCGGAGAAAAGGACTTGGCTTCCATGAGAGATCAACCTGCCCTGCCAGCTAGGTGAGAGCCTGACAATGGAATCCATATCGGAGCAAAGGACTTGGCTTCCACGAGAGATCAACTTGCCCTGCCAGCTAGATGAGAGCCTGACAGCGGAATCCATCTCGGAGCAAACGACTTGGCTTCCACGAGAGATCAACCTGCCCTGCCAGCTAGATGAGAGCCTGACAGCGGAATTCATCTCGAGGTGAGACCTTCCCACCCTCCGAGAGATCAACCTGCCCTGCCAGTTAGGTGAGAGCCTGGCAGCGGAATCCATCTCGAGGTGAGATCTTCCCACCCTCTGAGAGATCAACCTGCCCTGCCAGCTAGGTGAGAGCCTGGCAGCGGAATCCATCTCGAGGTGAGACCTTCCCACCCTCCGAGAGATCAACCTGCCCTGCCAGCTAGGTGAGAGCCTGACAGCGGAATCCATCTCGAGGTGAGACCTTCCCACCCTCCGAGAGATCAACTTGCCCTGCCAGCTAGGTGAGAGCCTGGCAGCGGAATCCATCTCGAGGTGAGACCTTCCCACCCTCCGAGAGATCAACCTGCCCTGCCAGCTAGGTGAGAGCCTGTCAGCGGAATCCATC
Source organism: Platanthera guangdongensis (assembly GCA_039583875.1). Taxonomy (NCBI): domain Eukaryota; kingdom Viridiplantae; phylum Streptophyta; class Magnoliopsida; order Asparagales; family Orchidaceae; genus Platanthera; species Platanthera guangdongensis. The sequence goes on from CM077166.1 coordinate 165,509,980, forward strand.
TCGAGGTGAGACCTTCCCACCCTCCGAGAGATCAACCTGCCCTGCCAGCTAGGTGAGAGCCTGGCAGCGGAATCCATCTCGAGGTGAGACCTTCCCACCCTCCGAGAGATCAACCTGCCCTGCTAGCTAGGTGAGAGCCTGGCAGCGGAATCCATCTCGAGGTGAGACCTTCCCACCCTCCGAGAGATCAACCTGCCCTGCCAGCTAGGTGAGAGCCTGGCAGCGGAATCCATCTCGAGGTGAGACCTTCCCACCCTCCGAGAAGATCAACCTGCCCTGCCAGCTAGGTGAGAGGCTGGCAGAGGAATCCATCTCGAGGTGAGACCTTCCCACCCTCCGAGAGATCAACCTGCCCTGCCAGCTAGGTGAGAGCCTGGCAGCGGAATCCATCTCGAGGTGAGACCTTCCCACCCTCCGAAAGATCAACCTGCCCTGCCAGCTAGGTGAGAGCCTGGCAGCGGAATCCATCTCGAGTTGAGACCTTCCCACCCTCCGAGAGATCAACCTGCCCTGCCAGCTAGGTGAGAGCCTGACAGCGGAATCCATCTCGAGGTGAGACCTTCCCACCCTTCGAGAGATCAGCCTGCCCTGCCAGCTAGGTGAGAGCCTGGCAGCGGGATCCATCTCGAGGTGAGACAACTAGGCATCAACGAGAGGTACCACCGGCCCTGCCCAGCTAGTGAGAGCCTGGGCAGCGGGATCGTCTCGGAGCAAAAGAACTAAGCATCTCAATCAATCCTTACCAAATCCTACATCCTCAAATGGGGAGAAATAGACGAGTTAAATGATCCCCCCGACTCAGTTGGTCAGGGGTAGCACTTGTTACAAGACAAGAAAAATGAAAAAAACTACCGCATGGCGAGGCACCCTCATGGGGCCTGGGCATGACGACCATCTTCCGCTTCCTTTTCCTCGGGCACTTCCATCTTGCTCAAGCTCTCCATGACCTTCTCCATCTTCTCTGCCTGGGCCAACCAAGAGATGGTGTTGACAGCCGTGACGTAACACTGCCTTGCCATCCTGGAGTCCCCCTTGACTCTGACCTGGATGCCCTCCGGAGTTGAACTTGATGCATTGGTGGAAGGAAGATGGCACACAACGAAAGGCGCTGATGATGGGCATTCCGAAGATGGCATTGTAGCTGCTTGGAGCGTCAACAATGACGAACCGGCAGTTCCTTGAGGCCCCTCCCAACTTTACTTGGAGTCCTACTCCACCTTCGACCTCCTTCCTTTCTCCTGAGAATCCGAACAGGGGTCCGTCCGAGGCCAACACCCTCCTTGGCTCTACCTTCATCTCATCAAACGCCTTCCTGAAAACGACGTTGAATGAGCTCCCGTTGTCAACCAAGATTCGGGAGACGTTGTAGCCCTCGATGGCCGTCTGGATGACCAGCGCATCACAGAACGGATTCCTCATGATCCGGTAGGTCCTTCACCGAGAAGGTGATCTTCTCCTCCTGGGGCGGGGTCTGGGAGGTTGAGGCGACGCTCCTTCGGTACATGACATGGAGGCTTGCCTTCCGAGTGGCCTTGATCCCCACTCCACCATGGATCACCGCTATACCGCCTCGGGGTCCGACATCGACCCGGTCCTCACAAACATCATCCCCTCCTTCTATGGGCAGAATCTCTTCAACCCGCACTGGTGGCTGTGGCTGGACAAGGTCTCTCGCCCCCCTCACTTCCAGGAACTCGGGGCAGGTAGCTGTGGCGTGCCCCTCCACCTGGTGGAAGTCACAGTACGACAACTCTCCCCTTGACCCTTCTCCTTCCCTGGCGGTTCCTCCTCTCCCTTCGACCAATCTCCATCGCTTGCTATGGTGGGGGAGGAGCTGCCTAGGGGCTTGCCTCTGGAAGTTGAACCTCCCTTGGCCCCCTTGGAAGTTTCCCTCATCTTGGGCGTAACCTCTTCCCGGACCCTGAATAGGTCCTCTCTGCTGTCTCCAACCTTGCTCTGGACCCTCCTGAGCTCTCCGCTCCTCCCTCCTTCTTCCTTACTGATGCCTTGAGCCACCTTGCTCCTTTGACTCCGTCTCTGTTAGCTCTGCCAACTTCTTGACAAATGCCGGGTTGGCCGCCTCCATGGCTATCTCCTCAGCCGCCCTTTCCATCAGCTCCTCAAAGTAAAGGGGGCCTTCCGGGTCAAGCTCATCTTGAAGAAGCCCTCCTTCAGCCCGACGGTGAAGGCCATCTGGAGAGCATACCCTGGCATCTCCTGGACCTCCAGGATCTCCTCCTGGAACCTGTCTACATAACGGGCCAGCGACTCCTCGGCCCCCTGCCTTATCAGGAAGATGGACTCGGGGCTCCTCTTCCGCTTCTTGGAGGTGGAGAAGCGAAGTTGAAAGCTCCGGCTCAAGTCCTCGAACCCATAGATCGACCTTGGAGGGAGTTGATGGAACCAGTCCCTTGCCTTCTCCTTCAACGTGATCGCAAAGAGGCGACACTTGAAGGAGTCCGTCATCGGCCTGATGGAGACGGCATCCTCGAACCACTGCAGATGCTGAACGGGGTCATCCTTCCCGGTGTAGTAAGCCATGTCTGGCTCTCTGAACCCCTCGGGAACGGGAGCTGAGATGATCAGCTCGCTGAAGGGTGACCCCCTAAGGGGTGGTCTCGCCACCTCCACTCGCGCAACCTGCTCGCCTGGGAGGTTGGCACTCGCTGGGCTAGAGAACAGCTCCCGACCGGTGAGGTCTCGCTCGACCCCATCTCCCATCCTCTCCTTCCCGGGCCTTCTTCCTGGTGCGCTTCCTTCTCCCCCTGCTGGGGTCATCTCACCTAGACCCCTGGGAGTCGACTCGTCGAGGGGGGAGCTAGCTCCTGGGGGGTCGGTGTGGAGCTGCCACCCTGAGGAGCAATGCTTCGCAGCATCTCCATGATGCCCTAGATGGAGGCCATGAACTCTTGCCTCCCCACAAAGAGTCCTGAGCTAGGGAGCTCGCCGAGATCATCACTACCTCCCTCACCTACAGTCATGACTCTCTCCCGAGATCTTTTGTGCTGGTCACTCTCCACGCTCACCGCACCAAAGTGTTGAAGCCAAAAATGACCTCTGTGGAGTTCGTGGTCCCTAGAATGGGGTGACCTCACACCTACTACACTCAAGAGAACGTCACTGACCGAAGACTTAGGAGACTATGAACAGACCCTCGGCTCTAGCACGGAGGTCCCACCTCACACCCGGAAGGCTACCTAAGCTCTTCCCCTCCCTTACCAAAGGGCTAGGCTGGGCGCCTTGAAGAGCTCTCTCTACTCTACCAAGAGGAAGCTAAGGGAGGAGGAAGCTAAGAAAAGGATCCTCTCCAAGGCACCCAAGGGGGTCTATTTATAGTTTTCCAAATCTCAGGGGCCGAAAATGACCAAAATACCCCCACGGCTAAAAGGCCTCGGGTCAATAGGAAACCGCCACGCCGGGGGGTAGAGAAGGAAAAACGCATCACCCAAAGCTAAAAGGGGACCCACCCTGCGGGACGGGGCGAGACCCGGCCTGGGGGCCGGTCTCGCCCGGCCTACCCGCCGGGCTGGGCGAGACCCGGCCTGTGGGCCGATCTCGCCTGACTGCCCGCGGGGCTGGGCGAGACCCGGCCCGAGAGCCGGTCTCGCCCGGCCTACCCGCCGGGCTGGGCGAGACCCGGCCTAGGGGCTGGTCTCACCTGGCTGCCCGCGGGGCAGGGCGAGACCCGGCCCGAGGGCCGGTCTCGCCCGGCCTACCCGCCGGGCGGGGCGAGACCCGACCCGGGGGCCGGTCTCGCCCGGCCTACCCGCGGGGCTGGGCGAGACCCGGCCCGGGGGCCGGTCTCGCCCGGCCTACCCGCCGGGCTGGGCGAGACCCGGCCTGGGGGCTGGTCTCGCCTGGCTGCCCGCGGGGCTGGGCGAGACCCGGCCCGAGGGCCGGTCTCGCCCGGCCTACCCGCCGGGCTAGGCGAGACCCGGCCTGGGGGCCGGTCTCGCCTGGCTGCCCGCGGGGCGGGGCGAGACCCGGCCCGAGGGCCGGTCTCGCCCGGCCTGAGGGGAAAAGGGGAGGGGGAGGGCCTGCTGATCCCGCCTCCACACCCAATTGGCCCGGGCGAGTGCCTTCCAACATGCCGCTCTCACACTCCAACTAAGGGGCCGCTGGGGGAGGCCGATTTCTCCTCCACCTACTAGTAGATTTCCAAGCTATAGCCAAAATTGGCCACCGAGAGTTCAAAATACTCAAAAAGCTTAAAAACTAAGCACGCCTCGTTTAGGGTCCACTCTGCGCGAATACGGGGTTGTACAATGTAATCATCAACATTAAACAGTTTGTTGGCTTTATCAAATCTTTTTAGTTCTTCCTTCCTGTATTTTGACATAGTTGTATATCCTGATATGTCTTTGCCTTCAACTTTTGTTTTATTGATCAAGGAAAGACCAATAAGTTCCTGGAAGCTGGTCATTTTAGCAATGTTTGCTGTTTCAGGATCCTCAAAAGGAATAGGAGGTGAATCTGGTTTTTCAGGACTCTTAGCCTTCTGATCTGCAGAGATATGTTGTTGTTGCTGCTGATGTTGTTGATGTTGTTGATGTTGAGTTTCTGAAGAATGATGCCCTTGCTGACTGCTTCCAGAAGATCTCCCTTGATGTCTCTGATAAGTTTGCATAGGGGCAGATCTCTGAGAGCTAGAGCCAGTGGCACCAGCTGCTGGAGGAGGTGGAGGAGGTGGATCTCTTCTGTATCTCTGAACTGGTGGAGGAGAATGTTTTCTACTTCTTTTCCTCTCCTTTTGCTGATTTTTAGACAGCCACATCCATGCTGGCATTCCTTTATAAGGAGTAATATTTTGAAGGATATAGAATGAGGTGTGATGATTTTTTTTGCTAACAAGTAATAACTCAATGTGATTTCATTCTACATTCTAATACAATTATGTAGATGGACTTAAAATAGATTGAATTAGCATTCAGGCAAGCGCACCTATCAATCGTAATATATGAGAAATCTATATCTCGTGTCGTATTCCACAGGGTAATTTCAACTATTCGTACTCACCCTCCCTTTATTATCATACCTCTAAACAGAAGTGATATTTAAACTACATTAACCTAACTATGACCATTTGGATGATTCAGTATTGGAGAAGTAAAAACGATAAAAACATGAAGCTTTTAAACAATTACATGAACAAATTCATTTATTAGTTCAATTCTAAGTGATCATGACATGAAAAGACTGTTAAATTTGTGCAATGTAAAGGTTAATTTTTCATCAAAATTCTCTCTCGAGCAATTCCAAATCTAAACCTAAGATAGTAAATTTTCTCTCGAACAATTCACAACACTCAAGTTCGCATTAAGTAAAGTACCTTTATTACTACATAAATTCATGAATTTTATCTCTAAATTACCATGAATCCTTTTATTCGTGTTCTAATTTTCAAAACAAAATATCTCTCGATCATAGAGTTTGAATTACAAAGGGAATTATCATCACAATATGAACATACCAATATCATTGCAAAGAACCAATTTCTCAATCTAGCCAATTGTAAATTGTGTAAAACAAATAAGTAATTCATAAAGAGGATTAAACTCTTTGTTTGCAAGCATAAACACAAATAAAATACTACAAATGTAACATAAACAAAGTGATACATGATTACTAGAATGTTCAAATAGAGGTTCATGCAAATTAAAACGAAATTTGAAGATGGATCATCAAGAGAAAGAAAGGATTCAAAGGGGTTAATGATTAAATAAAAATACATATGAAATATCCTTCAATCCTCCTTGTCTTGGATGCTCCCCTTCGGCCTCCAGCAGTTCTCCAATCCAGAAATGATCCAAAAGTTCTAAACAAATTTTTCTACAGGAAATTTATAGTCCCCTTGCAAACAGGTCGGACACGGGGTCGAACACGGCCGTGTGGACGGTTCCTAGGCGGTTCCCCACGAGCAGGCGTGTCTGGTAGTGGGCCGTGTCAGATGACACGGGTATGGACACGGCCGTGTGTTTTGTCGTGTTCCTTAGACACAGGTTGATCGGCAGTCGTGTGCAAAGATGACAAGGGTATGCACACGGGCGTGTGCCATACCCGTGTGAGGTTCCATCGTCTGCGCCCGAATTCTTCAGCTCCAGGTGCATAGGACACGGGTAGGCACACGGCCGTGTGTCTGGCCGTGTGCACCAAAGTTTCGTCCTGCCATCAGCCATGTTGACTCCGTGAACTCCTCTGTTTGCTCCGAGACTTTTATGTCCATTGGTTGGCATTACCTGCAATAGAAAAATGAGAGACTCAGTAAATAGTTTATTACAAGAACTGCCAAAGACTTCTAAATACGCTCTTCTATCTATGATACGACAATTTCTTTACTATTATCATGAAATCAACACAAAAAGGAGCAGGAAATAGTAGACATGATTACAATTATGATAGTAAAAAGCCTATCATAATTGTACTCATCAAATACGCCAGACTTAGATGTTTGCTTGTCCCTAAGCAAACTAATTCAAACACCTGAGTTACCATTAAATAATTTTGCCTCCGCACACTGGTTGCTATGAATTTAAGAGAACTTTGATGTTGTAATCGCATAGGAACTAGTTTAGCAGACTTTTCTAAATATAGATTTATCTTAAAATTCCGCTAATATATCATTTTAACTATCTCTCACCCGCTTTTAGAAATAAAAGTATAGTCATCTTTAACAAATATGAGGAGAAAATAACAATCTCTATAAGATACGTATTAGTGTTTCAAAACTTATAAGTACTTTTATTGATAATCATGAGCTTACCCTTTTTACACCCTCATCACAGCACTATTTAGAATTAGTAAGGTTGGATCCTTAGGACTTGAATTTTGGTGTAGCCTTTTTGGCTTAGGATAGAAGATTAAAGGTGAGGTAATCAAAGGTAAGTTCGATGAATTTTTCACACCTAAATCTTGATTGAGCCTTATGTTGGAAGATACCTTAACATATTTCAATTTTATGTAGACACCCCCAGACTTCGCAATTTGTATATTTCCCACATTTTGAAGGGCACTCTATTTATATATATATATATATATATATATATATATATATATATATATATATATATATATATATATATATAATATATTATACCAAGGGACCATAGTAGGGATCATTCCAAGTGGGTGCAAGTATACACGCACTCAGGCCACATATCACTATGTCTTTTTTTTGGGTTCAAAGTAGGGATCATTCCAAGTGGGTGCAAGGATACACGCACTCAGGCCACATATCACAATGAACAAATCATTCCAAGAAGGCATCAATGATAGGTGTGCTAATAGGTAAGGATTTGGACTTGGTGAATTTTAATAGTAGAGCATCAAAAGGATGGGGATTAGATTCAAATTGGGTGTGCAAGGGTATCATGTTAAAGGTGTTGGGATAACAAGGCTCAAGCTATCCAATAGGAGGCCTAAGTCATTTCCGCCCTTACTAATTAACCTATGTAATGTTTTGATGAATGCTAGAGGGTGAGTCCTAGACATCAATAGGGAGTAATTTTTAATTTTAAAGCCCTAATACCAAATTATAAAAATGTTACACTCATCGACTCACTTTATTATAGATAAATATATTTTCTAAAATAGAGTGTTGGATAGTTACTAATATAGAGGAGTAATCTTAAAATTAAATTATATAGAGAAAATTAAGCTAAAAAAATTTCTATGCTTAATTAGGAAATCAACAAAGTTGAATACTCTATGAGTCTACATCAATTCATTTTAATCAGTGTGCGAAGTTAAATTAAATATTTATAATCCCAAATGAATGAATAATGAGAGCTTAAAAGATCAAACAAAAATTTGTAGGGGGGTATAACAAACTTGAGTATTATGATAAGCAGATTAGTATCAATCGTAACCACATGAATAGCCATTCTACCCCCAGGCTTAAGATTTGCAATATCCTCAGTGCAATGTAAAAAGCGGACATAGAGTGATTTCATGATGATATAAGAAAAAAACCTGCTATCATAATAAGTAGAAGAGCACAGTAAAGAGACAAGAGCTGTAATGAAATGCACTGATATATAATAGCTAACAGAACTAAATACACTGATATAAAAAAAGAATACAAGATACGATACATAAAGATAACACTACATCTATACATATCAGAAGTAAGCATGGTGGTCGGTCGCATCGTCTGGGAAGGAAGGCGGGGCTGGAGCTGGCGGCTGGCGAGGGGCGATCCCAAGGTGGTCTCTGATCTGTATGAGGAGGTCCTCGGTCCGCTGCTGCGACTCCTTAATGTCCTGTAGGCGCGGCGATAGCTCGGTGTCGAAGAACTGTCGAAACTCGCGCGAGTATCGTGAATGAGGTGGAGGGGGTGCAGTAGACGACTCGCCATGAGCGTAAGTGGAATGGGGCGGAGGCACCAACGGCACATCGAGGTCGGGATCTATCTCATCATCACTGTCATCCTGTACATGAGGTCCACGTCGAGCAATAGAATTTATAACCCTTCCCCGGCCCTGACGGGCGGTGACGAGGCGGAGGGCGCGAAGACTAGCCATCGTGATAGGCACGGACTTTGCGACCACTGTCATCTGGGGGAGGGCTAAAAAGATGCCCATATTCTTCATGAGGCGAGTAATGTAGGGTGCTACGCAAATAGACCCTATACAGGGGGTGTCGGCCTGATGGAGAATGAACTGGGCTAGAAGATAACCGAGATGTAGAGGATATCGTGAAGTCATGTTGTAGAGGTATAACAGGTCCTGTCTACTGACAACTCCGGAGCTTTCGCCCCGGCCGCTCAACATGTGGCTAACGAGATGGTGGACGTAATAGAGGGCGGGAGAAATCAATTTAGAGGCCTTAGATCGCTTGGCCTCGTAAGCGACAGTGTCAAAAGAAATCTGGCGCCAGATACCGCCGGCCATATCGCGATTGGGGAGTTCGAAGTGGAGCTCGGGGTAGGCAGCACTAAAAAGGAACGACTCCTCATACACCCCTAAATACTGGGTGAATTGGAGCATGGTGAGTGTATAAAATGTGCCACCCACTCGAAATGAAACTATCCCCTCGATCGCGTGCGGCGCATCGATGAAGTTAGGCCGAAAGTTGGAATAAAACGAAGATAGGAACTCTAAAGTGAGTTCCCTAAATCCTAACTTCTCTATGGAAAAAAATTGATCCCACCCCGTTACAGAAATTAATCCCCTGACATCTGCAGCTAAGTTTATCTCTTCAAGCACGCTACAATCAATTATACGGATATCTTGAAATTTTTTTGATTGCAAGCGGTTGAAGCGGGCGGTGTGCGATGCATCGGTGAAAATTAGCGTAGCAGCGGCATCCCGCCTCTCCGTTGAGACTTGTAGTTCCGGTCGGCGACGGCGACCTCCATGACTTCTTCCGGAAGACATGATGTAGAAGGGAAGATATGAGTAAAGGGGGACGAGAATTGGAGAAAAATGGCGCCTTTGAATTCATGCCACGAGAAGAACTGGTGCTGGGAGAGGGTTGGAATGAGCAAAGAAGAAATTCCACACAACCCTATTTAAAGGGGTTGCACACGGGTTCGCACACGGGCGTGTGTGAACCCGTGTTAGGGAATCAGCAGCCTCGTGGAACACGGGGTGCGTCGATCCGTGTAAAAAAATGGAACACGGGTGCGCACACGGCCGTGTGTGCACCCGTGTTAGGGGATCCGAGGCCTCGTGGAACACGGGGCTGCCTCGGTCCGTGTGGTCAAACTGGCAGGGGACAGCGCGTCAAGTGGACACGGGTGACAACATGGCCGTGTGCTGCCCCGTGTCGTAGCTGGCACAGTACACAAACACGTTTAGGTAGGTGACACGGCCGTGTGTTATCCGACACGCCCGTGTCTGATGTCTCGACACAGCGGTCTCGACGATCATTGAGCGGGCGACATGGCTGGCCACACGGGTGGGTGTGAACCCGTGTTGTGCTCGGGAAGAATTTGGCTTTTTTGCGGAATTAATCCACACGGCTGGGCCTGAGCCTGTGTCACGTACACGGCCATCCACACGGCCGTGTGGTGAGCCGTGTGCCACTCCCATTATGAATTTCTCCAAAAATGTTTTACAGAAATATTTTTTTTCTCTCATTAAAATTTTGATGGAAATTTCTTTTCATTAAAATTTTTTTTTTCATAATTTTTTTTTTCATTAATTTTTCATTGCAACTAATTAGATTTATACTAAAACAAGAATACTTAGAAACACCTACTATAGTTAATATGAAATTAATCTAGACGGAGGCAGGTCTCTAGACGAGCGAAGTCCATAGGGATTTCACCATAATAAGGCTTAAGTCGGTGACCATTAACCTTAAAATCTCCCTTCTCAGGGTGAGTTAACTCGACGGTACCGTAGGGAAAGACTTCTTTAACCTTAAAGGGTCCGGACCACTTAGACCTTAACTTACCTGGGAATAAACGTAATCTGGAGTTATAAAGGAGGACTTGGTCACCTTTTTGGAATACCTTGGGTTTGCGAAGGTGACGGTCATGAAATAGTTTGGTTTTCTCCTTATAAATCTGGGAGTTCTCATAGGCCATAGTTCTCCACTCATCTAATTCGTTAAGTTGAAGTTTACGCTTCTCTCCTATAGAACTAGTGTCAAAATATAAGGAGCGTATTGCCCAATACGACTTGTGTTCTAATTCTATAGGTAGGTGACAAGATTTACCGTAGACTAATCTAAAGGGGGTGGTCCCTATAGGTGTTTTGTAGGCGGTCCTATAAGCCCATAAACAGTCGTTAAGTTTCCTAGACCACTGCTTCCTATTCCCTTCTATGGATTTTTCTAAGATTCTCTTAAGCTCTCTATTGGAAACTTCAACTTGCCCACTAGTTTGAGGATGATACGGAGTGACTATCCTATGTGTAACTCCATATTTTTCTAATACTTTGTCTAGTTGTAGATTACAAAAGTGTGAACCCCTATCGCTAATAAGTGCACGTGGTGTGCCAAATCGTGCGAATAAGGATTTAAAAAATCTAATTACAACCCTACTATCATTAGTAGGCAAAGCTTGCGCTTCAACCCACCTTGATACATAATCTACAGCTACCAAAATATATTTATTCCCAAAAGAAACTGGGAATGGTCCCATAAAATCTATACCCCACACATCGAATACTTCGCATTCAAGGATAAATTTTTGAGGCATTTCATGTAATTTAGAAATATTACCTGCTTTTTGCCAAGAATCACATGAAAGCACATACCTTTGGGCATCCCTGAATAAAAGGGGACAATAAAAACCGGAATCAAGAACCTTTTTAGCCGAGCGATTTGCTCCATAGTGACCACCAGCAGGACCTGAATGACACTGCTCCAAAATCTTCCAACCTTCCTCCGCTGATACACACCTTCTTATAACAGAATCTGCACATATCCGAAAAAGAAAGGGGTCCTCCCAAAAGTAATATTTCAAATCAGAGAAAAATTTCTTTTTCTGCTGATATGAAAAATCTTTTGGAAGGACCTTAGCCACAAGATAGTTTGCATAATCTGCAACCATGGATAATCTAGATGTATATTGGTAGATATGACAAATAGTGATTCCTCAGGAAATGTATCAGAAATTTCAGATTCATCTAACATTGATCGTAGTGGGTTTTCTAAACGTGAAAGATGATCTGCCGCTAAGTTTTCCGCTCCTCGTTTATCCCTAATTTCTAGATCAAATTCTTGTAGAAGAAGAACCCATCAGATTAAACGAGGCTTTGCTTCCGCTTTGGCTAGCAAATATCTAAGTGCAGAGTGATCCGTATAAACTACCACTTTGGACAATGTTAAATATGGTCTAAATTTATCAAAGGCGAATACCACTGCTAGGAGTTCTTTTTCAGTAGTTGTATAATTCTCCTGTGCATTATTAAGTGTTTTACTAGAATATTATATTTGTTGGGTACATTGGTTCAAATGTACCTGATTTGAAGAAGGCTCACCCAACTCAATGATATACATCAAAATGTATTTGATGTGTTTTGAGTTTACTTGTGCAGGTTAAGTATTTGCAGGAAAGAAGAAAAGTTTCTAAGTCCATGTGTCGACACCCAGAGGGAAAGTGTCGACACTTAAGAAGCCCTGTGTCGACACCCAGGCAAGCAGTGTCGACACTTGGAGTCATTGTGTCGACACCAGGGATGCTGAGTCGACACAAGACAGAAAGTGTCGACACAAGGAGCTGTGTCGACACTCAATGAAGAAAAGCCAGTGAAGCAGTGTCGACACATAGCAGTTGTGTCGACACCCAGAGAAACTGTGTCTACATCAGAAAGTGTCGACACTTGGTGGCTGTGTCGACACTCAGCAAAAGTCAGCAGAGACTAAGTACAAGTGTCGACAGCCAGAATAATATGTCGACACTCAGCTGAAGACTCAACACTTGAAGAAAGTGTCGACACAAGGAGCTGTGTCGAAACTTAGTAAAGATCAGCTAAGATCAACAAAAATATTCTAAGTACAAGTGTCGACACTAAGGGAATGTGTCGACACTCAGCCAAAGTCTCGACAGAAGAAGAATGTGTCGACACCCAGAGCAATGTGTCGACACTCAACAAGTATCAACACTGAAGACATGTGTCGACAACAAGAAGCTGTGTCGACACTTAACAGATTCAACACATGAAGATGTGTCGACACAAAGGTGTTGTGTCGACACTTAGAAGAATTCAGCAAAATTCTGAAGTACAAGTACTTGTGTCGACACTCAATTTCAGTGTCGACATATGAAGAAGAAGCAGTGTCGAGATATAAAATCTACAACACAAGGAGTTGTGTCGACACCTTGTAGGCTAGTGTCGACACTTAGACAACATGTGTCGACACTTGGTCTATAAGTGTCGACACTTAAAGACAGAAAGTCTCGACACTTTCAGACAGTTACAGAATTTTCAAGAACTGACTGGATGACTTGACAGCTACCATTCCAGCCGGTTTACAGCACCTATCAGAGTTGTCAGAATTCAGTTATGAACCGGACCAGCCGGTTACCATGAAGAAGGCCTATAAATAGGCTTATACAGTCTACAGAAACTGTTGTTGAAAAGATTAAGAGGTTGTCAAAGTTCAAGTGATTATCTAAAGAAGATCTAGCTATCAAGTGAAGATCTAAGAAGTTAGAGAGAGAGAGCTCCATCCAAGAAATCAGTCGTTGGAACCAGGCTGAGAAGAAGGGTTCAGATCTATTCTGAATCTTAAGTAGCAGAGATCAAGGATCAACTGCAGAAGGAGTCAATCTTATTGAGTTCTACTTTCAAGAAGCTTTGAAGAAAGCTAAGTCAGATTGATTTCAGCTGAGTTCTTCCAAGAACTCATCAAGAAACTCACAACTCCTATCTCTTGTCTCTGGGTTGCTGAGTTAATATTATTGTATTCATTTTATCTTATAGCATCCTTAGGGATCTGAGTCTTGTAAGCCTGTAATTATAAATGCTGAGTGTAGGGCTTGAGAGCCTGAGTGTAGGAGATTGAAATCTCTGAGTGTAGGCCTTGGTGGCTGAGTGTAGGCCTTGGTGGCTGAGTGTAGGCCTTTGTGGCTGAGTGTAGGCTTTGTGAAGAAGCTGAGTTGTAGGGCCTTGGGCCTGAGGTGCAGGAACCAGTTTTGGGTTCTGATATAGTGGAGGAGTTTGGCCGAATCTAGTACACTGCTAGATAGGCGAAGGGGGAAAGTGGATGTACCCAAACCTTGGGGAACCACTATAAAACTGTGTGTCTATTGTGTGCTGTGGTTTGCTGTGAATGCTGTGTGATTGTTGTGCAATAGTAGATTAAATTCTGTGATTTTAAGTTGAATTCTGCCTTAAAAGTTAAGAAGAATTTGGTCACCTATTCACCCCCCCTCTAGGTGTTTAGGTACTATATCTTTCAAGTGGTATCAGAGGGAGGTTACTCAAAAAGGACATAACTGTCTGAGTATATCCTGTTGGCTGATTCAGTCTAAGTCAAAGTACAGAATCAAGAAACTCAAGAACTATGGGTTCCACTGAAAATCACAAGGAATTGGGATCCATGAAGCTACCCATATGTAGGAAGGAAATCTTTGGCATATGGAAGGAAAGAGTGAGGCTGTTTATGGAAGCCTCAGACCCTAGGATTTATATCACAGTAAAGGAAGGGCCATATGTGCCCATGAAGGTGTCAGTCTTAGATGCAACTCAGAGAACACCAAAGGATTTCTCTGAAATGACTAAGGATGAAATTGTTCTAGCCACCATGGACAAAAGGGCTCAGAACATCATTGTAAGTGCTATAGATGATGCAACTTTTCAGAATCTGATATACTGTAAGACAGCTAAAGAAATGTGGGATACTCTTATTGTGTATATGGAGGGTTCTGAAGAAGTCAGGCAAGACAGAAAATCCTTACTCAATCAAGAATATGAAAGTTTTAGACAAGGAAAAGCTGATAGCATAACTGAATGCTATAAAAAGTTCTATAGGATTGTGAATGAGCTCATGTCCTATGGCAGAGAGTTCAGTAATTATGAACTCAATGATAAGTTTCTAAGGTCCCTAACTAAAGATTGGGACACCAAGATCCGTGTCATCAGGGAAATGGCAAATCTGGGAGAAATTCCTCCACCAACACTTTTTGGCAAACTGCTGTCCTATGAAATGCAGTTAATGGTGAGGAAAGAAGAGGATAAATCCACAAGAAGTGAACACAAAGAAAGGACAGTGGCCTTCAAGACAGAAGCCCCCAGAAAGTATAGAAGTAAGTCACCTTCTCCACCACCAAAAGCAGCTGAATCTGAGTCAGATGAGTCAGTCAGCAGAAAATTTGAAAGCAGTGAAAGTGATGAGGACTTTGCTGCCTTCACAAGACATTTTCAGAAATTCTTAAAAAGGAAACAGTGGAGGACAGGGCCATCTACTTCACAGAGAAAAGAAGACTATTATCAGGATAAAAAGTCGTCAAAGAAAGACCGGAAAAAGACTAAGTCTGGTAAGGCAACTCTTTCAAAAATAGTTTGTTATTGCTGTAATAGACAAGGTCATGTTGTTGCAGATTGTCCAGAAAAAAGGAAGGAGTCTAGTGACAAGAAAAGGACTCAATACAAGGGCAAGAAGGAGAAGTCTTTTGTTGCCAAAAAGGACAAGAGTCTGTCAGATATCTCTTCTTCAGAAACTGAGTCAGATGCTGAGGCATATATAGGGCTGTTTGCTGAGGAAGAAGAAGAAGAGTTCATGCAGATTATGAATTCTATATATGAACAAGAAGACAGTCAATGCCAAGGGCTAATGGTATTGACACAAAGTGACAAAATCCTGGAGCAGCCAGAACCCAGTAAGGTACAAAGTTCAACTTTAAGTTCAGTTTCTAGTGCCAGTACAGAATCAGATTCATCATCATCAAATGATGAGAGTGCATCTGAGTCTGAAGAGGATATTCATCAGTTAATAGATGAATATAAAGTTCTGTTGCAAGCTTATAAGAAGAGCAAGTCCCTAGCCAAAAGTCAGGCAAAGGAAATTGCTACTCTCAAAGCTGCTGCAACTGAGTTTGAGAAGTTATTTGATCAAAAGCTTAATGAGATAGTCAGACTGAAGCACATAACTGTGATTCAGATGGGAACTATATCATTTAAGAATGATCAAATCAAGAGTCTGGAGATTAATCTTTAGAAGGAGAAGGACTTAATTGCTAGGTTTTCTAAACCTAAGTCAGTTCTACCCTTAATTGATGAATTTGTTCATCACAAAGGTAAAGCTGGACTGAGATTTACTAGACCTGCAAGAACTGTTCAGTCCAAGTCCAAGTCCAAGGGCAAAGCCCCAACTCTCAACAAGTCAGCTGTAAATGAAACAGAAAAGACAGTACCTAAGCAAAGGTACAATAAGTTTGAGTGTTGGTGCTGTGGCAAGATAGGCCACTTTGCAATGGACTGTTGGCACAATGTTAGTGCCAAAGTGAGTAGCAAACTGCTTATTGGAAAACCAGCAGGTAGTCTTGTCAGGATGCAAACTAACAAGTACCAAGGACCCAAGAATTCTTTGGGTTCTAAGGTTCACTAATCTGTTTTGCAGGTGAGTCCAAGTGGCCATGCCCCAATATGGTACTTGGACAGTGGATGTTTCAGACACATGACTGGAACAAAGGGATTACTAAGGGACTACATTCCAATCAAAGATGGTCCCAAAGTCACTTTTGGTGGTTCTGAAAAAGGAATCATCAAAGGGTTTGGTAACATTTCTAGTAACTTGGTTACCATTACTCAAGTGGCTTATGTTAAAGGGTTGAAACACAACCTAATAAGTATAAGTCAATTAAGTGATGTAGGGTATGACATCTCATTTGTTAAGAATGGTTGTCATATCAAGAGATCAAATGATCAAGAGATTATTTTGACAGGTTATAGAAAGAGGAATGTCTACTGCCTAGACATTATGTGTGAGACCAATGGTTCTCAAGTGTGTCTTGTAGCTGATGAGACAGTCTCTCATTGTGTCAAATGGCACAAAAGGCTAGCCCATCTAAACTACAAGACAATTGACAAACTCTTTAGCAAAGAGTTAGTGAGGAATGGTACTCAAGTTAAGTGTATTAAAGA
Organism: Platanthera guangdongensis; assembly: GCA_039583875.1. NCBI lineage: Eukaryota > Viridiplantae > Streptophyta > Magnoliopsida > Asparagales > Orchidaceae > Platanthera > Platanthera guangdongensis. The sequence continues at coordinate 165,526,518 of CM077166.1, forward strand.
TGGTATTTGCTCAGCTTGTCAAAAGGGCAAGCAGACTAGATCCACCTTTAGAAGCATTGAAAACAAAGATGCTGTGAGGTGCTTATACATCTTGCATATGGATCTCTTTGGTCCAATGCCAGTTCACAGCTTAGGTAGGAAGGTCTATACCTTTGTAGTTGTAGATGACTACTCAAGGTTTTCCTGGGTGTTCTTCCTTAGACAGAAATCTGAAACACCCAATGTCTTCTATAGCTTTGTCAAACAGATTCAGAATGAACTAAATAGTACAGTGGTCAAAATAAGAAGTGACCATGGTATTGAGTTTCAGTCTGATAACATGATAAAACTATGTGAAGAATTTGGGATATTTCAAGAGTTTTCTTCACCAAGAACACCTCAGCAAAATGGCATTGCTGAGAGGAAGAATAGAACCTTGATTGAGGCTGGTAGGACCCTATTAAGTGATACATCACTACCAGAATACTTCTGGGCTGAAGCAGTCAATACTGCATGCCATGTTATTAATAGGGCTACCATAACTAAAAGTCTCAACAAGACCCCCTATGAGGTTGTGAAAGGCAGGAAACCAAACCTATCCTACTTCAGGATCTTTGGTTGTAAGTGCTTCATACTTAACAATGGAAAGTCTTACTTGACTAAGTTTGCTGCCAAGTCCCAAGAGGGAATTTTTGTTGGGTACAGCAACAATAGTAAGGCTTATAGAGTGTACAACTTGTCTACTCAAGTTGTAGAAGAGACTGTACATGTAGTATTTGATGAAACTAGACTTATTAACAATGAGTTGTCTAGTAGTGTATGCAGCCCCACAGGTTTAACAAATAAGATGGACAAGCTCACTCTAGAAGAAGAACCTACTGCAAGACAACAAGTAGAAGACAGTGGCTGTTGTCCAGGGGGAGAACTACATGTACCAATTGCTGATGAAGTTCAAGGAGTACAGCATGATGAAGATGTTGAAGAAGCTCAACCTGAAGTCAGGATGCCTCCAGCCAATAGGCATCTAAGAGATCATCCAGCTGAACAAATCATTGGTGATCCAAGACAAGGGGTACAAACAAGGAGCAGAAACCTGAATGCAGCAATCTACTCCAGCTTTCTATCCCAAGTTGAACCAAAGAAGTTTGAAGAAGCCATCCTAGACCCTCATTGGATTGAGGCAATGCAAGAAGAACTCAGTCAGTTCAAGAGGTGCAAGGTCTGGGAGCTTGTTCCTAAACCTAAAGACCACAACATAATTGGGACCAAGTGGATCTATAGGAACAAGATCGATGAACATGGTGTCATCATTAAGAACAAAGCAAGATTGATTGCTAAAGGATATAGGCAGGAAGAAGGTATTGATTTTGATCAAACCTTTGCTCCAGTAGCCAGACTGGAAGCTATAAGGATGTTCCTGTCCTATGCAACCTTTCAAGGATTTAAAGTTTACCAAATGGATGTCAAGTTAGCATTTCTGAATGGTAATCTTAAAGAGGAAGTCTATGTGAAACAGCTCTCAGGTTTTGTTGATTCAACTCTACCTAATCATGTCTATAGACTTAGGAAAGCTTTATATGGGTTAAAGCAAGCCCCTAGGGCTTGGTATGAAACCCTGTCTAGTTTCCTCATTGAGAATAAGTTCACAAGGGGGAAAATAGACAAGACTCTATTCCTTAGGGAATCTAGAGGCAAAGTTATACTAGTACAAATATATGTAGATGACATTATATTTGGGTCTACTGAAAGTAGCCTTTGCAAAAAGTTTGCAAAACTAATGCAAGGTCAATTTGAGATGAGTAGTATGAGAGAGCTTAAGTTCTTCTTGGGTCTCCAAGTAAGACAGACTGAGAATGGTTTATCCATATGCCAGTCTAAGTTCACCCTAGAACTCATAAAGAAGTATGGTATGGATTCATCCAGCACCATGAAGACTCCTATGGGGTCAAGTATGTCTCTTAGCAAGTATGATGCAGGGAAACCTGTGGATGAAACCTTGTATAGAGGGATAGTTGGCTCCCTATTATACTTGACTGTAAGTAGACCAGATATCATGTATGCTACATGTGTCTGTGCAAGGTATCAAGCCTGCCCTAAAGAGTCTCATTTGACAGCAGTCAAAAGGATACTGAGATATCTAAAGGGCACTCCTTATCTAGGCCTCTGGTACCCTAGGAATGGGGATTTTGAACTAACAGGTTATTCAGATGCAGACTTTGCAGGATGCAAAGAAGACAGAAAAAGCACTACTGGAACCTGCCAATTCCTAGGTGGAAGACTGATTTCATGGAGTAGCAAAAAGCAAACAAGTGTGGCTATCTCCACTACAGAATTAGAATATGTGGCTGCAGGAAGTTGCTGTGCTCAACTTCTGTGGATACAACATCAGCTTGAGGACTATGGATTTCAGGTAAGTAGAACTCCACTTTTTTGTGATTCTACAAGTGCTATATCAATTGCACATAATCCTGTTTCCCATAGTAGAACTAAACATATAGAGATAAAATATCATTTTCTTAGGGAGCATGTAGAGAAAGAAGATATTTTACTAGAATATGTTAAAACTGATAATCAATTAGCTGATATATATACTAAGCCCCAAGAAGAAACTAAGTTCAATAGGTTTAAAATTGAACTAGGAATGATAAACTTAGAGTAAGTTTATAAAATTGGAAATGGCTAAGTAAAAGGGTGTCGACACACAGAGATTTCTGTGTCGACACAGAAAATTGGTGTCGACACTTCAGGGAAAAGGTGTCGACACATCTAGGTAGTTGGTGTCGACACTTCAAAATATTAGTGTCGACACATGACAAGTTGGTGTCGACACAACCAAGGTGGTGTCGACACATAGTGTTTACTCAGAATTATCTAAGTAAAGTCTCGACTATGTGTCGAGTTAAGTGGTGTCGACACATAAACAAGTGTCGACACATATAATCTGTTGACTAAACTTGTGTCGACACTTATGTGTCGAGACATTATAAGTCAGTGTCGACACTTATCGACAGTGTCGACACAATTTAAGTTAGCTGCCCGTCTTTTCATCTTCAAACCTAGAAAGGTATAAATAGGATTTTACCTTAGTATGTCGACACGCTTTCAAAAGTTTCGAGACCAAACTTGTGTGTCGACACCTCTCTTCTCTCCAGTCAAATTCTTCAAACCCTAATGACGCCAAAGCTTGAGGAGAACATCAACGAAGGCTACGAGCTGGTGCGCAATGCTTTTGATGATGCAGACCTAGAGATCAACACTGTTGTAACCCTAGTTGCCGACTCAGGGTTAGAATATCTTGTTTCAGAGCTGATGAGTAGTTAATTATAAACATTTTAATATACATTTTAGTTTAATTTCTAAATATAATTTGTAAAAGTTTATGTAAATTATTGAATAAATTGTTTGTTTTTTTTTATTCTCTAAATAAATATTTATAATAATAATAATAATAAAAGTTAATATAATTTATATAAATTAATTACACTGTACTTATAAATTATAATATAATATGTATAGTATTATTAATATTTAGTAATATTATATAAGTAATATTATGTATATTATCTTTTAAATAAATTTTATTACGAATATAAAATATTATTAAAATTTTTTTTGTATTATCTTGTAAATAATATAATTATATTTTAAAATAATATAAGATTGTCAAAATTATAGTATAATAAAATCTGTATTTTATATATTATAAATATATTATATGCAGATTTCAAACAACAAAGATCAATTGGCCTAGTGGAGTGGTGTTTAGTTGTTCTCTCTGGATGCTTGGGATCGAGACCAGGCCAACGCACTTTTTGAATGGATTTAGTCCAGCCCGCCAACTCTCCAGGACCCGCAACCCGCCAGCCCGCAACCTGCTACTCGGACCCGCAACCCGTCAACCTGCAACCCGCCAGCTCAACCTGCTACCCGCCAACCCGCCAGCTTTTCCATCAGCAGCCCACCAGCAGCTTTTCAATCAGCCAGCTGCCAGCTTATCCATCAGCTGCTTTTCCATCAGCAGATGCAGTTCTTATCCAGCCAAGTCAGCTCCATCCATATCCAAACCGCCACGTGTCAAGCTGTCCAATAGCCAGCTGTTCTGTAAGCAGATTTTCAGCTTTTGCAAAAGCTGTTTAGCAGCTTTTCCATAAGCTGTTTGGCAACTTTTCCAAAAGTGCTTTTCCAAAAGCATTTATTTTTTTTCTATAAATAGAGGGGCAGGGCTGAGTAGAATTATTCGAACACCAGCAGCTTCCTTAAGAACTGTTAGGACTCCCCAGCTCTCTGACAAGGAACTGGTAGTAGCTTTCAAGTATTCAAAAGTTCTGTAAGTTGTAATATTTTAGCTTTTTTTTCCAGCTTTTTAGAAAGTTGTAATAATTTTTGGACTTTATAAAATAGACTCTTTCAAATTCAATTCTGAGTATTTTACTGTTTTATTCACCTTTATTTTTTTCATACTATCCCGAATGAAAGGCGAAGCTCTGCTTATGTCCTGGATTAAGATAGCGTGAAACTGCTTTTAAAATTATTTTCAAAATCTTATTATTTCATACTATCTCGAATGAAGGGCGAGGCGAAAGCCTATGACCTGGATTAAGATAGTGCGAAAGCTCTGCAAAATTTTAGATTTTACTACCCTATCCCGAATGAAAGGCGAAGCGAAAGCTTAAGTCCTGGATTAAGATAGATAGGTAGATATTATTTTCTGCACTTTATACCGCCCCCATCCTAAGAAGAGGCTAAGAACCCTTAGCACTTGGTCAAGATGAGCTCTGGGCTGGATATTATTTTCAACTATTTCAACTCTACTTTCTAGTTATCCTAACTAGGGTTTTCTGTTAATTGATCATATACCAGGTGAAGAGACACTACGTTTACGTTAACCCGTTTTAAACGCAAGCCTCCCCGGTCGTACTTTCGAGTCAGTGATGCTACCAAAGGGACTCTCTCGTTAAGTTAGGTAATTAAGGAATAAAGTTGTTCTTTAATAGGTGAATTAATATTCTCTCAAAGTAATTCTGAAATCAAGGACTACCTTCTAAGTCCCTATCTTAATAAAAACATATATATATAATTTTTTTTTCTATACACTCCACTCCGTTCGTTCGATAAAATAATAGTTCGTTCTAAAAAGTAGAATAATTAACACCGATCCCAGGAAAAATACGACCTTGATATTTTCTACAAAATAATATACTCCTATGCGATAGGTACTCTTGCCTTAATCCACAGGATATAAGTAAAAAAAGAGATAGACTTATATACGTAAAAGATTATATAAAACCAAATCTATCTTCTTTAAAACAAACTTTACTTATCAAGATTTTTGGCGCCGTTGCCGGGGATTAGTTTATATGTGTTAATATTTGAAAATAAAAAGAACGCTATTAATTTTATCTTTTCTTTTTCTTGTTACTTAAAAACCTTAGTTTTTATAAAAATAAAACAAACATAAAATTCCCTGAATTTAAAACTTTGTTTTTATAAAACCTAACTTTTTATTAACAAGTTTATTAACCACTAACGAATTCTAAAAAAAAAAAACCTAACCTACTATTTTAACGTATTTTATATAAAACTTTTCTTCTTAAAAAAAACTAGTTTATAATAAAAACTGATTTTTATTATAAAACCTCTTTTATAGAAAACCTGTTTTATATAAAAAATCTGTTTTTAGTTATTTTCCGTTTTAAGTCTTTTCGTGTGTTTGTATTTGTGTTTAGATATATTTTATAAAAAACTAGTTGATATAAAACCTATGTTTATATAAAACCTGTTTTTAAAGTTTTTTTGTTTTTCTCAAAAAGTTTTTTTTTAGTGTATGACCCGCAGAACTCCATCTGATTTAACTCTTGAACTTGATCCTGAAATCGATCGCACCTTTCACATGCGCCTCCGATCTCTGAATCAAGAGCTTGTATTAAATCTGGAAGAGTCCGTAGGCACCGCACACGTACAAGAAATGGCAGCAGAACAACAACAAATGCCAGAGGTGGTCCCCCAAAGGACCATGTCTTATTATGCACGACCCAATTTAGATGACACCGGGTCTAGTATCGTTCGTCCAACAATTGCTAATAATAACTTCGAGATTAAATCGAGTATAATCCAAATGATTCAAAATTCCGTTCAATTCGATGGATTGCCCGACGAAGATCCAAACACACACTTGTCCAACTTCTTAGAAATATGCGACACATTTAAGATAAATGGCGTCACTGATGATGCCATCCGTCTTCGCTTATTTCCTTTTTCGCTACGAACGAAAGCCAAACAGTGGCTAGGTTCTCTCCCCAGAGGATCTATTACCACTTGGGCTGAAATGACCGAAAAATTCCTTACAAAGTATTTTCCACCTACAAAAACCGCACGTCTGCGTGCTGATATTTCTTCCTTTGTGCAAGGCGAGTTCGAGTCTCTTTATGAGACTTGGGAACGTTTTAAGGAATATCTACGTCGGTGTCCACATCACGCACTGCCAACTTGGCTCCAGGTACAAATATTTTATAATGGTTTGAATATTCAAACAAGGCAAGCCATTGATGCTGCCGCTGGGGGCACGCTCAATAACAAAACCCCCGAGGCCGCTCAAACCCTTTTGAGGAGATGGCCATGAACGCGTACCAGTGGAACGTGCCAAGGTCACGCCCTAAACAAGCTGGGATTTATGAGCTCGACACTTCTTCTACTTTAGCACTCCAAGTAGAAAATTTAACTAAACAATTGGCAGGAATATCTGCTTCCTCCGCCTCTACATCTTGGAATCCGCCTAATTCAACTAATAATAATGAAGAAGTCGACTATATGGGGAACTCATATAGACATTCCTATAATCCAAATAATAATAATAATAATAATTCTTATAATCCAGGATATAGGAACCATCCTAATTTTTCATGGAGCAACCCCAATAATGCTCAACGCCCTCCGATTGCAAATCCAAGTGGATTTGCACCGCAACCCCCACAACCACAAATACCACCACCACAACCGCACCAATTTAGGCCAACCCCGATAGAAGACATATTTACGAAATATGTCAGTATTAATGAGTCCAATATCCGGAACCTGACCGGATCAATTAAAAACTTAGAAACACAAATTGGACAAATTTCAAAAATGTTATCGGAACGCCAACCTGGTAATTTGCCAGGAAATACGGAACCAAATCCGCGGGATACTGGCCATTCCAGTAACCCATCAAGTTGACAAGCCGTTAAACTACGAAGTGGCAGGGAGCTACCACCACCCGTTAGGGTAGAAAAAGAAGTTAAGGTTAGCCTTCCTACACCACTTCCCGTTACGTCTCTGCCTCCTCAACCCCCGCGAATTTCTTCCCCACATGTTGTTTTACCTTATCCATCTAAATTAAAAGAAGAACGAGAAGATGAACAATATAAAAACTTTCTAAAAATGCTAAAACAAATTCAAATCAATATACCTTTCTGCGAGGCAATTGCACAGATGCCTAAATACGCAAAATATTTAAAAGCGTTACTTTCAAATAAAAAGAAACTCGAAGATATTTCGAGAGTTTTCCTTAATGCCGAATGTTCAGCCGTTTTATTACATAAATTACCCCCAAAATTAAACGATCCGGGACGATTTTCCATCCCGTGTCTCTTCGGTAATCTATTAATAAAAGATGCGTTAGCAGATTTAGGTGCTAGCATAAATTTAATGCCCTACTCGCTCTTTCAAAAACTAGGATTAGGTAACCCAGCCCAACAAAAATGAGCATCCAGTTAGCAGATCGTTCTATTAAATATCCAATAGGGATAGTAGAGGATGTTCTGGTCAAAATAGACAAGTTTATCTTCCCGGTAGACTTTGTTATACTTGACATAGAGGAAGACGCCGATGTTCCCATAATTCTCGGTCGTCCGTTTCTCGCAACCTCTCGCGCGATAATAGACGTAAGTAACGGTAGACTTCTTTTACGAGTAGGAGATGACGAGGTTACTATCGATATAGATCCCTCTATGAAAAATTCTTTAATAAATGACGATTCCTGCTATCTTGCGGAAGCCTCTTTTGAGGAAAATGGTTTTCCCTATTCTGATTTACTTTCAATAACTGTAGAAGAATCGGACTTGGCAGACTTACCCCTTTCACAAGAAATGCCTACCGATGACCCTTTAGAACCTTTTATATCCTTAACTTCTACAACTCTAAAAACCCCAACTTCATATGAAAAACCACCAACCCTCGAGCTGAAAACACTTCCCGCACATTTGAAATACGTTTTCCTTGAAGCCGAATCTAAACTCCCTGTTATCATTTCTGCCGAATTAAATGATAAAAAAACGTATGAATTAATAGAAGTGTTAAAACAACATCGTCATGCATTAGCATGGCAAATTTCTGATATCCAAGGACTCAACCCATCTTTTTGTACGCATAAAATATTTTTGGAAGATAACCCTCGTAAATCTATCCAGCCCCAACGACGTTTAAATCCTAATATGAAGGATGTCGTAAAAGCTGAAGTAATGAAATTATTAGACGCAGGAATTATTTATCCAATCTCAGATAGCACATGGGTTAGTCCCGTACAAGTCGTCCCTAAGAAGGGCGGTATAACGGTAGTGCCAAACGCTAATAATGAACTAATTCCAACACGTACTGTTACGGGTTGGAGGATGTGCATCGACTATCGAAAATTAAATGATGCCACCCGTAAAGATCACTTTCCACTACCGTTTATAGATCAAATATTAGAGCGACTCTCGGGTCACTCATATTATTGTTTTCTCGATGGTTATTCAGGGTATTTACAAATTCCTATAGCCCCTGAAGACCAAGAGAAAACTACGTTCACTTGCCCCTTTGGTACTTTTGCCTATAGGCGAATGCCGTTTGGACTTTGTAATGCGCCAGCTACATTTCAAAGATGTATGCTAGCTATTTTTGGCAAGTTAGTAGAGGACGTTATGGAAGTATTTATGGATGATTTCTCCGTATTTGGAGACTCATTCCATACGTGTTTAAATAACCTCGCTCGTGTTCTTCAACGCTGTGAAGACACGAATTTAGTGTTGAACTGGGAGAAAGGCCACTTTATGGTCCGCGAAGGTTTAGTTCTCGGTCATAAAATTTCTTCCCAGGGAATCGAGGTCGATAAAGCCAAAATAGAAATAATTGAAAAACTTCCTCCTCCAACAAATGTAAAATCTATTCGAAGTTTCTTAGGCCATGCAGGTTTCTATAGACGGTTTATTCAAACTTATCAACTCTCCTATTTTAGTAGCCCCAGACTGGTCCTTTCCTTTTGAGATCATGTGTGATGCGAGTGATTATGCGGTAGGAGCTGTCTTAGGACAACGAGTAGACAAATATTTTCATCCTATCTATTATGCAAGTAAAACTCTCACATCCACACAAACCAATTACACGACCACGGAAAAGGAACTACTGGCAATTGTATTTGCATTTGATAAGTTTAGATCTTATATAACACTATCAAAAGTTATAGTTTTTACGGATCATTCTGCTTTAAAATATTTACTAACTAAGGCAGATGCAAAACCCCGTTTATTACGTTGGATTCTCTTATTACAAGAATTTGATTTAGAGATCCGAGATAAGAAAGGTGCAGAGAATTTGGCAGCCGATCATCTTTCTCGACTAGAGAATGCTGCAACAGATACACTCGTGGAAGCCGACATCGAAGATAAATTCCCTGAAGAAAGTCTCCTCGCATTCGAAAAGGTAACAAACTCTTCTACTCCTTGGTTCGCAGACTTGGCTAACTATTTAGTAGCCCGAGTCCTTCCAAAAGCTTTTTCACTTCAAGAAAAGAGGAAATTCTTTTCTGACTTGAAAAACTACTTTTGGGAAGACCCGTATTTATTCCGAGTCTGTGCCGACCAAGTAATTAGAAGATGTATTTCGAACGAGGAAGGACTAAAAGTACTACGGCACTGCCATGAAGGACCAACTGGCGGACATTATCAATCCAACCGGACTGCACGTAAAGCCCTTGAAGCAGGATTCTTTTGGCCTACTTTATTCAAGGACGCTCAAAAATTGGTAAGTGTTTGCAACCGCTGCCAACGGTCAGGTAACATTTCCCGTCGGGACGAAATGCCCCAAAACTTTTACTTAGAATGTGAAATTTTTGATCTGTGGGGCATAGATTTTGTAGGCCCTTTACCTCCTTCTTTTAAAAATCGTTATATCTTAGTAGCGGTCGATTACGTTTCACGATGGGCTGAAGCGCAAGCTTTTCCCACCGCTGACGCGAGAGTCGTCGTTAAATTTCTGAAAACCTTGTTTTCACGTTTTGGCACGCCTAGGGCTATAGTTAGCGATCGAGGTACTCATTTTTGTAACACCCAGATGGCTAAAGTGTTAGCCAAATATGGAGTTACTCATAAACTCGCTACCGCTTATCACCCCCAAACAAGCGGCCAAGTGGAGGTAGTCAATAGAGAACTAAAGCGCATATTAGAAAAGACTGTAGATACCAATCGAAAAGATTGGTCCCTCAAATTAGATGATGCACTTTGGGCCTACCGTACAACATTCAAAACTGCGATCGGTTGTACACCTTATCGTTTAGTATATGGAAAGGCATGCCACCTACCTGTAGAATTAGAACATCGCGCATACTGGGCGCTAAAATTTCTTAACTTAGATACAAACTTAGCCGCCGAACAACGTAAATTTCAACTCAATGAACTTGAGGAATGGCGTGCAAACGCCTATGAAAATAATAAATTTTATAAAGAGCGATCTAAGTTTTATCATGATAGGAAAATTAAATTTCCAAAATCTTTTTCACCAGGTGATCTTGTCCTACTATATAACTCACGCCTTAAATTATTTCCAGGAAAATTAAAATCCCGATGGACCGGACCCTATACTGTTAAACAAATCTGGCCATATGGGACCGTTCTTATTTCTAACCCTGAACTAGGAACTTTCAAAGTAAACGGGCACCGTTTAAAACTATATTTTACTGGGGACCCTTTTCAAAAAGAACCTGAAACCCTAACACTACTCCATAACCTCGAAATATAAATTCACCTGTATATTTCCATCTTTTATGCTTTTGTATATTCTGTACATATTTTTCACTTCATACCTATGCCTAACATAAGTATGGGGGTGCTTTTAGCTGCAATTTTTTTCTCACTTTTATGTTATATCTTTCCTTTTAAAATAAAAACATTGTTTATTTTATTACTCATCCAAAATAAGTCAAAATTTTCAAAACCATACTTTGTAAATATATTCCAAAAATCTGAGTTGATAAAAATGCAACTTATTCAATTTTCAAATTTACTACTCCTTCTCATAACTAGATAGATATAAATATCCGGAATAAACTTGTTAAACCTATCTTGTAAAATTTCATTACAATCGGAGTTAGTTTTTTAGCAAGCCTGCTTTAATATATCAAAAGAAATACATATATATACAATAGAAGCTATCATATTATGTTCACCAAACAATTTTAGACTGTAATTATCATTACTTCAATCTTGTTAAAATATAGAAAATATCAAGCTATTACCATTGCTCTCAAAATCTTTTATCAAAATTATTTTTACAACCCCTACCTACTATTTCGCTTGGCATGTTTCTTTACGCACGCAAGCATCTAGGAGTATGTGCTCCTAGAACAGAAAAGATCTTATGTCCATGGGAATAAAAAAAAATTCCGTAAACATAGGCATCCAATAAATATTAAAAGATCATATGAAATGGAGTATGTGTTCCTAAACATATGCATTGGATTAATTCAAAGTTCAATTCTGCAAAGTTTTTTTTGCTATTTTGGAAAATATTTTCCTAAAATAGTTGTAACAATGCATGAATATGAAAAAAAGGTGAGAGGATAAAATTCATCACCTCCTACATGGGCAAAACCACCAAGTTGATATCCCATACAACCACTACAAAATTGAATTAATTTTGCTTAAAATTTTGAGAGAGCATAATTAATAGGTTGTAATTTTTCAACATATCTCATACAAGATATAGTAGTCATAAAGCCACTCTATCCTTGTTATATCTGATTTTAATATGTGCTTACTATTTGTTTTCAAAAACTTTTTATGGCTATAAATTCTAACTCTGGTATCAATGATATATATATACGAAAGCATTTAACTCTTTATTCACCGGATGTTTATACCTGTTTTATCTTGAAGAATTAAATTGATAGTAAATAGAAAATTTCATAACTTGTAAATATACTCAACTCTACATTTGCTCTGGAATAGCAAAAATTAAGTATGGGGGTATTTGATGAGTAGTTAATTATAAACATTTTAATATACATTTTAGTTTAATTTCTAAATATAATTTGTAAAAGTTTATGTAAATTATTGAATAAATTGTTTGTTTTTTTTATTCTCTAAATAAATATTTATAATAATAATAATAATAAAAGTTAATATAATTTATATAAATTAATTACACTGTACTTATAAATTATAATATAATATGTATAGTATTATTAATATTTAGTAATATTATATAAGTAATATTATGTATATTATCTTTTAAATAAAATTTTATTACGAATATAAAATATTATTAAAAATGTTTTTGTTATTATCTTGTAAATAATATAATTATATTTTAAAATAATATAAGATTGTCAAAATTATAGTATAATAAAATCTGTATTTTTATATATTATAAATATATTATATGCAGATTTCAAACAACAAAGATCAATTGGCCTAGTGGAGTGGTGTTTAGTTGTTCTCTCTGGATGCTTGGGATCGAGACCAGGCCAGCGCACTTTTTGAATGGATTTAGTCCAGCCCGCCAACTCTCCAGGACCCGCAACCCGCCAGCCCGCAACCTGCTACTCGGACCCGCAACCCGTCAACCTGCAACCCGCCAGCTCAACCTGCTACCCGCCAACCCGCCAGCTTTTCCATCAGCAGCCCACCAGCAGCTTTTCAATCAGCCAGCTGCCAGCTTATCCATCAGCTGCTTTTCCATCAGCAGATGCAGTTCTTATCCAGCCAAGTCAGCTCCATCCATATCCAAACCGCCACGTGTCAAGCTGTCCAATAGCCAGCTGTTCTATAAGCAGATTTTCAGCTTTTGCAAAAGCTGTTTGGCAGCTTTTCCATAAGCTGTTTGGCAACTTTTCCAAAAGTGCTTTTCCAAAAGCATTTATTTTTTTTCCTATAAATAGAGGGGCAGGGCTGAGTAGAATTATTCGAACACCAGCAGCTTCCTTAAGAACTGTTAGGACTCCCCAGCTCTCTGACAAGGAACTGGTAGTAGCTTTCAAGTATTCAAAAGTTCTGTAAGTTGTAATATTTTAGCTTTCTTTTCAGCTTTTTAGAAAGTTGTAATAATTTTTGGACTTTATAAAATAGACTCTTTCAAATTCAATTATGAGTATTTTACTGTTTTATTCACCTTTATTTTTTTCATACTATCCCGAATGAAAGGCGAAGCTCTGCTTATGTCCTGGATTAAGATAGCGTGAAACTGCTTTCAAAATTATTTTCAAAACCTTATTATTTCATACTATCCCGAATGAAGGGCGAGGCGAAAGCCTATGACCTGGATTAAGATAGTGCGAAAGCTCTGCAAAATTTTAGATTTTACTACCCTATCCCGAATGAAAGGCGAAGCGAAAGCTTAAGTCCTGGATTAAGATAGATAGGTAGATATTATTTTCTGCACTTTATACCGCCCCCATCCTGAGAAGAGGCTAAGAACCCTTAGCACTTGGTCAAGATGAGCTCTGGGCTGGATATTATTTTCAACTATTTCAACTCTACTTTCTAGTTATCCTAACTAGGGTTTTCTGTTAATTGATCATATACCAGGTGAAGAGACACTACGTTTACGTTAACCCGTTTTAAACGCAAGCCTCCCCGGTCGTACTTTCGAGTCAGTGATGCTACCAAAGGGACCCTCTCGTTAAGTTAGGTAATTAAGGAATAAAGTTGTTCTTTAATAGGTGAATTATATTCTCTCAAAGTAATTCTGAAATCAAGGACTACCTTCTAAGTCCCTATCTTAATAAAAACACGTATATATAATTTTTTTTTCTATACACTCCACTCCGTTCGTTCGATAAAATAATAGTTCGTTCTAAAAAGTAGAATAATTAACACCGATCCCAGGAAAAATACGACCTTGATATTTTCTACAAAATAATATACTCCTATGCGATAGGTACTCTTGCCTTAATCCACAGGATATAAGTAAAAAAAAGAGATAGACTTATATACGTAAAAGATTATATAAAACCAAATCTATCTTCTTTAAAACAAACTTTACTTATCAAGAGCCAACAAAGATTTGGAAGAAGGAAGTCTTGAAATTCCTCAGTGGAGCTAAGGTAGACGACACTGGATTCAAGATCAAGTCCAGGGTTCATGGTGAGAAGGTTAAGGTCTCTTCAAAAAGTCTGAGAAAAGTACTTCAGCTACCTAGAACTAAGGAAGAAGAAGAGGTTACAGCTTCCAGGTCCAGAGATGCATTGGCATGGTGTGGACTGGATGCTAAGATGAAAATTGGCTCAGTTTTCAATAGAAAAGGAATGAACAGTCAGGGGAAATTCCTGTCTGAAATTGTTGGGAAAGTGATATTGAGCAAGCCAGGAGGGCATGACAGAGTGTCTGCCTACATGTTTAGTATTATGACCAGGATAATATTCAATCTGAAAACTGACTGGTCTGTAGTGATCTTTGAAAAGATCAAGGAAAGCCTGAAGAAGCCCAACTTGGGCAGGATCTTAATCTTATACCTAGCTGGAAGCATACCAGAAGTTATGGGTCAGACTGCTGGCACTAAAATAAATCATATGAGAAAAATGGATATGAGGATATTCTCCAGATGGGACAGGGTGTTGTCTAAGGAGATGCCAACCCCTGAGAAGATCACTCCTGAGAAGGAAACTCCACAGAAGAAGAAGAAGAAGTCTGTCCCAGTGGCTCAGGATCCAACTAGCAGCTCTGATAGTGAAGAGCAAGTTGTCTTCACACCTGATGAGCATGAAGAAGGGACTGCTGAGAAGACTCCAGCTCAACAAGTAGTTGTTGAGAGGCAGGGGGAGCTACCACCAGCTAACCCCTTATACAAGGATCAGGTCCAGGGGGAGCCATTAGTTGTGGAAGAACCCACTCCTCTTGAGAGTGAGCAAGCAACTAACATCATCCTAGAGGTAATCACTGAGCTTAATGCTTTAGATTTTCCTTTAGAGGATACTGATTTGTCTGATGTTTATCAGCAACCACAGATTCTTAGTCAAGTCCCAGATGTTGTCATGGAAGACACATCTGTTACAGTTCAAGATGTCTCTAATCCAGTGGTTGATGAGCCCAGAGTTTCTCCAGCTCATTCTCCACAAGAGTTTCCCATGGAAGATCTGTTCTTTAACCTGGATCAAACAGATTTTGACAAAGAAACTGCTGTTGAGGGGGAGAATGCTCCAGTTGAGGGGGAGCACCTACAAGTTCATGTTGAAGAGCCTGTAAGGCAAGAACCTGAAAAGCCCCAAGCTGTTGAAGAACTACCTAAGGAGAGGGTAGAGATAGCCAGCACATCTGCCTCTGAAGATGAGGAGACTTTAAGGGTTAAGAAAAGAAAATTTCAAGTATTTAGAAGAAGGAGCCAAAGTTATAAGAAGGCTTTGCAAACTGTTACTCCACAGCCTCTATCACAGCCAGCTCCCACTGTTGATTATAGTGCTTTAATGGTTGTCATGCAAATTAAACTTGATGAGCACAGGCAGGCTATTGAGAAATATGTGGATGAAGGGCAAAATCATTGCAATTTGATTTGGCCCAAGATATAAAGTCATAAGATTTGAGATGAATCTTATAAGAAGGAGAGACTGACTGCTTCCACAAGGGTGGAATGCAGTAGTCTATCTTGCAACTCATCAAAAGATAAAGGCTCAAGTAGATGACATAGCACGAAGCAGGATATGTTCTAGAGAACCAACTCAGATTAATGATAATTTGACACAATCTCATAATGATTTGTCACAGAAATGAAGAACATTGCTGCTGGCCTGACAACTTCTACTGCTACTACTATGACAGCTTTTGATAAAGCACTGCAAGAAAGCTAACTGAAGTTACAACTGCTATTCAGACTCTCAGAAGCTGACTCTGAAAAACTCCAAAGGTTAAGACCTTTCTAAAGGGATGGAGTCAATTATCTCAATGCCCAAATCAGATTTCAAAAAGATGACTTAAGGGATCACATAGAAAGAGAAGAAGTCATAAGGGGGAGGGGTCTTAGTCAAAGCTGGCTCTGACCATGCAAAATGGGTTTCTAATTCCATCAGAGCCACTCTTGGTTATCCTCCTCTTTGTGATGATGATAATGTTGCAGAATCTGGAATTAACCCTGCATATCTTGGAGGTGAGCACCTGAAGTAGCTCAAGTCATCTATCCTCCACCAGATTTTGACATGATCCATGCTGACATACAGTCCATGTATAGCCCCACCTGGGGTAAGGACAATGTCATAATAGAGAAATTTGTTCAGCCTGTCTCTGAAGCTTTACAGGACCATCTTGAAGGATCAAGCTGAAGAAGAAACCAGATTGTCAAGAAGAGGTTCAGGGAGCAAGCTGAACAAAGACCTGACTTTGAGCAGTGGAGCCCCACCTCTAGGAACATTATTTTGACTGCATGGAAAGCTGCAAAGATAACATCCATGACAGGAATAAATGGTTTTCTGGGGCTAAATGGAGAAAGCATGAGGCTAGGCAGGAGGCTATAGTCCAATATAGAAGAAAGGCCAAGATGGGAAAGCTACCTCCTACTGCTCAGGAGCCAAGCAAGTACTTTCCCAAGCCTTATCATTATTTTGAAGAGCAAAAGATTAAAGCAGAAGAACTTAAGAAAAAGATCTGAAAGGCAAGAAGCCTGCTGATGCTGAAGTTACTGAAGCTCCTGTTCAAGCCAAAGTTCAGCTGGAAAGGAATAGTGATTAAGGAGCCTGAACAGAAATAGAATTAGAATTTTCTTAAAGTTTACTATGTAATCTTTTGATGTAAAACATTCTATAAACTTTTGAAAATGAATATGACAGATATTAGAACAATGTGTTATATGTTAAATCTATTTCATTATTGTTCTGAGATTATGTCTTTGTATAAATGTTTGTTTGATACATGTTTATGTGCCCTGCTATATATAATCCTGCTTTACATCATTTTGTAATTTTATTATGAATGGTGTATATCATTGACTAAGGGTTATGACTTCTCCAATAGGGGAGATTGTTGGGTACATTGGTTCAAATGTACCTGATTTGAAGAAGCCTCACCCACTCAATGATATACATCAAATGTATTTGATGTGTTTTGAGTTTACTTGTGCAGTTAAGTATTTGCAGGAAAGAAGAAAAGTTTCTAAGTCCATGTGTCGACACCCAGAGGGAAAGTGTCGACACTTAAGAAGCCCTGTGTCGACACCCAGGCAAGCAGTGTCGACACTTGGAGTCATTGTGTCGACACAAGGGATGCTGAGTCGACACCAGACAGAAAGTGTCGACACAAGGAGCTGTGTCGACACTCAATGAAAAAGCCAGTGAAGCAGTGTCGACACTTAGCAGTTGTGTCGACACCCAGAGAAATTGTGTCTACATCAGAAAGTGTCGACACTTGGAGCTGTGTCGACACTCAGCAAAAGTCAGCAGAGACTAAGTACAAGTGTCGACACCCAGAACAATGTGTCGACACTCAGTTGAAGACTCAACACTTGAAGAAAGTGTCGACACAAGGAGCTGTGTCGACACTTAGTAAAGATCAGCTAAGATCAACAAAAATATTCTAAGTACAAGTGTCGACACTAAGGGAATGTGTCGACACTCAGCCAGAGTCTCGACAGAAGAAGAATGTGTCGACACCCAGAGCAATGTGTCGACACTCAGCAAGTATCAACACTGAAGACATGTGTCGACACCAAGAAGCAGTTGTCGACACTTAACAGATTCGACACATGAAGATGTGTCGACACAAAGGTGTTGTGTCGACACTTAGAAGAATTCAGCAAAATTCTGAAGTACAAGTACTTGTGTCGACACTCAATTTCAGTGTCGACACATGAAGAAGAAGCAGTGTCGAGATATAAAATCTACAACACAAGGAGTTGTGTCGACACCTTGTAGGCTAGTGTCGACACTTAGACAACATGTGTCGACACTTGGTCTATAAGTGTCGACACTTAAAGACAGAAAGTCTCGACACTTTCATACAGTTACAGAATTTTCAGAACTGACTGGATGACTTGACAGCTGTCATTCCAGCCGTCTACAGCACCTGTCAGAGTTGTCAGAATTCAGTATGAACCGGACCAGCCGTCTACCATGAAGAAGGCCTATAAATAGGCTTATACAGTCTACAGAAACTATTGTTGAAAAGATTAAGAGGTTGTCAAAGTTCAAGTGATTATCTAAAGAAGATCTAGCTATCAAGTGAAGATCTAAGAAGTTGGAGAGAGGGATCTCCATCCAAGAAATCAGCCGTTGTAACCAGGTTGAGAAAAAGGGTTCAGATCTATTCTGAATCTTAAGTAGCAGAGATCAAGGATCAACTGCAGAAGGAGTCATCTTATTGAGTTCTACTTTCAAGAAGCTTTGAAGAAAGCTAAGTCAGATTGTTTCAGCTGAGTTCTTCCAAGAACTCATCAAGAAATTCACAACTCCCCTCTCTTGTCTCTGGGTTGCTGAGTTAATATTATTGTATTCATTTTATCTTGTAGGATCCTTAGGGATCTGAGTCTTGTAAGCCTGTAATTATAAAGGCTGAGTGTAGGGCTTGAGAGCCTGAGTGTAGGAGATTGAAATCTCTGAGTGTAGGCCTTGGTGGCTGAGTGTAGGCCTTGGTGGCTGAGTGTAGGCCTTTGTGGCTGAGTGTAGGCTTTGTGAAGAAGCTGAGTTGTAGGGCCTTGGGCCTGAGGTGTAGGAACCAGTTTTGGGTTTCTAGATAAAGTGGAGGAGTTGGCCGAATCTAGTACACTGCTAGATAGGCGAAGGGGAAAGTGGATGTACCCAAACCTTGGGGAACCACTATAAAACTGTGTGTCTATTGTGTGCTGTGGTTTGATGTGAATGTTGTGTGATTGCTGTGCAATAGTAGATTAAATTCTGTGATTTTAAGTTGAATTCTGCTTTAAAAGTTAAGAAGAATTTGGTCACCTATTCACCCCCCCCCCTCTAGGTGTTTAGGTACTATATCTTTCAATATTGGGTGGAAATGTTTGTTTCGGCATTGTCCTAAAACATCCCCTACCGCAAAACTACTAGCGTCACACATGATCTCAAATGGTTGACTAAAATCAGGTGCGATCATAATAGGGAATTAATTAATTTTTCTTTTAAGAACTCAAAGTCATGTAGACACTCTTGTTCAAAAATAAAAGGTGTGTCTTTTTCTAAAAGCCTTGTAAGTGGTTTAGCTATTTTAGAGAAGTGTTTAATAAAACGGCGGTAAAATCCCGCGTGTCCTAAGGAACTTCTCACTGCCTTTACGGAGGTTGGTGGTGGTAATTTTTCTATGGTCTCTATTTTTGCTCTATATACTTGAATTCCTTGGCTTGAGATTTTATGGCCAAGTACTAACCCTTCTTATACCATGAAATGACACTTCTCCCAACTAAGCGCTTGGTTCGTCTCCTCACACCTCCTAAGAATTTTCTCTAAATTATTCAAACACAACTCAAAAAAGTCGCCAAAAACAGAAAAATCATTCATGAACACTTCCATAATATCTTCAACATAGTCGTTAAAGATGGCTAGCATGCACCTTTGAAATGTGGTGGGTGCATTACATAACCCGAAAGGCATACGTCTATAGGAAAAGGTACCAAATAGGCAAGTAAATGTTGTTTTCTCTTGGTCTTCTGGTGCTATAGGAATTTGAAAGTATCCAGAAAGTCTATCTAGAAAACAATAATAAGAATGTCCTGATAAGCGTTCTAATATCTGGTCAATGAAAGGAAGAGGGAAATGGTCTTTCCTAATGACATCGTTTAATTTCCTATAGTCTATACAGACACGCCAACCTGTTACTATTCGCGTTGGAATTAATTCATTTCTATCATTTGCTACTACAGTCAGGCCACCCTTCTTAGGAACTACTTGGACAGGACTAACCCATGAACTATCCGAAATAGGATATATAATACCAGCATCTAATAACTTCACAATCTCAGCCTTAACTACCTCTTTCATATTAGGATTTAGCCTACGTTGCGGTTGAATAGACGACTTATAGTTTTCTTCCAAAAGAATTTTATGAGTGCAAAAACTAGGATTAATACCATTTATATCAGATATTTGCCACGCTATTGCACCTCTACATTTCTTCAATACAGTTATTAATTTTTCTTTTTCAATATTGGAAAGATTTTAAGATATGATAACTGGGTACGAAGAATTTGTTCCTAAGAATGCATACTCAAGATGATCCGGTAATTTTTTTAATTCTACTATTGGTGGATCCTTAGTATTATTCTTAAGAATTTCATGATCTCCTTCAGTAATTAAACTATATTCCGTTGTTCTATTCATAGCAACACAATTTTCTAGAAAAAATAAATGTTCAACAATGTCATCATTTTTATCATCTTCTAGATAGTTGTTAGTTATGCAAATTTCTAAAGGATCTTTATAATAAAAATTAGAATTTATAGAAGACATAAAGTCATCAATACCATGAGAAAAATAGCAATAATCATCGTTATCTAAGGATTGTTTCATAGTATTGCCATTTGAAAGTGAATTCATCTTCTCCTACTCGCAATACTAATTTACTGTCAAAAACATCAATAAGTGCTCTAGATGTAGCTAGAAATGAACGACCTAGTATGAGTGGTACTTCGATATTTTCATCCATATCTAAAATAACAAAATCAGCAGGAAATATAAATTTATCTACCTTAACTAATACATCTTCTTCTATTCCTCTAGGATACTTAACCGATCGATCTGCTAATTGAATATTCATTCTTGTTGGGCTAAGTTCTCCTAGGCCTAGTTTCAGATATAGTTTATAAGGCATTAAATTTATACTTGCTCCTAGATCTGCTAAAGCCTTATTTACTTGTAAATCACCGATTAAGCATAGAATTGAAAATGAACCGGGATCCTTAAGTTTTTGTGGCAATTTATTTTGCAAAATAGCAGAACATTCTTCACTTAATGTTACTAATGATAATTCTTCTATTTTCTTTATTAGAAATCAAATCCTTAAGAAATTTTGCATATTTAGGCATTTGAATAATTTCAGAAAAAGGTAAATTAACATGTAATTGCTTAAACATAGATAAAATTTACCATACTGCGCATCCATGCTCCTTATTAAGCTTTGCTGGGTATGGTAATGCTGGTTGGTACTCCATCGGTTGTATGTTTCATCTCGCTTGGTCCTTCGCCGCTAGACTCCATTTGGGGTGCTTCCTTTGCAGGCCTTGGGTCTTGTAACTCCTTTCCGCTCCTCAATTGAATGGCTTTTGCATGCTCCCTTGGATTTATCTCTGTATTCCCAGGAAGTGTTCCTTGCTGCCTTTCAGAAACCATCCTTGCAAGCTGACCAATCTGATTCTCCAAGTTCCGAATTGAACCCTCTTGATTTCGGAAGGCTACATCGGTAGTTTGCATGAACTTGGTAAGCACATCTTCCAATGTAGGCTTCCTTGGTTCCAGCTGTGGTTGTTGTCCAAACATGGGTTGCTTCCCTTGATTTCCTTGTCCTCCCCAAGAGAAATTGGGGTGGTTTCTCCATCCAGGATTATATGTAGAACTATATGGGTTGTTGGCTTGATTGAAAGGTGGTCTAATATTGTTACCCATATAGTCAACATGCTCTTGAACTTGCGGTTCACAACCAGGCATTCCAGTGCATGAAGGGTCTCATTATTGAGGTGTCATGGAAGGTGATGCTAAGGCAAGGTTGTCCATCTTTTGGTGAAGTTTCTCCACTTGAATAGCTAAGGCGGTGACGGCATCTACTTCATAAATTCCTGCGGGCTTGCTAGGCTTTTGTCTTACTGTAGTCCATTGGTAATTGTTCATTTCCATGTCCTCTATCAACTGCTGAGCCGCTTCAGGTGTCTTGTTGTTCAAAGTTCCTCCACTAGCCGCATCAATCATTTGTTTGGTGGCTGGATTTAGACCATTATAGAAGGTCTGAATCTGAAGCCATGAAGGTAGAGCATGGTGGGGACATCTCCTTAACAACTCCTTGAATCGTTCTCATGTGTCGTACAACGATTCAGACTCCAATTAATGTACGTAGAGATGTCATTCCTTAACTTCGCAGTCTTCGCAGGTGAAAATACTTCATCAGAAACTTCTCAACCATCATGTCCCAAGTAGTGATCGACCCTCTAGGTAAGGAATTCAACCACTGCTTCGCCTTATGCCTTAAAGAAAATGGAAACAATCTCAATCGAATGGCGTCGTTGGAAACACCATTGATCTTAAATGTGTCACATATCTCTAAGAATCCGGCCAAGTGGGTGTTAGGATCCTCATCTTGCAATCCATCATACTGGACATACTGTTGAACCATTTGTATCACACTAGGCTTCAATTCAAAGTTATTGGTAGCTATCGGTGGTCTAACGATGCTCGACCCGGTTCCTTGGAGATTAGGTCTAGCAAAGTCAGACATGGTTTGCTCATTTTGGTTGGCCATGTTATCTAAGTTTTCAAGATGATTCTCTCCTTGGTTTACTGTCTCCTCTTCTGATAGTCCGTTTAAATTATCTATGGTATTAATTCCCACGTCCCTTAGGTTAGTGTTATGGAGAATTCGTTCTGGGTCAGGATGAAATGGTACTAGCCCAGAATTTCTGCCCCTGGTCATAGACTAACAGACTACAAAAAAAATATTACGCAATATAATTATTCAAATACTAATTTACAACTATATAAATGAAAATTGGTAGATCAATAAAGATTAGGATTTCAAAATATTGAAAACGATCCCTGGCAACGGCGCCAAAAACTTGATGATTTTTTTTGCTAACAAGTAATAACTCAATGTGATTTCATTCTACATTTTAATACTATTATGTAGATGGACTTAAAATAGATTGAATTAGCATTCAGGCAAGCGCACCTATCAATCGTAATATATGAGAAATCTACATCTCGTGTCGTATTCCACAGGGTAGTTTCAACTATTCGTACTCACCCTCCCTTTATTATCATACCTCTAAACAGAAGTGATATTTAAACTACATTAACCTAACTATGACCATTTGTATGATTCAGTATTGGAGAAGTAAAAACGATAAAAACATGAAGCTTTTAAACAATTACATGAACAAATTCATTTATTAGTTCAATTCTAAGTGATCATGACATGAAAAGACTGTTAAATTTGTGCAATGTAAAGGTTAATTTTTCATCAAAATTCTCTCTCGAGCAATTCCAAATCTAAACCTAAGATAGTAAATTTTCTCTCGAACAATTCACAACACTCAAGTTCGCATTAAGTAAAGTACCTTTATTACTACATAAATTCATGAATTTTATCTCTAAATTACCATGAATCCTTTTATTCGTGTTCTAATTTTCCAAACAAAATATCTCTCGATCATAGAGTTTGAATTACAAAGAGAATTATCATCACAATATGAACATACCAATATCATTGCAAAGAACCAATTTCTCAATCTAGCCAATTGCAAATTGTGTAAAACAAATAAGTAATTCATAAGGAGGATTAAACTCTTTGTTTGCAAGCATAAACACAAATAAATACTACAAATGTAACATAAACAAAGTGATACATGATTACTAGAATGTTCAAATAGAGGTTCATGCAAATTAAAACGAAATTTGAAGATGGATCATCAAGAGAAAGAAAGGATTCAAAGGGGTTAATGATTAAATAAAAATACATATGAAATACCCTTCAATCCTCATTGTCTTGGATGCTCCCCTTCGGCCTCCAGCAGTTCTCCAATCCAGAAATGATCCAAAAGTTCTAAACAAATTTTTCTACAGGAAATTTATAGTCCCCTTGCAAACAGGTCGGACACGGGGTCGAACACGGCCATGTGGCAGGCCATGTGGCAGGCCGTGTGGACGGTTCCTAGGCGGTTCCCCACGAGCAGGCGTGTCTGGTAGTGGGCCATGTCAAATGACATGGGTATGGACACGACCATGTGTTTTGTCGTGTTCCTCAGACACGGGTTGTTCGGAAGTCGTGTGCAAAGATGACACGGGTATGCACACGGGCGTGTGCCATACCCATGTGAGGTTCCATCGTCTGCGCCCGAATTCTTCAGCTCCAGGTGCATAGGACACGGGTAGGCACACGGCCGTGTGTCTGGCCGTGTGCACCAAATTTTCGTCCTGCCATCAGCCATGTTGACTCCGTGAACTCCTCTGTTTGCTCCGAGACTTTTAAGTCCATTGGTTGGCATTACCTACAATAGAAAAATGAGAGACTCAATAAATAGTTTATTACAAGAACTGCCAAAGACTTCTAAATACGCTCTTCTATCTATGATACGACAATTTCTTTACTATTATCATGAAATCAACACAAAAAGGAGTAGGAAATAGTAGACATGATTACAATTATGATAGTAAAAAGCCTATCATAATCGTACTCATCAAGGTGTCAATCTTTGAGCTTGGCTTAGCAGCAGGAGGAGAGGGACTTTCTTTTCTTTGACAACATTTTCTTCTTCTTCTTAGCAGTGTCTTCATCTGAATCTTCTTCATCATCATCATCTGAATCACTGGCAGAACCCTGAGGGTTATCATGTAGAGCATCCAATGCTTTCAAGGCTTTATCATAAGTAGCAGTCTTTTCTATAGCAGAAGCAGAAGTTTTAGGGGCTGGAGTTTCAGCAAAGGTTGAGGAAGAGACTATACAAGAATCAGAAGTAACTGGGACAGAGCTTTTAGCTGCTGCCTTATTTTCTTATTCAATGTCAATCAAGATCAACTCATCTAGATCTGGCATAGGGGAGTCATCCATCACAAAGATTGGTGCTGTGATAGCTTCTGGAGGGGATGGAATGGCTGCAGAGGTTGGTGCAGAAACTGGAATATCAAAACTGTCACATAGTTGCTTAGCAACTGCTTGACTGATAGGAGGAGTATAAGGAACAATAACCAATTGTGTCTTAGTAAAGTCGTCTGGAAGATACTGCATATATACAGTGTCAAAAGTTTTCAGCAATTCTTGTAAATTAGCTGTGGGATTGATGATAAAATCACCAACAGTTTCATCAATGTCCATATCAGTATCAATAAAATCAATTAAATCAATTAAATCATTATCTATACAATCTGTATATGTTATTGTGGGGACTGGAGTATCTGCTGGTGTTGGTGCTGAAGTATCTGAAGCTGTAGCTGCTGCTTCATCATCAGGCACCTCCCCCTGCCTGGTTTCAATGTGGACTGAGGTCAGGCCCCTGACTGAGGAGGGGGCAACAGTAAGAGCAGATATTTGAGCAGATAAGGAGGTGACGGTGGTAGCAAGAGGTGTAATGTCCTCTGCTATAAGGGATTTAAGAATGGGAGTGATGATGGTGATGATAGAGGAGATGGTAGAGGGGTCTAATGAGAAAGTTGGAGATGATGTTGCAATTGGTGTGGAAAAGGTAACAACCAGTGAGGGAATGGAGGGTGGAACATCAGGTATGTGGAGGTTAGATGTTGATGGGGATGGAAGGGTGGCATCTTGCATCATGGATTCTGATGGTAGGATGTAAGAGGGTATGCAAGATAAATGTGGGGGAAGTAGAGACTGTGGTGGTGTAGGAATGTAGGTGTCTTGAGGTGATTCAGGAGGTGTTGGTTGTGGATGTTCTTGAAGAGGGGTAGATGGAATGTCAGCGATGTCAAGTGGTGGAGATGGAGGTGGAGTAGGAACATGAGTATGTTGTTGTGATTGGGGTGTTGAAGAAATAATGGGAGAGGAAGTGAGTTGTTTTGCTGGAAGGGGTGCTGGAAGAGATGGTTGTGTGGGATGAATCTCTTCAGCATGTGTGAGAGTGGCTTTAACAGCCCTGGTGCCTTCAAAAGCTGGGGTGGAAGAGGTAGAAGCCTTAGTGGGCTTTATGATTGTCCTTTCCCACCTGCCAAATAAGGCACAGGTGAGCCTTTTACTGGCATTGATGAATATGGTCTGGGAGACTAGTGATTCAGCAGCCTTTTCCTTGAGGAAGATCCCTAGGATCCTTCCAAAACACACTTCTTTCTTGTTATTTTTCTTCTTTATCAGATCAAAGAGGATCTGAGCCCAGTCCACTTGCTTCTTATTTATTACTGCACACATGACCAAGAACTGATGTCTTGTGATGTAGTCATAGACAGTATGCTTGTCAAGCAAGACCTTCCCAACAATGTCTGCCAGGAACTTGTATGCTGCAGACAAATGCCTCTTCAATAATTTATGTGGGTTGTCACCAACATAACCCATCAGATTTAGCATCATATTAAACTCTTCAGAATCAATTTCTAATTCCTCTTCACCATTTGTCAAACCAAATATTTCAGTTAAAACCGCGGGGTTAAGGAGACAGTGTTACCGGCGATTGATCCTATCATAGTATTGTCTTCAGAAGTGGATGAAGTATAGACCCATTCTCTGATTTATGTTCCTGCCAACTTTATCCTGGTGGTCATCAGGTTCTTCAGATTCTGTTCTTCCAGAAGTTCCAGAATATATAGAAAGATTGGATCCGAGTGCTGGAATGATTCGAAGTCGACATCAAAGCCAGTGTTAAACTTCATAGTGGCTAGAGCTCCTGCTGGAATCGCCATGGAATCACCTGCAAAGGAGAGAAACGGCGATCAAGTGCAAGAGAACAGAAAGCGCGGGATGGAGGTCGAAGAAAACCTAGATATAAAGTTTTCCAGAATATGAATCGACAATCTCCGTTCCACGAAAATAAAATTAATTCTTCGAACTGAGGTCGACGAAATGAGTGAATAATAAATAATTCGTCGATCTCATTCAGAAGACTTGAAGACAATTCGTCGAACTCCTGTCGACGAATATCTTCTGAAGCAAGTTCATTGAGCTCTGGTCGACGAAAATTGTTTCACACAGAGAATTCGGCGAACTTCGTTCGACGAATATCTCTCAAACCTTCCCCGGTTCGTCGAACTCCGTTCGACGAATTTTGGAAAATTCGTCGAATGTAGACAGAACTTAAGCTAAGTCTTCTCCATTGATCATTCCCAGCTGATTCAGAAAGAAAGCATGATTTTTCTCATCCAGAGGTTTGGTGAATATATCAGCTTTTTGTAAATCAGTGTAGATATAGACAAGCTTAATCTTATTTTTGTCTACACACTCCCTAATGAAATGATATCTTATATCAATATGCTTTGTACTACTATGGTGAATTGGATTTTGTGCTATGGCTATAGCACTAGTATTATCACAGAATAGGGTTGAATTATTTAAGTTGAACTCATAATCTAGAAGTTGATTTTATATCCACAGCATCTGTGAACAACAACTGCCTGCTGTAATATATTCTGCTTCAGCAGTTGATGTTGACACTGATGTTTGTTTCTTACAAAACCAAGATACTAGTCTCATACCCAGGAACTGACAAGTTCATGAAGTACTTTTTCTATCTACCCTGCATCTAGTAAAATCAGCATCAGAGTATCCAGTTAACTCAAATTCTGATTCAGCAGGATACCATAGGCCTAGATCAGGACAACTCTTTATATATCTTAAAATCCTTTTTAAGAAAATTAGATGAGATTCTTTAGGTTTCACTTGGAACCTAGCACAAAGGCATGTAACAAATATAATATCTGACCTACTTGCTGTGAGGTATAATAGGGACCAAACAATGTCCTAATAAAGTTTCTGATCTACAGGTTTCCTGTTATATCAGAGTCCACAACAACATTTATGGACGTGAGAGCTTTCTTTGCTGAGGCATCAGCCATACCAAACTTCTTTAGAAGTTCTTTAGCATATTTTGCTTGTGAGATGAAGATGTCATCAGGAAGTTGTTTCACTTGGAGACCAAGGAAATATGAAAGCTCTCTCATGCTACTCATTTCAAATTTAGAATGTATGAGGTCAGAACATCTCTTGCACAATTTTGAATCTGTAGAGCCAAAGATGATGTCATCTACATAGATTTGTACTAACAAAATTTGGTCCTTATGATGTCTAGTGAAAAGAGTTTTATCTACAGTTCCTCTTGTAAATTTATGTTCTAATAAGAAACTTGCTAAGGTCTCATAACAAGCTCTTGGAGCTTGGTTTAGACCATAAAGAGTCTTATTTAATCTAAAAACATAAGAGGGAAAAGTTGGAGAAACAAAACCTGGAGGTTGTTCTATATAAACCTCTTCTTGTAGCACTCCATTTAAGAAGACACTTTTCACATCCATTTGAAAGACTTTGAACCTTTTGAATGTTGCATAGGCAAGGAGAATCCTTATAGCTTCCAACCTTGCAACAGGTTCAAAGGTCTGATCATAGTCAATTCCTTCCTCTTGCCTATATCCTTGAGCAACAAGTCTAGCCTTGTTCCTCACAATAACTCCTTGGGCATCAAGCTTATTCCTGAAAACCCATTTGGTTCCAATAACTGGATAGTTTTGGGGTCTTGGAACCAAATCCCAAACTCTACATCTCTCAAATTGATTTAGTTCCTCTTACATTACAAGGATCCAGTGGGGATCTTGCTCAGCATCATGAATGGTTAGAGGTTCAACCTGAGAGAGAAAACAGACATGCATCAAGTCTTGGTTGAGTTGATGCCTTGTCTGTACACCTGCTGAAATGTCTCCAATTACTTGAGATCTGGGGTGATCCATAAGTGTGACAAAATTAGTGGGTGGAGTTGGTTGTGCAACAACATTTTGAATAAGTTCCTCTTGTGGAATTATGTTTGCTGTTGGTTGAGGCTCATGTTATTCAGCTTCATCTTCTTCACTGTCTTCAATGACTTGTGGAGAGGGATGAGTGGGAACCTCTTGGGTGAGGTTTATTCCATCCAATGTATCACACAAGTGGGGTACCTGCAAGTTGCTAATGGTAGAAACTTCTTTCTCCTTGCAATACATGTTAGTTTCATCAAAAGAAACAAGAATTGACTCTTCTACTTTTAATGTTGATTTATTGAATACCCTATAAGCCTTGCTTACTTGGGAGTATCCTAGAAAAACTCCCACTTCAGCCTTAGCTTCAAACTTTCTAATGTATTTCTTGTTATTATTGTGTATATAGCATGTACAATCAAATACTTTAAAATTGTTAATTTTAAGTTTTTCCCTTTGAGTAATTAATAGGGAGTCCTATTCTTAAGTTTGTGAATTAAACTCCTATTCAGGACATAGTTTGCAGTGCTTACAGCCTCTGCCCAAAAGGTTAGTGACATGTATACATCAGCAAGTAATGTACCTGTAGCTTCAATGAGTGTTCTATTTTTCCTTTCAGCTATCCCATTTTGTTGGGGAGTTCTAGGAGCTGAGAAGCAATGTCTGATACCTTCCTTCTCGCAGAACTCATGCATAAGAAGAGACTCAAACTCTGTGTCATGATCACTTCTAATCAATGCAACATGAGTAGAGAACTCAATCTGTATGGTCTTGAGAAAATCTGTAAGAACCTTGAATGTATCTGACTTTGTTCTCAGAAAGAATACCCAACTGAACCTGGAGAAGTCATCCACTATAACTAAAGTGTAGGATTTCCCTCCTAGGCTTTGTACTGCAATGGGTCCAAAAAGATCCAGGTGTAGCAAGTACAGAATCCTAGGTGAATCACTCTTATTAATTGATTTGAAACTAGTTTTAGTTTGCTTGCCTAATTGATAAGCCCTGCAGAGACCTTCCTTCTTGTAGGGAGCAGAAGGTAGACCTCTAACAAGGTTGTGCTTAGATAACCTAGCAATATTTTTCAAATTTACATGTCCTAGTCTTTTGTGTCATAGTTCATTCTGATTACTAGTTAGATTCAGTAAACAGATGTCAGTTGTGGCAGAAGAAAAGTTTACTAAATAAATGTTTTCTTGTCTACTTCCAGTTAAAATAGTTTGGTTATTTTTATCAATGATAGAGCAAGTAGAAGGGTTAAAGTATACCTGATAACCATCATCACATAATTGACTTATGGAGATGAGGTTATGCTTCAGCCCACTTACATATGTCACTTTTCTGAATGTGACAGCTCCTATTTTTACTTCTCCAACTCCTTCTGACTGACGACATTTTGAGTCACCAAAGATAACCTTTGGCCCCAATTTGGACTTGTAGTTGAATAAGATGTCCTTGCTGCCAGTCATATGTTTAGAGCAGCCACTGTCCAGGTACCAAGTTTCATTTACCCATGTACACTTTTTCACCTGCAATATAAACAGTTAGTAATTTTTGACCCAGGTTACCTTGGGCCCTTTATATGGCCGATAGGAGAAACTAGAAATAACAGAAAATTTTGGCTGGGACTTATATCCTAGGGGGTGGTATCTCATAGGTGGAATGGTCCAGTCAGCTAGGGGATTAAATAATTTCCTAGAAGTATTTAAGTTTCTGTTAAAATTAAAGTTTTGGTTAAGTCTTCCTGGGTTCGACGAATTTATGTATGTTCGTCGACCAGATTTCCACAAATTGGGTTGAGATCATCGATCTCTGCCCAGAGAATGAACATGTTCATTCTCTGCGCCCCACGTTCGTCGATCTCTGCTCGACGAACCATACAAAGTTCGTCGATCGCATTTAGACGAATAATGATAACTATAGTTGGAGTTCAGAGTTCGTCGATCTGGGTTCGACGAACTGGCCCCTTTTCGTCGATGTGAGGTCGACGAAACTTGCTGAACTTTGTTTTTATTTGGTGTTTTCTGTTTTTCCATTTTGTACTTAGTTTTAATTTGTTCAAGAATTTTATTTACTTTATATACTTGCTCAGTATTCTTCTTTCCTTTCTCAGAAATAAAATTGATGGGTTGTAACATATGGTTTTTCTGAATAACAGGTGGTTCACTAGATGATGCACCTAATCCTAACCTACTTCCATTAAATCTACCATTAGATGTGTTAGTGATTTCTGCTAGTTGTTTACTTCTTCCATTTAGTGATTCTTCTAGCTGTTTTGCTTCATTTAATTCATCTTTCAGAAGGGTGATTTGTTCACTAAACATATCTATTTCATTTTTTAATTTAGTATTTTCTAATACTAAGCTATCATAGTTAACTTGCTTATCTCTGAGAAGTTTGATTTCCTTCTCAGAGTTGATTAAGTCTAAACACATGATTTTAAATTCTTATTTAAAAGATTCTGAATTATAATCAAACAATGATAATACCTGATCAGCTTCTGATTCAGAAGCTTCCTCATTGTCTGAATCTCCTTCTTCTGAGTCGGTTCTTGAGTCATCAATTGTCATGAGGCAAACCTCTTTTGCTCTCTCTTCTTCTTCATCTTCACTAGAGCTTGAAGATGTTGACTCCTCTTCAGTCTCACTCCAAGTCTCAGCTACAAACCCCTTTTCCTTCCTCTTGTGTTTGCTGGAAGAGGTTTGCTGGTGAACTGCTTTCTGGAATCCTTTTCCCTTTCTCTTATCTTCTCTTTCTTCTGATTCTCTGGGCACTCAGAGAGGAAATGCCCAGGCTTTCTGCATCCATAACACACCACTTCCTTTGTTGGTGTCTTATCATACTTTGGCCTGTCATCCTTTCTTGCTGACTTCCTCCTGAAGTCCTTTCTAGCCATCTTGAAGAATCTCTTTGCAAAGAGACTCATGAGTTCTTCATTTGATGCAGTGGATTCTGATTCTTCTGAGGCTTTGAATGCTATGTTCTGATCTCTTCTGGCTGCAGGAGGTGTTCTTTGTTCAACAACCTCCCTTGTCTTAATTAACTGCTCGTAAGATTTCAGTTTGCCTAATAGAGATTCAGTTGATATCTCATTCAGGCATCTAGCCTCCTTGATAGGCCAGATTCTTGTGTCCCATGAGCTTGGGAAGCACATCAGAATTTTGTCATTCACTTCAGTGAGAGTGATGACCTTGTCCAAAGTTTTTAGCTCATTAATGATTGAGCTTAATCTGTTTTACATCTCTAACACTGTCTCAGCTTCCTGTTTCTTAAAATTCTCATATTGGGATATGATATTTGATCTCCTATCCTTCCTTTCATCAGCTGATCCATCAACCATTTGGTTTAGGGAATCCTAAATGGCTTTTGCTGATGTTCACTCAGCAACCTTCTGGAAAATATCATCAGACATTGTCTGTGCCAATATGTTCATGGCTTTTGCATCAGCCATCTTGGCTTTCCTGTAAGCATCATTATAGTCTGGAGGAGGTACTGCAGTCATATTTGTGGAAATTCTTGGAGGAGCTGCAGGTGGTTGAGATACTCCTGTTAAGATGGAAGCAAAAATATCTTCATCAATAGAATTCATATACAACTTGATTCTTGCCTTCCAGATTCCAAACTTTTGCAAGTTGCAAACTAGAGGTCTGGTGCTTGCATAATCTTTGTTCTGTGCCATGGCTGTGGTTCTACCTTAAAATATGAACAAAGTGATATGTAGATCTAACACAGGATCCTTGGTTCAAGGGTTAACTTGTGCAACCAAAGAAATCTTGCTCTGATATAATTTGAAAGTAAGGGTTAGATCAACAATACTCTAGAGGGGGGTGAATAGAGTATATTTATTATTATTAGGTCCCAATAAAAGTGCTGCTACAGCTTTGCTGTAAACTGAAGAAGTGCAGTAAATATAAAACTGAAAAACAAATAAGATTAAACCTAATCACAGCCACACAGCAAGAAACAAAAGAAAAAGATAGGCAACCAGACGACACAAGAAATTTATAGTGGTTCCCCAAATCTGGGTAGTCCACTCTTATACCACCCCTGGTAGGAATCCACTCAGGTTTTTGATCTGGTGCCTGACACCAATGGGTTTTGATCAGGTCCCCAAAAACCAACTCAAGTCTTTTGGTAAGGAGACTTGCAACAAGGAATCACTTTTGAATGGAGATGACAACCCTTTGTACAGGAGGGGGTGAGAGTGTGATTTCGTCTTCTCTGTCAACAATCAGAGAGAAGACTTATGTGGAATGATGTTAGCAAACAGCTCCCCTGAGATGTAGAATGATTTAGGGAAGATCTGGAGCTTTGTTGTAGGGTGATAGGTCTTCAATCAGAGTTCTTGACAAGTAGTGATGCAGGATCTTCTTGACTGATCTGATATATGTTGTCCTTGGAGAAGTCATGGAGAGAATATTGAAGAAGAAGACTCTTGATATAGTATAGTTGTTCTTCTTCTTCTGAATGAATATCACTGCCTATCACTGTAAGCTTTAGTATGAATTTTTGTGTGAAGCTTTTCTGGTGCTGTATGAAATCTTGCAGTCAGTCTCTGTGTGTCTATTTTTCTGACTGTTAGACTGAGTATCGATTACTAATCACTTGATCCTTTGTGTCTTTTTCTTCTATCACCTTTCAAAAATTTGAATCCTCTGTAATTAATGCTGATGACCTGAGAATAATCGACATTAATGTATTTCCCCAACTATCTTGTGGAAAATCAACAAGTAATATTCCTGAAGAAGACTGTAATTAATGCTTACTCTAATGGCTACATTCAGAGAATGTTTGAGTCATTAATCTGTCAGGAATTATTGCATTTGAGTGAGGATTAAATGCCGGAAATGGCTAAGTCTGGAATCGTCGAACGAATAACAGAATTCGTCGAGCTAGGTTACTAGTTCTTCGAACTGAGGTTTTGTATTCGTCGACCAGACAGCTTCTGTTCGTCGAGCTGAGTTCCAAGTTTGTCGAGCTGATAACAGAACTTGAATACTTCAGAACCTTTGCCTTTTCTGTCTGAAGTTCGTCGAGCTGATAACAGAACTTGCATGCTTCAAAACCTTTGCCTTTTCTGTCTGAAGTTCGTCGAGCTGACAATTACAATCGTCGACTGGAGTTCAGCGACCATTCTGGTCTTAGTCGAGTATTTTGTGTTAACTGACATTTTGTGTGTCGACATGAATCTTCTGGTTCCAGAATTCGTCGAGTAGAATACTGCGTTGTCGACCTGAGAAGTTGACTTCGTCGACCTGAGAAGTTGTGAACCTGACTTTAGTTTGTTGGAGTATCCCAGTTTTCGTCGACCAGAGAATGAAGATCGTCGAGCTCAGCTCAGAGAAATATCTCAAAATCGTCGAGCTGAGAACGCCTTTCGTCGACCTGAGTTCGACGAACGTCGAACTCAGTTTACTTGGTTTTGAAATCTTCTAAGTCTTGAGTTTCTGATGTTCTTGTTGATACCTGGTCCATCTGAGGTTGACTCTAAGGACATGGCCTAGACTCTAGGATACAAATATGACCCTGGCTATACATGTTGGGTCACATCCTAAGTTAGTGAACCTAGCCCAAATCAACTAGGGATCCAACACACCGAATAGAACACGGAGTCTGCTGAGACCACAAGGCCGCGTGGACACTCCGTTATTCGCGTACTGCTGATGAACTGATGAACAGACCGCCTACCATCCTGAGACCGGCGGACAGGTTATTGGAACTTGGCAAAGCTGAAGCAGAGAACTGACAAGCCGCAGAGCGACCTGTTGAGACTGCAGAGACCGCATACTTCCAAGTACTTGACCGAAGTCAAAGCCAAACTCCTGGCTCCTTGAAGTTAGCCGCGTGACCTGCACACAACAACAGTTAACTCTGATTCAATCCGCGCGGACAGAAAAACTGAGACCGCAACACTTTGACCGAGCCCCCACTTACTGTTGACTCAGTTACTGTAGACGTTCCGGGGGGGTTCTATTTATAGACGAGGTGAGGAGTGTGGTCACCTCCCTAGTGGATAGAGACACCGCCCCAGCCAGCGCGCTAACTAAACACACGTCCGCTGAGTCCGCAAGGATTAGCCGGATTCCAAGAAACAAACCGCCAGGAGCAATAGCGATGCACCTTTAGGCGAACTCTCATAAGTCCGCCCAAGCTATGCGGACAAGGCACCAGCCCGCAGAGCTCGCAAACACCGCAGTACAGCAACATCCCCTTCAGTGACTGTCCGCACATCACCAGAGCAACTCCTCTATCTGCCACAAGTCCACGACCAAGGGCAGTCCGCTCGGTCAACATTGGACTTGGCGAATACAGTAGACATACTGGTCTTATCACAGAATGTGACCAAGTCCAGTAAAACACCAAAAGACCTAGCGCGAGCTCGGCGGACATAGCTCCGTCCGCCAGTCATCCAAAATACAGAACGCCAAACACCTCGTCAGAGTAAGGCAGTCCACAAGCTACTCGCATGTCTGCCCAACGCAACAGCCATCTGCCGGACTCCAAGCACCAGTACGCCACAGCAACAACACTGATGTACTACCAGAGCTCGGCAAGGCCACAACCAAACTCCTAAGGCCAGTCCGCAACAGCGGACACACCGCAGACTAGCCAGTCCGCCACTCCTCATGCGGATAGAGCACAGAACCAGCCTGTTAACTCAAGCTTGCAAACCCGCAAAGTCACTGATCAACCAATCACTGCCTGCAGTCCGCATATCGCAGTCCGCTTTGCTCGAATCCCGACGTCCTTGGCCATAGACTAACCAATCCACATTGCAGACTGCACAGACCGCACACTAGGCCGCACAAGCCGCTCCTCAAGAACAGCCAAGCTATCACCCAGAACGCAACCAACAGTCCGCCCATGCCGCGGACACAGACCGCTCAGGCCGCTCTACAAGAATAGCTAGGTCCAACCAAGCCTATCACAGGCCGAATAACAGCAGCCCGCACAGTCCGCCCAGTCCGCGGACTTTGTCCGCTCAGGCCGCCCGGCCTGCCCATCAACCACTTTCACTTTACAAATTTCAACACTCCCGCTTGAAGTGAGAAGTGGTGATCAAGCCCGACAAGCTATGCAACTGCTCAAAAGGCCCCTTCGACAGTGGCTTCGTGAAGATGTCCGAAAGATTATCTTCACTCCGAACATGCCCGACCAGAAGAGATCCCTACAACACCTTCTCCCTTATGAAGTGGTGATCGATCTCAATATGCTTGGTCCTAGCGTGACACACTGGATTGTTTACCAGCTTGAGAGCACTCTCATTGTTACCCCGGAGTAAAGTTGGCTCTTGCACTTCTTCATGCACATCCTCTATAAGCCTCCTCAACAAGATGACTTCCCGAGCAACTAAGGCAGAAGCCTTATACTCTGCCTCCGTAGTTGAGACGGACACTGAGTCCTGCTTCTTGCTACACCGCGAGATGCTAGCTGATCCGCAAGTGAACACATAACGTGAAGTTGACCTTCGATCATCCGAATCACCGCCATAGTCAGCATCCGTGTACCCAAGCAAGGCAAAATCTGAGTCCCTTTTATAAAGAAGTCCCATGTCAGAAGTTGTCTTGACATACTTCAGAATGTTCTTTGCCGCCACTAGATGAGACTTCCTTGGTTCAGCCATAAACCGACTTACTCGGCCAACAGCATAAGCAATGTCTGGCCTTGTAATCGTCAGGTAGAGAAAGCTTCCAACAAGAGCTCTGAACACCAAGGTGTCAGGGAGAATCCTTCTCTCATCTCGTCGAAGCTTCAGCCCATGTTCCAGTGGAGTAGAGCAACTCTTTCCTTCACCCATGCCGACCCGCTTCGCAATGCGATCTGCATATCCTCTTTGGCAAATGAGTATACCGCTCTTCTTCCTCTCCACTTCAAGACCGAGAAAGTGATGAATCTCTCCCAAGTCTTTCATCTCGAAGTGTATAGCAAGTTCAGCCCTGAGCCTTGCTACTTCCTCCTCTGAATTCCCTGTGATGATCTTGTCATCCATATATAGCAGGACCAAGACTTGAAGCTCCCCCTTCTTCTTGACGAACAA
The DNA here is from genome assembly GCA_039583875.1 of Platanthera guangdongensis. Lineage (NCBI taxonomy): Eukaryota > Viridiplantae > Streptophyta > Magnoliopsida > Asparagales > Orchidaceae > Platanthera > Platanthera guangdongensis. Next base: position 165,563,318 of record CM077166.1, read on the forward strand.
GATAGAATCCGACTTGGAAGCAAGATACCCGCAGAATTGGAGATATTCTGCAATCTTCTCATACCAAGCTCTAGGAGCTTGCTTCAGCCCATAGAGAGCCTTCCAGAGCTTGCGACATAGTCCGGATGATCTTCAGAAACAAATCCAAGTGGCTGATCCATGAAAATGTCTGTCAATTTCTCCGTAAAGAAAAGAATTCTTCACATCAAGCCGCCACATCATACAACCCTTGCTAGCAGCCAAGGCGATCACCACTCTAACTGATGTCATGTTTGCAACTGGACTAAATGTCTCCTCATAGTCTTCTCCATACTGCTGTGAGAATCCTCGAGCAACCAGGCGAGCTTTGTATCTATCAATGCTCCCATCAGCCTTCTTCTTCAACTTAAACACCCACTTGCAAGTCACTGGAGTAATGCCATCAACCTTGGGCACAGGATCCCAGGTTTCATTCTTCTTGAGAGCAGCAATCTCTTCCTTCATGACATCTTCTCACTCTTTGACTCCAGTGTCTCATCCAGAGGACCTGCCAAGAAGCAGGAGACAAAGCTCACTGCATTCTCATCACAGTAATGAGCTGGTGGCTTAATAACCCTCTTCGATTTCTGAAGGGTCTGCTCCTTGCTTACTACCTCTGTTGCTCCTTCAGGCTCAGCACCACCTTCAGGAAAGCTTTGAGCAATGCCAGGCTCTCATTAGTTGGCAGGGTAGGTTGATCTCTTGGAGGGTGGGTAGGTCTCACCTTGAGATGGATTCTGATGCCAGGCTCTCATTAGTTGGCAGGGTAGGTTGATCTCTCGGAGGGTGGGTAGGACTCACCTCGAGATGGATTCCGCTGCCAGGCTCTCACTAGCTGGCAGGGCAGGTTGATCTCTTGGAGGGCGGGTAGGTCTTACCTCGAGATGGATTCCGCTGTCAGGCTCTCACTAGCTGGCAGGGGAGGTTGATATCTCAGAGGGTGTGTAGGCCTCACCTCAAGATGGATTCCGCTGTCAGGCTCTCACTAGCTGGCAGGGCAGGTTGATCTCTCGGAGGGTGGGGTAGGTCTCACCTCAAGATGGATTCCACTGTCAGGCTCTCACTAGCTGGCAGGGCAGGTTGATCTCTCAGATGGTGGGTAGGTCTCACCTCGAGATAGATTCTGCTGCCAGGCTCTCACTAGCTGGAAGGGCAGGTTGATCTCTCGGAGGGTGGGTAGGTCTCACCTCGAGATGGATTCCGATGCCAGGGTCTCATTAGTTGGCAGGGCAGGTTGATCTCTCGGAGGGTGGGTAGGACTCACCTCGAGATGGATTCCGCTGTCAGGCTCTCACTAGCTGGCAGGGCTGGTTGATCTCTCGGAGGGTGGGTAGGTCTCACCTCGAGATGGATTCTGCTGCCAGGCTCTCAGTAGCTGGCAGGGCAGGTTGATCTCTCGGAGGGTGGGGTGGGTTGCCCATCGAGATGGATTCCCCTGCCAGGCACTCACTAGCTGGCAGGGCAGATTGATCTCTCAGAGGGTGGGTAGGTCTCACCTCAAGATGGATTCCGCTGTCAGGCTCTCACTAGCTGATAGGGCAGGTTGATCTCTCGGAGGGTAGGTAGTTCTCACCTCGAGATGGATTCCCCTGCCAGGCTCTCACTAGCTGGCAGGGCAGGTTGATCTCTCGGAGGGTGGGTAGGTCTCACCTCGAGATGGATTCCGCTGCCAGGCTCTCACTAGCTGGCAGGGCAGGTTGATCTCTCGGAGTGTGGGTAGGTCTCACCTCGAGATGGATTCCGCAGCTAGTCTCTCAATAGCTGGCAGGGCAGGTTGATCTCTCGGAGGGTGGGTAGGTCTCACCTCGAGATGGATTCCACTACTAGGCTCTCACTAGCTGGCAGTGCAGGTTGATCTCTCGGAGGGTGGGTAGGTTTTACCTCGAGATGTATTCTGCTGATAGGCTATCACTAGTTGGAAGGGCAGGTTGATCTCTCGGAGGGTGGGTAGGTATCACCTCGAGATGGATTCCGTTGCAAGGCTCTCACTAGCTGGCAGGGCAGGTTGATCTCTCGAAGGGTGGGTAGGTCTCACCTCGAGATGGATTCCGCTGTCAGGCTCTCACTAGCTGGCAAGGCAGGTTGATCTCTCGGAGGGTGGGGTAGGTCTCACCTCGAGATGGATTCCGCTGCCAGGCTCTCACTAGCTGGCAGGGCAGGTTGATCTCTCGTAGGGTGGGGAGGTCTCACCATGAGATGGATTCCACTGCCAGGCTCTCACTAGCTGGCAGGGCAGGTTGATCTCTCGGAGGGTGGGTAGGTCTCACCTCGACATGGATTCCACTGACATGCTCTCACTAGCTAGCAGGGCAGGTTGATCTCTCGGAGGGTGGGTAGGTCTCACCTCGAGATGGATTCCACTGTCAGGCTCTCACTAGCTGGCAGGGCAGGTTGATCTCTCGGAGGGTGGGTCTGTCTCATCTCGAGATGGATTCCGCTGCCAAGCTCTCACTAGCTGACAGGGCGAGTTGACCTCTCGGAGGGTGGGTAGGTCTCACCTCGAGATGAATTCCGCTGTCAGGCTTTCACTAGCTGGCAGGGCAGGTTGATCTCTCGGAGGGCGGGGTAGGTCTCACCTCGAGATGGATTCTGCTGCCAGGCTCTCACTAGCTGGCAGGGCAGGTTGATCTCTCGGAGGGTGGGGTAGGTGTTGAATTTTCTCAAAGTGGTCAGCAAGATAGCCCAAAGTCAAATTAATATTCTTGGCACTACCCAGTTCACACTTTGATCAAGCGGAAATCTCAAGTAGCAACACTTAACACAACATGCACATGGAAGAACAAGCAGATCTTATTCATTAACTTCTTTACAAGGCGAAGTATACGTGGCAAGACATGATTTCTCCAGTACACAAGCTACAAAATAGAAGGTCCAATACAAGCCGAGTGAACAGAAATGAAGACCGCCGAGACCGCCGAGTCTGTATAGTCGCTGAAACCGCCCGAACTCTAGCTGCTACATGCCGAATAGAACACAGAGTCTGCCTGAGACCACAAGGCCGCGCGGACACTCTGTTATTCGCGTACTGCTGAAGAACTGATGAACAGACCGCCTACCCATCTGAGACCGGCGGATAGGTTATTGGAACTTGGCAAAGCTGAAGCAGAGAACTGACAAGCCGCAGAGCGACCTGTTGAGACCGCAGAGACCTGTTGGGTTAGATCAACAATACTCTAGACGGGGTGGGGGGGGTGAATAGAGTATATTTATTATTGTTAGGTCCCAATAAAAGTGCTGGTACAGCTTTTGCTGTAAACTGAAGAAGTGCAGTAAATAAAAAACTGAAAAACAAATAAGATTAAACCTAATCACAGCCACGCAGCAAGAAACAAAAAAAAGATAGGCAAACAGACGACACAAGAAATTTATAATGGTTCCCCAAATCTGGGTAGTCCACTCTTCTACCACCCTTGGTAGGAATCCACTCAGGTTTTGATCAGGTGCCTGACACCAATGGGTTTTGATCAGGTCCCCAAAACCAACTCAAGTCTTTTGGCAAGGAGACTTGCAACCACGAATCACTTTTGAAGGGAGATGACAACCCTTTGTACAGGAGGGGGTGAGAGAGTGATTTTGTCTTCTCTGTCAACAATCAAAGAGAAGACTTATGTGGAATGATGTTAGCAAACAGCTCCCCTGAGATGTAGAATGATTCAGGGAAGATCTGGAGCTTTGTTGTAGGGTGATAGGTCTTCAATCAGAGTTCTTAACAAGCAGTGATGTGGGATCTTCTTAACTGATCTGATATCTGTTGTCCTTGGAGAAGTCCTGGAGAGAATGTTGAAAAAGAAGACTCTTAATATAGTATAGTTGTTCTTCTTCTGAATAAATGAATATCACTGTCTATCACTGTAAGCTTCAGTATGAGTTTTGTGTGGAGCTTTTCTGGTGCTGTATGAAATCTTGCAGTCAGTCTCTGTGTGTCTATTTTTCTGACTGTTAGACTGAGTATTGATTACTAATCACTTTATCCTTGGTGTCTTTTTCTTCTATCACCTTTCAAAAATTTGAATCCTCTGTAATTAATGCTGACGACTTGAGAATAATCGGCATTAATGTATTTCCCCAACTGTCTTGTGGAAAATCAGCAAGTAATATTCCTAAGGAAGACTGTAATTAATGCTTCCTCTAACGGCAACATTCAGAGAATGTTTGAGTCATTAATCTGTCAGGAATTATTGCATTTGAGTGAGGATTAAATGCCGGAAATGGCTAAGTCTGGAATCGTCGAACGAATAACAGAATTCGTCGAGCTAGGTTACTAGTTCTTCGAACTGAGGTTTTGTATTCGTCGACCAGACAGCTTCTGTTCGTCGAGCTGAGTTCCAAGTTTGTCGAGCTGATAACAGAACTTGAATACTTCAGAACCTTTGCATTTTCTGTCTGAAGTTCGTCGAGCTGATAACAGAACTTGCATGCTTCAAAACCTTTACCTTTTCTGTCTGAAGTTCGTCGAGCTGACAATTACAATCGTCGACTGGAGTTCAGCGTCCATTCTGGTCTTAGTCGAGTATTTTGTGTTGACTGACATTTTGTGTGTCGACATGAATCTTCTGGTTCCAGAATTCGTCGAGTAGAATACTGCGTTCGTCGACCTGAGAAGTTTACTTCGTCGACCTGAGAAGTTGTGAACCCGACTTTAGTTTGTTGGAGTATCCCAGTTTTCGTCGACCATAGAATGAAGATCGTCGAGCTCAGCTCAGAGAAATATCTCAAAATCGTCGAGCTGAGAACGCCTTTTGTCGACCTGAGTTCGACGAACGTCGAACTCAGTTTACTTGGTTTTGAAATCTTCTAAGTCTTGAGTTTCTGATGGTCTTGTTGATACCTGGTCCATCTGAGGTTGACTCTAAGGACTTGTCCTAGACTCTAGGACACAAATATGACCCTGGCTATACATGTTGGGTCACATCCTAAGTTAGTGAACCTAGCCCAAATCAACTAGGGATCCAATACGCCGAATAGAATACGGAGTCCGCCTGAGACCACAAGGCCGCGCGGACACTCCGTTATTCGCGTACTGCTGATGAACTGATGAACAGACCGCCTACCATCCTGAGACTGGCGGACAGGTTATTGGAACTTGGCAAAGCTGAAGCAGAGAACTGATAAGCCGCAGAGTGACCTGTTGAGACTACAGAGACCGCATACTTCTAAGTACTTGACCGAATTCAAAGCCAAACTCCTGGCTCCTTGAAGTTAGCCGCGTGACCTGCACACAACAACAGTTAACTCTGATTCAATCCGCGCGGACAGAAAAACTGAGACCGCAACACTTTGACCGAGCCCCCACTTACTGTTGACTCAGTTACTGTAGACGTTCCGGGGGGGTTCTATTTATAGACGAGGTGAGGAGTGTGGTCACCTCCCTAGTGGATAGAGACACCGCCCTAGCCAGCGCGCTAACTAAACACACGTCCGCTGAGTCCGCAAGGATTAGCCGGATTCCAAGAAACAAACCGCCAGGAGCAATAGCGATGCACCTTTAGGCGAACTCTCATCAGTCCGCCCAAGCTATGCGGACAAGGCACCAGCCCGCAGAGCTCGCAAACACCGCAGTACAGCAACATCCCCCTTCAGTGACTGTCCGCACATCACCAGAGCAACGCCTCTATCTGCCACAAGTCCACGACCAAGGGCAGTCCGCCCGGTCAACATTGGACTTGGCGAATACAGTAGACACACTGGTCTTATCACAGAATGTGACCAAGTCCAGTAAAACACCAAAAGACCTAGCACGAGCTCGGTGGACATAGCTCCGTCCGCTAGTCATCCAAAACACAGAACGCCAACACCTCGTCAGAGTAAGGCAGTCCACAAGCTACTCGCATGTCTGCCCAACGCAACAGCCATCTGCCGGACTCCAAGCACCAGTACACCACAGCAACAACACTGCTGTACTACCAGAGCTCGGCAAGGCCACAACCAAACTCCTAAGGCCAGTCCGCAACAGCGGACACCGTAGACTAGCCAGTCCGCCACTCCTCATGCGGATAGAGCACAGAACCAGCCTGTTAACTCAAGCTTGCAAACCCGCAAAGTCACTGATCAACCAATCACTGCCTGCAGTCCGCATATCGCAGTCCGCTTTCTCGAAGCCCGACGTCCTTGGCCATAGACTAACCAATCCACATTGCAGACTGCACAGACCGCACACTCGGCCGCACAAGCCGCTCCTCAAGAACAGCCAAGCTATCACCCAAAACGCAACCAACAGTCCGCCCATGCCGCGGACACAGACCGCTCGGGCCGCTCTACAAGAATTGCTAGGTCCAACCAAGCCTATCACCAGGCCAAATAACAGCAGCCCGCACAGTCTGCCCAGTCCGCGGACTTTGTCCGCTCAGGCCGCCCGGCCTACCCATCAACCACTTTCACTTCACAAATTTCAACACTCCCGCTTGAAGTGAGAAGTGGTGATCAAGCCCGACAAGCTATGCAACCGCTCAAAAGGCCCCTTCGACAGTGGCTTTGTGAAGATGTCCGAAAGATTATCTTCACTCCGAACATGCCCGACCAGAAGAGATCCCTGCAACACCTTCTCCCTTATGAAGTGGTGATCGATCTCAATATGCTTGGTCCTAGCGTGACACACTGGATTGTTTACCAGCTTGAGAGCACTCTCATTGTCACCCCGGAGTAAAGTTTGCTCTTGCACTTCTTCATGCACATCCTCTATAAGCCTCCTCAACCAGATGACTTCCCGAGCAACTAAGGCAGAAGCCTTATACTCTGCCTCCGTAGTTGAGACGGACACTGAGTCCTGCTTCTTGCTACACCATGAGATGCTAGCTGATCCGCAAGTGAACACATAACGTGAAGTTGACCTTCGATCATCCGAATCACCGCCATAGTCAGCATCCGTGTACCCAAGCAAGGCAAAATCTGAGTCCCTTTTATAAAGAAGTCCCATGTCAGAAGTTGTCTTGACATACTTCAGAATGTTCTTTGCCGCCACTAGATGAGACTTCCTTGGTTCAGCCATAAACCGACTTACTCGGCCAACAGCATAAGCAATGTCTGGCCTTGTAATCGTCAGGTAGATCAAGCTTCCAACAAGAGCTCTGAACACCAAGGTGTCAGGGAGAATCCTTCCCTCATCTCGTCGAAGCTTCAGCCCATGTTCTAGTGGAGTAGAGCAACTCTTTCCTTCACCCATGCCGACCCGCTTTGCAATGCGATCTGCATATCCTCTTTGGCAAATGAGTATACCGCTCTTCTTCCTCTCCACTTCAAGACCGAGAAAGTGATGAATCTCTCCCAAGTCTTTCATCTCGAAGTGTATAGCAAGTTCAGCCCTGAGCCTTGCTACTTCCTCCTCCGAATTCCCTGTGATGATCTTGTCATCCATATATAGCAGGACCAAGACTTGAAGCTCCCCCTTCTTCTTGACGAACAAGTAGAATCCGACTTGGAAGCAAGATACCCGCAAAATTGGAGATATTCTGCAATCTTCTCATACCAAGCTCTAGGAGCTTTCTTCAGCCCATAGAGAGCCTTCCGGAGCTTGCAGACATAGTCCGGATGATCTTCAGAAACAAATCCAAGTGGCTGATCCATGAAAATGTCTGTCAATTTCTCCGTAAAGAAAAGAATTCTTCACATCAAGCCGCCACATCCTACAACCCTTGCTAGCAGCCAAGGCGATCACCACTCTAACTGATGTCATGTTTGCAACTGGAATAAATGTCTCCTCATAGTCTTCTCCATATTGCTGTGAGAATCCTCGAGCAACCAGGCGAGATTTGTATCTATCAATGCTCCCATCAGCCTTCTTCTTCAACTTAAATACCCACTTGCAAGTCACTGGAGTAATGCCATCAACCTTTGGCACAGGATCCCAGGTTTCATTCTTCTTGAGAGCAGCAATCTCTTCCTTCATGGCATCTTCTCACTCCTTGACTCCAGTGTCTCATCCAGAGGACCTGCAAAGAAGCAGGAGACAAAGCTCACTGCATTCCCATCACAGTAACGAGCTGGTGGCTTAATAACCCTCTTCGATTTCTGAAGGGTCTGCTCCTTGCTTACTACCTTTGTTGCTCCTTCAGGCTCAACACCACCTTCAGGAAAGCTTTGAGCAATGCTCCCCCTTCTTCCTGAGCCAGAAGACTTAACACCAAAATTTGAAGCAACAGGAGCTGCTGGTGAAACAACAAGCTCCTCTTCCAGGCCTTCAGCAGCCACCATCAGTTCTTCATCAACCTTGCTTCTGGTTAGCTCAACCGAGCCACCTCCATACAACATCAGCTCGTCAAAGACAACATCTCTTGACACAACGAACTTCTTCGTCGCAGGATCCATGCATTTCCATCCCTTCTTCCGCTCATCGTAGCCAACAAAGACAAGCTTACTTGCCTTTGCATCCAGCTTAGTCCGTGAAGCATCCGGGACATGCACATAGCAAGTTGAACCGAACACTCGAAGGTGTTCCACACTAGGCTTCTCCTTCAGCAACAACTCAAAAGAAGTCTTCATGTTGATCGGGTTAAGCGGCATCCGGTTGATGATATAAGAAGCACAAGACATCCCCTCCGCCCAAAAGGACCTTGGAATGTCTTTCGCATGAAGCCAACATTTGCATGTCTCCGTCAAATGATGGATCTTTCGCTCCACTGCTCCATTTTATTGTGGAGTATGAGCACAAGTGAGCTCTCTCTGAATTCCATGCATCCTGCAGAAGTTAGAAAACTCGGAGGAAACAAACTCACCCCTGTTATCTGTTCTAAGCTTCTTGATCTGCAAGCCAAGTCGGCTCTCTACTAGCTCCTTGAACTCCACAAACAACCGGAAGGCTTCAGACTTATCCTTCAAGAAAGAAACCCAAGTATATCTTGAGTAGTCATCAATCAGAACAAGCATGTATCTGCTTCCACCAAGGATGGCAGTGACAGTTGGTCCCATCAAGTCGCCATGAATGCACTCCAATGGTTGCTTGCTCCTTGTTTGTGATTTATCAAACGGAAGGCGATGTGCCTTACCGTATTGACATCCCGCACAAACATGCCCGTCACCAAAGGAGGACAACTTAGGCAAACCTCTCTCCAAACTTCTACTAGCCATAGCCTTCAGCTTGTCCATTCATACAAGCCCCAGCCTCTCATGCCAGATATCAGCGCTACCGTTGGCTCTCATTCGATCAACATAAGAATTAGTTGCAAGAACAAACAAGTTCTTAACTCTCCTTCCTACATGAGCAACATTAGCCTTAACCGTTGATACATTACAAAGGAACTTCACGTCTGTTGGCCCAAACAGAACGTGATAACCAGCATCTACTGCATTGGTCACAGAGAAGAGGTTCTTCTTCATGCCCGGTACATGATACACACTCCTTAATGTGAGTGGCCCCTGATCACTACCCAAAGACACAACCCCATGTTTCTCTACTGCATAAATAATATTATCAGCAGTTATGATAGCTTCGTTACCTGAGTATGCTTGCAAGGAAGAGAACTTCGACTTGTCTCCAGTGAGGTGATGACCACACCCGGAGTTTACGATCCATTCGCCGTTGAAGTCCTCAGCAGACAAGGCACGAACACAAGTGCCCATCATGAAAGCTCTACCCCATTCAGCTTCCTCACTCTTAGAGCAAGCTTCCTCCTTGCCTGCAGCATGCCTAGGCTGTAGTTTGACCTTGCAGTCCCGCTTGAAGTGCCCTCGCTGATGACACCTGTAGCACTTTAAGTTCTTCTTCCAGTCCTTCTTTGGAGCAGTGCTCCTCTCCGGTTGATAAGACGTTGAAGGTTTTTTCTCACCAACGACCTGCTTCTTCTTCCCTTCCCACCTCTTCTTCTTCTTTACCATGAAGAGTGCTTCACTGCTCTCCTCAGAAACAGTGACTCCAGCCATCTGCCTTGCCAGACTTTCCTGCAAAGCAAGCAGAGTTTCAAGCTCCAGCAAAGATGGCTGAGTGGCCCAGCCTTGAACTAACGTAACAAAAGCAACATATTCCTTCCGCAAGCCGCGGATTATGTGCCTCTTAAATTTAGCCTCAGAAATAGGCTCATCAGGATCAAGAGCTGACAGCTCAGCACACAAGCTCTTCATCTTCAGAAAGAATTTTGAGATGGTCAGGTCTCCTTGAGTTGCCCTTGCCAACTCATTTTCCAAGAACTGGAGCCTCGCCACATTCTTCCTATTGAACAACTCATTAATAGTTGTCCAAATATCAACAGTTGATTCACATACAATGATGTGATCAAACAGCTCTGGTGACACAACTTGCTTGAGAACAAACTCCGCCTTAGCATTGTTTTTCTCCAGATCCTCACCTGCTCAGCAGTTCCGAAAGCATCAGTCACTTCCTGTCTGTCGTCACCACCGACGAACTCTCATAGCTCCTCACCAAGAAGGTAACTCTTCATGCACGACTTCCACTTTTTGTAATTAGTCGTGCTCAAGAGATCAATGCCAAGACCCCTTACATAGCTTCCTTCCATTGCAACAACGATTGGTTAAGTCTTCAGAAGCACAGAGCACCAACACACGATCACTGCTCAAGCAACTGAACCTCCCTCTGATACCATGTTGAATTTTCTCAAAGTGGTCAGCAAGATAGCCCAAAGCCAAATTAATATTCTCGGCACTACCCAGTTCACACTTTGATCAAGCGAAAATCTCAAGGAGCAACACTTAACACAACATGCACATGGAAGAACAAGCAGATCTTATTCATTAACTTCTTTACAAGGCGAAGTATACATGGCAAGACATGATTTCGGTAGTACACAAGCTACAAAACAGAAAGTCCAAAACAAGCCGAGCGAACAGAAATGCAGACCGCCGAGACCGCCGAGTCTGCCTAGTCGCTGAAACCGCCCGAACTCTAGCTGCTACATGCCGAATAGAACACGGAGTTCGCCTGAGACCACAAGGCCGTGCGGACACTCCGTTATTCGCGTACTACTGATGAACTGATGAACAGACCGCCTACCCGCCTGAGACCGGCGGACAGGTTATTGGAACTTGGCAAAGCTGAAGCAGAGAACTAACAAGCCGCAGAGCGACCTGTTGAGACCACAGAGACCGCACACTTCCAAGTACTTGACCGAAGTCAAAGCCAAACTCCTGGCTCCTTGAAGCTAGCCGCGCGACCTACACACAACAACAGTTAACTCTGATTCAATCCGCGCGGACAGAAAAAGTGAGACCGCAGCACTTTGACCGAGCCCCCGCTTACTATTGACTCAGTTACTGTAGACGTTCCGGGGGGGTTCTATTTATAGACGAGGTGAGGAGTGTGGTCACCTCCCGAGTGGATAGAGACACCTCCCCAGCCCGTGCGCTAACTAAACACCCGTCCGCTGAGTTCGCAAGGACTTAGCCGGATTCCAAGGAACAAACTGCCAGGAGAAATAGCGATGCACCATTAGGCGAGCTCTCATCAGTCCGCCCAAGCTATGCGGACAAGGCACCAGCCCGCAGAGCTCGCAAACACCGCAGGACAGCAACATCCCCCTTCAGTGACTGTCTGCACATCACCAGAGCAACGCCTCTATCTGCCACAAGTCCACGACCAAGGGCAGTCCGCCCGGTCAACAGCGGACTTGGAGAATACAGCGGACATACTGGTCTTGTCACAGAATATGAACAAGTCCAGTAATACACCAAAATACCTAGCGCGAGCTCGGCAGACATAGCTCCGTCCGCCAATCATCCAAAACACAGACCGCCAACACCTCGCCAGAGTAAGGCAGTCCACAAGCTACTTGCATGTCTGCCCAACGCAACGGCCATCTGCCAGACTCCAAACACCAGTCTGCCACAGCAACAAAACTGATGTACTACCAGAGCTCGGCAAGGCCACAGCCAAACTCCTAAGGCTAGTCCGCAACAGCGGACATCGCGGACTAGCCAGTCCGCCACTCCTCATGCGGATAGAGCACATAACCAGCCTGTTAACTCAAGCTTGCAAACCCGTAAAGTCACTGGTCAACCAAGCACTGCCTGCAGTCCGCATATCGTAGTCCGCTCAGTCCGCTTTGCTCGAAGCCCGATGTCCTTGGCCATAGACCAACCAGTCCACATAGCAGACTGCACAGACCGCACACTAGGCCGCACAAGCCGCTCCTTAAGAATAGCCAAGCTAGCACCCAGAACGCAACCAACAGTCTGCCCATGCCGCAGACACAGACCGCTCAGGCCGCTCTACATGAACAGCCGGGTCCAACCAAGCCTATCACCAGACCGCATAACAGCAGCCCGCACAGTCCGCCCAGTCCGCGGACTCTGTCCGCTCAGGCCGCCCGGCCTGCCCATCAACCACTTTCACTTCACAAATTTTAATAGTAGGTCTCACCTCGAGATGGATTCCGCTGTCAGGCTCTCACTAGCTGGCAGGGCAGGATGATCTCTCGGAGGGTGGGGTAGGTCTCACCTCGAGACGGTCCTGCTGCCAGGCTCTCACTAGCTGGGAGGGCAGGTTGATCTCTCAAAGGGTGGGGTAGGTCTCACCTTGAGATGGATTCCGCTGCCAGGCTCTCACCAGCTGGCAAGACAGGTTGATCTCTCGGAGGGTGGGGTAGGTCTCATCTCGAGACGGTCCCGCTGTCAGGCTCTCACTAGCTGGTAGGGCAGGTTGATCTCTCGAAGGGTGGGGTAGGTCTCACCTCGAGACGGTCCCGCTGTCAGGCTCTCACTAGTTGGCAAGGCAGGTTGATATCTCGGAGGATGGGGTAGGTCTCACCTCGAGATGGATTCCGCTGTCAGGCTTTTACTAGCTGGCAGGGCAGGTTGATCTCTCGTAGGTGCGAGATGGCGGGGCGAGACCAGGTGGCCCTTTTTTGGGGGGAGGGTGCGACAAGTTGGCTAGCACCCACCCCGACCTGGTAGGTGCGAGATGGCGGGGCGAGACCGGCCGAGGCTGGGGTCTCGCCGCAGGCCGGCAGCCTGGCGGGGCGAGACCAGCCGAGGCTGGGGTCTCGCCCCAGGCCTGGGGCCTGGCGGGGCAAGACCGGCCGATGCTGGGGTCTCGCCCCAGGCCTGCGGCCTGGCAGGGCGAGGCCGGCCGAGGCTGGGGTCTTGCTCCAGGCCGGCGGCCTGGCGGGGCGAGACCGGCCGAGGCTGGGGTCCCGCTCCAGGCCTGCGACCTGGAGGGGAGAGACTGACCGAGGCTGGGGTCTCGCCCCAGGTCGGCGTCTTGGAAGGGCGAGATCGGCCGAGGCTGGGGTCGCGCCCCAGGCCGGCGGCCTGACAGGGCGAGACCGGCCGGAGGCCGAGGTCTTGCCCCTGCCCCCTTCTCCCTAGTTATTTGGGGGTCACCTGCTCGTCTCGGGTGCCCAGGGAGGAGGGGGGCATGGCTCCTCCCGCCCGTGGACCTCTTTTGACCATGTTGTTACTGTTTTACCCTCAGGGTGGAATTACCTCTTTGCCCCTCGGTGTGGGTGTTTTCTATTGGTCCAAGGCCTATTTGGCATATGGGTATTGTTGACATTTTGGTCCATGGGGTTGGAAAAACTATAAATAGACCCTTGAGGGTGCCTTGGAGGGCATTGCATTCAAATCCACAAAATCCCTTTGCTCTCTTCCTCCAGGGCATCTAGCTCGGCATTGGCTAGGGAGGGGAAGACTTCAAAGGTCTTCCGGGTGTGAGTTGGGACCTCCGCGCTAGATCTGAGGGTCTGTTTCTACTTTCTTGGTCCTTTGGTCCGTGACGTTCTCCTTAGTGTAGTAGGTGCGAGGTCACCCCTTTACAGGGACCCCGAACTCCACAGATGCCATTTTTGGCTTCAACACCTTCAACAACGGGATCAAAGAAAATCTCTGAGTAAAACGAAGCAGCTGGTTGTTACCCAAGCTGCAGCAACAGGAAGATAATCAAGTTGTTGTTGTTATCTGCATCATCAACAGCAGTTCAGAGTAAATCTCTGAGAGAGGTGCAGCAAAGGATAACCCTTGTTACAACCACTTTATAGTTCCAATTGTACTATTCTGAAGAATATTTTCTGGAGGCTATGAAGAAGAAGTTAGCAACGAATCTCCTCAGCCCAGGAAAGAAAGAAGAAGAAGAGGAGTTGTCTGCAAGTTGCTTTCAGCTTAAGACTCTTGTTGTTGTGAAGAAGTTAGGGCTGAGATTCTCTCAACTCAGGTAGGAGCAACTAGCTACAGTTATTTTTCAGTTCTAGCAGGAATACTTTCTGGTGTTGAGAAGAATTAGATATGGCCGAGTATACATCAGTTCAGGTAGCAATAGGCTCTGGGATTATTTCTCTATAGTCAAAGTTGAGCTGCGTTTATCTCAGTCCAGAAAGATTGACACATAGAAATATCTCTTGTGTCAAGATCAACTCATCAACCCACTTCCACTCTGTAGGATCCTTTTGGATCTGATTGGTAGGAGCAAATTTGTTCTGAGGTAGGATCCAAGTTTGGATCTGAGTTGTAGGGCTATTTAGCCTGAGTGTAGGATTTGGGTGCAGATCTGAGAGTAGGATTCTGTTGAGAATCTGAGATAGGTGATCATTTGATCACTGAGAGTAGGATCTAGATTGGATCTGTGGTATGACCTTTGGGTCTGTGGTAGGAGAGTCATTCTCTCTGAGTGTAGGGCACTTGTGCTTGAGTTGTAGGATCCTTTGGATCTGAGGTAGGGCCTTTGTGCCTGAGCTGTAGGAGAGTCATTCTCTCTAAAATAGGACCCGTTGTGGATCTAAGGTAGGGATGTCCTCCCAGCCTGAGTTGTATGGCCATTATGCCTGAGTTAGGTGATCTTTGGATCACTGAGTTGTAGGGCCTTGTGCCTGAGCTGTAGGTCTTGGAGGATACCGAGTGGTCCTGCAAGATCGTGTTGTAAGCTCATAGGAGCCGAGATTGGAGAAGTGTCTTCTCTAACTATAAGTTAGAAAGGTGGGAGGGAACGTGGGCATACCCATAATATGGGAGGGAAAGTGGGAATATCCATAATCTGGGGAACCACTATATATTCTATGTGTGCTTCTTTGTGTTGTATCTTTGTTGTATGTGTGTGTCTTGAAAGCTTAACTAGGGGTGTGCATAAATAACTGAAGAACCAAAAATCGAACCGAAACTGAACCGAACCGGGCAGTTCAGGTCGGTTCTCAAGTAGTTCGGTTCGGGTACGGTTCCTAAGAAAGAGTGAACCGGCATTTCGGTTCAGTTATCGGGTCCAGTGGTCGGGGTACCCGAGAATCGATCTGAACCGATTTATTAGGGTTTAAATTTATAAATATAATTTTAAAAAAATGCAGTTGTGAGATGAGATTACTGGATCATGGAGTTAAATGAATAAAATTTATGTTGCGTGACCTTTTTTCTCCCGCTCCAAACCCTTGCGACATCCTCCTATCCCCAACACTCCTCGTTCGTGAAAATCTACGAACCTCCCCAGTCCTCGCCGCTGATGCCATCTGCATCTCAGGGTTTCCTCCTAGATCCTCCCGTCGATGACTCCTATGATTACTTTTCAACAACCATATGGTGAGATCTTGATCTATGGTGTCTCTATTTTTTGATTTGCTGTGTGTATCCTCCTTCCTGTTAGCATTTGCCATGGTTAATTTGCCTGATTTCTTGCGATTTATGTAATGTCTTGATTTTTTGCTTATGATTGAATGAATAGATTTGTGAGATCTTGATCCTCTTGTGAGTGAATGTTTATCAAAAACATATAATCCATGTTCTTATTCGATCTTTAATTTGTCAGCCACATTGCTACGTATAGTTTGATGATCCTGAGAATGAAGATTCATGAGTAACATATAACCCATGTATTACTGTTTTTGCATGCTAATATCATATCAATTAACAAGTATTGTCATTGAATTTAAAGAACCAATATTTACGGTTCGGTTCCGGTTCTACATTTTAGAACCGTGGGTCAGTTCCGGTTCCAAAAAGTTGGAACCGAACATATACGAGTCGGTTTTTGGTTCTCAGTGGAAACGAACCGAATCGATCCGAGTTTCACCCCTAAGCTTAACTACTAACTAACAAAGCACCTCAAAGAAAGGAAAATCAAAGATAGTCACAAATAACTAAGAAACCTATTCACCCCCCCCCCCCCTCTAGGTGATTTAACTATCCTTGAAAACAAAGACATTCACTTCCCTTATATAATAAAGATTAGTAAAAATTATACGCGTATTAAACTATAGAATTCCGGTCTGGAAATAGTAATTACGGTAGTTACGGTATGTAAACAATGTTGGAGTTACCAAGTTGATCTGGAAGTGATCAAACATGTAATCTCACTGCCAACGCGATATGAGCCTGCAGGGTCGCACATAAGAGATGTGGAGAAGTTGGTTGATTGACTGTGTTGGTAAAGGTTACCAATCACCGACCTGAATAGGGTTGTAGGCAAAGTGTTGCCTTAAAAGGATCGTCGGGTTGGGCAAATGTTGCCTTGGAGGGTTGGTTAGATTGTCGTCCGAGGGTCGATGGCATTCGTCGATAATTGTCTTTCTGATTCCCGCCGATCGGCGAGAATCGTCTCTTTAATTCTCGCCGATCGACGAGAATCGTCCAGAATCAATATGTTGATTCTCGACGATCGACGACTTCGACAAGTATCGTCGACCGCGGCTCGACGGTCGACGAGATTCGACGTGTATCGTCAAGTGATGCTCGACGATCGGCGAGAATTGTCGAGTATTGTACTCTGATTCTCGCCGATCCATGGTGATGCTCGCTGATCGATTCTCGCCGATTCTCGCCGACTCTCGCCGATTGATACTCGCCGATTCTGAACCCTATTTCGGGGTGGTCTGCGGATAGCAATTTTCCTGGGTTTATTTATACCTTTGGTATAAATAGGACACTTAGGGTTTTCGGGTGTGTGTGCTTTTACTGCCGATCAAATCGATTTTGACGGAAGCTGTTCCGCGATCGTTTCCCCGATCCCGTATCCCGCCGCTGACGGAAGCGTTCCGCCGCCGCCGTGATCGCTCCGCTGACCTCCTCTTCTCCGGCGACCGTCGCTGGTGCTGCTCTTCCTGACGCGGACCTAGCAGTCCGTGGAATAGCAGAGGTGCGGTCTTCTCCATCCCAATCTTCCGTGTGACGGAAAGCCGGTGTTCTCCCGCTCGTGTGGACTTCTGCAGAAACGTGGATACTATTACACGTAGAACTCGCCACCAGCAGAAATCAAAGTTTGGAGCATCTCCGTTGAGTTGTGACTCAACGCCACCGAGGTAATCTTTGCCTAGTTTTTGCTAACTTCTTGATTCAACGTTCATGGCCCGATCCACATCTCTTTGGGTTTTTCTTGATGTTTATTTTTCCGCTGTGTGCACAAGCGTTGTGCCATCCTCATAGAGAAACCCAACAGTGGTATCAGAGCCAGGTTTCGGCCATGATCGTTGTTTTGGAAGTTTGTTATTCCAGTGCGTGTAAACCTAGGGATTTAGAAGTGTTCTAAATGTCTAGATTTAGTCTTGGTCTCCTCCAAAAACGTCTGGGATTTCGTGGGAATTTCTAAGTGTTAGAAATTGTTGTCTCCTTAGCAGTAACCATCCCTCGAGTATGTTTTGGATTGTGAATCCAACATAGAGAGATGAGCTTGTCTACTGCTTTAAGTTGAGTTGTCTTTGCCTTTGTCCAATGCATATAAATCTGAGGATTTGGAAGTTTCCGGATGTTCAGATTTAGCCCTTCCTTCTATCAAATGTTGATGGTGTCAGGATGTGCACATAAGGGATCCATGTGGTTTTAGAAATTTTGTTTTTCTTTGGATGTGCACATTGATCAAATGTTGATCATGGTTAATTGTTAACCTATAATTGAAAAATCCCTTCATCTAATATTAAGTGTTCGGATGCCTTCCGATGGATGACACTCTTCCTGCCTCGATCGATGAAGTGTGGGCTTGCCAAAGCAAGGTGCATTAATCTATCTTGGTAAGGGTGCGAGCGGATAATTGTGATATCCCACTGTCGACATCAGGCCATTCTTATCTAGGTGACCTCAAAGGTTGAGTGCCTAGAGGCATAGGGTTGGCATGCACCATATGATGGATGCGAATAAGGAGTTATTCACCAACCATACAAGAATTGCATGAGGATGCAATTGGCAAGCGTTGCCTACCTAAATAACCGCATCGTGAGAGGAATGCCAAAGCGGACTCATAGTGTTGGTGAAATACGGATCTTGTCCACTAAGAGAGTAGCTCGCATGAACTCTCCGAATTGTTAGTGAGGGCTATCATTTCGAATAAAATAGTGGGAGTATTTTAATTGAAGTCCAAATTAAAATAAATTGTATTTGAAATTTGGTACTGATTTTATTCTGCATAAATTCTTGTAGAATTCCATGGCAAGTGTTTCACACTCCACGTTGTCTCTGAGAGCCATCCTTGAGAAGGATAAGCTCAGTGGGACAAATTACATGGACTGGTACAGGAACCTGAGAATTGTTCTCAGGCAGGAGCGAAAGCTCTATGTCTTGGAAGAAGAAGCCCCTGAGGTGCCGACCGGGAACTCTTCCCGTGCTGAGAAGGATACTTATAAGAAGTATACTGACGATGCTTTGGATGTCGAATGCCTTATGCTTGCCACCATGAACTCTGAGCTTCAGAAGCAACATGAGAACATGGGGTGCAAGGAGATTGACGAGCATCTCAAGAAAATGTTTCAAGGGCGGGCTCGTCAAGAGAGGTTCGACATCACGAAAGCGTTGTTTCAGTGCAAGATGGGAGTTCGAGACTCAGTAGGGACTCACGTACTCAAGATGATTGGGTATATCGAGAACCTTGAAAGGCTGGGTTTTTCTCTTGGTCAAGACTTGGCCACGGATCTGATCCTGCAATCGTTGTCGGACAGTTATGAGCAGTTCATCTTGAACTACAACATGAATGAGATAGACAAGACACTGCCCGAACTCCTAGGCATGTTGAGAACTGCCGAAATCAACATGAAGAAGGCCAAGCCTGCCAGCCCCATACTGATGGTGCATAAGGGCAAGGGCAAGGCCAATGGTTCTAAGAAGACGAAGGTAGGACCTAAGTCATTTCTTGAGCCCAAGTCTTCTGCACTGAAGAAAAAGAAAAGCACGGAGAAGGAAAGGAAATGCCACCACTGTGGCAAGGATGGTCATTGGAGGAGGAACTGTCCTTCATACATTGAGGGTCTGCAGAAATTGAGGGGAGGTATGACTTCCGCTTCAAATGTTTACGTTATAGAGATAAACCTTTCTGCTCCTTCATCTTGGGTATTGGATACCGGATGTGGTTCTCACATTTGTACAAATGTGCAGGAACTGGGAAGGAGAAGATTGCTGAGTAAAGGGGAGGTGGACCTCCGCGTCGGCAATGGAGCAAGAGTTGCTGCTGTAGCCGTAGGGGTTTATCGTCTTTCTTTGTCCAGTGGGCTTGTAATAGAACTTGATAATTGTTATTTGGTTCCGGCCATAACTAGAAACATTATATCTATTTCATGTTTGGACATGATTGGATTTTCTTTTATAATTAAGAACAACTGTTATTCTATATTTAAGAATGATGTTTGTTATGCTGTAGCCCAATTGTTTAATGGTCTTTATGTTTTGAACTTGGACCATCTGATCTGTAATGTAGATAATAATAAAAGACTAAGAACAAATGACTTGAACCCTACTTTTCTCTGGCATTGTCGTTTGGGCCATATCAACGAGAAGCGCATATCCAAGCTCCATAGAGATGGATTTTTGGACTCATTTGATTATGAATCATTTGAGCGATGCGATTCGTGTTTGTTAGGCAAGATGACTAAAGCTCCTTTCACCGGTTATACTGAGAGGGCTGAGGATCTCTTGGGTGTTGTACATAGTGATGTATGCGGACCCATGAGTTCCATGGCTAGAGGAGGGTATTTCTACTTTGTTACATTTACTGATGATTTCAGTAGATACGGATATGTGTATCTTATGAAGTGCAAATCCGAGACCTTTGAAAAGTTCAAAGTGTTCAAGAATGAAGTAGAAAACCAGTTGGGTAAAAGGGTTAAAGCACTCCGATCTGATCGAGGTGGCGAATACCTGAGTCATGAGTTCCGTGATCATCTGAAAGAGTGTGGTATTGTATCACAGCTCACTCCACCTAGAACACCACAACATAATGGTGTGTCTGAGAGGAGAAATCGTACTCTGTTAGACATGGTACGTTCGATGATGAGTCATGCAGACTTGCCTGTTTCCTTTTGGGGTTTTGCTTTAGAGACTGCTGCAATGACATTAAATCGCACTCCAACTAAAACGGTTCTGAAGACACCATATGAGATATGGACTGGGAAGCGTCCTAGTATGTCGTTCATTAAAATTTGGGGCTGTGAGGCATACGTGAGACATCAAATGCCTGACAAGCTGGAACCAAAATCGGATAAATGTTATCTGGTGGGATATCCTAAGGAAACGAAATGGTATTACTTTTACCTACTGTCTGAGGGCAAAGTGTTTGTCGCAAGGACTGGTGTCTTCTTGGAGAAAGAGTTCTTATCAAGAAAGACTGAAAAGGTAGAGCTTGAAGAAGTTCAAGAACCACATGTAGTGAATGAACCGGAATTGGATTCTGAGACAGGACTACAAGATGTTGTAGCTAGAGAACCTGCTCAGGGAACACAAGTCCTACGTAGATCTAGTAGACCGAGGTTTGAGCCTGAGAGATATGGATTTCTCGTGTCTCAAATAGGTAATGTGTTGCTTATGGATCATGATGATGAACCAGCAACCTACCAAGAGGCTATGAATGGACCGGACTCCGACAAATGGCTTGAGGCTATGAAATCCGAAATGGACTCCATGTATGCAAACCAAGTTTGGAACTTGGTGGAACCACCTGAAGGGATACGACCCATAGGGTGCAAGTGGGTCTTCAAGAAGAAGACCGACATGGATGGGAATGTACAGACATTCAAAGGGCGACTGGTGGCTAAGGGTTTCAAGCAAATTCATGGTATTGACTATGATGAGACCTTTTCCCTTGTTGCTATGGTAAAGTCCATAAGGATATTGCTTGTTATTGCTGCGTATTATGACTACAAGATCTGGCAGATGGATGTCAAAACGGCTTTCCTTAATGGAAACCTCCTTGAGGAAGTGTATATGACACAACCTGAGGGTTTTGTATCCCCAGATGAAGCCACTAAAATATGCAAGCTGAATAAGTCCATTTATGGACTGAAACAGGCCTCTCGAAGTTGGAATCTTCGTTTTGATGAGAAAATCAAAGAGTTTGGTTTCATCAAGAATGAAGATGAGCCTTGTGTTTACAAGCGAATCAGTGGGAGCATTGTTGTCTTCCTAATATTGTATGTAGATGACATACTGTTGATTGGGAATGACATTCCTACCCTGAAAGTTGTTAAGAATAACCTAGGGAACTACTTTTCAATGAAGGATTTGGGTGAAGCGACTTATATACTCGGTATTAAGATCTATAGAGATAGATCGAAGAAGTTGCTGGGTTTGACCCAGAGTACGTACATCGAAAAGGTGTTGAAGCGGTTCAACATGCTTGAGTCCAAGAAAGGATTTTTGCCCATGTCTCATGGTGTGAATCTCTCTAAGGACCAGTATCCAAAATCTTGTGAAGATAAGGACCGCATGAAGTTGATTCCATATGCTTCGGCGATTGGATCAATCATGTACGCGATGTTGTGTACTCGACCCGATGTCTCCTTTGCTTTGAGCATGACTAGCAGGTATCAGTCAGACCCCGGTGAGTGTCACTGGATTGCAGTCAAGAATATCCTGAAGTACTTGAGAAGGACTAAGGACGTGTTCTTGATGTATGGTGGAGAGGAAGAGCTCGTTGTAAGTGGTTACATGGATGCTAGCTTCCAAACTGATCGAGACGACTCCAAGTCTCAGTCAGGTTTTGTGTTTTGCCTGAATGGAGGAGCTGTGAGCTGGAAGAGTTCCAAGCAAGAGACAGTTGCTGATTCTACGACAGAGGCCGAGTATATCGCAGCAGCTAATGCAGCGAAGGAGACTGTATGGATTAGGAAATTCATCGGCGAGCTTGATGTAGTTCCTAGCATTGTTGGTCTCGTAGTTCTCTACTGTGATAACAATGGTGCAATTGCACAATCTAAGGAACCTAGATCTCATCAGCGCTCCAAGCACATACTTCGGCGGTTTCATCTTATTCGTGAGATTGTCGAACGAGGAGATGTAAACATTTGCAGAGTGCCGACTGAGGAAAATATTGCGGATCCGCTGACAAAACCTCTCGCGCAGAGAAAACATGATGGTCATACTAGATCGATGGGTATACGATACCTAAATGATCAACTCTAGCGAGAATCTTGTGGGTTGCATGTAATCTTGTATTTTGTTGGTTGTTTGTTCATATGATGAACTGTGTACCTAATTTTCCTTTTACAATTAATGGCAAATTCTTTTATTATGTTTTTCTATATGATAGTTAAATGTTAACATAATAGATACCCTTAGAATGTTCGCTTCCATGGGACATCAAGTACGTGACTTGAATGTGAGAGCCCATGATTTATTTGAAGCTTCATTCTTAAAGGTCCCTGGTCGAATATCATCATAGAAGCTAAGGGTGATGATGATACATGGAGACTAGCACGTGTGTTGACTGATGACCGGTTCTCACAGGTCATGATATTGTGATATCAAGTCATCACGTGGGTACTTGTTAGTGAACAAGTTGTACTGGACAGACCCAACCTGAGACTACTCTGTGGATTGTCATCCAATCGTGTCACGAGTAGGTCTCAATTGACAATGGTGTTGTAGTCCTTTAACCTGAAGTCACAGCATTCATCAAGTGAGGAAGAGCGTGCTTTGATGCCATCTAAAGTCTTCCTTGAGAAAGATTGATGATAAGGGTGGTTGTTGGGCATGTTACGAATCACTTGGGTGTTTGTGTGTGAGCAGATATGGGATTTGTCCTCCTGTATGACAGGAGTTGCATCCATGGGCCCCTTGATGGAACTGTACTGAGAAATGCATGGCCATGCTTGATTGAGTCAATATGTGATATTGGACTCACCATTCTCTGGAAGTCCGTCCTGGATCAAGAAACTTGGATTGAGCTATTACGAGGGTGACACGGTCCATGCCTCTAGTTCTTTCCGGATGTAAGGGACAAAGGGACAAAGACAACGCTGATACATTTGTCATAAAGGCTTGTGAGTTATGAACCCTTATTGCTTGGGGAGCAATGATGCATTGCTAGATGCCGCTCATTGTTTGTGAGGTTTTTGCTTTGATACTTTCGAGATCAAGTGGGAGTCTGTTGGAGTTACCAAGTTGATCTGGAAGTGATCAAACATGTAATCTCACTACCAACGCGATATGAGCCTGCAGGGTCGCACATAAGAGATGTGGAGAAGTTGGTTGATTGACTGTGTTGGTAAAGGTTACCAATCACCGACCTGAATAGGGTTGTAGGCAAAGTGTTGCCTTAAAAGGATCGTCGGGTTGGGCAAATGTTGCCTTGGAGGGTTGGTTAGATTGTCGTCCGAGGGTCGATGGCATTCGTCGATAATTGTCTTTCTGATTCCCGCCGATCGGCGAGAATCGTCTCTTTGATTCTCGTCGATCGACGAGAATCGTCGAGAATCAATATGTTGATTCTCGACGATCGACGACTTCGACAAGTATCGTCGACCGCGGCTCGACGGTCGACGAGATTCGACGTGTATCGTCAAGTGATGCTGAAAGATATGGTACCTAAACACCTAGAGGGGGGGTGAATAGGTGACCTAATCCTTTTCTAACTTTATAGGCAGCAATCAGTTATATCACAGCAATCTAACTAGTTTATCACAGCAAACACAGCATACACAGCAACAATTTCAGCACAGTACAACACACAGTGATTTATAGTGGTTCCCCAAGATATGGGTACATCCACTTTCCCCCTTCGCCTATCTAGCAGTGTACTAGATTCGGCCAAACTCCTGCACTGTCTCAGAACCCAAATTGGTTCCTACACCTCAGGCCCAAAGCCTTACAACTCAGCTTTATCCCAAAGCCTACACTCATCCAACCAAGGCCTACACTCAGCCAACAAGGCCTACACTCAGAGATCTCTATCTCCTACACTCAGGCTAACAAGCCCTACCCTCAGCCTTTATAAATATAGGCTTACAATCACTCAGATCCAATGGATCCTACAAGTTAAAAATGTAATACAAATAATAACTCTACAACTCAGAATTAAAGGAGGAGGAGTTGAGAGATTCTTGATGAGTTCTTGGAAGAACTCAGCTGGATTCACCCTGACTTAGCTTTCTTCAAAGCTTCTTGAGTAGAACTGAATAAGGCTGAATCCTCTGCAGTTGTTCCTTGACCTCTGCCACTTAAGATCCAGACTGAATCTGAATCCTTCTTCTCACCTTAGTTCCAAAGGCTGATTTCTTGGATGGAGCCCTCTCTCTCCAACTTCTTAGATCTGCACTTTAACTGCTAGATCTTCTTGTGTTGATACTCTTTGTATTACTTCAATAATTACTTCAACAACTCTTAACCACTTTCAACAACAATTTCTGTAAACTGTAGGTGCCTATTTATAGGCTTTCTTCATGGTAACCGGCTGGACCGGTTCATAACTGACTTCTGACATCTCTGACAGTTGTTGTAGACCGGCTGGAACGGCAGCTGTCAAGTCATCCAGTCACTTCTTGAAAATCTCTAACTGTCTGTAAGTGTCGAGACTTTCTGTCTTTAAGTGTCGACACTTATAGTCCAAGTGTCGACACATGTTGTGTAAGTGTCGACACAAGTCTACAAGGTGTCGACACAACTCCTTGTATGTCTCGACACAGATTCTTCTGCATGTGTCGACACTGAAATTGAGTGTCGACACAAGTACTTGTTCTTCTAGCTTTTGCTAAATTCTTCTATGTGTCAACACATCTCCTTTGTGTCGACACATCTTCTTGTGTTGAATCTGTCAAGTGTCGACACTGCTTCTTGGTGTCGACACATAGTCTTCTATGTTGAATCTTGCTGAGTGTCGACACAGCTCCTTGTGTCGACACACCTTCTTGTTGTTGAGACTTCAGCTGAGTGTCGACACATTCCCTTAGTGTCGACACTTGTACTTAGAATATTATGTTGATAATTCTTTTCTTTGCTAAGTGTCGACACAGCTCCTTGTGTCGACACTTTCTTCAAGTGTTGAGTCTTCAGCTGTGTGTCGACACATTGTTCTGGGTGTCGACACATACTTCAAATGTTGACTCTTCTGTTGAGTGTCGACACATTGTGTTGAGTGTCGACACTTGTACTTAGACTCTGCAGACTTTTGCTGAGTGTCGACACAGCTCCAAGTGTCGACACTTTCTGGTGTAGACACAGCTTCACTGGGTGTCGACACAGCTCCTTGTGTCGACACTTTCTGTCTGCACTTTTCTTCACTGAGTGTCGACACAGCTCCAAGTGTCGACACTTTCTGTCTGGTGTCGACTCTGCATCCCAGGTGTCGACACAATGACTCCAAGTGTCGACACTGCTTGTCTGGGTGTCGACACAAGCTTTCTTAAGTGTCGACACTTTCCCTCTGGGTGTCGACACATGGACTTAGAAACTTTTTGCTTCAGTCCAGTGATTTCTTAACCTGCACAAGTAACTCAAACATACATCAAATACATTATGATGTATATCATTGAGTTGGGTGAGGCTTCTTCAAATCAGGTACATTTGACCAATGTACCCAACAATCTCCCCCTATTTGGAGAAGTCATAACCCTTAGTCAATGATATACACCATTCATAATTAAAATTACAAAATGATGTAAAGCAGATTATAAACAGCAGGGTAAACATAAACATGTAATATTTCACACATGTATACACATTCAACATTGCAGAACAAACAAGAAATAGACATATTCTCAGAACAATCATGAAATATATTTATCATATATTGTTCTAACATTTTTCTAATACATCTTCAATGATTTACAAAAATGTTTTTCATTCAAAAGATTACAACAATCTTCAAGTCAATTCCTAATCTATTTCTGATCTGGTTCTTTGATAACAATGCCTTTGTCAGGTTGGACTTGAGCTTTGACAGTGGCTTCAGCAGTTTCAGCAACAGCAGGCTTCTTGCCTTTTAAGTCCTTCTTCAGCTCTTCTGCTTTGATTTTTTGCCTTTCAAAATAGTGGTATGGCTTGGGGAAGTACTTGCTAGGCTCCACTGCAGTAGGAGGTAGCTTTCCCATCTTTGCCTTTCTTCTATATTGAACAATGGCCTCCTGTCTTATTTCATGTTTCCTCCATTCTGCTTCAGAGAACCACTTGTTCCTTTCATGAGCATTGTCCTTGGCAGCTTTCCAGGCAGTTAAAATTATATTCCTAGAGGTAGGGCTCCACTGTTCAAAATCTGGCCTTTGTTCTGCTTGTTCCCTAAACCTCTTCTTTGACAACCTTGCCTCTTCTTCTTTCTCTAATGCCTCTTGCATAGCTGCAGAAATAGGCTGAACCACTTTATACAGAATAACATTAGGCTTCCCTTCAGTTGGGCTATACATTGTCTGGACATCTGCTTGAATCATGTCAAAATCTGGAGGTGGATAAATCACTTGAGCTACCTCTGGTTGCTCACCTCCAAGATATGCAGTTTGAATCCCTGATTCAGCAACATTATCATCATCACAGAGTGGAGGATAGCCCAGTGTAGCTCTGATGGAGTTAGATATCCATTTGGCATGGTCAGAGCTAGCTTTGACTAATACTCTCTCCCCTTTATGACTTCTCTAGCCATATGGTCTTTGACATCATCCTTTTGAAATCTTATTTGACTGTCCAAATATCTGATTCCCTCTTTAAAGAATGGTTTTAGCTTTTGCAGTTGTTCAGAGATAGCTTTCTGAGAGGCTTGAATTGCAGTCTTGACAGCAGTAATCTCAGCTTGAAAGACTTTATCAAAGTCAGCCTTAACTGCAGCAGCAGATGTAGAAGGTTCAGCAGTCTTATTCTTCAATTCAGTGACTATAGCATTATGTGACTCAGTCAGATTGTCATTCATTCTGATTTGGTTTTCCAGCACATATCCTTGCTTTAAGGCTATATCATCTACCTGAGCCTTTATCTTCTCTTGGTGTGTTGCCAGATACACCACAGCATTTCCACCCTTGTGGAAGCATTCATTCATCTCCTTCTTATTAAGGTTCATCTCAAACCTTATAGACTTTATTTCTTGGGCCAGATCAAACTGTAAAGTCTTGTGCCCTTCATCAACATAAGCCTCTATAGCCTTTCTTTGTTCATCCATTTTGATCTGCAGTGCAATCAGTAAAGCACTATAATCAACAGTTGGGGCTTGTTGAATTATAGGCTGTGGGGCTACAGATTGCAGAGCTTTCTTGTAACTCTGGCTTCTTCTTTTGAAAACATATAATTTCTTCCTTTTAGCCTTTGCAGCCTCATCTTCTTCAGATTCTGAAGTGCTGGCTATTTCAACCCTTTCCTTAGGGCTTGGAGGTTTGTCAGCTTGCACAGCAGTTGCTTTTCAGTTTCTTGCCTAATAGGCTCTTCCAGAACTTCCATGTGCTCCCCCTCAGCAGCAGCACTCTTATCTTCAGCAGCAGCATCCTTGTCCATATCAAAATCTTCTTGATCTAGATTTAGGAATAGATCTTCCATTGTAAACTCTTGAGGTGAAGAAGCTGGAGAAGTTCTTGGTTCTTCAACTACTTGATCAGGAACCACTTCTAGGACAACAGATGTGTCTTTGATAACAACATCTGGTTCTTGGCTAGGTAGCTGAGTTTGCTGAGGAACATCAGACAAATCAGCATCTTTTATAAGATATTCTATAGTTTTTAGGTCAGTGAGTACCTCTTGGATGATGATGGTGGCTTGCTCACTGTCCAGAGTAGATGACTGTTCTACAACTGGAGGCTCCCCCTGGCTTTGATCCCTGTGGATGGGGCTAGCCTGTGGTAGCTCCTCCTGGATCTCAGCAATATCTTCAGCAGCAGGGGTCTTCTCTGCAGCCACTTCCTCTTGATCATCTGGAGTGAAAACAACTTGTTCTTCACTATCTGAACTGCTGGAGGACTCTTGTGCCACGGCAGCAGTTTTTTCTCTTCTTCTTTGGAGGAATCTCCTTCTCAGCAACTGTCTTTTCTGGGGTTGGTATTTCCTTGGACAACACCCTGTCCCATCTGAAAAATATCCGTTGATCCATCTTCCTCATGTGGTTGATCTTGCTTCCAGCAGCATTGCTCATTACCTCTGGTATTGTACCAGCTAGGTAGAGACTTATAATTCTGCCCAGATTGGGCTTCTTCAAGCTCTCCTTGATCTTGTCAAAAACCACTATTGACCAGTCTGTTTTCAGAGTGAATATGATTCTAGTCATAATTCCAAACATAGAGGCAGACACCCTGTCATGCCCTCCAGGCTTACTGAGAATAACCTTGCCCACAATCTCAGACATGAATTTTCCTTGACTGTTCATGCCTTTCCTGTTAAAGACAGATCCTATCTTCATCTTTGGATCAAGTCCACACCAGGTAAGGGCTTCCCTGGTCTTGGATGCAGTTACTTCTTCTTCATCTTGTGTTTTAGGTAGCTGGAGTACCTTCCTCAGACTTTTTGGTGAAATCTTGACTTTAGATCCATGAACTCTGGATTTGATTCTATATCCAGAGTCATCTACAGCAGCTCCATTAAGGAATTCAAGAACTTCCTTCTTCCAAATCTTTGTTGGTTCTGAAACCAAGTATTCTAGTCCAGAATTGGCGACTAGGGTTATCACCGACTGGATTTCTGCATCTGCATCGTCGAATGCGCCGCGCACTAGCTCATAGCCCTCGTTAACGTTCTCCTCAAGCTTAGGAGCCATTAGGGTTTGGAGAATTTGTCTTTAGAAAAGAGAAGTGTCGACACAATAGTTTTGGTCTCGAAACTTTGAAAGCGTGTCGACAAACAAAGACAGAACCCTATTTATACCTGTCTAATTTTGAAGATGAACAGGCGGGACAGCTAGCTTAACATGTGTCGACACTGGCAATAAGTGTCGACACTGACTTATAATGTCTCGACACATATGTGTCGACACAAGTTTAGTCAACAGATTTTATGTGTCGACACTTGGTTATGTGTCGACACAACATAACTCAACACATTGTCGAGACTTTACTTAAAAAATTCTGAGTAAAACTTAAGTGTCGACACCATATTGGATGTGTCGACACCTACTTGACATGTGTCGACACTAACATTCTGAAGTGTCGACACCACATTCCTAGATGTGTCGACACCTTTCTCCTGAAGTGTCGACACCACTATTCTGTGTCGACATAGACTTGTCTATGTGTCGACACCTTTTTACTTAGCCAATTTTCTATTCTGTAAACTTAGTCTAAGTTTATCATTCCTAGTTCAATTTTGAATCTATTGAACTTAGCTTCTTCTAGTGGCTTAGTAAACATATCAGCTACTTGTTCATCTGTTTTAACATATTCAAGTGAAATATCTTCTCTTTCTACATGTTCTCTAAGAAAGTGATATTTAATCTCAATATGTTTTGTTCTACTATGAGATACAGGGTTATTAGCTATTGAAATAGCACTTGTAGAATCACAGAAAAGTGGAGTTCTACTTACCTGAAATCCATAGTCCTCTAGCTGATGTTGAATCCACAGAAGTTGAGCACAGCAACTTCCTGCAGCCACATACTCTGACTCAGCTGTGGAGATAGCCACACTAGTCTGCTTTTTGCTGCTCCATGAAATTAGTCTCCCACCTAGGAATTGACAGGTTCCAGTAGTACTCTTTCTATCCTCTTTGCATCCTGCAAAGTCTGCATCTGAATAACCTGTTAGATCAAAGTCTCCATTCCTAGGGTACCAGAGGCCTAGATAGGGAGTGCCCTTTAGATATCTCAAAATTCTCTTGACTGCAGTCAAGTGAGACTCTTTAGGGCAGGCTTGATACCTTGCACAAACACATGTAGCATACATGATGTCTGGTCTACTAGCAGTCAAGTATAATAGGGAGCCAACTATCCCTCTATACAAGGTTTCATCTACAGGTTTCCCTGCATCATCCTTGCTAAGAGACATACTTGACCCCATAGGAGTCTTCATGGTACTGGATGAATCCATACCATACTTCCTTATGAGTTCTAGGGTGAACTTTGACTGACAAATGGACAAACCACTCTCAGTCTGTTTAACTTGGAGACCCAAGAAAAACTTCAGCTCTCCCATACTACTCATTTCAAACTGACCTTGCATAAGTTTTGCAAACTTTTTGCAAAGGCTGCTTTCAGTAGACCCAAATATAATGTCATCTACATATATTTGGACTAGTATGACTTTGCCTCTAGATTCCCTAAGGAATAGAGTCTTATCTATTTTCCCCCTTGAGAATTTGTTCTCAATGAGGAAACTAGATAGGGTTTCATACCAAGCCCTAGGGGCTTGCTTTAACCCATACAAAGCTTTCCTAAGTCTATAGACATAATGAGGTAGAGTTGGATCAACAAAACCTGCAGGCTGCTCCACATAGACTTCTTCTTTCAAATTACCATTTAGGAATGCTGACTTGACATCCATTTGGTATACCTTGAATCCTTGATAGGTTGCATAGGCCAAGAACATTCTTATGGCTTCCAGTCTGGCTACTGGAGCAAAGGTTTGATCAAAATCAATACCTTCTTCTTGCCTATATCCTTTAGCAACCAGTCTAGCCTTATTCTTAATGATGACACCTTGTTCATCCATCTTATTCCTGTAGATCCACTTAACTCCTATTACATTGTGGTCTTTAGGTTTAGGAACAAGTTCCCAAACCTTGCACCTCTTGAACTGATTAAGCTCTTCTTGCATTGCTTCAGTCCATTGTGGATCTTGTATTGCTTCTTCAAATTTCTTAGGTTCAACTTGTGACAGAAAGCTGGAATAGATTGCAGCATCCTGATTTCTGCTCCTAGTTTAAACTCCTTGTCTTGGATCTCCAATAATCAGCTCTACTGGATGATCTCTAAGATGCCTGTGGGCTGGAGGCATCCTCACTTCAGGTTGAACCACTTCAGCATCTGCATCATGCTGTATTCCTTGGATTTCTTCAGCAATTGGCACATGTAGTTCTCCCCCTGGACAGCAGCTACTCTCCTCTCCTTGCTGTCTTGCAGCAGGCACCTCTTCTATAGTAAGCTTGTCCATTGTCTTTGTCAAACCTGTGGGGCTGCATACATTGCTAGACAACTCATTATTAATAAGTTTTGTCTCATCAAAAACTACATGCACTGAATTCTTCTACAACTTGTGTAGTCAAGTTGTAGACTCTATAAGCCTTACTATTATTGTTGTACCCAACAAAAATTCCCTCTTGGGACTTGGCAGCAAACTTAGTTAAGTAAGACTTCCCATTGTTAAGTATGAAGCATTTGCAACCAAAGATCCTGAAGTAGGATAGGTTTGGTTTCCTGCCTTTCACAACTTCATAGGGGGTCTTGTTTAGCCCTTTAGTGATGGTAGCCCTATTTATAACATGGCATGCAGTGTTAACTGCTTCAGCCCAGAAATACTCTGGCAGTGATGTATCACTCAATAGGGTTCTACCAGCCTCTATCAAGGTCCTATTTTTCCTCTCAGCAATGCCATTTTGCTGAGGTGTTCTAGGTGAAGAGAATTCTTGAAATATCCCAAAGTCTTCACATAGTTTTGTCATGCTTTCAGACTGAAACTCAGTACCATGGTCACTTCTAATTTTGACCACAGTACTATTTAGTTCATTCTGAATTTGCTTGACAAAGCTGTAGAAGACACTAGGTGTTTCAGATTTCTGTCTTAAGAAGAACACCCAGGAAAACCTTGAGTAGTCATCTACAACTACAAGGGTATAGACCTTCCTACCTAAGCTGTGAACTGGCATTGGACCAAAGAGATCCAAATGCAAGAGGTACAAACACCTCACAGCATCTTTGTTATCTATGCTTCTAAAGGTGGATTTAGTCTGCTTGCCCTTTTGACAAGCTGAGCAAATGCCATCTTTAACACACTTAACTTGAGGACCATTCCTCACTAACTCTTTGCTAAAGAGTTTGCTAATTGTCTTGTAGTTAAGATGGGCTAGCCTCTTGTGCCATTTGACACAATGAGAGACTGTCTCATCAGCTACAAGACAAACTGGAGAACCATTGTTCTCAATCATAATGTCTAGGCAGTAGACATTCCTCTTCCTATAACCTGTCAAAATGATCTCTTGATCACTTGACCTCTTGATATGACAACCATTTTTAACAAATGAGATGTCATACCCTACATCACTTAATTGACTTATACTTATTAGGTTGTGTTTCAACCCTTTAACATAAGCCACTTGAGTAATGGTAACTAAGTTTGAAGAAATGTTACCAAACCCTTTGATGATTCCTTTTTCAGAACCACCAAAGGTCACTTTAGGACCATTTTTGATTGGAATGTAGTCCTTCAGTAGTCCCCTAGTTCCAGTCATATGTCTGGAACATCCACTGTCCAAGTACCATGTAGGGGTATGGCCACTTGGACTCACCTGCAAAACAAATTAATGAACCTTAGAACCCAAAGTATTCTTGGGTCCTTGGTGATTGTTAGTTTGCAATTTGACAAACCTACCTACTGGCTTTCCAACAGGTAGTTTGGAACTCACTTTGGCACTCACATTGTGCCAACAGTCTACTGCAAAATGGCCAACTTTGCCACAGCACCAACATTCAAATTTATTGTACCTTTGCTTAGGTACTGCCTTGGCTGTCTTGACTACAGCAGGCTTGTTGAATGTTGGGGCTTTGCCCTTGGACTTATACTTGGACTGCTCAGTCCCTGCAGGTCTAACAAAACCCAACCCAGCCTTGCCTTTATGATGAACAAATTCATCAATTAATGGTAGCACTGATTTAGGTTTTGAAAACCTAGCAACAAGCTCTCTCTCTTTCTGAAGATTGATCTCCAGTTTCTTAATTTGATCATTCTTATAGGTGATAGTTCCCATCTGAATCACAGTAATGTGTTTCAGCCTGGCTACCTCATTCAGTTTTTGATCAAATTGCTTCTCAAAATCTGTTGCAGCAGCTTTAAGATCAGCAATTTCCTTTGCCTGACTTTTGGCTAGGGTCTTGCTTTTCTTGTAGGCTTGCAACAGTACCTTATATTCATCTATAAGCTGATGAATATCTTCCTCAGACTCAGATATATTCTCATCACTTGATGAAGAAGAATCTGATTCTGAACTAGAACAAGAAACTGAATTTAAACTTGAACTTTGTACCTGACTGGGTCCTGGCTGCTCCAGGATTTTGGCACTTTCTGTCAAAGCCATTAGCCCTTGGCAATGACTGTCTTCTTGTTCATAAATTGACTCCAAGATCTGCATGAATTCTTCCTCTTCTTCTTCAGCAAACAGCCCTATGTAGGCTTCAGCCTCAGACTCAGTTTCTGAAGAAGAGATATCTGATAGAGTCTTCTCCTTCTTAGCAACAAAAGACTTTTCTTTCTTCCCTTTGAAGTGAGTCTTTTTCCTGTCACCAGATTCCTTTCTCTTCTCTGGACAATCTGCAATAACATGGCCCTGTCTATTGCAGCAATAGCAAACAATCTTTGAACCAGTTGTCTTGCTTGATTTTGTCATTTTCTTGTCATTCTTTGAAGACCTCTTTTTCTGATAAGAGTCTTCCTTTCCTTGTGATGTAGAAGGCCTTGACCTCCACTGTTTCTTTTTCAAAAACTTCTGAAAGTGTCTAGTGAAAGCAGCAAAGTCTTCATCACTTTCACTGCTCTTAGACTTTGTGCTGACAGACTCATCAGACTCTGATTCAACTACCTCTGGAGGTGGAGTTAAAGACTTATTCCTGCACTTTCTGGGAACTTCTGTCTTGAAAGCAACAGTTCTTTCTTTGTGCTCAGTCCTTGTTGATTTTTCCTCCTCTTTTCTCACTGTTAACTGCATTTCATAAGACAATAGCTTGCCAAACAGTGTGGGAGGAGGAATTTCCCCCAACTTAGCCATTTCTCTTATGGCACAGATCTTGGTGTCCCAATCTTTGGTTAGGGACCTTAAGAACTTGTCATTTAGTTCATAGTTACTGAACTCTCTTCCATAAGACATGAGTTCATTAACTATATATTCTGTAAAATTTCTTATAGCACTCAGTGATGCTATCACCCTTTCCTTGCCTAAAGCTTTCATACTCCTGATTTAGCAAGGACTTCCTATCTTGCCTAACTTCTTCAGAACCTTCCATATAGACAATGAGAGTATCCCACATCTCTTTTGCTGTTTTACAGTGAATTAAGTTCTGAAAAGTTGCATCATCAATGGCACTCACTATTATGTTTTGTGCCCTCTTGTCCATGGTGGGCAGGACAATTTCATCCTTAGTCATCTCAGAGAAATCCTTTGTAGTTCTCTGGTTTGCATCCAATACTGAAATCTTCATTGGCACATAAGGCCCTTCCTTAACTGTGATGTAGATTATAGGGTCAGAGGCTTCCATAAATAGCCTTACCCTTTCTTTCCAGATCCCAAAGATCTCCTTTCTGCATATGGGTAATTTCATGGAACCCAATTTCTTGTGATTCTCATAAGAACCCATGTTTCTTGATTTTCTTGATTTTCTTGAAACTGTGTAATGCCTTACACTGAATCTGCCAAACAGGATCTCCTCAGACTGTTAGTCCTTGTTTTGAGGAACCTCGCTTTGATACCACTTGAAAGATATGGTACCTAAACACCTAGAGGGGGGTGAATAGGTGACCTAATCCTTTTCTAACTTTATTGGCAGCAATCAGTTATATCACAGTAATCTAACTAGTTTATCACAGCAAACACAGCATACACAACAACAATTTCAGCACAGTACAACACACAGTGATTTATAGTGGTTCCCCAAGATATGGGTACATCCACTTTCCCCCTTCGCCTATCTAGCAGTGTACTAGATTCGGCCAAACTCCTGCACTGTCTCAGAACCCAAATTGGTTCCTACACCTCAGGCCCAAAGCCTTACAACTCAGCTTTATCACAAAGCCTACACTCAGCCAACCAAGGCCTACACTCAGCCAACAAGGCCTACACTCAGAGATCTCTATCTCCTACACTCAGGCTAACAAGCCCTACCCTCAGCCTTTATAAATATAGGCTTACAATCACTCAGATCCAATGGATCCTACAAGTTAAAAATGTAATACAAATAATAACTCTACAACTCAGAATTAAAGGAGGAGAGTTGAGAGATTCTTGATGAGTTCTTGGAAGAACTCAGCTGGATTCACCCTGACTTAGCTTTCTTCAAAGCTTCTTGAGTAGAACTGAATAAGGCTGAATCCTCTGCAGTTGTTCCTTGACCTCTGCCACTTAAGATCCAGACTGAATCTGAATCCTTCTTCTCAGCTTAGTTCCAAAGGCTGATTTCTTGGATGGAGCCCTCTCTCTCCAACTTCTTAGATCTGCACTTTAACTGCTAGATCTTCTTGTGTTGATACTCTTTGTATTACTTCAATAATTACTTCAATAACTCTTAACCACTTTCAACAACAGTTTCTGTAAACTATAGGTGCCTATTTATAGGCTTTCTTCATGGTAACCGGCTGGACCGGTTCATAACTGACTTCTGACATCTCTGATAGTTGTTGTAGACCGGCTGGAACGGCAGCTGTCTAGTCATTCAGTCACTTCTTGAAAATCTCTAACTGTCTGTAAGTGTCGAGACTTTCTGTCTTTAAGTGTCGACACTTATAGTCCAAGTGTCGACACATGTTTTATAAGTGTCGACACAAGTCTACAAGGTGTCGACACAACTCCTTGTATGTCTCGACACAGATTCTTCTGCATGTGTCGACACTGAAATTGAGTGTCGACACAAGTACTTGTTCTTCTAGCTTTTGCTGAATTCTTCTATGTGTCGACACAACTCCTTTGTGTCGACACATCTTCTTGTGTTGAATCTGTCAAGTGTCGACACTGCTTCTTGGTGTCGACACATAGTCTTCTATGTTGAATCTTGCTGAGTGTCGACACAGCTCCTTGTGTCGACACACCTTCTTGTTGTTGAGACTTCAGCTGAGTGTCGACACATTCCCTTAGTGTCGACACTTGTACTTAGAATATTTTGTTGATAATTCTTTTCTTTGCTAAGTGTCGACACAGCTCCTTGTGTCGACACTTTCTTCAAGTGTTGAGTCTTCAGCTGTGTGTCGACACATTGTTCTGGGTGTCGACACATACTTCAAATGTTGACTCTTCTGTTGAGTGTCGACACATTGTGTTGAGTGTCGACACTTGTACTTAGACTCTGCAGACTTTTGCTGAGTGTCGACACAGCTCCAAGTGTCGACACTTTCTGGTGTAGACACAGCTTCACTGGGTGTCGACACACCTCCTTGTGTCGACACTTTCTGTCTGCACTTTTCTTCACTGAGTGTCGACACAGCTCCAAGTGTCGACACTTTCTGTCTGGTGTCGACTCTGCATCTCAGGTGTCGACACAATGACTCCAAGTGTCGACACTGCTTGTCTGGGTGTCGACACAAGCTTTCTTAAGTGTCGACACTTTCCCTCTGGGTGTCGACACATGGACTTAGAAACTTTTTGCTTCAGTCCAGTGATTTCTTAACCTGCACAAGTAACTCAAACATACATCAAATACATTATGATGTATATCATTGAGTTGGGTGAGGCTTCTTCAAATCAGGTACATTTGATCAATGTACCCAACAGATGCTCGACGATCGGCGAGAATCGTCGAGTATTGTACTCTAATTCTCGCCGATCCATGGTGATGCTCGCTGATCGATTCTCGCCGATTCTCGCCGACTCTCGCCGATTGATACTCGCCGATTCTGAACCCTATTTCGGGGTGGTCTGCGGATAGCGATTTTCCTGGGTTTATTTATACCTTTGGTATAAATAGGACACTTAGGGTTTTCGGGGGTGTGTGCTTTTACTGCCGATCAAATCGATTTTGACGGAAGCTGTTCCGCGATCATTTCCCCGATCCCGTATCCCGCTGCAGACGGAAGCGTTCCTCCGCCGCCGTGATCGCTCCGCTGACCTCCTCTTCTCCGGCGACCGTCGCTGGTGCTGCTCTTCCTGACGCGGACCTAGCAGTCCGTGGAATAGCAGAGGTGCGGTCTTCTCCATCCCGATCTTCCGTGTGACGGAAAGCCCGGTGTTCTCCCGCTCGTGTGGACTTCTGCAGAAACGTGGATACTATTCCACGTAGAACTCGCCACCAGCAGAAATCAAAGTTTGGAGCATCTCCGTTGAGTTGTGACTCAACGCCACCGAGGTAATCGTTGCCTAGTTTTTGCTAACTTCTTGATTCAACGTTCATGGCCCGATCCACATCTCTTTGGGTTTTTCTTGATGTTTATTTTTCCGCTGCGTGCACAAGCGTTGTGCCATCCTCATAGAGAAACCCAACAAACAATCGCGTAACCACTATAACTACCCATTGGGCCTATACATAGAGCCTCACACCCTCCTTCATTTCCCCCTTTTCTCTCCTCGGAATTTCACCTAAAATTCTCTCTCCTATCATATTTCTCCTGCGATTTTTTCTCTCCTCTCCTATTTCACCTATAACTTTCTCTCTCCTCCCATACTTTTCCTACGATATTTCTCTGTTTCCTTTCATCTTCTCCTCTTCCTTGTGCGCTCCCGCGCATGCCGCTTCCTTGCACACTCTCGTGCGTGCCGCTTCCTTGCACGTTTTTGTGCTCACGGCTCCACTCCGAGCGCGACGTCGTGCACTCCGTTCCAAGTACATCATGTGCGCGCCTCCGTGCGCTCTGCTCTCAAGACCAATCCAAGCACGTTTCGCTAACAAGACCACTCCAAGAGCGCCCCCGCACACTCTATTCCAAGTGCACCTTCGTGCGCTCCGTTCCAAGCGCGCCCCGCACACTCCGTTCTAAGTGCGCCTCTGTACTCTCTGTTCCAAGCTTGTGTTGTACACACCCTGCCTTCAAGGCAGCTTCCAATAGCCCGCTTCCACCAAAGTGACACAGACGGAACACAAGTCCTACTTCAGAACACAACACCTCTAAGGCAAATTCCAGCATGCTTCGCATGTACAACACCCTCCAGCCAACGACAAGCCCCCGGACAACAATAAGTCAATCGCTCCAGCCTCTTTTGAATGCAACAAGAGATATGCTACAAAAACAAGACACGCAGAACGCGTCACTCAAGCCTCCGAGCAACAGTCGAACTCCCCAGTTCGCTCAATAGTGTAGCTCACCCATTGTGCCAGGAAAAAGAATTAGTTTTGTGGGAGGTGATTTGTCACCCTCCGAGCCCAATACTTTCTCTCTCTAATAATTATAACAAGGAGCGGTCTATTTCTGTCGTTTTCTTCAAAAACCCTGTAACACGACAACGAATAGTGGAAGTTTGGACTGCACCGATCCAGCCACGTGCTTGTTTACCCAGTGGACGGATTTTCCGCGTTAAAAAAATTGTTTTGCGTCATTTTATTTTTTTTCTATGTCTATTTGCGCGCTCGACCGCTCCCGGCCTGGCTAGGACTGTGAAACTTAAGACCGATCTACAAGGGCTTCGAGTGATCCGTAACAAGTGTATTCGTCGACTACGAATATTTCAAACTTCTTGAATGATCCAGTCCCCCACTTGTTGATATTCTTGGATCCGCCTCTAAAAAAACTAAAACTAAAGAGAGTAAATAAATTAGACTCAAGTTTCGATCCCTCATGCATTTCGAGCGGCAAAAAGATCAAATTTTAGGACAATGCACTGCCAAATTAGGGGGAAATCTGAGAACCACAAGTAGTCAAGCTCTCCATCACTAGTAGCCAAGCTCTTGAACAAATAATTGTTGATAATTAAAAAAAATTACAGGATTTTCTGCCATCACCGTTTGGCACAGTGGCGGCGGTCATGAACATGAGAGTTAAATTGTCATTCGTTAACGTCCACCTGCAAAACTTCATACCTTTTATGTTCAAGCGGATGAAGTTCTTTAGGTGGACGTAAACGAATGGTCATTTAACCCCCATATCCACGACCGCCACCACAGCGCTTAACGGAGCCTTGATCTGGAACTAGGGCATCCATGCGAGTTTGTTCGTGATCCCTCACTCCGTAGAAGCTAGTGGTATTGGTGTGCAAGGACCGATAGTCGAAGATCAACATCCAGCTAACTGGAGTAGAAGATGGGACGAGCGGGACGCGGCTGCTAATAGCAATCCAGATGAAATTTTCCCAAAACTATCAATAGGTTTGCGCGTGTCTCTACAAAGGTCCGCCCAGGATTGCACCGTCGCATCGTGGTAGGGAGAACCCTTATATACAAAAACTATTTATTACGCTTCATATTTTATATAAATCATTTTGGTATTTTTAACAAGAGCGAGAGTCTCGCACGCTCATGTGTTGTTGATGCGGTGTGCATTTGGGTTTATTTTTTCGTCCGCAATTCGTAGGGAAAAAACTATCTAAGAAAGCAATCAAAATTATGGAAAGAGTGGGCCCCATGGTGCACAGATTTATTGTGCACAACACGCCACACAATACAAGACACTTTTCCTATATGTCACTGGTCCTCAAAAAAATTTTAGGTGTGTTTCTCACACCTAATTTTAGGTGGACGAATAAATAGCACCATTGGAAGAGAACCCCACCCCGTTTTCCTGCACCCCGCTCCTCCTCCGATCTCTTCTCTCCCTCTCGGTGAAACGCACCCCTCGACCATGATTTTCAAAACCTAGCCCTCGTTCGCCTCCCACTGTGAAACCCCTCCCCAGTCCTCCCGTTGCGAAACCCCTCCCTCGTCCTTCTCCCGCGGCGACACCCTACAGACCTTCTTTTTGGTCTTCCTCCCGCCGCGGAACAGTAGAGGGCACCGAACGTGTACAACCCCTTATCCGGCTAGTGGTGTCGCCAGGAACCAAACTAGCCGGCTCCCTTTTCTTGAGTCTCGGGCGAGCCCCAAGGGGGGCAGAGCTCGACAGCCTCCAGCTCGCCCAGGCGAGCCCAGCTAGTGGCTAGCGAGTAGGGTCAGTCGGGCTCGCACTCGCCGGGAGGAAGGTAGAAGCGTCGAGTATCGCCCAGTCCGCTCAGTTCGTCGAACGGAGTTCGGCGTTCGTCGAACAGAACTCAGAGTTCGTCGTCCTCTGGACCTTTTGTCTAGTCCCAGGCCTCCCGCCGAGCTCTGACCGCTGAGCGAACTCGCGGCTCGCGAGCAGGGCAGTCCGGACCTGTACTTGCCGCCCTTGCCGAGCAGAGGTTGTTGAGGACTACTCGCCCATTGATCTGTGAGGTATTTTTACCAATTTGCCCCCACTGGTCTGCCCATAGCCTGCTAAAACAACGGAGTTCCGATGTTGGCAGACCTGGTTGGGCTGCACATAGCTGTTTGGAACAGCGGAGGTTGACTATTTGCAGGCCGTTTTTAGAAATCTATAAATAGGACCCAAGAGACACCACAGAAGGCATGCTTGATATGTTCACTGGTTCTCTAATCTTCTAGCGCTTTCTGAGGTAGCCTTAGCTCGGCCTTTGGCTAAGGTGGGGAAGCACTCTAAGATCTTCCGGGTGTGTGGTGGGACCTACGCGTCGAGCCCTTGGGTCAGTTTTCCTTTGAGTTTTGGCTTGCTGGAGAGAAGTAGGTACGCGATCACCCCTTCCCCAATGGTGAACTCTACAAGAGACCGAGTTTTCGGTTTCAACATTTTGGTGCGGTGAGCGTGGAGAGTAGTCTGCACAAAAAATCTTTGTCAGGCTCGATGATAGGAGGGCAAGGCTCAGACAGGTCCAAATAGCCGCCCCCGCCACCTCTGGCCACAGTGGGAATGTTTGAAGACTTCAGGCATGAAGTGCTCAACCTCCTCAAGTTTGCACTCGAAGTGCGGGCCGAGTGCTCGACTCCAGCCGCCCAAATCACTGACGCCCCGTCTCTAGGAGAGGACGCTCCAGGCAGGCGAGCTGGGAAGGAGGTTGCCAAGGAAGGAAGGGGATGCGAGCTCCCCGGGCGCGAGCTGTTCCCCGGCTCGGCAAGCATAGGCCGGGTTGGCGAGATGGGTGCGCGAGACGCTCCAGCTCGCCTGGCAGGGGGAGGCAGCCCCTTTTAGCAAGTTAGTTTCCTCTGTCCCAGTTCCAGTGGGGTTCAGAGAGTCAGAGATGTCCTACTACACTGGGAAGGGGGACCCGGTCCAGCACGTCCAATGGTTCGAAGAAGTGGTTTTGATCCGGCAGATGTCGGATGACTTCAAGTGTCGGCTCTTTGCCATCACCCTCAAGGAAAAGGCGAGGGAGTGGTTTCACAAGCTGCCGGCCAGCTCCATTTACTGCTTCGAGGACCTACGCCGGGATTCATGTTAAGGTTCACTACCTCCAAGAGGAGGAAGAAGGAGTCGGAGTCCCTGTTCCACATCAAGCAGGAGGTGAACGAGACCTTAGGGAGCTATGTTGATCGGTTCCAGGAGGAGGTCACCCAGGTCCAGGAGATGTCGGGCCATAGCCTGATGATGGCTTTCACCCTTGGGCTGCAACATGGTTTCTTTAGGATGCAGTTGAAGAGAGTGCCCCCCTCTCGTATGAGGAGCTGATGAAGAGGGCGACAAGTGAAGTCACGTGAGGCGTCAAATTCGGAGTTTGCCCAAAAATTGGCCAGGTGGGTCACGGAGGAAGTGAAGGAGCCAAGATACGGCAGGGGGCAAGAGGAGAGGAGAGCCAAACCCCGGCAGAGGGCACAGAGGCAACTTCAAGGACAACAGCAGCCGAGGTGGGGGCGTAAGGAGCCGGGCCATCGGTTGGGCTGGAGGCCCGAGTGGCAAGACCAAGGGCCACAGAGAGGATACCAGGGAAGGGACCACCCACCAGGGGGCCAGGATCAGTTCCAATCCCCGGGTTGGAGGCAGGCGCAAAGACCTCCACTCCCCAATCAAGATCAGGCTATGGCCATAGCCATGGGGAGAGGAGGAGAGCGGCGCGAAGGAGGGGAAGAGAAGTCAGGGTGGAGTTGCCCTACTGCGACTTCCACCAAGAGGAAGGGCGCGCTATAGCCACGTGCCCGGAGTTCCTCGAGATGAGAGGAAATAGGGAGCAGCATCAGCAACATGGGCGCCAGGTGGTGAGGATTGAGGAGGTCCTGCCTCGAGCGGAGGAGGATCGATGTGAAGACCGGGTAGACGTCGGGACCTGGGGAGGGATCAGAGTGATCCATGGGGGGGGAGGGGGTGGGGGTTGAGGCATCTCGGAAGGCGAGCCTCCACACCATGTACCTTCGGAGCATTGACTCCACATCCTAGACCCCACCCCCGGAAGAGAAGATTGCCTTCTCAAGGAATGATATGCCGGATCATGAGGATCCCTTCTATGATGCGCTGGTCATCCAGACGGCCATCGAGAATTTCACCGTCTCCCGGATCCTCATTGACAATGGAAGCTCCATCAACGTCATCTTCAAGAAGGCGTTCGACGCGATGAAAGTGGAGGCGAAGAGGGTGCTGGCTTTGGATGGCCCCTTGTTTGGGTTCTTGGGGGAGAGGAAGGAGGTAGGAGGAGTGGAGCTTCATGTCACCCTAGGGGGCAGTCTCGAAACTGCCGATTTGTCATCGTGGATGCCCTCACCAGCTACAATGCCATCTTCGGAAGGCCCCTCATCAGTGCCGTCCGCTACGTCGCCTCATCCTTCTACCAATGCCTGAAGTTTAACGCCAAGGGGATACGGGTCCGGGTCCGGGTCTGGGGTGACCCCAAAGTGGCGCATGAGTGCTACATCACCGTCGTGAACTCTATCTCCTGGCAGGAAGTGGCCGATGAGATGGAGCAGAGAATGGAGGAGGCAGAGCAGGAGGCTGGCAGAGAGGAGATGGAGGTGGAGAGTTGCACCGAGGTAGAGGTGGCAGGAGGAGACCAGGAGGAGTTGGCCGAGGTGATGGCCACGCAGGAAGAGGTGGAAGCGGAGGTTCTTATCACGAAGGAGAGGGATGTTAGAGAATGGGGGAGCATTCCAAGCTGGAGGCTGCAGAAGAAGTGGTAGAGATGGAGGTCACCAACCATGGAGGCAAGGTGGAGAAGGTTCGCGTCAGCGGGGGGTTGACCCCGGAGGCTCAGGGTAGGATGCTGGCATGCATCCAAAAGAATATGGACATCTTCGCATGGAGCACCGCCGAGATGCCGGGGGTTGACGCGGACGTGGCTTGTGTTGGGTATTGTATCCACAACGTACCTGATTTGAAGAAGCCCCTGTACAAGCTAAGGTAAATAGGAAATGTTTTTGACAAATTATCTCAAGTTGTGCTTGCAGTTATTCCACGCTAA
Organism: Platanthera guangdongensis; assembly: GCA_039583875.1. Classification (NCBI taxonomy): domain Eukaryota; kingdom Viridiplantae; phylum Streptophyta; class Magnoliopsida; order Asparagales; family Orchidaceae; genus Platanthera; species Platanthera guangdongensis. The sequence goes on from CM077166.1 coordinate 165,606,527, forward strand.
GTGCACACCAATGTCAGGGTGCAGTAGGTCAATATACACGGGTCTGCACGACGTAATCCCTCGTTGAGCAGATCAGTGTGTTGGCCTACGTGTACTCTCTCTATTGGAGTGCACTTACTTTCAAGTACAGGGCTGTGATCTTGCAAGAGCAGACAAGGAGCAAGGATGGGTCAAGGAGCACATCATGGGTGGAAAGACGAAAAATTCGTCTAAGTGTAAATCGGCGCGAATCGCCAAGTGATTCTCGCCGATTCGGCGAGAATCACTAGTGATTCTCGCAGAATCGCCGAGAATCAGTGGCTTATTCCCGCCGACTCGATCCAACTACACTTCGAATCACAAGTGATTCTCGCTGATTCGGCGAGAATCACTAGTGATTCTCGCCGAATCGTCGAGAATCACTAGTGATTCTCGCTGAATCGTCGAGAATCACTGGCTGATTCTCGCCGTCTCGACCCGGCTAAATCAGTGCGTGCAACCAAGTCAAATTCGACGAGAATCATCTTTGATTCTCGCCGAATCGTCGAGAATCACCTTTGATTCTCGACGACTCGACGAGATTCACTTTCGATTCTCGCCGATTTTGACTTGGCAATTTTTCTGGAAATTCCTGAACCAGATTCTGCCGCTATTCTGGACCGGGATTTAGGGATTCTTCTTGTGGGTCCCACAACGGTCATATTGAAGTTGTCTACAGTATAAATACAGGGTATTTTTGAACAGTACATACGGACACACAGCAAGAAGCCGAGCACGATCAAAACCTAATATCGCGAAACAGTTCCGCCGCCGCCGTCGCTGCTCGCTAGTTGGTCTCCGCTTTTGATCGAGATTTCTTCCTGATCTTTCGGCGACAGAAGCTTAGCCAAGCTTAGAGTCTCACGCGTCTGTCCAGAGATCCCTTGTCTCTCGATTTGTTGATCGGGAAAAACTTCCCCGTCCGAATCGATCGAGACGACCGATCCTCGTGTGACCGTTGGTAGACCTAGCTAACTTCGCTACGAAGTTTGGATCTCCAAAGTACAGCAGCCGCACATCGTCGTCGCCACCGATCCCGTGAACCTTGTCGTCGCCCATCTTGCCGCCACCGGTTCCGGGGAGATCCTCTCCAAGAGAGATCTAGGGTTGTGGACTCTTTGTGGACTTCAAGAACACGTCGTCAACAAAGAGGGACACCGTAGTCTCCAAACGTAGTTTGTATCTCTTGTACATTCTAGTTTTACTTTTGTTGTAAAGGAACGTTTGTTCTGAGTTGTAAGGGTTGGGTGCAACCCGTGTGTGGGAGTGTTGACTCCTACGTTTGGAAGGGTTCCTTCTGATAGTGCAAGGATTGGATTTCAATCCTGTTGGTGAAGAGACTGAGTCGTCCCTTATTGGGAGATAGATCGAAGGGGGAAAGTGGATGTACCCAACTCGGGGAACCACTATAAATAGCTTGTGTTTTTTGTGTGCTGTGCTGTTTATTTTTACTATGTAGGTACTATTATAAATTCCGCAAAAACGCTGCACATCACCTATTCCCCCCCCCCCCATAAGTGAAGATAGTTGACACTAGGTGCACTTTCAAGTGGTATCAAAGCGAGGTTACTCAACAAAAAGGTTAACACCTTGAGTTGAATCCTGCCACTAGTGTCAAGAAGAAGGAAAACATCTACCATGGACGGTCTCAAGTTCACAGGCAAGATCCCAGTGTGCACCAGGCTCAACTTTCCTATCTGGAAGGAAAGGATCAGGTTCTACATGGAAGCAGTTGATCCTCGACTCTTCATGATCGTGGAGGAGGGACCTTATGTCCCCACTAAGGCATCCACCATGTATCTTACCAAGAAAGTGCCGAAGAAACTTTCTGAGATGGACAAGGACGAGATGGCACTAGTAGGACTTGACAAGAAGGAGCGGAACATTCTGGTTAGCGCGGTTGATGACTCAATGATGCAGAACTTCTGCAACTGCAGGACAGCACAGGAGATCTGGCAGTGCCTGATCATCCTAATGGAGGGCACGAATGAAGTGAGGGATGATCGGAGATCCCTCCTGAACCAGAAATATGAGGCCTTCAGACAAGGGCCTAAGGAAGAGATCGGAGTCACCTACGAGAACTTCCTCAAGATTGTCAACGCCCTCAAAGGATACGGAAGAGTGTTCACTAATGGTGAACTCAATGATAAATTCCTTAGGTCCCTTACGAAGGAATGAGACACAAAGATTTGCGCCATCCGAGAGTTTGGCAGACTAGCTGAAACAAACCCGCAAATTCTGTTTGGGAAGCTGATGTCCTATGAGCTTCAGCTGAACACCAGGAAAGCAGAAGAAGAAACAGAGAAGGCTGCGGCCAAAGAAAAGACTGTGGCTCTAAAAGCCAGTCACTCCAGAAAAGGCAAGGGTGCGGTTTCATACCGTGCAAGGAAAAAGGATGAGGAGGACTCCGAGCCATGCTCCTCCAGCTCAGAGCTGTCGGAGGAGGATTTCTCCCTCATCACCCGAGAGTTCAAGAAGTTCCTCAAGATGAGGAATCAAAGAAAGAGAGACGGCTCCTCCTCCAGGCATCAGAAGAAAAATTATTCTTCTGACAGGTATGCCCCTAAACCGAACAAACATCGCTCCTCTGACATTATTTGCTTTGGATGCAATAAGCCAGGACACGTCGTGGCCGACTGCTATCAAGGCAAGAGAGAAAAAGGGAAAGAAGAGGAGCACAAATCTTCGAGAGATAAGAAGAAAGAGCGGAGCTACATTGCCAAAAGGCCAAAGACACTGAGTGAGTCTGATTCCTCAGACTCCAGTGATGATGAGGAAGCCTACTTCGGGCTGGTGGGTCGCTCCGACTCAGAAGGAGAATGCCCCCATTTTCTGGGAAGGTAAAAGCTCACACCCCTCTCTCCGACTCTGACTCTGATCCTGAGTCTCAGGATGATGAACCTGAGGATAGCCCTTCGGCCCGTGAATCGGAGCTCCTCGAGAAGTATGAGCTTCTGCTCAAACACTTTCGAGGAGTGCCGTAAGAGAATGAAGGCTGAGAAAAAGGAAGTGAAATTCCTTAATGGTGAGTGTGTATCCCTAAGGGAAGAGGTCACTAGTTTGATTTCTCTCCGACAGGAGCACCTTGACCGGACTTCAAAGCATTCAGAGTCTCTTAAGCTCCTTGATCTTAAGCAGGAGGAAGTCGACAAGTTGGAAGAACAACTTGCGGCAGAAAGGAAGATCGTCAAGAGCTTCTCTATGCCAAAAACAGTTCTTCCAGTTGTTGATACCTTCTCTGCTCAGGCCAAAGGAGCTGGCTTGGGGCATGTAGGGGTATCTGGTTCCTCATCCAGGAGAAACAGGAACTAGAGGAAGAATAAGGCCGCCAAGAAGTCCTCTGCTGATGAAAAGGGAAAGGCTCCGCTCAGTCCTGTTGCGTTCAGAAAGCCTAGCTTTCCTTGCAACCAACATGACTTTGAATCAAGCTTTGGTCATCATTTCCGGCCCTCGGTTGCAAAGCCAAAGAGCCGATATGATGGTTGGACCTTTCCCCGGAACTTCGGTGAGAGTGCCCTCAAGGCACCTTATGAGGAAATCCATATGGGAAATTATGGTCAATTCTCTAGCGGCCATAATGGAAAGCAAGCACCAAAAGCCAAGCCTGTTATACAGAAGGTGACGAAGTCATGTGACTGCTGTTACCATGAGGCCTCCACCTCCAGATCCAAGGCCCCAGCTGTACCCACCATTCCCAGGGTAAGGCAGGAGCCTAGGAAGAGGTACAACAGATTCGACTATTGGTGCTGTGGCAAAGTCGGTCACTTTGCCGTGGATTGTTAGTTTAATCCAAGGTATTACGAGACTCCCTATGTTAGCAATGCAAGGCTGACCACCCGTAGGGTTAACCAACCGAGGGGGAGTATGCTAACCAGGAATCTAGGACCCAAGTTCGATTGGGTTCCTAAGGAAAATTAATTTTGTTTTGCAGGAATGTCCAAAGGCCACCAAAACGCCGATCTGGTATTTGGACAGTGGATGCTCCCGGCATATGACTGAGACAAGAAGCCTGCTGCGTGATTACACTCCAGTCGAGAATGGACCCAAAGTCATCTTTGGAGGGTCAAATCGTGGAGTCACCAGTGGTTACGGTATGATTTCCAACGATATAATCTCTATCACTGACGTGGCTTATGTTGAAGGGTTAAATCATAACCTGATCAGTGTAAGTCAGTTGTGTGACAAAGGTTATGACGTTAAGTTCTGCAAGGATAAATGTTTGATAATTTCACGTACCTCTTCTGAGACGGTATTATCAGGCATTAGGAGAAGAAATATCTTCTGCTTAGATTTTCTCAGTGTAAATTCATCTACCCTCGTATGCCTTATGGCAACAGGCAGTGCATCTCTTTGTGATCAATGGCACAAGAGATTGGCACATATTAATTTCAAGACAATTAGTATGTTGTTTTCTAAGAACTTAGTAAGGGATGCTCCCATTATCAAGTGCATCATAGATAGCCCCTGTCTTGCATGTCAGATGGGCAAACAGACTCGGGCTACCTTTAAGGGCATTGCAGACAAAGACTCTTCCCGGTGTCTTTATCTTCTACATATGGACTTGTTTGGTCCAATGCAAGTTCATAGCCTGGGAGGCAAGTCCTATACGCTAGTGATAGTTGATGATCATTCTCGGTTTACATGGGTGTTCTTCTTAAAACGAAAGTCAGATACGTTTGACATCTTCACTAGCTTTGTCAAGCAGGTTCAGAACGAATTTAACTGCTCAGTGGTCAAAATCAGAAGTGACCATGGAACAGAATTCGAATCTGGTGCTATGACAGAGTTTTGTGAAGAACAAGGTATCTTTCATGAGTTTGCCTCCCCGCGCACTCCTCAGCAAAATGGAGTTGCGGAGAGGAGAAATAGAACTCTCATTGAAGCCTGCACGACAATGTTGAAAGACGCTTCTCTCCCAGAATACTTCTGGGCAGAGTCCGTCAATACAGCTTGTCATGTACAAAACCGAGCACTGATCAACAAGCATCATCGTAAGACGCCTTACGAGCTATTGAAAGGCAGGAAACCAACCATGTCCTACTTGAGGATCTTTGGTTGCAGATGCTATGTACTGAATAATGGGAAGTACCCGCGTACTAAATTTGGTGAAAAATGCTTAGAAGGCATATTCATGGGCTATAGTTCCCACAGTCGGGCATATAGGGTCTTCAATAAGAAAACCCTAGTGGTAGAAGAATCAATAAATGTTGTATTTGATGAAGGAAGTTTGCTTAACAGCAATTCTTCCAGTGGTATTCTTGAAGATGCAGGTGCACGACTTGAACAGCTGAGTCTGGATGAGACCGCTAAAGATGACACTCCTAAGTACTTCAAAGTTTCCACCTCCACATCATCTGGAAATGTTGAAGATCAAAATGGAACAAATCCCTTAGAAAAAGGAGAAGCCCAAGAATTAGTCGAAGCTCCAGACGGCAGACTTCTAGAGCTCCGGCACGTGCGAGATCATCCTAGAGATCAGATCATCAGAGATCCTCGTGTCGGTGTCAGAACTCGAAGAGGTACTATTAACGAAGTATTGCATCTTAGCTTCCTGTCACAGGTTGAGCCAAAGAAGTTCGACGAGGCGAACAAAGATGCGGCATGGATTCTGGTCATGTAAGATGAACTACATAAATTCGAACGTTGCAACGTTTGGACGCTAGTTCCCAGACCATACAAGAAGAATGTGATTGGAACCAAGTGGATCTTCAGAAACAAACTGGATGAACATGGTGTCATCATAAAGAACAAGGCCAGGCTGGTGGCTCAAGGTTACAGATAGGAGGAGGGGATTGACTTCGACCAGACCTTCGCACCAGTAGCAAGGCTCGAGGCAATCAGATTGTTCCTGGCGTATGCTTCGCACAAAGGTTTCACAGTCTATCAAATGGAGGTGAAATCAGCCTTCTTGAACGGAGACCTGAAAGAGGAAGTATACGTCGCTCAACCCCCAGGTTTTGTCGATCCTACTTATCCCAATCATGTTTATTTTCTTAATAAAGCTTTATATGGGTTAAAACAAGCTCCACGAGCTTGGTATGAGACTTTATCTAGTTTTCTTCTTGAGAACAAGTTCTCTAGAGGTAAAATAGATAAAACATTGTTTCTCAGGGAAGTCAAAGGCAAGATTTTGCTGGTGCAAATCTATGTCGATGACATAATATTCGGCTCAACGGACAACAATCTTTGCAAAACGTTTTCTAAACTTATACAAGGAAAGTTTGAAATGAGCAGTATGAGAGAGCTCAAGTATTTCTTAGGACTTCAAGTGAAACAGTCTGAGGATGGAATCTTCATCTCTCAGATGAAGTTCACAAATGAACTCCTTAAGAAATTCGGTATGGAGAGTGCAACCTCTATGAGGACTCCAATGGGATCCACTATGTCTCTGGATAAGGATGAGAAAGGTAAACCTTTCGATGAAACCAAATACAGAAGCATCATTGGATCCCTGCTCTACCTTACTACCAGTAGACCGGATATCATGTTCTCCACATGTGTGTGTGCCAGATATCAGGTGAACACTAAGGAATCTCACTATGTCGCTGCAAAGCGAATTCTAAGATACCTTAAAGGTACTCCCAATCTTGGCTTGTGGTACCCGAGAAACAATGATGTCGAGCTAATAGGTTTTTCAGATGCTGATTTTGCAGGGAGTAGGGATGACAGGAAAAGCACCTCCGGGACGTGTCAATTCCTCGGACGAAGGCTTGTTTCATGGAATAGCAAGAAACAGAATTGTGTTGCAACCTCAACAGCAGAGTCTGAGTACATCTCGGCAGGCAGCTGTTGCACACAACTCCTATGGATCAGAAACCAGTTAACCGACTACGACCTTCAGTTCAAGGAAGTTTCAATGTACTGCGACTCCTCCAGTGCAATTGCAATTGCCAACAACCCGGTATCGCACAGCAGAACGAAGCATATTGAAGTGTGATACCACTTCATTCGGGAGCACGTGGAGAACAAGGACATTTCTCTCTGTTATGTCCCCACGGACAAGCAGATTGCATATATATTCACAAAGCCCTTAGACGAAGCCAAGTTCAGTCTCTTCAAAACTGAATTGGGAATGCTAAATTATGAGGAATGAAGACTACCGAAGCTCCAGGATCATGCATCTAGAGGGAGCCTCTGCAGGTACTCAAGCTGAGCACAGGCGCAAGAACTTAGGGGGAGCAAGGTACTCAAGTATGAGCACAGGAGCAAGAACTGAGGGGGAGCAAGGGGTCAAATGCTACAGACCCCGATTTGCAGAAGCCGAAAAGGGGGAGATTACCCTCTCGGCACCCTCTCGGCTAAGGCTAAGGTGGCTCCAAACTTGCTCTCAAGAAATGTTTGCTCTCAAGAAATTGGTATTGGTAATGAATAACTCACTCAACTCAATTTCAAGTTTATGATTTTCATTCCTATACGCTTTATTCACCTTAGCTTGTAGGGTTTAGGCTTCTTCAAATACGGGGAGATTGTTGGGTATTGTATCCACAACGTACCTGATTTGAAGAAGCTCATGTACAAGATAAGGTAAATAGGCAATGTTTTTGACAAATTATCTCAAGTTGTGCTTGCAGTTATTCCACGCTAAGTGCACACCAATGTCAGGGTGCAGTAGGTCAATATACACGGGTCTGCACGACATAATCCCTCGTTGAGCAGATCAATGTGTTGGCCTACGTGTACTCTCTCTATTGGAGTGCACTTACTTTCAAGTACAGGGTTGTGATCTTGCAAGAGCAGACAAGGAGTAAGGATGGGTCAAGGAGCACATCATGGGTGGAAAGACGAAAATTCGTCTAAGTGTAAATCGGCGAGAATCGCCAAGTGATTCTCGCCGATTCGGCGAGAATCACTAGTGATTCTCGCCGAATCGCCGAGAATCAGCGGCTTATTCCCGCTGACTCGATCCAACTACACTTCGAAGCAAGCAACTCTGATTCTAAGTAAGAATCCGAGTGAAGGGGGCTAAAGAGGTGGAGCGATTAACAGGGAAGCTAGCAGGATTGATTCAGTTCCTCTCCCGAGCTGGGGAGAAGTGCTCCCCATTCTTCAAAACACTGAGGGCGGGGGGGGGGGGGGGGGGGGGGGCAAAAATTTGAGTGGACCAAGGAGTGCGAGAAGGCATTCCATGCCCTAAAAATACAGTTGACGCAGGCTCCGTTGCTCCAAGGGCCAACGGAAGGGGAGGACCTGTACTTGTATCTCGGGGTTGGGGGAGAGGCCTTGAGCTCTGTCCTGGTTCGGAAGAGGGGAAGAGGCAGCTTCACATATACTATGTGAGTTGGGTCCTAAGGAAGGGCGAGCTTCGGTATCCGATTTTGGAGAAGCTGGCCTTCGCCCTGATCATCTCGGCCCGAAGGCTCCGACCTTACTTCTAAGCACACTCCATCTGAGTGGTGACTGATCATCCCCTCCATAACATCTTTAAGGGGGTGGATCATTCGGGCAGGTTGGCCAAGTGGTCAGTAGAGTTGAGCGAGTTTGGCATCTCCTTCGTCCCCCGCCTCTCGATCAAGGCCCAAGCAATGGCCGACTTTTTAGTTGATTACGTGATCGAGGTGGTGGAGGAAGAGCTCACTCGTCCGACTCCATGGAAGGTGAAGGTAGATGACGCTTCAGGGAGACATTCCTTGGGGGTGAGGGTGATCTTGGAGAGCCACCAGAGGACTAGAATCGAACAAACGGTAGTGGTGCATTTCCCCATCACCAACAACCAGGCCAATACGAGGCCGTAATAGCGGGGTTGCGCCTCGACAGAGAGTTGGGAGTGCTCGACGTGGAGGTCCTCACTGACTCCATGGTGGTGGCTTCCCAGATCAATGGGGAGTTAGAGGCAAGAGAGCTTACCCTACGGCTATACTTAGCCAAAGTGAAGGGGGTCATCGGCATGTTCCAAACCTTCTCCATCCGACACGTACCCCGGGAGGAGAACGAGCAGGTCATTTAGTTGGCAAAGCATGGTCCTCGGGTGGGGGGGGGGGTACCAACACCGATCTATTCTACCCTTTCATCGAAGAGGGAGAGTTAATGGAGGTGGACCAACACCCCTCGTGGATGGACCCAATCACGACTTTCCTCTCCACATGAGAGTATCCGGAGGGGATGGACAAGAAGAAGCTCAGGTATAAGTCTGCATACTATCTCCTCCGGGACGGACAATTGTATCAGAAGACTCTCTCAGGGATGCTGACCCGTTACGTGGTCGAGAGGGAAGTACAAAGGATATTGGAAGAAATTCACTCCGGGGAGTGTGGGAGTCATTCCGGGAGTCGGACCCTGGAAGGGAGGATCGTCAGACAAGGATACTTCTGGCCAACCCTGGGGCCACGACACTGCGTAGTTCACAAAGAGGTGCCACAAGTACCAGTTGTTCGCCCCCCTCCAGCTGCAGTCGGCCCAACGCCTCAAGAGCATCATGTCCCCCTGGCCCTTTGCGATTTGGGGAATGGACTTCGTTGGTTTGTTCCCCGAGGCAAGCGGACAGAGGAGGTTCCTGTTGGTAATGATAGACTATTTCTCTAAGTGGTTAGAGGAGAAGGCGCTGGCCAAAGTGACCTCCCAAGTCATCAGAAATTTTGTTTGGGGGGAGATCATTTGCCGCCATGGGTTGCCCCAGGCCATTGTCATGGACAACGGGCCTCATTTCGCTAGCGCAGAATTCACTAGCTTCTGCGAGCAGCTCGGAATTGACCTTAGGTTTTCCTCGGTCCACCACCCCAACAGCAACGGGCAGGTGGAGCCCGCGAATAAGATTATTATAAACCTCCTAAAGAAGAAGATAGAGAACCTGAAAGGGAGCTGGGTGGAGCAGCTTTCCTCGGTCCTCTAGGACCTGAGGACCACCCCCAACACAGTCATAGGGGAGACCCCTTTCAAGCTCTCCCATGGATGTGAGGTAGTATTCCACGTAGAATTTGAAGTTCAAACGCCTCAGGTTGTCACGATAGAGGAAGGCAGGGAAGAATGACAGGCCGAGAACAAGGAGGAGCTGTGACTCTCCCTCGATATGGTGGGGGAGATGCGTGACCACTCCGCCATCCGACAAGAAGAAGTGAAGAGGAGAATGACTAAGTACTTTGACAAGCACATCAGAGTCAAACAATTTACGGAGGGGGACTTGGTCCTGAGAAAGGTGGATGAAGCAGGAAGATCGGCAACCGTGGGGAAGCTCAACCCCAACTGGGAAGATCCATACATTTTAAAAGAAACATTGAGATCAGGAGGGTATCGTCTCCATAATGCGGAGGGCGAGACCCTAAGTCTCACCTGGAGCGGTGACGACTTGAAACGCTTTATCCTTGAGATATGTAAGTGATGTATTTTTCTTAATAAAGCTTCTTGATGTTCTAATCCTGCTGCAGTAACTCGTACGAGAGGGTGAAGTGTTCATTTGATAGACCCCAAGCAGATCCCGTTGTCAGGCTCTCACTTAGCTGGCAGGGCTGGATGTCACTCGAAGGTGTCTACCCGGACCCCGAGCAGATCCCGTTGTCAGGCTCTCACTTAACTGGCAGGGCTGGATGTCACTCGATGGTGTCTACCCGGACCTCGAGCAGATCCCGCTGTCAGGCTCTCACTTAACTGGCAAGGCTGGATGTCACTCGAAGGTGTCTACCCGGACCCCGAGCAGATCTCGCTGCCAGGCTCTCACTTAGCTGGCAGGGCTGGATGTCACTCAATGGTGTCTACCCGGACCTCGAGCAGATCCCGCTGCCATGCTCTCACTTAGATGGCAGGGCTGGAAGTCACTCGAAGGTGTCTACCCGGACCCCGAGCAGATCCCGTTGTAAGGCTCTCACTTAGCTGGCAGGGCTGGATATTACTTGATGGTGTCTGCCCGGACCCCGAACAGATCTCACTGCTAGGCTCTCACTTAGCTGGCATGGCTGGATGTCACTCGATGGCATCTACCCAGACCCCAAGCAGATCCTTCTGCCAGGCTCTCACTTAGCTGGCATGGCTGGATGTCTCTCGATGGTGTCTGCCCGGACCTCGAGCAGATCCCACTGTCAGGCTCTCACTTAGCTGGCATGGCTGGATGTCACTCGATGGTGTCTACCTGGACCCCGAGCAGATCCCACTACTAGGCTCTCACTTAGTTGGCAGGCCTAGATGTCACTCAGGGAAGTCCTATACTCTCCGGATATTACTTGAGAAGCTTGGCATTTTTCCTAAAAACAGGAAAGACTCTTCACAGGTGCGTCGGAACTCGCAAGCCCAACTCGACAGAAGGGTGGCGAGCTGAGCCCTTACCTCTCGTTGAGGGAGGCGCGCTCCGGCCGGACACCTCACCCCCCCCCCTTCAGTTTTACTTGTGAAATTTTTAGTAATTCTGGTTTCACATTAGAGGAAAAATAGGCAGCTTGCGAGCGAGCTGGGGGGGGGGGGGGGGTGCTCCTAGTGCGACGAGTAGTCAATCCCTGGATCGTCTGAGGTTGGAGAGCTCTCAAGGTCTACTCTCGGTAACGAGTCCTAACAGCCATCGTAATAACAAGATCTATCTTTGCGAGGTCGCCCGAGGGGAAGAGCTCGCGAGCAAGCACGTCACAGCAAGAAAGCCCAGAAAAAAGATTGAAAAAGTAGACAAAATCCATATCAAAACTCTTCAATTGTATAACATTAATTACAATGGGAGCTCGCCTGGACGAGATTACAAAAAAAGAAGAGAGAAAAAGAAAACATCAACTCCCCCCCCCCCCCCCGCCGGACTGGCGATCGTCGCCTCCTCCCGCAGACAGGTCATCCTGGAAGCCCTTCCCGAAGAGCATGTCGAGGTTGTCTTCCTTCTAGCTAGGCGGTGGTGCCGGGAACAGGCTCGGCATGAGGTCCCGGGCTGTGATCTCCTCACAGCCCTCCAGCAGCACACCCGTATCTTTCATCATTTGGAGGGTACATTTGACGGCCTCGATTGAGTTGACCTGCAGCCTCTCAGCGACGTCGGCCTCGTCGAAGATCCTCGGGCTCTTTTATGAGAAGGTGGGCTCGATGTCGCCCGAGGGGAAGAAGATCTCCGCTTGGCAACTGACCTCACGATGGAGGCCCGGGTTCTCCTCCTTCAACGTCGCGTTCTCCCCCTCCAGCCGGCGAGGCGGGCGCGCAGCTGGTCGTTCTCCTTCTCCAGCCCGGCGACGCGAGCCCGCAACTCCCCAGCGACCTTGGCATCCTAAAGAAAACGGAAGCCCGTTAGTAACAACACATAAAATTCTAAGTAAAAAGGAAAGCGGCCCGATGCTTACAAGTCCGTCGTCGGCTTTGGCGAGTAGGTTCTCGGCGATGCCAAGTTGCCTCGCCAGGTCAACGACCTTGTCCTCAGCGACGTCGCGTGCCTGCTCGGCTTTCTGGAGGTGGTTGCTAAGGTTGAAGCTGCGGCGGATTATCATGTGATGAAGCTCCATGGCCCGCATGTGGGTCTGCATGCCTTCATGGCCGAGCTGTCGCAGGGCCATGCCCTTGTAGGCCTCGATGTCCTCGCGGCCATAAAGGCCGAAGCCGAGCACGTAGGCGTGACTGGTGGAGAGCTCGTGGTAAGCCCAGGAAGGGTGGAGGGTGGAGATGGAGACTCGGTGGGACAGCTCGTCCCACTGGACCATGGGCTCACTAGCCGAGACTTTACACCTCCCCCCAAAGCCGAAGTGGGGATGGTACTTTGGCACAGTGGGCATGTAAGCTGCCTTCTTCACAGTAGGGGAGCAGAGGTCTCGCCTCCCCCTGCCCCTTTCTCGTGATCTCCTTCAGCGGGCTCTCCAGCGACCCGTCTGGGAAGGTCTCGGGCGAGCTCATGTATTTGGTGTTTTGTTGTTGTTGTTGATGTCTCGCCCGAGGAACCACAACTGCTTTCTTCATTTTCTTTGGTGGTTGTTGGCGACGGGCGGGCTCGATCCTGCAGGCTCCAGTCGCCTCTTGCGGGGCGAAGGTTTGGAGGAAGCTGGCTTGTCTCTGCAGGCCGCCGCTGCCGTTCTCTCGCGAGCAAGAGGGTCTGGATGTAACCCGGAGTCTGCGAACGGCGGGTTCACGAGGATCAATTGTTCCCCTACAGAAAAAGACTTGGAAAAAATCCATGATGATTTGGCGAGCTGAGCAGGAGGAAAGAGAAGAATACCTTCGCCGGAAGGACGGGGCGGAGCGAGTCAAGGCCCCTTCGCAGTAAGGCGACCTCAAAATCCTTGTGGAGGAAACATTTGTGGAGCTTGACGTCATTGCCGGACATGGTAGGGGGGTGGTAGACGTCCTTGCCCTTTTGCTGAGGGGAGTAAGGGATGTTGCCGAGATCGCCCTTGATGAAGGCGATCTTGGTCATCCAGTTATGATGTTTGTTCGAGATCTCACGAACGTTGATGAGCGAGCCCACGAAGTAGACGCCATCCGGGGTCGCTTTGTAGGAGAAGAGTTTCCTGAAAACAGTCAGGTTGAACTCTATCTGCTCCCGGCGGAGGAAGCACGCAAATGCCACCATCATGACGATGGCGTTCGAGTTGAGTTGCGCGGGCATTGCGCCATAATATTTCAAAATCTGGCGGACTTCCGACCAGAGAGGTAGGTGCAATCCCACTCAAAATGCGAGATGGGGAAGGCGAGCTCGTCAGAGTAAAAAGTATTGATGGCCTCTTGCTCCCTGGGCCAGCGCGCCTCGAAGCCATGGGGAACAAAGTCCATGACGAATTCGGCGAGCTCCGCCTCGCTCGTGTTCCCCTCAAAGAAGCAGTAATCGGCGAAATGTTGGGCGCATTTAGAGCGGCCGTCGGCATCAGGGTTTGTCTTACCCATGCTCGCGGGAGTGTTGGAGCGCGAGTACGAAAAAAGAGAGAAAGCAAGAAGAGGGTATGAAAGCAGAAAAGGCGGTGGTACGGGTTTGTTGAGGGGGGCTATTTATAGAAAAAAGAAACCTGAGGCCGAGCTGTCCAATCAGCCCAGCTCGCCTATCCCAGCTCGCCAACCCCAGCTCGCCGACTTCCTTAACGTGTCACATCACATGCCCAACTAAATACAAAGGGCTATATAGTATTATTCAGGTGCCATGCATTAGAATCTAAAAATTTCCAAAGTTATTATAGGGCAAAGGAATGAATACTCGGAAGAAAGAAATCAGGTCAGGAGGCGAGTACCGGTCGGCTTGACAATGAAGTCGTTTCTATCTACCCCTGCGTCGCATCCCCCGCCCCCCGGATTGTCGCGTGGGGAGGAGCTCGCGAATCCGCCCCGAGTTTCTCTGCGTTACAAGGAGGCCCTCGTCGATCTCATCCAAGAGCCGGGAGGGAGACATCGCCTAGCCGACCGGGTTGCCCCTCACCTCATCCACAAGCCGTACGTAGTCGTGCTGCAGTGCCTCATTGACCTCCTGCACCTCGCGCAGGCGGTGCACGAGCTTCTTGAAGAGCCTGATCCCCCTCCTCGTCAGCTCCCCGTTCTCCACTTCAGGCCCAGATATGAGTCTAACGAGCTCGGGGAGGGGAGGGGGGAATAGTGGGCTGTCCGCGAAGATTCTTCGGTCGCGGATTGGCTGGGAAGAGCTGTGAAGACAGAAGCATCACTATGGGTGGGCGAGTGTCCCGGAAAACCACAGGACAAGAACAAGAGGCCAGCTTACCTGACGAGCTCGGCACCTCCAAGAAAGTGTGGGGAGTGACCAATCTCATGTTCTTACCGTAGCCTGGGCAGCGTGTTCCTGGTGAAAGGAGGTTGAAGCCCGGAACGAGGATGGCTTCGATACCTTCCCACATGGTCCTGATAGGCCGCAGAGGGGAAGTGGCGCGGACCGGCGAGTTTGGCCTCTGCGAATCCAACCCCAGGGTCCCAAAGGGGGGTGATGGGTCCCGGGGGCGATTCTCTGGAGTTCTAAACCGCGAGCCGCCAAGGGCATTCTTGACTGGTAGTGTGGAATCTTCGACGCCATCCCGTTGGATGTCCGGGTCATCGCAGAGGTCAACTGTAACACCCCAAAACTCAAAAGAGGGACGGGTAGTATTTTGAGCCAAGTTTGGGACTTGGTAGGGGTCACACGGCCTGGGACACGAGCATGTCCCAGGGCCGTGTCGTGCTCGGGTTCGACGATGGCCGTGTGGTCGACGAAATTGCAGTCGACGATCGTCGAACAGCAAACACGTCCTGAGACACGGGCATGTCCCATACCATGTCCTACTCGAGTGGTTAGCTGTGCTGTGTTGAGGGTGGAATACGGCCTGGAGCCCAGGCGTGTTCAGCCTGACACGGGCGTGTTAAATTCGACACGGGCGTGTCGAATACCCGTGTTCTCCTCGGGTTGGTGTTGGTCCTGTGTCAATGGAGGAACACACCCCACTACACGGGCGTGTACTGGATGACACGGGCGTGTCAAGCCTGGCACGGGCGTGTCGAGAGCCCGTGTTCTTTTCGGGATGCGACGGTTTTGGCGTCGATTGAGGCACATGGCCTTGGACACAGGCATGTCACAAGCCGTGTTTGGCCCAGGTTTTGGATTTTAAGCGCGAATCATGGCCGTCCTTTTCCTTATTTTGGGATCCAATGACTCAGGGCAGTCTTTTCTGGGTTTTACCCAGGAATAGGGTTAGAAACCCTCATTCCTTTTTGGGTTTTCTCTTTCTAAGAGTTCTAGAGAGAGGGTAGAGCAAGGAAGAAGAAGGAGGAGAGATCCGGTCGCCGATGGAGCTTCGGAGCCCCAAATCGCAAACCGAGTTCGGATCTACGGAGACGAGGACGTTGCGGTGCTTTTCATCTGCATAGATTTCCATGGCCCCAAAGAAAAGTGCTAGGGTAACAATTCTCATCTTGGACATGTGAAGTCCTCTTTTTCCTTTGTATAGGAAGCCCACTCTCGTGAGTTTGCGGTGAGTGTGAGGTGTTCCTTCGGGTAGACATGAATAGTCCCCGTCGTTTTGCATGTAGAGTCCGTAATCAAGAAACGGACATAGACATGATGTGTGAAGCCTACCCGAACAAGTTGGTTTGGATTAGTGATGTTCCATTGCATGAATGGCCGGAGAAGACTCCGTACAGATGATTATTTTTCGGGTTTTCTACGTGGTAGATTGCAACAGGGAGCCTTGGGGACTAACTCCGAGGTGCACCTGGAAAACTAGGCAGATGTGTGATTCTGCCAAATTGGTGGCCTGAGAGCCAACTTGTACATAACCGGGTTATGTAAAGTGTGTGATCGAATTAGGACTCGGGGAAGCATGACCCGCGCTGACAACTTAAATTGACGTTGCGGTGTGAGCAACGGGTTAGGCGGAACCGTACCGGCTTTATGTGGTTCGGTTAAAGAGACCTAAGGTACATGACACTTACTGTTGGCATAGATGGAGGGACTTAGGATTTGGCTAGAAAGACCGTAATGCTCACGAGAATATGTCGTCCAAGGGGCGGTGGTGAGACCGCGGACTTTGACCGGGTTCACAGAGAATGTGCCCTGAGAGCACGGGGTGTGTGGCTGTGCGAGCCTACGCCTGTGTTGATGTGAAATTTCTCTATTATATGGCTATGCTAATAAAGTGCAGGGAAGGAGCATCGCCGCCCCAAGTTTCGGGGCAGGATCGTTATAATTTGGTCATCTTAGCTTACCGTTGCTTTTGTTTGCCACGGCTCGGTTGATTGTTGCTTGCAGGTGCTGCGGAGCCGAGTGACAAATAGTGGACAAAAGCCCTTGTTGTTGAGCCGGCCCTCGAAGGCCTAATTATGAGTGTTTACTTTTATTCTCATGTATGACCGACCTGCGTGCTGAAGTTTGGAAGACACTTATATTTGAGTAAAACTCTTGTAAGGCCATAAACCCAAGTACTTGTGTATTTATACGTTCATTCCTGTTGGGTTTGTGTAGTGGACATTCTTGTTGTTGGCTGGGTTCTTAATTTGCAACTTTTAAATTGTTTCCGCTAGAATATACTCTGTGTAGGACGTTGGTTATTGGCATGATGGTTTCATTGCGTAACCTTCCGGTCTGTCTGTGGTATATGGCGTCGGTCCCCGGTCGGACCTACTGCTATATGCTATATGACGGATATGGGGTGTTACAATTTGGTATCAGACTACTGGTTTCGGTCAACTTAAGTGAATTCGTGGAAGAATTCTTTTAAGGGGTTGGTGAGCACATGTGTGTGCGTCATCGTTATAACACAAAAAGAACCCATGAATGTGCACTTAGGAATGAAAATGCACATGCGTGGGGAACCTGCGTGTTCCTGTAATTGCTTTTTGCACTTTTGTTTGGTCGCTTAACAGTGTTTTTTACAACTATAGGTGACCAGAAGTGGTGTAGGGCCGTCAGAACACACGGTTTATAAGGCTAGTAGTGCACCGAATGTTATTCCTGCAACACCTCCCTCGACAGAAACCATACGATTGGTGGCCTAAGCGGTGTTCGCTATGATAAATACGCAGCCTGCAAGGCAAATGCAGCAGCCAACCCCTGCAGTGGAGCAGGTACCGCTTCAAGTAGAGGAACCGAGAAGAGTGGAGCAGGTGGTGGTGGAGCCGTTGGTACCTAGGAGAGCAACTGAAAGGCAGCTCAAACATGTTATGAGCTTAAATACTTTGGTGTTCTCGGGGACGGGAATCTCATCCCAAGTTGAGGATTGGCTCTCCCGAGTAAAGAGAGTATTTACACATACTGAAACGGAAGAGTGGCAGATGACCACCATAGCTACGTTCCTGTTGGACGGAGATGCAAGGCTGTGGTGGGAAGGTCTAGACCTACATCATCTGAGGGGAAGGCAACTCACAAACGTCTCAATGGAAGAATTTTCGAGACTCTTCTTGGCAAGGTACCATCCCTCGGCTCGGATGATCGCGTTGGAGAATGAATTCCAGAAGCTGACGCAAGGAGAGAGTAGCGTGGATGAGTATCTCCACGAATTTACACGATTGGGTCGGTATGCTAGCTCTACATTCGCTGATGAGGAGCGTAAGACAAACAGATTCTATGAAGGTCTGAGGGATGACCTAAGGCTACTGCTCTCGGGGCCTATGACGCAGGGCTTCTTGACCCTGGTCAATACGGCCCGGTCTTTGGAGAAGGATCTGAGGAATGTGCAAGCAAAGAGAGACTCCTGGGCTAAGAAGACAGAGTTTAAGGTGTCGACTAACACGAAGTCTGGTTATCGTAAGTTCAATAAGAAGGCTAGGACTTCGGGTCCAGCCCCTTCTTCTGGTGCTTCAGGGGCAACTACAAGCTGAAACCCCCGGGCGCATGCTATAATTGTGGCAAGCCGGGACACTTTGCCCGAGACTGTTGGAGCGGACGTCCAAAGTCCGACAGGAAGCCGGGAGAAACCTATGAGGAGAAGGGCAAGGCGGTGGAGTCAACCGCATCTCTCTATGCTCCGGCTCAACCTAAAGTCTATAATCTTGGCCAGTAGGAGGCCATAAAGCAAACAGATGTGGTGATATGTACGATTTAAATTTATAGCAAGTTAGTTTTAAATACTTGTTACCTTACGCGTGTTACCTTACCACTGCTTGTATAGGCTTTTTTTTGATTTGCAACAATCCTGCGAGAGCACTATTGATATGGTAGCTTCGCACTCCTTTTTGTCCGAAGGATTCATATCGCGCATCGAAGTACCTTCTTCGATGACAAAGGACAAACTGGATGTGTTGTTGTCGAATGGGTGTTCGATGCACGTGGTTAGAGTCTGTGGCGTAAAGATTCGTATTGGGAGTCAGGAGTTCGATTTGTAAGCGTCGTTACTGCCGCTGGTGGAGTTCGACGTGATATTTGGTATGGACTGTCTCTCGGAGCAGCAAGCATATATTGATTGCAATCGTAAGGTGGTTAAGTTGGGAACTGGTCGTGAGACGACATTCACAGGCTTGAAATGGTCGAGCAAGACTTTGATGTCTACTCTTCAGGTGGTTAAGGTGGTTCGTGCTGGTGCAATGTTGTTCTTCACGCTAGTGGAGGCTTCGAAGCCTAAGCCTACTTTGGACAGCATCTCAGTGATTTTCGAGTACCCTGATGTGTTCCCTGGCGATCTTCCTGGAGCCCCGCCTCAACGGGAGATGGACTTCACTATCGAGCTAGTGCCAGGTGCAAAACATGTGTCACGCTCTCCGTATTGGCTAGTGCCTAAGGAGATGGCGGAGCTGAAAGTACAACTTCAAGAGCTTTTGGAGCAGGGTTATGTGCGTCAAAGTTCGTCGCCTTGGAGCACACCGGTACTTTTTGTGAAGAAGAATGATGGGAGTTTGCGGCTCTGTATTGATTATCGAGAACTAAACAAGTTAACGGAGAAGAACAAGTACCCAATCCCAAGGATTGATGATCTGTTCGATCAGTTAGTCGGGTCATCAGTGTACTCGAAGTTGGATCTTATGTCCGGGTACTATCAGCTGAGAATAAGGGAAAGTGATATCCCCAAGACAGCTTTTAGCATGAGATACAGGCATTATGAGTTCACGGTCATGCCATTTGGGCTGACTAATGTGTCGTCAGTGTTCATGGATCTGATGAACAGGACTTTCAGAGAGTACCTACATCACTTTGTGATCGTCTTCATCGACGATATATTGGTGTACTCGCAGAGTGAGAATGATCACTTTAAGCATCTGCATTTGGTGTTGGAGACGCTAAGGAGGAATCAACTGTATGCCAAGTTCTCCAAATGCGAGTTTTGGTTGTCCTCAGTAGCGTTCCTTAGTCACATAGTCAGTGGAGAGAGAGTTGTGGTGGATCCGACGAAGATTGTTGCTATACGAGAGTGGCCTGTGATGTCTACGGTAGCGGAAGTCCGGAGTTTTCTGGGGCTTGCCGGCTATTACAGGCGCTTCGTGGAGAACTTCTCGCAGATAGCATTACCACTCACGACTCTGACGAGGAAAGAGCAGAAGTTTGTTTGGACGCCGGTGTGCGCACGAGCTTTTGAGGAGTGACAACTTCCCCCAAAGAAGATATCTATTGCGTTATTCTATTTTAATATTCATCTTATTGATAAAGAAATGAATTAAATAAGCAAAAATAAAAGAAAATTTATATCTATTTTGTTTATGGTTAATATGTCTAATTTTTCCATGTTTTTCTTGCTAGAAATGCCAAAGGAATCGATCCGGAGAAGTAAAGCTGGAATTATTTTGGACTGCACAGGTTGTTACAACAACCAGAAAACGTTGTTGCAACAACTGCTGGACGGATTTTGAATTTAAAATTCGAATTTTACGCAAAATGAAAATTGAAAAGTGGCAACTCTTGGTAAAGGGTTGCACGTTTTTTAGAGGAGAATATCATTCCTCAAAGCGGGATTAGAGAGTGATTAGAGAGAGTTTTGGAGAGCCATCATCTTGGAGAAGGACAAGAATGGCTACGGTTTGGACGCACCGGCAAGGAGAAAGAGGACTCTAAAGCGGATTCTGGACACAAATTCGGCAGCATTTGCATTTCTAAACATCATGTCTAGTAAGATCTTTCTTGTTGTGCGGTTTTTCCCTTCAAGCATGAACTAAATTTCTTGGTTTTGTACGTTGAGAGTACATTGATTTATTGTGATGTGGTGGTTGTAATTTCCCTTTTATGTTTGATTAAAAACTCATCTTTGTTGGATTTATGTTGTTATTTTGTGGAATTTTTGGATCAAGTGTTCTTCATCTAAATTACGTAGCGAGATTCGAGAGAGGAGTTACGTTATTTTAGGGTTGAATCCTTTATTTTACACGACGAGATTCGAGAGAGGAGTCGTGTAAATCATTAGCCAAAATTCCGTCTTTATACTGCGCTGCAAGATTCGAGAGAGGAGTGACGTAAGTGTAGCATAAATTTCCACTTAGCATAAAGAAAGAAAGAGATTTCGTCTTGTGCTAGCAACATTGATTTGAGTACTTTATGTTATTCTCATTCTACCTAAGTTAGAGATAACTAGGTGAATTAGGTTAAACGGATTTTTGAGATCGAGAGATGATGACTTCCACTTTCAAATCGTTGTAGGATAGTAATTAATCAATTCATGAAGGATCACTTTTAAATCACATCGCAAAAGACAAATGAAATCAACGTACGAAACTACTTCTCCATCTTGATAAAAGAATTTCTAAATAAGCCTCAGTAATTTAGTTTTATTACTGCTCTCTTTCCACCAACAAAATTTACTTAGTTAATCCACTTGAATTTAAGGAAAAGGTAGAACTAGTATTTGCAAGCACTAGATTATTCACTTTCTCGAGGGAACGATCTTAACTTATTATTTTATTACTTGATTCGGCACGTGCACTTGCGTTATTATATACATCTATTTCGGGCGTATCAAGTTTTTGGCGCCGTTTCCGGGGAAGTTCAACTAATTTAGTGTCTTTTTTTGCAATATTAGTAAACCCTGAGTATTTAGAGCTCAAGTTTTTTATTTTTTTTATTTTCTAGGATTTGTTTTTTTAATTCACAATTTTAATTTTATTTATTCCTAATCTATTTTTTTCAAAAAAAATCAAAGTGGGTTTATTCATTTAAATTTTTTGTGTGTAGTTGATTTGTTCAAAGATTAATATCCATTTAGTGAATTCTTCGGCGCAAAATCATGTATTTATATTTATATTCTCGATGTCATTATTGCGGGACATTCAATAATGCTAGTGATGATTGTTATATAAAAGACTGTAGTTACATGTCATATAGCTCACCCTATGGAGTACCAACATCTGATGATACTTCATATAATGCTCCTAATTTTTATAATTATGCTCCCCCACAACATGCAACATTTCCGCATTTCAGCCCAACCCCTCAAAGGCCGAGAAGAAATAAGAAACAATGCATATTTTGTCATAGCACCGGGCACGCTATGAAAGAGTGGATTGCATTTCAGCGTCAAAGAGAGGAGTATAACAAGCCTAAAATTCAAATCCTCCCATCCTCTTCTTATTATGGCATTCCTTATGATTCTAATGATATAGACGCATTACCTACTTGTCTACGAGGAAGTATTGGAGATATAACCATCATGTTCGTTGATGATCTGTGCAATGACGTCGCGGAGCTGCCTCTCCCTACACATTCATCACTTATTTTGGATTCACCTATGGAGGAACCAACCCATATATTCTCTGATAATGCTATCACCCTGGTTCCTCTACCTTCTTTGCGCGAATTTTATACACCTATTTTTATCGATCATGTCGAAGATATTGTGCTTGGGGATAATCCTGAACCTGAGGATGTACCAAAGTGTGTCAAAGATATTATCCTCTCTGATGGAGGGAAGAATTCTTTGGAGCACTATGATGCTCTTGAAGAGGATAGCCTTTCTGATGAGCAGATATACACTTCTTCATTGGATAAGGAGTTTCAACTCACCACCGAGGCCCTTGAGTTCTCAGCCCCCCCTTGTTACGATGCATACGATACACGATCATTCGACTGACCGATCACCCATTAATAGAACAGCCCAGCAAGTTGATGTGTCACAAATGCTCAAAGAGTTTATTGAGCATTATTCTCGAGTTGATGAGATGTGTATCCCCTTATGTGAGGAGGTTGAGTCCTCCTCCATAGTTGAAGTCTCGTTCATTTTCTTCTCTCCATATAGCCTTTCTGTTGACGATGATACCTTACTAGACAAGGATATAGATTGTGGTGAGAATAGTGAGGAGCACTCCACTTCTTACTTTTTGTTCCCATTACCGGTGATGAACATGTATTATTATTTAGGTAAAGAGATGATTGTTTTATCGTCGTATCGGTACCCACTGCCGACGTGTATATTAGAACAATTACGTGTTCATTTTTCTTTTCATCGTCCCATAATTTAGAATTTTAAAATTTTTGAATAAGTCGTGCTGGGGAGACAATAAACTCAGTAGGTATCTTTCGTTTACTGCATATTGTGTTTTAATTTTTCTGTCCATTTTTGTAGTCCGACAATAAACTAGTCGATGCTTGGGAGGCAACCCAATGTTTAATTTGCATATTAGTTGGCTTTGTAACTTTAATTTAGCAATATATATATAAATATATATATATATATATATACTATTTTCGTACTAAGTATGTTTAGCAACTTTTAGTTACATTAATGAATTTTAAAAAAAAATTGCAAATAAATGATGATTAATGTATGAATGATGATGAGAAAAAAAGAAAAGAAAAAAATCTATTTAAGTCAAACTATTTCGTAGCCCTGATGATACTTATCCTATGACATTTATTATGTTTTGACTTGAATATTATGAAATGACTTTTGTTGTGAGTCATGAAAATGGTTTCTATTATAATCATCGTGCGTATATGCTATATTTGTGTGACTTTTGATTATTCTCAGCGATTCTAACACAAATATACATCATGTTAATGACTATGTCCACTTTGAGGATGAATATTTTGTAGGTTAGACTAAATGGCGGGATTGTTGAGAAATATCGTATGTTGGGAGAAACATGGGTGCGTCAATAAGAAGCAATAGACTACCACTCCATCACATCCAATTCAGGGGAGTTATTTAAATTTCAAGTTTTTTTCTTCCTTAAAATTATTTGTTTATTAGTAAAAACACTTTAGAGTATCCTTATGATAAAAAAAGAATTATTTGCTAGGGACTAGCAAATGACTTAAGTGTGGAGGTGAGAGTGTTATAACTCCTACCACTTGAGTGAAAAATAATTCATTTAAACATGATTTTAATGATCTTACTTTTCTTTTTAATTAATCAATCGGTTATTCTAGATATTCAATGATAATTAATTGATATGCCTGAACAATCCAAAGAGTTCATTCTATGAATTTGAAGTTTGTAAGATTTTTTCTGATAAATCTCGCTCAAGCATTTTTTATATATATACAAAATATTTGTTTACTTCCAATGCAATATTGTGATATTTACCTTTAAAATAATGGGGAGGGATGAGCAAGAACTAAGTCAATGATGTAAGCCTAGATATGAGCTTAGGTAGTATTCCATTTTGATCTTCACTAGAATAATTAAGCTTGAATTTTTTCATACTTATTATTTCATGCCTAATTCCCTATATTTCTACTAGTCATATCCTAGTAAGTTAGCCATTTATGAGTGTTTAATTTTTATAAACAAATGATTGAACTTCATGGTGATATGTGGCCTAAGTATATGCACACATACTTGGAATGATCACAACTATGATGGTAAAAAATATATAGAGAGAGAAAGTTATGGCATAGTGATATGCGGCCTAGGTATGTGAAAACGTACTTGGAATGATCCCAACTATGAGTAAAAAAAGAGAAAAAATGGTTGAACATCATGGTGATATGTGGCCCGGGTATGTGCACTTGTACTTGGAATGATCCCTGCTATGAATGCAATATGTTAAACAAAAAAGTATATGTTGGTAAACCCCATAATATGGTGAATTACTAAGATTACTAACTACGAAATATGATTCTGCTATCAATGTTTATCCATAATTCCTAATCAAGCCAAAGTTTATCCTATTTTCAATTAAACTACTAACTCATATGGAGGCTAAATCAAAAACTTAGCATATTCTTTCCATTTTCAATAAATGTGGAGGTTCAATATAAAAATTTTGCATGGAAGTAAACTATTTTAAAAGAAAAGCACGCTCCGCACTAAGATACTTGTTTGAGCTTTTTATTTCATCTAACTAATGGATTTGTGAATGCTTGAACTCTTATTGATTGATAAGCTCATCAGTTAAGTAAAGCGAATTTCTTGAGTATGTTTTGATTAAGTTGTTTTCAAAAATGAAAGATTGTTTAAGTTCACATCTTATTACTTCTTCAATCATCCTATTATTATGAAATATCTTTGCTAGTGACTAAAAAAGTCTTAAGTGTGCAGGTGTGACAACTTCCCAAAAAAAAGATATCTATTGCGTTATTCTATTTTAATATTCATCTTATTGATAAAGAAATGAATTAAATAAGCAAAAATAAAAGAAAATTTATATCTATTTTGTTTATGGTTAATATGTTTAATTTTTCCATATTTTTCTTGCTAGAAATGCCAAAGGAATCGATCCGGAGAAGTAAAGCTGGAATTATTTTGGACTGCACAGGTTGTTACAACAACTAGAAAAGGTTGTTGCAACAACTGCTGGACGGATTTTGAATTTAAAATTCGAATTTTACGCCAAAATGAAAATTGGAAAGAGACAACTCTTGGTAAAGGGCTGCACGTTTTTTAGAGGAGAATATCATTCCTCAAAGCGGGATTAGAGAGTGATTAGAGAGAGTTTTGGAGAGCCATCATCTTGGAGAAGTAGAAGAACGGCTACGGTTTGGATGCACTAGCAAAGAGAAAGAGGACTCTAAAGCGGATTATGTACACAAATTCCGGCAGCATTTTCATTTCTAAACATCATGTCTAGTAATATCTTTCTTGTTGTGCGGTTTTTCCCTTCGAGCATGAACTAAATTTTTGGTTTTGTACGTTGAGAGTACTTTGATTTATTGTGATGTGGTGGTTGTAATTTCCCTTTTATGTTTGATTAAAAACTCATCTTTGTTGGATTTATGTTGTTATTTTGTGGAAATTTTTGGATCAAGTGTTCTTCATCTAAATTACATAGCGAGATTCGAGAGAGGAGTTACGTTATTTTAGAATTGAATCCTTTATTTTGCACGACGAGATTCGAGAGTGGAGTCGCGTAAATCATTAGCCAAAATTCCGTCTTTATACTGTGCTGCAAGATTCGAGAGAGGAGTGGCATAAGTGTAGCATAAATTTCGACTTGGCATAAAGAAAGAAAGAGATTTCGTCTTGTGCTATCAACATTGATGAAAGTCCACCTAGTGTCAATTATGTTCACTAGGGGGGGGAATAGGTGAATGCAGCGTTTTTTTCGGAATTTAAATTGTACCTGCACACGAAAATAAAACAACACAGCACAACAGAGTACACAAGCTATTTATAGTGGTTCCCGACATGGGTACATCCACTTTCCCCCTTCGACCTATCTCCCAACCAGGGACGACTCGGTCTCTTCTCCAACAGGATTGAAATCCAATCCCTGCATTATCGGAAGGAATCCTTCCACACGTGGGAGTCAACACTCCCACAAAACGGGCTGCACCCAACCCTTACAACACGGAACAAACGTTCCTTTACAACAAAAGTAAAACTAGAATGTACAAGAGATACAAACTACGTTTGGAGACTAAGGTGTTCGTCTTCGCTCGACGACGTCAACGAAGAGTCTACAACCCTAGATCTCTCTTGGAGTGAATCTCCCCAGAACCGGCGGCGGCAAGAAGGGCGGCGGCGGCTAGTTCACAGGATCGGCGGCAACAACGATGTGCGGCGGCTGTTCTTTGGAGATCCAAACTTCGTAGCGAAGCTAGTTAGGTCTACCAACGGTCACACTAGGATCAATCGTCTCGATCGATTCGGATGAGGAAGATTTTTCCCGATCAACAAATCAAGAGACAAGAGATCTCCGGTTAGACACATGAGACGCTGATCTTAGCTAGGCTTCTGTCGCAGGAGGATCTGGGCGAAACCACGATCTACCGGCGAACAACTTGGCGCGAGCGGCGGCGGCGGAGGCGGCGGCGGCGGAGCGGAAATGGCAATCTAGGTCACGTCGCGGCTCGCGTTTTTTCTTTTCTTCTTCGCTACTTTTTCTGTTCAAAAATACCCGTGTATTTATACACTGTAGACACTTTCAATATGACCGTTGTGGGTCCCACAAGTAGAAAAACCCGAAATCCGGTTCAAAATAGTGCCAGCGGCAGAATCTGGTCCAGCAGCTTCCAGAGAAATTGTCAAGTCAAAATCGGGCGAGGAATCGTAGGTGATTCTCGACAAATCGGCGAGAATCAGTTAGTGATTCTCGCCGAATAACTTGTTGATTCTCAACGAATATACTTGGTATTCATGATCTACTCAACGATGGGTTCGGCGAGAATCACTAGTATTCTCGCCGAATCTTACTTGGCACCGTTTTGAGGTAGCCGGATAGAGTCGGCGAGAATCACTAATGATTCTCGACGATTCGGCGAGAATCACTGGTGATTCTCGCCGAATCGGCGAGAATCACTTGGTGATTCTTGTCGAATTACACTTAGACGAATTTTCGTCTTTCCACCCAAGAGCTGCTCCTTGACCCATCCTTGCTCCTTGTCTGCTCTTGTATAAACACGGCCCTGTACTTGAAAGAAAGTGCACTGCAATAGAGAGAGTACACGTAGGCCAACACACTGATCTGCTCAACGAGGGATTACGTCGTGCAGACCCGTGTATATTGACCTACTACACCCTGACATTGGTGTGCACTTAGCGTGGAATAACTGCAAGCACAACTTAAGAGGTTTCATCAAATACATTGTGAATTCATCTTAGCTTGACAGGTGGCTTCCTCAAATCCAGGTAATTGTGGATACAATACCCAACAATCTCCCCCTATTTGACGAAGTCAAAACCCTACTAGCTAAGATGAATAACACCAACCAGATAATATAAACATCATTCAGAATTTAAATATGCAGCACAAGAGAATATAGGCAGACAAATCAAGACTTGAGTCATTCATAAATTCAAATGCATATATATATATATATGTATATATACATAATCTCAGATTGTTCATATAATAACAATAACCATTAATTGTTCTTAAGAGAGAATGACAAGCTATAAATTTTTGACTATTTTTCCTTGGCTAAGTCATCCTTGAGTTTTTGCGCCAAATACTTCTTTCTTTGCCTCTCATATACTCTTTGGCTTCAGATAATATCTGGGAGGAGGAGCTTTATCTGCCGCCGTGTTGGTCCTGAAGAAGATGTTTCGTTTCGCTTCATACGTCTTGTGCATTTCCCACTCATACTGGCTGTATACTTTGTTTCGATTGATTTCTCCTTTTTCTTGTAGCCAGAAGGTGTCCAAGATGATATTCTTTGAAACTGGACTCCACTTTTCGTTTCTTACTTCCTCCTCACTCAGTCGAATTCTCTTTTCAGCTTGTGTCTCCTTGGAGGTCCCTTCTTGAGCTTTTATCTTGCCCCTGGCTTTTGCTAGGGCCTCTTGGTCAAACATGCTCATCAGTTTTGCTTTAGAAATAGCCCTAGCATCAGCTTCACTCATGGGAACATCTGCAGCACTTACTCCCTCAGCAGCACTTACTCCCGCAGCAGCCGTAGAAGTCTCAGGAGCATGAATACCCGCAGGATTCAAATCGACGCCTAACGCCTGTTGGAGCATCCACCAGCAGCTGTCATATACATATTTGTTTGACTGTTCGAAGTTGTTGATCATGACTTCCCGAAGCTCAGCCATCTTAGCTATGTATTCCTTCTCCCCCTTTTTGGCTTCGACTGCGATGGAGTTTGCATAGGAGTGCAGTGAGTCATCAATATGCTTGGTAGTCCTGGAGAATTCAGTGACCAAGGCCCGCTGATTGGCGTTGAGAGTTATCATATTACCGTCAAACTTTTGAATGTTGTTTGCTACAACATGAGCATTCTGATTCACTACTGCAAGAGTATCAGTGTTCTTTTTCAATCCGGCCATAAGAAGTGTGACAGCTTGGCCGGCCGCGGTATACTTTTCTTCAAATTTCTTTTCCATCACGTCAAGTTTATGATTGATCTCCATCATATTCTTGAGCATGAGATTTTCAGATTTCTTAATCATTTTCAGCATTTTATTTTGAGCTTTTTCAAAAGAGGCCTTAAGCTCATCCACTATGCCCTGAATGATATTCACGGTGTGAGTGGCTATATCATCTCGTAGGGGAATATTCTGAGGCACTTCTTGGCCTTGCTCTTCAGCAGAAGAAGCACCTGTAGAGCTGGACACAAGCACAGTCTCTAATGGGGGAATGCTGGCGGCCTCTGTAGATTTCTCTGACTCCCCTCCACTCGTGCACCAATGTTCTCAGGAACCATCTCAGGTGCGTGCTTGTCAGATGAAGGTTCAATGATATCCTGAGTCTCCACTGCGTCCTGTCCCTCATTTCCATCTTCCTCACCTTCAGCATCCATATGATCATTTTCATCAACATCATCTTCCAAGTCTTCGTCAGCAGTCTCCTGTACATCAGCTTCGGCTCCTTGATCGTTCAGGTTTCAGGGCCTCCTCATTCTCCGGCACAGCTTCACTGTCTTCTTGTATATCTGCCACAGCATCTCTGGCCATTTGGGAGATGTCAGATACGATATTAGCATGAGTGGGTAGTGGCTCCCCTCAATTCCTGCCGTCAAAGCATCAGGAATTTCACTGGGGATTACTGCTGGAGATACGTCCTGTTGTTCTTCCACGACAACCTGCCCAATTCGCCTCTCCCATCTGTCAAAAACACTTGAGTCCATTTTCTTCAAGTAGTGTAAAGGAACACCTTTACTCATGTCATACTTGTCTCCATTCAGCTGATTGAGATACAGACTTATGATTCGGCCAAAGCTCGGAGATCTCAGGGTGTCCTTTATCTTCTCAAACAACAAAGCCCCCCAGTTGAGGCTTTTTCGGCAGACAATTGCCACCAAGATCTTGAACATGTCCCCAGAGATATGGTCATGAGAGCCTGACTTGCAGATGAGTACCTTTCCAATTATGTCTGACAGAAGCTTCCCTTCTTCATTCATATCCTTGTGCTTTATCGACCTAGTTCCTCGTGGGAGACCACAGAATAAGAGAGTCCTGGTTTTGTCTTCTTCCTCAAGATAGTCCTCGTGCTCCGAGCTAGAGAGCTGCAGGAAGCGGGTCAGCATGCTGGCAGACATCTTGATCTTTGCCCCAGCCACCTTGCTCTTGATAAGAGAGTCTTCATTTCGGAGTCTGGAGGTAGCAAAGAACTCCAGCACCTCTTTGTCCAAGATTTTACAACAGGTGCTCCAGTACGAATGAAAGCCCAGCCTCTTCCAGCATGAGAATGATGTTTCTGAATTCGTCAGAGGCATGAGAGAACCCTGTGCGAACCAGCTCGCATCCAGTGACCAGCCCAGTGGTTGTCCTTGGAGCCATTGCAAATCTAGGGAGAGAAGCCCTACTCTACGCTTAATCAAAACTCAAAAAGGAAGCGACACTAGTGATCAAGTCCAAGTAAGGTGAGGGGGTGGTTACCTAAAAGCGTAGACGGGAGTTAGATGGTTGAAGATGAGGGGCACCGGACGGAAGAGATCGTCGGTGAGCTTCCTGCGGGATGTCGACGGAAGCCGGCACGGTTCGGCGAGATACTTGCGGGAAGACAATGGAGACCTTTGGTGAGAAACTTCTGTGGGAATCTGGCGGGAAACCTTCGATGAGAAACTTGCGGATTCGGTGAGTTTCCTGCGTGATTCGGCGAGTTTCCTGCGGGATTCGGCGGGAGACCTTCGATGGAGACCGATTCGGCAAGAGTCTTGCGGGAGTCGGCGAGTTTCCTGCGGAGAAGGAGTCGATTCGGCGAGCTTCCTTTGCGGCGAGAATCGACAAGTTTTCCTGCGGAGAGCGTTCTTCGGCGGGATTCCTGCGGGAGGTGAAGGGTCGGCGGGAATGGGTTTCTCCTTAAATGTGATTCTCCTTAAAGCCAAGCTCGACTAGTTAAATGGGATTCTCACGGTTTCCGTTTGTCTAAGTTAATTTGAAAGTCTTCTAACTATATAGATACTCCTTAAAGCAAAGCTATTAGGGTTTGAGCCAGCTTTTCCATACATTTATTGATGGCAAGGTTTCCAATGATGTATTTTCGTTGTCGAGATTTCCAAAGATGTATCTTCGTTAGTTTTCAGTGAACTAATTTACGCCTGTAGTTGTTAGTTCTAGAATCTACCAGTGGAATTTCCGATAACTCTTTATTGTTGTATCTATGGTTTATGTTTATCGTGTTAACATATCCTTAGATGTGCACACATATATGTATATATATATAAATATATATATAAAGATATATATATATATATATGTAAATGTCGATAGAAAATGACTCAAGACTTGGGGTTGATGAAAAATACCTGGGATTATGAGAGTTAACATTTAGTCTCTCTGACAATAACATACCAGGTGCTCGATGTGAGTATGCTTATATAGATATCACTTCTGTTAGTCCAGAAGCATGTTCCAATTCAGTCTTGAAACACCTACTGTCTAGTTCCCATCATAGTTACGGGAACCTAGACTACCCTGCAAGAAAGAATTACTTTACCTTAGGAACCCCAATCATATTGGGTCCTAGGTTCCTGTTAGCATAAGCACTCGACTGCCTTCCTTCAAAAAACCTGTCAGGAAGACTACCTCTGCCCAGAAAATGTGGATAGGCCCTTGCCCTTGACACAGAGGGGTTGTGCCAACAGTCGATGGCAAAGTGTCCCACTTTGCCACAGCACCAACACGGGTGAATGTTGTATCGCCGTTTCTGACCTGATCTAGTGACAGAGGTAGTCACAGTCCTAGGTCTAAACGGGATAGGGCATGATCTCCTCACAAAATTTCCTCTTCCACCGTGACACATGGAAGGGTGGAAGGAATGCATGTTGCGAGCGTCATGAGGCTGGGGAGGTGGTGCCTTCCTTTCAGGCATCCCCCTTCCTGAGGCCCCATGACAACTTACACCATGACTTCTAACCTCCCTGTCCTGTGTCCTTGGGTGGTGAGAAGTGTTCTGTGAGCTGGGACATGCAGATTCACACTGAGTTGAGGTAGTGGCAGTGAATACAAAGGGCTCAGAATGAGCCTTAGGTATTCTCTCATGGGTGGCCACGACGGCCCTTGCACTACGGGTGTCTCCACATGAGGACAAATCACCCTTGCAGTGACCACGATTGTTCCTGTGGTCATACCTGAAGGCATGATGAGTTGCCTTCCTGTTTGGAGTGGGGGGTCGGAATACTGTTTCCCCATTTCTCCACAAATTGATAATCCGAGAGATCCACCCATTTTCTTGCTTTCTCTTTATAGCATCAACCTTGGAAAAGTTTGATACTATTCTTTTCTCATTCTCTAGACTACTCTCTAGAGCTGAGATTTTAGAGTCCTTGACCTTGTTGGATGCCAATTGGAGAACCAACAAGATCTTCAGTCGAGCAATCTCTTGAGCTTGCTCCTCAGCAAGTAGGGTACTTGTCTGAAGGGCTCTCTTCAGGGAATCAGCATTTTCTGAAGGAAGACAGTTCCTGTCTTCAGAAACTTCAAGAGATACGGGGCAGGATG
Organism: Platanthera guangdongensis; assembly: GCA_039583875.1. Taxonomy (NCBI): domain Eukaryota; kingdom Viridiplantae; phylum Streptophyta; class Magnoliopsida; order Asparagales; family Orchidaceae; genus Platanthera; species Platanthera guangdongensis. Next base: position 165,638,569 of record CM077166.1, read on the forward strand.
AAGAGGTTACCTGCTCTTCAGTGATATTGTCATTAGAGCCAGTGTCTGTTGTGTCATCCTCATCAGAGCTGCTTTCCTCACTGGCCTCTTCAGTCTCTGACATGGACACTGGAGCTCTGATGCTGTCTGATAGATTCTTGCCTTCATCTTCAGAGGCGAGGACCCCCACATAGGCTTCATCCTCTGGTGGACAGCAGATTCCAGCTTTCTCTGACCCCCCATCAGCTCTGAGATCATCACCCACATAGATTTAGCCGTCCCACATTTTTCCAATCTAGAGCGAGAAGGTCCAGACCAGATATCCATGATAATTTGACGAATCCTCTTGTCCAAGTTAAATAGTGACAGTTCCGTATCTGACATCTCTGCAATGCACTTGGGCACTTCGATATTCTTTCCAGAGCAGGAGGTCTTCATAGGAATAAAAGGACCCTCTTCCAGGATGAAAGATGCTCGAGGATTGATGGCCTCCAAGTGATATGACACCCTCATCCTCCAGACAGGATAATACTCCTCTGTACATGCGGGGAGTCTTAGTGGCGATATCTCATGATACAGCTCCATGCTTCTGACACTGGTGGCAGGATACTACTCAAGGTGTAAACCTTTTGATGAGTAACCTCGCTCTGATACCACTTGAAAGTCCACCTAGTGTCAACTATGTTCACCTAAGGGGGGAGGATAGGTGACGTGCAGCGTTTTTGTGGAATTTAAATTGTACATGCACACGAAAATAAAACAACACAGCACAACAGAGTACACAAGCTATTTATAGTGGTTCCCCGACTTGGGTACATCCACTTTCCCCCTTCGACCTATCTCCCAACCAGGGACGACTCGGTCTCTTCTCCAACAGGATTGAAATCCAATCCCTGCACTATCGGAAGAACCCTTCCACACGTGGGAGTCAACACTCCCACAAAACGGGTTGCACCAACCCTTACAACACGGAACAAACGTTCCTTTACAACAAAAGTAAAACTAGAATGTACAAGAGATACAAACTACGTTTGGAGGCTAAGGTGTTCCTCTTCGCTCGACGACATCAACGAAGAGTCTACAACCCTAGATCTCTCTTGGAGTGAATCTCCCCGGAACCGGCGGCGGCAAGAAGGCGGCGGCTAGGTTCACGGGATCGGCGGCAACAACGATGTGCGGCGGCTGTTATTTGGAGATCCAAACTTCGTAGCGAAGCTAGCTAGGTCTACCAACGGTCACACTAGGATCAATCGTCTCAATCGATTTGGATGGGAAGATTTTTCCCGATCAACAAATCAAGAGACAAGAGATCTCTGGTTAGACACATGAGACGCTGAGCTTAGCTAGGCTTCTGTCGCAGGAGGATCTGGGCGAAACCACGATCTACCGGCGAACAACTTGGCGCGAGCGGCGACGGCGGAGGCGGAGCGAAAACGGCGATCTAGGTACGTCGCGGCTCGCGTTTTTCTTTTCTTCTTTGCTACTTTTTCTGTTCAAAAATACCCGTGTATTTATACACTGTAGACACTTTCAATATGACCGTTGTGGGTCCCACAAGTAGAAACCCGAAATCCGGTTCAAAATAGTGCCAGCGGCAGAATCCGGTCCAGCAGCTTCCAGAGAAATTGCCAAGTCAAAATCGACGAGAATCGCAGGTGATTCTCGACGAATCGGCGAGAATCAGTTAGTGATTCTCGACGATTCGTCGAGAATCACTAGTGATTCTCGCCGAATCACTTGTTGATTCTCCACGAATATTACTTGGTATTCATGATCTGCTCAACGATGGGTTCGGCGAGAATCACTAGTGATTCTCGCCGAATCTTACTTGGCACCGTTTTTGAGGTAGCCGGATAGAGTCGGCGAGAATCACTGGTGATTCTCGACGAATCGGCGAGAATCACTGGTGATTCTCGTCGAATTACACTTAGACGAATTTTCGTCTTTCCACCCAAGAGCTGCTCCTTGACCCATCCTTGCTCCTTGTCTGTGCTCTTGTATAAACACGGCCCTGTACTTGAAAGAAAGTGCACTCCAATAGAGAGATTACACGTAGGCCAACACACTGATCTGCTCAACGAGGGATTACGTCGTGCAGACCGTGTATATTGACCTACTGCACCCTGACATTGGTGTGCACTTAGCGTGGAATAACTGCAAGCACAACTTAAGAGGTTTCATCAAATATATGTGAATTCATCTTAGCTTGACAGGTGACTTGGCATCAAATCCAGGTAATTTGTGGATACAATACCCAACAATTGATTTGAGTGCTTTATGTTATTCTCATTCTATCTAAGTTAGAGATAACTAGGTGAATTAGCTTAAACAGATTTTTGAGATCGAGAGATGATGACTTCCACTTTCAAATCGTTGTAGGATAGTAATTAATCAATTCATGAAGATCACTTTTAAAACACATCGAAAAGGCAAAGGAAATCAACGTACGAAACTACTTCTCCATCTTGATAAAAGAATTTCTAAATAAGCCTCAGTAATTTAGTTTTATTATTGCTCTCTTTCCACCAACAAAAATTTACTTAGTTAATCCACTTGAATTTTAGGAAAAGGTAGAATTAGTATTTGCAAGGACTAGAATATTCACTTTCTCGAGGGAACGATCTTAACTTATCATTTTATTACTTGATTCGGCACATGCACTTGCGTTATATATACATATATTTCGGGCGTATCAAGGAGTTGAAGAGTCGGTTGACCACGGCGCATGTGCTGAGTTCGTCGAATGGGACCGAAGGCTTTGAGATCTACAGCGATTCTTTGGGCAGTGAATTGGGTTTGTCCTACTGCAGCATGGAAGTGTGATATCTTATTGCTTGCGTCAACTGAAAGTGCATGAGAGACATTATCCGGTCCGTGACTTGGAGTTAACGACCGTGATTTTTGCCTTGAAGATGTGGAGGCATTACTTGTACGGGTGAAGGTCGATATCTATATCGACCACAAGAGTTTGAAGTACTTGTTGAATCAGAAGGATCTAAACATGCGACAGCAGCGATGGATGGAGTTCTTGGGGGACTACACATTCAAGATTCATTATGTGCCTGGCAAAGGCAATGCAGTTGCGGATGCATTGAGTCGTAGGACCTAGCTCAAGCCAACTGGCTGTCGGTTCATGACGAGCGTTTGGTTTGGGAGTTGGAGGCATTGAAGATCTCTTGTGTTGACAACAAGGCTAGTGCCGAAGCGCTATTGAACTGGATAGAAGTTCAGTATGACCTGGCTGATCAGATTTGGCAGGCTTTGGATTTGGATAGCGGCATGAAACAGCTTATGGTTGAAGCTTTGGATAGGTCAAATTCCCAATTTGATGTTGTGGATGGGCTGCTATGAAAAGACAGTCGTCTGTGCGTCCCAAATGTGGGCAATCTACGGACGGAATTGATGTACGAGGCTCATCATACCAAGTACTCGATCCATCTAGGGAGCACGAAGATGTACCGTGATATGAAGAAATTGTTCCGGTGGCCAGGACTTAAGAAGGATGTGACACTCTTTGTGGCGAAGTATCAAACATGCGCCTTAGTGAAGGCGGAGTGTCAGAAGCCTGGAGGTTTCTTGAAGTCCTTGCCTATTCCGGAGTGGAAGTTAGACGATATTACAATGGACTTTGTACACAGGTTGCCAAGGTCGCAGAAGGGAAACGATGCCATCTGGGTGATCGTAGATAGTTTGACGAAAGTGTCGCACTTCATTCCGCATATGAAGGATGATTCTGTGCAGAAATTGGCAAAGTTGTATGTGGATAATATTGTGCGACTTCACGGTGTGCCTCGCAGCATCGTGAGTGACCGAGTTGGGCGGTTCACGTCCAATGATTGGAGGTTGGTGCAACAGATGTTGGGAACAAAGTTGAGTTTTAGCACAGCCTTTCATCCGCAAACGGATGGTCAGACCGAAGGAGTCAACAGGACGATGGAAGACATGCTTAGCATGTGCGTTCTGGATTTCGGGAAGCAGTGGAAAGATCACCTGTACTTGGTGGAATTCACTTACAACAATAGCTACCAGGCGAGCATGCAAATGGCACCCTTCGAGACCCTTTATGGTAGGAGATGTCGCACGCCATTGTCATGGTTGGAAACAGGTGAGTCGAAGCTATACAAGCGGCAAGAAGTGAAAGATGCAACCTCGTTGGTACCAACCATTCGAGAAAGATTGCTAGTCGCTCAGGACCGGCAAAATAAGTACTATAACACCAAGCATAGGAACGTTGAGTTCGCTGTTGGCGACTGGGTGTACTTGAAGATTAAGTCGTTCAAGGGTGTCTCGCGGGTACGATTCTTGAAGAAGCTAAGCCCGAGGTACCTTGGACTGTTTGAGGTTCTGGAGCGGATTGGCGAAGCAGCTTATCGATTGAAGCTATCAGTGGAGTTAAGTGGTCTACAGGATGTATTACACATATCGGTGCTGCGGAAGGTGGTGCAAGAGCCTTCACACGTGATCGCGGTCGATCAAGACCGGTTGATAGTGGGCTGACGACGAAGCTCAAGCCCGTTCGCATTGAGGACTCGGAAGTCGAGCAACTCCGTAACAAGGACATCAGGATGGTCAAGGTCCGTTGGAACAACTGCGGTCGGGAGGAGCTCTCGTGGGAACGAGAGAAGACCATACTTGAGGAGTACCCAGAGTTATTCCACTCAAGTATCGTTTAAGTTTTGTTTATATATTTTACTTTATGTAAATTTCGAGACGAAATTCTTTTAAGAGGGAGAGAGCTGTAACACCCTGAAACTCAAAAGAGGGACGAGTAGCGTTTTGAGCCAAGTTTGGGACTTGGTAGGAATCACACGGCCTGGGACACGAGGCGTTCCCAGTGTCGTGTCATACTCGGGTTCAACGATGGCCGTGTGGTCGACGAAATTGCAGTCGACGATCGTCGAATAGCAAACACGGCCTGAGATACGGGCGTGTCCCAGACCATGTCCTACTCGGGTGGTTAGTTCGTGATGTGTCGAGGGTGGAACACGACGTGGAACCCAGGCGTGTTCAGCCTGACACGGGTGTGTCAAATTCGACACGGGCGTGTCGAATACCCGTGTTCTCCTCGGGTTGGTGTTGGTCCTGTGTCGATGGAGGAACACGCTCCACTACACCAGCGTATACTGGATGACATGAGCATGTCAAGCCTGACACGGGCGTGTCGAGAGCCCGTGTTCTTTTCGGGATGCGACGGTTTCGGCGTCGATTGAGGCACACGGCCTTGGACACTGGCGTGTCACAAGCCGTGTTCGGACCAGGTTTTGGATTTTAAGCGCGAATCGTGGCCGTCTGTTTCCTTATTTTGGGATCCAATGGCTCCGGGCTGTCCTTGCTGGGTTATACCTGAGAATAGGGTTAGAAACCCTCATTCTTTTTGGTTTTCTCTTTCTAAGAGTTTTAGAGAGAGGGGAGAGCAAGGAAGAAGAAGGAGGAGAGATTCGGTCGCCGGTGGAGCTTCAGAGCCCCAAATCGCAAGCTGAGTGCGGATCTACGGAGGCGAGTACGTTGCAGTGCTTTTCATCCGCATAGATTTCCATGGTGCCAAAGAGAAATACTAGAGTAACGATTCTCATCTTTGACATGTGAAGTCCTCTTTTTCCTTTGCATAGGAAGCCCTCTCTCGCTAGTTTGCGGCGAGTGTGAGGTGTTCCTTCGGGTAGACATGAATAGTCCCCGTTGTTTTGCATGTAGAGTCCGTAATCGAGAAACGGACATAGGCATGATGCGTGAAGCCTACCCGTACAAGTTGGTGTGGATTGGTGATGTTGTATTGCTTGAATGGCCGGAGAAGACTCCGTGCAGATGATTGTTTTTCGGGTTTTCTACGCGGTAGATTACAACAGGGAGCCTTGGGGACTAACTCCGAGGTGCACCCGGAAAACTGGGCAGATGCGTGATTCTTCCAACTTGGTGGCCTGGGAGCCAACTTGTACATAACCGGGTTATGTAAAGTGTGTGATCGAATTGGGACTCGGGGAAGCTTGACCCGCGCAACCGGCTTAAATTGACGTTGCAGTGTGAGCAACGGGTTAGGCAGAACCGTACCCGCTCTATGTGGTTCGGTTAAAGAGACCTAAGGTACATGACACTTACCGTTGGCATAGATGGAGGGTCTTAGGCTTTGGCTAGAAAGACCGTAATGCTCACGAGAATTTGTCGTTCAAGGGGTGGTGGTGAAACCACGGACTTTGACCGGGTTCACTGAGAATGTGCCCTGAGAGCACGGGGTGTGTGGCCGTGCGAGCCTACGCCTGTGTTGATGTGAAATTTCTCTATTATATGACTATGCTAATAAAGTGCATCACGTTTAGGGGTATCGCCGCCTCGAGTTTAGGGGCGGGATCGTTATAATTTGGTCAGCTTAGCTGACTGTTGTTTTTATTTGCCACCGCTCGGTGGATTGCTTGCAGGTGGTGCGGAGCCGAGTGGCAAATAGCGGCAAAAGCCCTTGTTGCTGAGCCGACCCTCGAAAGCCTAATTATGAGTGTTTACTTTTATTCTTATGTATGACCGGCCTGCGTGCTGAGATTTGGAAGACACTTATATTTGAGTAAAACTCTTGTAAGGCCATAAGGCCAAGTACTTGTATATTTGTACATTCATTCCTGTTTGGTTTGTGTATTGGACATTCTTGTTGTTGGCTGGGTTCTTAATTTGCAACTTTTAAATGGCTTCCGTTAGAATGTACTATGTGTAGGATGTTGGTTATTGGTATGATTGTTTCATTGCGTAACCTTTCGGTCTGTCTGTGGTATATGACGTCGGGCCCCGGCCAGACCTACTGCTATATGCTTTGTGACGAATAAGGGGTGTTACATCAACAAGGTTTTTGCCCTTCTCAAGGGCAGACAGATTGGAGGAGCCGGTCCCGTGCTCCAGGGTCATCTTCAAGTCATCAAAGATGGGCTCGGCCGGCTGAGAAAATGGTTTCGCCCTCTTGTCGGGATTGGGCTCGGCCGAGCCACCCTGCGGGGCGGCGAGTAGAATCGCGGTCAGGCTAGCTATGCGAGCAGAGGAAGCCTCGCGAACCCGGGCGAGCCTCTCTTGGATCTCCTTAGGGATTGGCATCTCGACAACGTTAGAGCGAAGGAATGTTAAAAGTCACCCAGGTATGCAGGCTTATATATATAGCCGCAGGTGGACCCCACCCGAAGATTCCCCCTAGTTCCTGCCACACTCTCCAAACACTTGAGCTTGGATGATTCTTTCCGAGCTTTGCCAAGCTCAAAAAGGGAGGGGATTGTGGACAACCCCGTATCCGGCGAGTGAGGTCGGTAGGAACCAAACCATCGAGCTCCCTTTTCTTGAGTCTCGGGCGAGCCCCAAGGGGGCAGAGCTCGACAGCCTCCAGCTCGCCCAGGCGAGCCCAGCTATTAGCAGGCGAGTAGGTCCAGCCGGGCCCGCACTCGCCGGGAGGTAGGTAGAAGCGGCGAGTACTGCCCAGTCCCCTCAGTTCGTCGAACGGTGCTCGGCTTTCGTCGAACAGAACTCAAAGTTTGTCATCCTCTGGACCTTTTATCGAATCCCAGGCCGCTCGCCGAGCTCTGACCGCTGAGTGAACTTGCGGCTCGCGATCAGGGCAGTACGGACCCGTACTTGCCGCCCTTGCCAAGCAGAGGTTGCTGAGGGCTACTTGCCCATTGATCTGTGAGGTATTTTTACCATTTTGCCCCCGCTGGCCTGCCCATAGCTGATGTCGCCGCCCCGCTACCTCCACTTGATGACGATCTAGTTGCCGAGGCGCTACAACATAAAGACCTTCAGAGCCATGACGACGCTAACGGAAGACAACGCTACAACCTCCGCCCGCGGCGTGCTAAACCCATTTGAAGACTATTTTAATTAATATATTATGCTCTAATTACTTTAGTGCGAATATAAAATTATTCCAAGCTTGGTTAATAATTTTATATTCATTTTGGGACTTTGTAATATTTATTTCCTGCATTTTTAACAAACATTTGGTGTGTATTTAGCCTCCCGGATGGATGAGATTTCATCTCCATCTTGGATGGCTAGATGTGTGTTGTAACTCCTATATAAGGAGTCCCTTTTATGAGAATGAGAATTAGAGAGAATTAAAAAGAAACCCTATCCCTCATTTGAGAGATTTCGGCCAAGGAGTTTCCACCTAGCCGCCGGCCAAGGTGTGAAGCCGCCGCCCCCTTTGCTTCCTCCCCTACTTCGATGCGACGCCGGCATGGCATCCTTCGGTGCGACTCCAAGGAAGAAGGTTGCAGCCCATTCGGTGCAACGTCGGTGGATCCGTGGAGAGAGTGATTCTCCCACCTTATCTAGTATGTTCATGAAAACGGGTTGGGTAACTTCTCTTCCCTCATCTTTGTGATTTTCTTGCTTAGTATTGTGTGGAGGTTGAGCAACTGTTGTCTCCGTGATTTTAAATACGATCACTTGATATTTCTGAAATTGATTTCAACGGTGAAAGCTTTTATAATCCGGATCGGGTAGATCCTAGTTGCTTGAGTGGATCTTTGCCTCTAGTCAAGGTTTTACTCTCTAAAAGGAGTGGCAACCTTTATGTTGATTTGGGAAATCATCCGACTCTATTTCTTGATCGTTATTTTAGAGTCGATCACTCCTCCGTGTTTTCTTATTTGCTGTGTTTGAGCCGAACCGTGACGAGACGATAGATGCTTGTGTAGGTGCAGTAGGACTAAAACGTGTTGGGCATGGTTGGTCTACTTTGTGTCCGTGTCGCTCTCCGAATGACGGACTCCCGCTACGTCAATTTGGTATCAAAGCCGGTTGTCGCAACTTCTTAGTTGACACGCCATCGCTTGAGTTTTCTCAACACGCGCTGTCAAAACAAAAAAAATATTTTTTTCTGGTATGCCAATAGCGCTCTAAAAAGGTTTTTTTTCAACGAAATTTTTTTAAAAAAATTTTAACGATCTACGTTTTAATCACTTCGGGAAACTATAAAAATATTTTGTCTTCCATATAGGTATAGCCCTAGGAAAAATCATCTTCCAAAATATTTTATAAACATGTATGCGCACTTGACTAGGAACGGAGTACACTACACCTTCGTCGTCTAGGATGGCTACAAATGAACACAGGGATCTCAACGCTGAGGCCATAGAGGGATTGTGTAACGATATGACCGAGCCTAGCGCCATGTTAGCACAAAACCTTTTAAATCAAGGAGGTCCTCATCAACCAAACCATGGCCCGCCACCACCACCCGATAATGTTGGGCAGCCCAGCCGGCACCAACCGGCCCATGATTCGGATTCTAATGGAGACTCCCCATGAGTGCCTCCTCGAGAACACCGCACCGAGCGTGACTTTAATCTTACTAGAGTCATTAAGATCGACGCCCCCACTTATGATGGTTTGGGAGATCCCCAGATCTTCCTTACTTGGGTAATGGATATTGAGTGCTACTTCGAGCCTCACACGCTTACGGACCAGCAAAAAGTCCAGGTTGTCAGGATGAAGCTAACTCGTCGTGCTAAAACTTATTTGCTGAACGAGGAGCGTAGGCTAGGAACCGGGCACGGGGTCCCACTTATTGGATGGGCCGTAATGAAGAACCTATTGACCGATCAGTACGTTCTCGCGTACCATCGCACACAGATGTTCGATGAGCTTGCCACCCTGCGGCAGGGCTCAAATTCGGTAGCTAAATATATGGGAGAGTTGAAGGATCGTATGGTGCGTTGTGATCTTAGGGAGAACCCCGAAGTCACCTTATCAAGATTTCGTAAGGGACTATCTTCCGATATCCAACGGGAACTCCTACGCTACGGACATACGGATTTGAACACAACTTTCAATGCCGCCCTCGACATTGAAAAACCTTTAGCCTCTAAGGCTCACTCCCGTTATTCCAACGCAAAGGGAAAGTCCACACCTGGGGAATCCTCATCCACATATCAGGACAAAGGAAAGTTTCGGTCCTACGAGTCTAAATCGGTAGTTATCACGGCTAGGAATGCTAAGAATCCCGCCAGTGAGTGTATCCCTATAGGAAAGGTTAGTAAGTCCAATACAACGTGTTATGCTTGCGGAGTCCAGGGCCACTATGCCTTTGAATGCCCAACTAAGACCAAGGCCATAGCTCTATTAGATTCGGCTACCGACCCCGTTGATCTACTTTATAAGGTCGCTGAAGAGAGTGAACCGGATGGACTCCCTAGTGATTTGGAGGACGACTCCCCCCTTATGGTGATGCGTTGTATTTTGACCACTCCGCGCCCGCTAGAAGACTGGAAGAGGACGAATATATTTTCCTTGATTTTTAAGAGCGGTGAGAAGTTGTGCAAGTTGATCATCGATAGTGGTAGTTGTGTGAACGTCATTTCCAAAAATGTCGTTACACGTATGGCCCTGGCCACACAACCCCAGCCAACTCCATATCAGGTACCTTGGATCAACAAGGTTACCGTTCCGGTCACCAAGCGTTGCCTAGTGCCCCTCTCATTCAAGTCATATATAGATGAGGTGTGGTGTGATGTCCTCCCTATGGATGCTTGTCACGTGTTGTTAGGCCGCCCTTGGCTTTACGACCGCGATGTGACACACTTTAGGAGAGCCAACACGTATGAATTTAAATTTAACGGCAAGGTCATTACGTTGATGCCGACTGTTCCAAAGGTGCCTGTAGGGCCGACTAAGGACACCACTGTTCCTGTTGAGAGGAAAGCGTCGAGTCTTGTGGGTAGGAAAGATTTTGTGAAGGATCCGTTTCTAGATGGAGTGATGTATGCACTCGTACTTATGAGTACGAGGACTGATACGGGAGTGATGGGTGACTTACCTAGGGGGCTACGGGTGTTGTTAGAAGAATATAAGGACGTTTACCCGGATGAGCTACCCTCGTTGTTACCACCGCTTTGGGATATACAACATGCGATAGATCTTATCCCCGGTTCGTCCATACCCAACCAGCCCCATTATAGACTCCATCCCGCTGCCCACGAGGAACTACAGACCCAGATTGAGGACTTGGTAAAGAAGGGGTTCATTCGGCCTAGTATGAGTCCATGTGTCGTTCCATCCCTGCTTGCCCCCAAGAAGGATGGAACATGTCGGATGTGTGTTGATAGTCGTGCTATCAACAAGATTACCATCAAGTATAGGTTTCCTATCCCGCGATTAAATGACCTCTTAGATGTCTTATCTGGCGCCACCCTTTTTTCGAAGTTGGATTTACGGAGTGGGTATCACCAAATTCGGATTCGTGAGGGAGATGAGTGGAAGACCGCGTTTAAATCAAAGGATGGATTATATGAGTGGCTTGTGATGCCCTTCGGGTTATCCAATGCTCCCAGCACCTTCTCCCGGATGATGACACACGTCTTTCAGCCATACATGGGAAAGTTTGTGGTAGTTTATTTCGATGATATCCTAGTCTATAGCACCACCGCTGCCGAGCACATCTCCCACATGCAGGTGATTCTTTCCACTTTGCGGAAGGAGACATTATTTCTGAACTTTAAGAAGTGCACGTTCATTGTTCCTGAGATAGAATTCTTATGCTATATAGTTAGGTCTGAGGGTATACGAGTTGACCCTGGAAAGGTTCAAGTGATAAGGGACTGGCCTGAACCCACTAGCCTATGAGAGGTGCGTAGTTTCCATGGATTAGCTACTTTCTATCGTCGTTTCATACGGGACTTTAGTAGCATTATGGCTCCTATTAGTGATTGCATGAAGAAGGGTGAGTTTACATGGACGAAGTCCGCCACCTTTCCCTTTGTTGAAGTTAGTGACCGGGCGGTCTGGCGGTCTGGCTGTCTGGCTTGGCGGGTTGATGACCGCACGGTTTGGCGGTTACCTTTCAGCGGTTTGGTTGCTGTGTGTTGCTGTCTGAGGTCCAAGCGGTCTAGCGGGTTGTCTCTGGCGACTTGGAGACCGGTCGGTCTAGCGGTCTCCCATGGCGATCTCTCTCTCTCTCTGGTAGTAGCCGAGCGGTTAGCCTTTCTGCCTAACCGCGCGGCTTATGCGGTTTGTGTCTGTATAGTCCGCTTGTGTCATGTAAATTTTTAGTCCCACATCTCTTATTTGTATTCTCTCTTCTCTCCTCCATTTTATATAAGAGAGGTCATACCTTTGTAATAGATACCTTTTTCGGATAATAAAGTTTCAGTTAAAACCATTTCGGTTTGTTTTTGTTCGGTTCTTACATGGTATCAGAGGACTCGATCTACTCCTCCTGATTCTGTGCCTTCCCTGTCCGCGCGGCTTGTCTCGCCGGTTTGCACCCTGTCCGCGCGGCCTCTTCATCTCCTTGTCGTTGCCCTCTGTGTGTGCGACCTTTTTGTTTCCTGTTCTAAGTCACCGCCTCCTGTCGCCGCGACCTGTTTTGTCGTTGCTCCTATTCGCGCGACATGTCCTCTAGCCGTTCGACTTCTTCCCCTCTGCATGGGTCTACAGCTTGGTCGTGGCCTTTCTGGCCGCTGGTTTCTACCCTCGTGACCGCTGCAGCTTTTCTTCTTCCTATCCGTGCGGGTTGTTTCCTAACCGCTCGGCTTCCCTTTTCCTGCTCCTATGGCTCTTTCTGATGCCTCTACTGCCACCACCCCTGTCACCAATTCGGCTCCGCCTCTTCCACCTACTCCTTCCGGGAACCTTGGCACTGTTTCCAAGCTTGTTGGCTCCAACTACCCGGATTGGAGCGTCTCTTTCACCTTTCTACTTCGCTCACAACGCAAACGCCACCATCTCGTTGATGACCCACCTCCTATCACTTCCCCTCTCTTTGATGACTGGGATGCGAGTGACGCGCTTGTGCGTACTTGGCTCGCGAACAGTCTTTCCGATGAGTGCCTTCCCGTCATACGTCATGATGAGATGGTCAAGGCCGCTTGGCTTCATCTTGTCGTTATGTACTCCAAGGGGGCTTAGACGTCCCGCATCTATACGTTGTATGCGGACCTCTTTGCCCGTCCTACCTTGTCTCCTGCTGCTGCCTACCAACAGGTTCAGGCTCTTGGGGCTGAGATTCTTCAGAATCGCCCCTTTTCTGCGGATTTGGCTCAACAACACAAGCACTTACAGGAGCTTCTGGTTGTGTGTTATCTACTCCGGCTTCCTGATACTTATGACATGATCCTCCAGCAAATTCTGGGTGAGGCAGAATCTCCTACCTTAGATGCCACCGCTGCCCGCATCGCTGCCGTCACCTCTCTCCTTCAGTGCCCACTTTTGCCCGCTCCTCCTCCACCGGACAACTATTCTCATCACACTCAGCGGAGTGGCTCTGGTAGCCGCAGTCACCATTCCGGCGGCTGTGCTTCTTCCCGCTACCTTTGCTCTCACTGTGGCCGCACCGGACATACTTCCGAACGCTGCTGGACGAAGCATCCCCATCTTTGCCCCTCCGGTGACTCTTCCAAGCCGTCTGCCTCTGTTGTCACATCCTCAGGTAGTGCCCACATGGTGACTCAAGGTAAATGGCTCATCGACTCTGGTGCAACTAATCACATGACAGGCAATCCTCAGTGCTTCTCTTTACTCGAACAACATGATCGGTTGCCCTCGGTCCTCGTTGTGGACGGTTCTCCCTCCCCGGTTCATGGGACGGGAGTGGTTCATGTTACTCCGTCACTACGACTAGCGGACACTCTCTATGTGCCCAAGTTTCCATGCAATTTATTGTCTGTTACCTCTTTATGCAAGCAGCTTCAGTGTTCTGTGACATTTACTCCGACTTCTTGTTCTTTTCAGGATCTGAGCTCCCACCGGACGATTGCTACTGGGACTGAGAGCGGCGGCCTCTACTTCCTCGACAACGTTTCCGCCTTGTCCGCCTTCTCCTCTTCTTCTACGGATCTTCTCCAGTGGCATCTCCGCCTCGGTCATCCTCCACCATGACTTCTACATCAGCTTCTGCCCCACCTCCCTCCCTCTAGTACTCATCTCCAATGCGACGCATGTCAACTAGGAAAGCATCACCGTTCCTCCTTCCCACTGAAGCCAGGTCGGGGCTCTACTCGTCCTTTTGATCTTGTCCACTCCGATGTCTGGGGACCTGCTCCTACCCTCACCATTGGTCGGGGTAGTTCTTATTTTGTAACTTTTATAGATGATTTTTCTCGATGTACTTGGGTGTATCTCCTCCGAGATCGCTCTGAACTTTTAGATGTATGGATCTCTTTTTATCAGTTAATTAAAACTCAGTTTAATGTTTGTATTAAAACTTTTCGCTCCGACAATGCTAAAGAGTATCTGAGTCATGCTTTTACATCTTTTTGTGTGCAACATGACATTATTCATCATACTAGCTGTGTTTACACCTCCCAACAAAATGGGTGGCGGAATGCAAAAATCGTCACCTCCTCGATGTGGCTCGCACATTGATGACCCAGATGCATGTCCCTCGCTCTTATTGGGGCTATGCTGTTCTCCTTACCTGCTACATCATCAATCGCATTCCATCCACCGTTCTCCATGGGAAAACAACATTCTCCATTCTGTATCCGGGCAAGGAGCCTTTTCCTCTCCCTCTCCGAATCTTTGGATGCACTGCATTTGTGCATGCCCCATCTGCCACCCGTGACAAGCTATCCCCTCGCTCCACCAAATGTGTCTTTCTGGGGTACTCCACCACTCAGAAAGGCTACTGTTGCTTTAACCCTGTTCTTCGTCAGCAGTTCGTCTCTGCTGACGTTACCTTCTTCGAGAATGCCTCCTACTTCTCGGTTGAATCCTCCTCTCTTTCCCCCGCTTCCTCTCCTCTTCCCCCAGCTTCTGATTCTCCTGCTATTCCCTTCGTTCCCTCGTCTCCTACCGAGATATCCACCCCTCCGCCATCTCCGTCCCCTCCTCTCGCTCCACCTCTCTCTCCCACTTCTCCATCACCGTCTCCATCCTCTCCGCCGCCGTCGCTCTATTCTCCCGGGCCAGCTCTCTCTGCCACGGACGCTCCGGATACCGAGGGGGCCGCCGACCTGGATCTCCCTGTGGCTCTTCGCAAAGGGGTGCGGACATGTACCATACACCCCCTTGTTGCTGTTGTTTCATATGATCGTCTTACCCCTTCTCGCAGGGCCTTTGTGCTAGCTATCTCTGCCACTGCCACGCCTCGTTCCTATCAGGAGGCCCTTGATATTCCCCACTGGAAGCTGGCTATGGATGAGGAAATGGCGACCCTCACAGAGCGGGGTACCTGGACTCTTGTTCCTCCTCCCTTCGGTACTGATGTTGTTGGCTATCGCTGGGTCTTTGTGGTCAAATTTGGCCCCGATGGCACGGTGGACCGTTATAAAGCTCGCCTTGTTGCTAAGGGCTTTACTCAGACATATGGAGTTGATTACTTTGACACTTTCTCTCCGGTGGCTCGTCTCAGCACAATCCGAGTCCTTCTCTTTGTGGCGGTCAATCGAGAGTGGCCGATTTCGCAGCTGGATGTCAAGAATAACTTCCTTTATGGTGATCTTTAGGAGGCCGTCTATATGGAGCAACCTCCTGGGTATGTTGCTCAGGGGGAGACCCGAGTATGCCGGTTGAAGAAGGAAATCTATGGCCTCAAGCAGAGCCCTAGAGCTTGGTTTGACAAGTTCAGCGGCATCGTGGCGGCCGTTGGTTTTGTGCGCAGCTCTGCCGATCACTCGCTATTTATTCGCAAAACCTCCTCGGGCCTGGTGGTTCGTGCTGTGTAAGTCGATGATATTCTTCTCACTAGCAATGATCAGGAAGGGGTAGCCTTGACAAAGCGGCATCTTCGTCAACATCTGGTCACGAAAGATATGGGCTCTCCGAAGTACTTTTTGGGGATTGAAATATCTCGAAAGCCCAACTCCTTAGTCCTCTCCCAGCGTAAGTATGCTCTAGATCTTTTAAAAGAAGCAGTATTGACTGGAGTCAAACCTGCCCGATGCCCCATGGCTATTGGAGAAGACAAAACCTGGACGGATGATTCGCCCCTTCTTTTAGATACTACACGGTACAGGCGTCTAGTTGGTAAGCTCATATATCTCACAGTGAGCAGGCCCGACATTTCCTATGCTGTGGGGAAGGTGAGTCAATTAATACAGCTCCTAAGGAGTGTCATCTACAGTCAGCCTTGAGGATCTTGGAGTATGTCAAAGCAGCGCCTGGGAAAGGATTACTCTTTCAGAAGAATGGTCACCTGAGGGTTGAAGCATACTCAGATGCGAGTTACGCTGATGACAAAGGGGATCACAAATCTACCTCCGGTTTCTGCACCTTTGTTGGGCGAAATCTGGTAAGCTGGAAGAGCAAGAAGCAGTCTGTTGTTTCCAGGTCCAGTGCTGAAGCAGAGTATCGGAGTATGGCATCGACCACTTGTGAGTTAAAATGGCTACGGGCTCTCATGCTGGATTTAGGAGAGGTCTACCACCATTATCTACCTATGTTTTGTGACAACAAGACTGTCATATACATCTCCAAAAATCCAGTCTTTCATGAAAGAACCAAGCACATTGAGGTCGACTGTCATTTCATTCGTGAAGAGATTTTGAAAGAACAAATTTGCACTCCCTTCGTCACTTCTGATAAAGAGCTGGCTGACATCTTCACCAAGCCAGTATCTACCTCTTTTCTTCATATTTGTGACAAGTTGGGCATGATCGATATATATGCTCCAGCTTGAGGGGGAGTGTTGAAGTTAGTGACCGGGCGGTCTGGCGGTCTGGCTTGGCGGGTTGATGACCGCACAGTTTGGCGGTTACCTTTCAGCGGTTTGGTTGCTGTGTGTTGTTGTCTGAGGTCCAAGCGGTCTAGCGGGTTGTCTCTGGCGACTTGGAGACCGGGCGGTATAGCGGTCTCTCATGGCCATCTCTCTCTCTTTCTAGTAGTAGCCGAGCGGTTAGCCCTTCTGCCTAACTGCGCGGCTTGTGCGGTTTGTGTCTGTATAGTCCGCTTGTGTCATGTAAATTTTTAGTCTCATATCTCTTATTTGTATTATCTCTTCTCTCCTCCATTCTATATAAGGGAGGTCATACCTTTGGTATAGATACCTTTTTCGGATAATAAAGTTTCAGTTAAAACTATTTCGGTTTGTTTTTGTTCGGTTCTTACAACCTTCCAACATATTAAGAAGCTTATGACCGAGGCACCGGTATTACGTCTACCTGACTTCACCAAGATCTTTGAGCTTACATGTGATGCATCCGGGGTGGGAATAAGAGGTGTTTTAAGTCAAGAAGGTCACCCGGTCAGTTACTTTAGTGAGAAGTTAGTGGGCGCCAAGCTAAATTATTCAAACTACGATAGGGAGTTTTATGTTGTTGTTCGTTGTTTGCATCATTGGAGGCATTATCTTCTCTCCAAGGAATTTGTGATCCTCTCTTACCATGATGCTTTGTGTTTCATCAACGGTCAACACAAAATCAGCCCGCATCATGCTAAGTGGGTTGCCTTTTTACAGGGATACACGTTTACACTCAAACACCTTAAGGGGTCCGATAATCGCGTTGACGATGCTCTTAGCCGCCTTACCCTATTGCTATCCACCATGCAAGTCCACGTTATTGGGTTCGAGTGCATTAAAGACGAATACGCCACTTGCCCGGATTTTCAAGAGATGTATCTATCCGCCCAGGACAGCTCTCCCACGACTATTTCGGCCTTTACGCTCCGGGATGGTTCTCTTTAGACACGGAAAGTTGTCTATCCCGCGTTCCTCGTTACGACATCACATTATTTGGGAGTTACATAGAGGGGGTTTGAGTGGGCACTTTGGGCGGGATAAAACCATTGCACTCGTTAAGGAGAAATTTTATTGGCCTAAACTTAAGGCAATGGTTGGAGTAGTGAGTAGTTGTCGTACATGTCAAGTCTCTAAGGGCACTAAATCTAATGTTGGGTTGTACACCCCTCTACCTGTCCCTTCCATACCATGGGAAGACGTTAGTATGGATTTCATTTTAGGCCTTCCCATCACTTTTCGACGTCACGATTCTATTTTTGTAGTTGTGGATAGGTTTTCTAAAATGACGTATTTCCTTCTGTGTAGTAAGACTAATGATGCGTCTCACATTGCAAAACTATATTTTACTAACGTTGTTAGCCACCATGGAGTGCCGAAGACAATAGTCTCGGATAGAGATGTCAAGTTTACGAGTTATTTCTAGAAAATGCTATGGATTTTAATGGGTATCAAATTATTGTTTTCCGCCGCCTATCATCCTCAAACTGATGTGCAGACGGAAGTGGTTAATCGAAGCTTGGGAAATCTTCTAAGGTGTCTAGTAAGCGACTACAAGGGTACTTGAGATTTACTTCTTCCCCATGCCCAATTAGCCTACAACAATTCCAAAAATAGGTCCACGGGTATGTCTCCAAACGAGATTGTTCACGGGTACAAGGCCCCGGTGCCACTTGAGTCTATTTGCAGGCCGTTTTCAGAAATCTATAAATAGGACCCAAGGGACATCTCAGAAGGCATGTTTGATATGCTCACTGGTTCCTTAATCTTCTAGTGTTTTCTGAGGTAGGCTTAGCTCGGCATTTGGCTAAGGAGGGGAAACACTCTAAAATCTTTCGGGTGTGTGGTGGGACCTCCGCGCCGAGCCCTTGTGTCAGTTTTCCTTTGTCTTTTGGCTTGCAGGAGAGAAGTAGGTGCACAATCACCCCTTCCCCAAGGGTGAACTCTACAAGAGACCGAGTTTTCGGTTTCAACAGAACGCCTGCTAGGATTTCCCTTCTTCGGCTACCATCTCCCGTGGTGGAACCCTAGATGCCAGAATAATGTCAAAATTAATAACATTTAATCAAAATACTATCAGAACTAACCGAATTTGTATAAAATACTGACAAAATATCGTTGCAATACGTTCTTTCCTGACAGAACTAAAAGTATTATCTCCAAATACTGCCAGAACTAACATTTTCTGTACAAAATATCGCTACAACACATTCTTCCTCCTGCCGCGAAACAGTAGTGGCCGCGGAACGCATGCTAGGATTTCCCCTTCTTCGACCACTTTCTCCCGCGACGGAACCCTAGAGGCGACAATACTGTCATAATTTACAATATTTGACTCAAATACTGCGCTAACTAACATTATTTGTACAAATACTGACAAAATATCACTGCAACACGCTCTTCCGCGATATCAGAAGGAAGAGAAGTAAACAGATCGCCCGACAGAGAAATAGGAGGAGTTCGCCAGTAGAGGGGTTCGCCGCGGGAGGGCCCTGTTCTCCGCGGGAGGAGGTCGAGGGCCGGGTTTCAGCACAGGAGGAGAACGAGAGCAAGGTTTCGTCACAAAAGGAGGACAAGGATTCTATACACACCTGTGTCCAGAAAATCTTATACACATTATGGCGGATGCTGACACCCGACATAATTCAATAATTTTTTTTGAATATCAAAAGTAATTTTAGCTTCTTAAATGTAATAAATATTAAGTTTATATAATATGGCTGTGAGTTGTGTATATCTTAAATAATTCTCTTCATGTGAACTGTGCATATAATAAATAGTACTCTCTCTCAATATTATGTAATATGATGTGCATATCTTTTTCTATACACAGATATGTATAGAATTGGAGTTCGGAGGACAAAGGCTTTAAATTTTGGAAGAAAAGGGAGATATGGTTCGACTTCCAACCGGACTATTTATTATTCTCCCACGTGTAGCACGGTGGACCGTTTTCTACGTCCGATTTTCTACCCGAAATTTTGCTCGTGCTTTTGACAAGAAAAGCACACGAATTTGTCCGGGTCCCACACGTTATTCCAGCAGCGCGTCCACAATCGTCGCTAATAATCACTCTCCTTAACGTGTTCCCTAATCTTCTTCCCCCCTTCAACAGCCCCCTTTCCATTTCCATTTAAAGCCACCTGCTTCTTCTTCCATCTCAATTGCCAACCTCGGCTCTCAAATCCCAGCCTCTCAGCCCTTAATTATACTCTCATCATGGGCAATTACTTCTCCTGCACCACCACATCGACGCCGGCGGGACTCCTAGCCCAATGCCCCAGGGTCATCCTCCCCTCCGGCGACATATACCATGCCGGCATGGCCTCGGAGACCGCCGCAGAGATCATGCTCGACCACACGGGCTATTTCATTGCCCACTCCAGTTCAATTCTCATCCACAGCCGCCTGTTTGCTCTTTCCGCCGACGAAGAGCTGAAGAGCTGCGCCGTATACGCAATGTTTCCAATGGACAGGGTCGGCTCGTCGGCCACCGCTGCCGACAAGGCCCGGCTCCTTCTAGCAGCAACCCCTAAGAAAACCGGTCGTCGGGCCCGGGCGCAGATCACTCCGGCCGCGGTGCCGTTTCGTGAAGTTTTGCCGGGGGAGGCGCGGAAAAGGACTTTGATGGAGGAGCAAGATGATGTTTTGGTTGCTGGGTTTATGTTTAGGAGGAGTTTGCGGAGGTCGAAGAGGCCGGACTTGGAGACCATAACGGAGGAGCCATTTTGTTAGTTTTTTTCCCTCTACAAGTTTTCCTTTGGGATCCTTTTTAGGTTTTGATTTTGAAAAACTGGAATTTCAATTATGTTGTTCGACATGAATTGGAATTGATCAATTCTTCTGTTCGGTTGCAAGAAAAATTTATGTGGAAGTCTCAATCGAACTCTGTCAACTTATTAGCATTCTCACCTCCCTTCAATTCCTTTTAGACGCAAAAATGGAAAGAGGGGAGGCCATGCTTTTTTGGGGTCTCTTTACTCTCTCTTTAAAAAAAAAGAATAATGTTAGAAACAATTCAACTGTTGATATTTGAAGTCCATCATTATTTATAATCCGGATTGATGGATTACACCATCATTTATAGGAGGGCTCCCCCGTGATCTCTCTCTAAAATGGGAGATCATGGGATTGACTAGTCAACCCCACCACCCATAATGAGGAGAACATGGGGGGTGGGGGCCCACTCCCTTTCCCCACTTAGGAAAACCACCCTCATTGGGAGGTAACCACCGGCCGGCAGCCACCACTGGCTGCCGGCACCGCTGGCTGGCCTCTGCCGCCACCTGCTGGCCGCCGCCGGCGGAGTGGTCGCTGCAGGCCGGGCAACTACCGCCGGACGGGCCGCGGCCCGCCGCCGGCTAGGCCACCGTCGCGGCCGCCAGGAGGGCTACAGCCTACTAGGCCTCGGCCAGCCAGGACACGGCCCGCCAGGACGCGGTCGGCCTGGCCGCTCCAGCCGGCCAGCAGGCCGCTGGTTGGGCCGCGGCCGGCCAGGTCGCGCCCGCCGGCCTGGCCGCGGGCAACCACTAGGCCGCCGCCGGCCTGGCCGTGGCCAGGCCGCCGCTAGCCTGGCCGCGGGCTCCGGTCAGGCCTCCGCTGGGCTGGCCGCGGGCTCCGGCCAGGCCTCCGCCGGCCTGGACGCAACCGCCGGCCTGGCTGCGGTCCAGGCCGCCCCTCTGCCGGCCGCCGCCGACGCATTGCCGCCCCACCGCCGTCGGCGGCTTACCCACCGTCCGATCGTGGTGGGCTTTCCTCTCCATCCGATCTGGTGGGTAACCACTCACTAGCCCCCTACATTAGTGCTGGGGCCTGACATGATCCTCTCCTAGAGGCTATAAAAGGAGCCTCAGGGCCTCCTCATTCATCATCTTTTGACTTCTGGTCATCTTCTTCCTCAGGTCAGAGCTCTGCCGGACTCCTCCCTCAGATCATCCTCCAGCCACCTCGAGCCACCGCGAGCCACCAGAGCACCACCAGCCGGAAAACGCCTAAGTCTCAGAGCGAGCAGAAGGAAGAAGGCGATCCTTGCAAGCAGGCGGACGTCGGACCCACACTCCAAGCTACAAAGCACCAATGCCACCACTCGGATTCTAGTACCCAAAGCGCTCTAACGACGCAGCCTGTTGCCCGCAGGAAGTTGTAGTCCTCTTCTCTCACCTCAAGTTGTAACGGGAGCGGTCTGTCGCCCCGATTCTCCAAACGCACTGTAATCGCAAGGAGCTAGTGGATTTTGACCGGCATAGATCCGGTCACGTGGTTTTTTACCCAATTGAGGGGGTTTTCCACGTCATCACATCTTGAGTCGATCTTCCCTTTTCTCTGACTGTGTGCTCGCGCGACCTCCCCGCAAGCTAAGGCGGTCCAATTGAATTGGGTCCGCTCGGGGCATCGAGTTAGCCCGCAATAGTTTGGCGTCGTCTGTGGGAAAACGATTCTCGGCATCCTTCAAAAGAACTAGATCACCAGCCCTGCCGCTTTCAGGTCTTGTTCCAATGGCAAAGAGAAGCACTCGCACCGCTGAAGGATCCGCCCTAGGCAGTCACGTCGAGCTGGCACGCTCCCATTCTTTGGTAGACGTACTGCTAACGGCTGAAGCAACTTTTGCCCCCGTCACCGCCCTGGAGGGGCGTGTTCGCCAAATGGAAGAGCAGCAAACTGAAATGCTCACCTTGCTATGAAACATGTGAGCACCTCCTGTACCGGCAGTGCCACCAACACCGGCAAATCTTCCACCGCAGCTGAATCAACGTAGTACCCAGAAAGTTCCTTCAATACAAGAAGGACCCAAGGAATACTACGAAGCCGCCAGTTCCGCTCCACCGGCCCAGAGAGGGGCCGAAGCAGACCACCATCGACATAACCCGGTCAATGACGCCCACCTTCCACCGCTTGAAGGATTTACTCGAGAAGAGATTCGAGAGGTCATCACTGAAGAATACTGTCAGGCAGGAAGAAGAAATGTTCACGTTTGCCGACCGCTTTGCAAAGGCTCCCCTTTGGCCCTACAAATTCTCGACCATCCAATTCCGTATGGGTTCAAGCTCCCGAACATAGAGACGTTCGACGGGATCGACGATCCACTAGAGCATGTTAATCACTTCACCATCATTATGAAGATCTACAATTCCCCAGACCAGTTG
The DNA here is from genome assembly GCA_039583875.1 of Platanthera guangdongensis. NCBI lineage: Eukaryota > Viridiplantae > Streptophyta > Magnoliopsida > Asparagales > Orchidaceae > Platanthera > Platanthera guangdongensis. The sequence goes on from CM077166.1 coordinate 165,661,330, forward strand.
CTCTGCCAAGTATTTCCGGCCACTCTAAAAGGTCAGGCCCGAACATGGTTCCATTCATTAAGGACAGGGACCATCGCCCACTTTACGGAACTAACAAGGCAGTTTGTCGATCAGTTTATCGCCAATCGCAGGATCGTTCGCGACTCCTCCCACCTCTCTGGGATCCGCCAGAACAAAGGAGAAACCCTGAAAGACTTCTTTCGCCGTTTTACTGCAGAGGCCCGCCAAATTCCAGGAGTTGACCCCGAGTTGTTGCGAGCGGTATTCCTTGGAGGCCTCCGGCCTAGCGGCTTCTACTCAACGCTGATGAGAGAGACTGTCCCTAATTATCCTAACCTCGTCCATCGGGTGGAGGCTCAGATCGCCGCCGTTGAAGCTATTGAAGCCCATCGCTAGCAGTTTGAGGGGGCCCAGAAGCATAGAAGGGAGAAGGAGTCGGCCCCCTAGCACCAATAAGGAAGATTCCAAGAAGGGCGCCAGAACGGGCAGCGCCGGCGGGATCACCAGAGGGATCAACCACCCAGGGATTATACTCCCCTCAACACCACACGCACAAATGTGCACTATGCCATCCATAATGAGCCAACGCTACATCGGCCCAAGCAGCTGGCCCATAATCCCAGAAACGATCAGTCCAAGTATTGTGAGTTCCATCAAATAATGAGGCACACCACCGAGGACTGTGACCGCCTGAAGGAGGAAATCGAGCTCCTTGTCTGCCTAGGGATCCTCGGAAGGTTTTTGCAGGGACGTATTCCAGACCAGCAAAACCCTCCTAGGATGCCCAGAGATCAACAGAACATTCCCCCAGGAGGAACAGGTGGTAGGAAAATGGTCGGAAATATTGAAACCATTGCCGGATCACCCATTCTTTCGGCTCAAATCTTCTCAATAAGCAGACAAGGAGGCTCCCATGAAGACAAGAAATGCAGACACGACACCACCATAACCTTCGGAGATGAAGACCTTGTCGGGAACCGAACACCTCACCAAGATCCTCTCGTGATCAGCGCTGGGTTGGAGACCCCTGTTATAATGTCAAGCGAATTCTTGTCGACAACGGAAGCTCAATCGACGTATTATTCTACTCCACCCTTCAGAGCATAAAGCTCTCTAGCCAAAATCTGACACCGGCGGACGGACCGGTGTACGATTTTGATAACCATCCAGTTCAGGTGATGGGCATGATTGTCCTCCCAGTTACCATGGGGGAATTTCCAAGGCAAGTGACGCACGAAATCCAGTTCGTCGTGGTAGATTCAAGCTCCACCTATAATGTTATTTTTGGGAGGCCCGTCCTGTCCATCTTCAAGGCCATCCCTTCGATCCCTCACCGAGCCATGAAGTTCCACACTTCGGGGGGGGGGGGGGGGTCGGAGTCGTGCGTGGCAACCAGGAGGCCGCTACGAATTGTTATTCTAAGCAAGCACAACCAACCAAGGCCACCACGTTAAACATCGATGACTTCGACCTGCGTGACAAGACGATTTTGCAGCGGGGGATGCCAATGGAAGGGTTGGTCGAAGTCCCCCTTTCTACAACAAGTCCGGCTCACACCGTCCAGCTCAGGTCGCTTTTACCTCAGCGGGAGAAAGAGGAATTGACAGCCTACCTCCAGAAGAACAAGGATATCTTTGCCTGGGCTCCAGAAGGTATGTCAGGCATAGATCCTCAAATTATTCAACACTCTCTTAACGTCAACCCAACATGCAAGCCTGTCATTCAGAAAAAGAGAAACTTCGCTCCAGAATGTCTCTAGGCAATTGAAGAGGAGGTAGAGAAGCTTCTCAGCGCCCAATTCATTTGAGAAGTAAAATACCCAACCTGGGTGGCTAATGTTGTCTTAATAAAGAAGTCTTCAGGAAAATGGAGGATGTGTGTGGATTACACCAACCTTAATCAATCTTGCCCCAAAGACAGCTCCCCTCTCCCTAGAATTGATTAGTTGGTTGATTCGACCGCCGGGCACCAACTCCTCAGCTTCATGGATGCGTACTCCGGGTACAACCATATTCGAATGAATTCCGCGGACGAGGAGCATACCGCCTTTCGGACTGATAAAGGGATCTACTGTTACAAATTAATGCCCTTTGGGCTCAAGAATGCCAGAGCCACCTATCAATGGCTCATGAATAGGGTTTTTAAGACCTTATCGGTAAGACGATGGAGGTATATGTCGATTACATGCTGGTTAAAAGCGTTCGGCGGGAAGGTCACTTGAAGGATCTCAAGGAGAGTTTTAAGATCCTTCGACAGTACGACATGTGGCTTAACCCCACAAAGTGTGCCTTCGGGGTAACGTCAGGGAAATTCCTGGAGTCATGGTAACCCAGTGGGGGATAGAGGCCAACCCCGAAAAGATTAAGGCTCTGGAATACATGTCACCACCTCGATCCATTAAAGAAGTGCAACGGTTTAATGAGAGAATCACAGCACTCTCTCGATTCTGAGCACGAACCGGAGATAAATACCTCCCCTTCTTCAAGATTCTCTGGGGAGCCAGAACCACGGGCTTCCAGTGGACGGACGAATGTCAATCAGCTTTTGAGTCGCTAAAGCAGTACCTGGCCTCCCCTACGCTTTTATCAAAACCAGCCCCATGAGAGACTCTTTTCTTGTACCTCGCTATTACACTAGCCGCCCGGAGCTCCGTGTTGATTAAAGACGATGGAGGGTTTCAGCGCCCCATCTACTACCTTAGTAAAATCCTCTCAGACACTGAAACCCGGTATTCAGTTGCGAATAAGACAGCCTGGGCGCTCGTTTTCTCAGCAAGAAAACTCTGCCCCTACTTCTAGGCCCATACCATCAAAGTTCTGACCGAGCTACCTCTTCGTGCTATTCTTCAAAAGCCAGAGGCATCGGGCCGGCTGGTTAAGTGGGCGGTCGAGTTAGGTGAATTTGACATCCACTTTCTACCGCGCCCCATCATTAAATCTTAGGTCTTAGCGGACTTCATCGTTGAAAATACTCTGCCGGCAGAACCAAAAGGCGCTCCAGCAGAGCAGGTACAATGGTGAACTATGTACATTGACAGAGCTTCCGAAATAGAAGGTGTCGGAGCCTGGCTGCTTCTCATAAAGCTCGTCACTCTAGAATATAGAATCCGATTAAAGTTTCCTGCCACCAATAATATAGAAGAATATGAAGCCTTAATCGCAGGACTCAGGCTCGCCATCGACTGTCGCGTCAGAAGATTAACGATCCACTCCGACTCCCAGCTCGTCGTCTCCCAAGTGGAAGGATAATTTGAGGCGAAAAGTGAACAGCTTGCCCAATACCTCCGACTCGCGAAATCTCTCCAGCTTCAGATACCACAAGCCCAAATTCTCCACATCCCTAGAGAGCAGAACAGCCGGGCAGATGCCCTGTCAAAGCTAGCCACATCTCCCTCTCGCTATCAGTCAAGGAGGCGTCGAGTCAAAGAAATTGCCTTTCCCAGCATTCCGTGGCCTTGGGAGGTGGTGGAAATCGGGGAACCTAAAGAGTCATGGATCACTCAGTTGGTAGAGTACTTAGAGTGCCAGCGGTTGCCAGAAAACCCAAAGGAGGCCCGTCGCCTCAGGATGAGGGCGGCCACCTTCACGCTGATCAGTGGAGAACTGTATAAACATCCTTCGTAGGACCCTACCGGAAGTGTTTAACGTAAACTGATACTGAGTATACCCTCCACGAGGTTCGTCAAGGAGTCTGTAGAGAGCATTTAGAAGGAAATGCCCTAGCCCAAAAAATCCTGCGTCAAGGTTTTTACTGGCCAACCATGAAAAAGGAAGCGACAGATTTCGTCCAGAAGTGCAAGCGTTGCCAGCTACACGCAAACATTCCCTGACAACCTCACGTTGCCCTTCATACATTTCAAGGAGCTTGGTCGTCTCTCAGTGGGGAATAGACCTCCTCGACCGGCTACCGTAAGCCTCGGGATAGAGGAAATTCATCATCATGGCCACTAACTACTTCACCAAGTGGTGGAGGCGGAACCTCTCGCCAAGATTACTGAGGAGAACGTAAAACAGTTTGTGTGGAAGAACGTCATCTGCCGCTTTGGCATACCAGCAAATATCATCACCGACAATGGCACTCAGTTTACAAGGAAATCTTTCACCAAGTTGTGCGAGGACTTAAAAATCGAGTTGCGGCATACGGCTGTGTCGCACCCCTAATCCAATGGGCAGGTGGAGGTGACCAACCGAACTATTTTGAAGGGACTAAAGGCGCGACTTGAAGACACTGGGGGAAATGGGTCGACGCGCTCCCCAACGTGCTATGGGCATATCGGACAACGGAGAGGACCCCAACTGGAGAAACATCGTACAATCTCTATTATGGAATTGAAGCTATCATCCCGGTCGACATCGGCGTCCCAAGCCCCCGGGTCTCCAACTTCAGCCTCCAGACGAACGACGACGCTCTCCGATACAATCTAGATTTGATTTCCGAGATCCGCGAAGAAGCCGTTCTCCGCACTACGGCCAACCAGCAACGTGCAGCCGGCTATTACAACCGCAAGGTAAATCCCCGACCAATCAACGTTGGAGACTTGGTCCTCCGCACTCTGGAGGAGGCTAGGAAAGGAACGCAAGGCGACAAGCTATCTCCAACCTGGAAAGGACCCTTTGTCGTCACGGCCATGGTGAAACCAGGAACATACAAGCTACGCAATGCCGAAGGAAAAACTCTCCCCCTCAACTGGAATGCGCAAAACCTGCGTCTATTTTACCAATGATGTCCAACTTTATGTTTTTGTTAATGGTGTAACACATTTCTTTCTGTCAGAAAAAAAAGAACTCTATGGTGTGTGTAAGCCGCGGGCCTGAACCCCTAAAAGTTCTCTTTACTTAAGTATTGCATCATGTTGCTGCAAATATTGTCTACTCAAACGGGAAAGCTAATGCACTCAAATATCCCGTGGGGGCCTGCCCCCCTCACAAAGAAGCCGCGAGCAGCCCTCGTGCACCCTAAGCCGCGAGCCCGACTTGCGCACCCCGTGGGGGCCTGCCCATCTCACGAAGAAGCCGCGAGCAACCCCCGTGCAACCTAGGTCGCGAGTCCGACTCGCGCACCCCATCGGGCCCTGCCCCCCTCACGAAGAAGCTGTGAGCAGCCCTCGTGCAACCTAAGCCGCGAGCCCGACTCGCGCACCCCATTGGGGCCTTCACCCCTCACGAAGAAGCCGCGAGCAGCGCTCGTGCAACCTAAGCCGCGAGCCCGACTCGTGCACCCCGTGGGGGCCTGCCCCCCTCACGAGGAAGCCGCGAGCATCCCTCGTGCAACCTAAGCCACGAGCCCGACTCGCGCACCCTGTGGGGCCTGCCCCCCTCACTAAGAAGCCGCGAGCAGCCCTCGTGCAACCTAAGCCGCGAGCCAGACTCGCGCACCCCGTAGGGGCCTGCCCCCTCACGAAGAAGCCGCGAGCAACCCTCGTGCAACCTAAGCCGCGAGCCCGACTCGCATAACCCGTGGGGGCCTGCCCCCCTCATGAAGAAGCCGCGAGCAGCCCTCGTGCAACCTAAGCCGCGAGCCCAACTCACGCACCCAATGGGGGCTTGCTCCCCTCACGAAGAAGTCGCGAGCAGCCCTCGTGCAACCTAAGCCGTGAGCCCGACTCGCTCACCCAGTGGGGGCCTGCCACCCTCAGGAGGAAGCCACAAGAAGCCCTCGTGCAACCTAAGCCGCGTGCCCGACTCGCGTACCCCGTGGGGGCCTGCCCCCCCCCCCCCCCCCCCACGAAGAAGCCGCGAGCTGCCCTCGTGCAACCTAAGCCGTAAGCCCGACTCGTGCACCCCGTGGGGACCTGCCCCCATCACGAAGAAGCCGAGAGCAGCCCTCGTGCAACCTAAGTCGCGAGCCCGACTCGCGCACCCCGTGGGGGCCTGCCCCCCTTACGAAGAAGCCGAGAGCAGCCATCGTGCAACGTAAGCCCTGAGCCCGACTCGCGCACCCCGTGGGGGCCTGCCCCCCTCACGAAGAATCCGCGAGCAGCCCTCATGCAACCTAAGCCGCGTGCCCGACTCACGCACACCGTGGGGTCCTGCCCCCCTCACGAAGAAGCTGCGAGCAGCCCTCGTGCAACCTGAGCCGCGAGCCTGACTCGTGCACCACGTGAGGGCCTGCCCCCCTTACGAAGAAGCCGTGAGCAGCCCTCACGCAAACTCCGCCGTGAACTAGAGCCGCGCAAACAAAGCCGCAGACTAAAGATGCGCTAACAAAGCCAAACTAATGTCATACAAGACACCTAAGATGGCATGAAAAGAATAATGTCAAACAAAACAACTGAAATGATCCAGCAAAGGACAAACAACTCCTAAGGGCGATAACAATGAATGTCGAACAAAAAGCAATAGGACTGGCTAAACAACAAAGTACAAATACACAACTGCGAAAACATAAGGCTACTACTCGTCGTCCGAGCCAGAACGCTCGTCTTTAGAAACGTATGCAAAGCTGAGGCCGGATGTGTCACATCACAGACACTTGCGAACGAGGCGAAAGGCCTTTGAGACATCGCGCTGAAGCGCCAGCTCACGAACATCGTCCATCTGGGGCTTCACCTCCTTGGAACAAATCTCGTCGCGAACCTCCTCTGCAATCAAACTACGGTCTCGCATGTAGTCCAGCGAGTCCAGGTATTCTGCAAGTCATGCGAACTTCAGCTCTGACGCATGGCTGTCGGAGGACAGCATCTCTACTTGGGTCTTCGCCGCCCGTAGCTGAGTGTCGAGGCCGGTGGCCTCCCGTGCCGCCCGCAACTGGGTCTCCAAGCCCAAGGTCTCCTCCTTCGAGTGCTTCAACATCTGGGTGGTCCTCTCCACCAGAGTTTTCTACACCTCCAAAGCCGCACGTGCATCCTCTAGCTCGGACTTCAGCACCGACTCGGTCCGACAAAACCGCGCAATGTCCCGATCATGCTCCTCCTTCAAGGAGGCAAGAAAGCTCGATGTTGTACAACCTCGTGCCCGCCGAGCAAGGTCGTCAGGAACCAGACAGATCGGCCTGAAGGCGGTAGGCGAGCTCGGCAGCAGAAGAGCCGAGCCCGAGCTCGACATTCGTCGACCAGAGATCGGCATTCGTCGACCAGAGATCGGCATTCGTCGACTAGAGATCGGCATTCGTCGACCAGAGATCGTCATTCGTCGACCAGAGATCGGCATTCGTCGACCGGAGATCGGCATTCGTCGACCGGAGATCGGCATTCGTCGACCGGAGATCAGTATTCGCCGACCCCGAGCTCGGCATTCGCCGAGCTAGTCCCAGCTCGCGCCCTCGCAACGGGACTCGGCAGCAGCAGGCGAGCAGGACCTGCCGAGGTGGTCAAACCCCCCAGCTCACCTGGATGAATGAGGTACTCTTTATTGTTTTACCCCCGCTGGTCTGCCTGTAGCCCTTCAAAACAGCGGTGTACAACCCCGTGTTCGTCGAACGGGCCCCACCAGGAAGATCGGGCGGACCCAGTCCCGCGACCCGCACCCAAGCGACAAGCAGACATGCGGCAAGGGGCTGGTCCGCTCCCGCTCACTTCAGGAGAGCGAGCCAGGCAAGACGACTCCCCCTATCCCTCCCGCTCACTCAGAGAATCGTCGACCAGAGCGGGGGGTGCCATTCGTCGAACCGGTACTTGCAGATGGGCTCGACGACCCGCGATCTGCGAGCCGCTCGGAGGGTCGCAATGGCCGCCAGTCCGCCCCCTATACGCGACCTGGACACCTATCCGCCTCGGCAGAGGACTGGCGGGTCGCGGCGGTCCGGCTCGCGTTCGCCCGAGAAGAATAGGCGAGCCGCTAGAACCAGGTCGCGCCCGCCTCTCGCGGAGAGGGATGGATGGCGAGCTGACCCCCCCCCCCCCCATGGGTGCGAATAGTTGTTCAGAACAGCGGAGCCACGCTGTTGGCAGACCAGGTTGGACTGCGCATAGCTGTTCGGAACATCGGAGCTTGGTTGTTGGTAGACCTAACCAAGGTCTTTTTGGTATTTTCAGGTCAGTTCTTCTGGTTATTGGCAGTTCAGATTCCAAAAACTATAAGTAAGACCCAAGGGGTACCTCAAAAGGCACACTTTGAGGGCCTCCCTGCTCCAGTTTTCAAGTGCTTTTTGAGGGTACCTTAGCTCGGCTTCTGGCTAAGAAGGGGAAGCGCTCTGAGATCTTTCGGGTTTGTGGTGGGACCTCCCTGCCGAGCCCTTGGGTCTGTTTCTCCTTGCCTTCTTTGTTGTTTTTCTTGCAGGAGCGGAGTAGGCGCGAGACCACTCCTTCCCCAAGGGTCGAACTCCACAGGAGACCGGATTCCGGTTTCAACATTTTGGTGCGGTGAGCGTGGACAGTGGTTAGTGCAGAAAAGCTTCAGCGAGTTCAATGACAGGAGGACAAGGATCTGACAGGCAAAACTCGCCGCCCCCCCCCCCCCCCCCCCCGCCTCTCGCAACGGTGGGGATGTTGGAAGACTTCAGGAACGAGGTGCTGGGCCTCGTCAAGTTCGCACTCGGCGCGCGGGCCGAGTGCTCGACTCCGGCAGCCCAAATCGCGGCTGCCCCCTCTTTGGGCGAGGACGCTCCCGGCAGGCGAGCTGGGAAGGAGGTGGCCGAGGAAGGCCGGGGGTGTGAGCTCCCCGGGCGCGAGCACTTCCCCGGCTCGGCAGGCCGAGGCCGGTTCGGCGAGCTGGGCTCGCGAGACTCGCCAGCTCGCCCAGTGGGTGAGGCAGTCCTTTCAGCGAGCTGGTCTCCTCAGCTCCAGTCCCAGATGGGTTCAGGGAACCCGAGATGTCTTACTACACCGGGAAGGGAGACCCGGTCCAGCATGTCCAATGGTTCGAGGATGTGGTCTCCATCCGTCAGATGTCGGACGGATTCAAATGCCGACTCTTCGCCATCACCCTCCGAGAGAAGGCAAGGGAGTGGTTCCACCAGCTCCCGGCCAGCTCCATCTACTGCTTCGAGGACCTGCGTCGAGGGTTCATGCTGAGATTCACCACCTCGAAGAAGAGGAAGAATGAGTCCAAGTCTTTGTTACACATTAAGCAGGGGGTGAACGAGACGTCAGGGAGCTATGTGGACCGATTCCATGAGGAAGTTACTCAAGTCCAGGAGATGCCGGGCCATAGTCTGATGATGGCTTTTACCATGGGCTTGCAGCAGGGTTTATTCCGAATGGAGCTGAAGAGAGTTCCCCCCCCCCCTCTCCTACGAGGAGTTGATGGAGAGGGCGGCGAGAGAGGTCGACGGGGAGGCGTCGAACCCGGAGTTTGCAAGGAAGCTGGCCAGGTGAGCCACGAAGGAAGAGAAGGAGTCAAGAGGAGTGAGAGGACATGAGGAGAGAAGAGTGGAGCCTAGGCAGAGGGAGCAAAGGCAGCTCCAGGGGCAGCAACAACCGAGGTGGGGGCATCAGGAGCCCGACCGTCGGCTGGGCTGGAGACCTGAGTGGCAGGGGCAGGGGCCACAGAGAGGGTACTACGGAAGGGGTCACCACCAGGGGAGGCAAGATCAGTTCCACCCTCCGGGCTGGAGGCAGGGTCAGAGGCCCCGGCTCCCCGATCAGGAGGAGGCCATGGCCATAGCCTTGGGAGCAAGGAGGGGGATTATGAGGAGGAGGAGAAGAGAGGTCAGGGTGGAGCTGCCCTATTGCGACTTCCATCAGGAAGAGGGGCACGCCACAGCCACCTGCCCGGAATTCCTCGAGATGAGAGGGAATAGGGAACAGCAGCAGCAGCAGGGAGGTCGGCAAGAAGTGAGGATTGAGGAGGTCCTGCCTCGGGCGGAGGAGGATCAGTGCGAAGACCGGGTGGATGTTGGAACCCGAGGGGGATCGGAGTGATCCACGGGGGAGTAGGGGTCGAGGCCTCCCGCAAGGCAAGCCTCCACACCATGTACCGGCGAAGCGTCGCCTCCACATTCCGAACCCCACCCCCGGAGGAGAGGATCACTTTCTCCAGGAGCGACATGTCAGACCACGAGGACCCATTCTGCGATGCGCTGGTCATCAAGGCAGCCATCGAGAATTTCACTGTCTCTCGGATCCTCGTGGACAACGGGAACTCCGTCAACGTCATCTTCAAAAAGGCGTTTGACGCGATGAAAGTGGAAGTCAAGAGGGTGCTGGCCTCAGATGGGCCCTTGTTTGGGTTTTCAGGAGAAAGGAAGGAAGTTGAGGGAGGAGTTGGCCTCCATGTCACCTTGGGGGGGGGGGGGGGCAGTCCCGAAACTGCAGGTTCGTCATTGTGGACGCCCCCAGCAGCTACAGTGCCATCTTCGGGAGGCCCCTTATCAGCGCCTTCCGCTGCGTCCCCTCGTCTTTCCATCAATGCTTAAAGTTCAACACCGAGGGGATTCAGGTCATGGTCAGAGGGGACCCCAAGGTGGCGCGGGAGTGTTATGTCACTGCAGTGAACACCATCTCTTGGATGGAGGGAGCCGAAGAGATGGGGCGAAGGATGGAGGAGGCAGGGCAGGGAGCAGGAGAGGGGGAGCTGGAAGTGAAGAACTGCGCAGAGGAGGAGGCAGGAGGAGATCTGGAGGAGGTGGCCGAAGTGACGGCCATGGGAGAAGAGATGGAGGTAGAGGTCCCCGTTCCGGAGGAAGGGGATGCCGAGGTATGGGGGGAGCAATCCAGGCTGGAGGCAGCAAAGGAAGTGGTGGAGCTGGATGTGCTCACCCGAGGAGGCAGGATGGAGAAGATCCGCGTCAGCGGGGGGCTGACCGCGGAGGACCAAGGCAGGATGCTGGAGTGCATCCAGAAGAACGTGGACATCTTCGCTTGGAACGCCGCAGAGATGCCGGGGGTTGACGCGGATGTGGCCTGCCACCGCCTCAACCTGGACCCGGGAACACGCCCCATTCAGTAGAAGAAGAGGTCCACTGCGGACAAGCTGGCGGAGCCCATCAGGGAGGAGGTGGCAAAACTCCTCAAGGCCGGCTTCGTGTCTGAGATTCAGTACCCCGGCTGGGTCTCCAACGTGGTTATGGTTAAAAAAGGAGACGGTCGATGGAGGATGTGTATCGATTTTTCCTTACTTAATAAAGCTTGTCCTAAGGACTGTTATCCTTTGCCTCGAATCGACGCGCTGGTTGACTCAGCCATCGGTTATTCTGTAATGAGTTTTTTAGATGCTTTTTCAGGTTATCATCAGATCAGGATGCACCCCCCAGACATCAAGGATGTCTCGTTCATCACAGGGGATGGATGCTACTGCTACAAGATGATGCCCTTCGGGCTGAAGAATGGTGGGGCAACCTACTAGAAAATGATGGATAGGGTCTTCAAGGAGCAGAGGGGGAGGAATTTGGAGGTGTATGTAGATGACCTCATGATCAAGAGTCGGGATGTTGACTCCCACCTCCGGGACCTGGAGGAGACCTTCACCACCCTGCGCAAATACAAGATGCGGTTGAATCCCCTGAAATGTGTCTTCGGGGCCAGCAGGGGAAAGTTCTTGGGGCACCTCCTCACCCCCGCGGGGGTCGAGCCGAATCCAGATAAGGTCAGGGCTATCTTGGAGCTGGGGTCCCCGCGAAATGCTGAGGAGGTCCAACGGCTGACGGGCAAGCTAGCAGGGCTGAGTCGCTTCCTTTCTCGGGCAGGGGAGAAGTGCTCCCCCTTCTTCAAAACGCTAAGGGGTGGTCAGAGGTTTGAATGGGCCAAGGAGTGCGAGGAGGCGTTCCAGGCCCTCAAAGTGCAGTTGACACAGGCTCCGCTGCTCCAAGGGCCGAAGGAGGGGGAGGACCTGTTCCTATATCTAGGGGTCGGGGCGGAGGCCTTGAGCTTGGTTTTAGTTCATGAAGAGTAGAAGAGGCAGCTCCCTATTTATTACGTGAGTCGGGTCCTGAGGAAGGCCGAGCTCCGGTATCCGATTTTGGAGAAACTAGCCTTCGCCCTGATCATCTCGGCTCGGAGGCTGCGACCTTACTTCCAAGCACACTCAATCCGAGTGGTGACCGACCATCCTCTCCGCAACATCTTCGAGGGGGTGGAGCATTCAGGCAGGCTGGCTAAGTGGTCGGTGGAGATGAGCGAGTTCGACGTCTCATTCGTTTTGCGGCTCTCGATCAAAGCTCAGGCGATGGCCGACTTCTTGGCCGACTACGTGGTTGAAGTGGCGGAGGAAGAACTCACCCGCCCGACTCCTTGGAAGGTGAGGGTGGATGGTGCCTCGGGAAGGCATTCCCTAGGAGTAGGGGTGATCCTGGAAAGCCCTCAGGGGACTCAAATTGAGCAGGCGGTGGTTGTGCACTTTCCCATTACCAACAACCAGGCCGAGTACGAGGCCGTGATAGCAGGGCTATGCCTGGCCAGGGAGCTGGGGGTGTCGGATGTGGAGGTCCTTACTGACTCCATGGTAGTAGCTTCCCAGATCAACGGGGAGTTCGAGGCAAGGGAGCCCACCCTGCGATCGTACTTGGCCAAGGTGAAGGGGGTCATTGGCACTTTTCAAACTTTCACCATCTGACACGTGCCCAGGGAAGAGAATGAACAAGCCGATCAGCTAGCGAAGCATGGTCCCCAGGTGGGGGGCACCGTCACCGACCTGTTCCGCCCCTCCATCGAAGAGGGAGAGCTCATGAAAATTGATCAACAAGCTTCGTGGATGGATCCAGTTGTGGTTTTCCTCTCCACGGGAGAGTATCCGGAGGGGGTAGATAAGAAGAAACTAAGGCACAAGTCAGCATATTACCTCCTCCAGGACAGGCAGCTATACAGGAAGACCCTCTCAGGGATGCTGGCTCGCTGCGTGACCGAGGGCGAAGTACGAAGGATCTTGGAGGAAGTCCACTCCGGGGAATGTGGGAGTCACTCCGGGAGTCGGACCCTGGAAGGGAGGATAGTCAGGCAAGGGTATTTCTGGCCCACCCTGGGCCGAGACGCCGCAGAGTTCGCAAGAAGATGTCATAAGTGCCAGCTGTTTGCCCCTCTCCAGCTACAGCCGGCCCAGCGACTCAGAAGTATCACGGCCCCATGGCCCTTCGCAATTTGGGGAATGGATTTGGTTGGGCCATTCCCCCAAGCCAGCGGTCAGAGAAGGTTCCTCCTAGTAATGATTGACTACTTCTCAAAGTGGATGGAGGTGAAGGCGCTGGCCAAGGTGACCTCCCAGGTGATCAGGAACTTTGTTAGGGGGGAGATCATCTGTCGCCATGGGCTGCCCCAGGCCATCGTCACGGACAATGGGCCCCAGTTCGCCAGTGCCGAGTTCACCAGCTTCTGCGAACAGCTTGGAATCGACCTCAGGTTCGCCTCGGTCCATCACCCCAGGAGCAACGGGCAGGTGGAGGCCGCAAACAAGATCATCGTCAACCTGCTCAGGAAGAAGGTGGAGAATTTGAAGGGGAGCTGGGTGGAGCAGCTTCTCGCGGTTCTCTGGGCCTTAAGAACCACCCCCAACACGGCTACGGTGGAGACCCCCTTCAAACTCTCCCACGGGTGCGAAGCAGTGCTCCCCGTGGAATTCGAAGTCCAAACACCGCGAGTCGTTGCGGCCAAAGAAGGCCGTGAGGAATGGCAAGCAGAGAATGAGGAGAAACTGAGGCTCTCCCTTGACATGGTGGAAGAGGTGAGGGTCCTTTCCGCTATCCGACAGGAGGAGGTGAAAAGAAGAATGATCAAGTACTTTGACAAGCATGTCAGGGTCAAACAGTTCGTGGAAGGGGACTTGGTGCTGAAGAAGGTGGATGCAACAGGGAGGTCGGCATCCGTAGGGAAGCTCAATCCCAGCTGGGAGGGACCATTTATTGTAAAGGAAGCTTTGAAGTCAGGAGGCTATCAACTCCAAAATGTAGAGGGAGAGACCCTGAGTCACACCTGTAGTGGTGACGACTTGAAGCGTTTTTCCCCTGAAGCATGTTAGCGACACTTTCGTTATAATAAATTTCTTCAACGCTCCAGTACTGTCATAGCCAGCCTGCATAGAGAAATGGAATGTGTTTGGACCCCGAGCAGATCCCGCTGTCAGGCTCTCACCTAGCTGGCAGGGCCGAAAGTCACTCGGTGTCATCCTTGACCTCGAGAAGGTCCCGCTGCCAGGCTCTCACCTAGCTGGTAGGGCCGGAAGTCACTCGATGGAATGTGTTTGAACCTCGAGAAGATCCCTCTGCCAGGCTCCCACCTAGCTGGCAGGGCCGGAAGTCACTCGATGGAATGTGTTTGAACCTCGAGAAGATCCCGCTGCCAGGCTCCCACCTAGCTGGCAGGGCCGGAAGTCACTTGATGGAATGTGTTTGGACCCCGAGAAGATCCCGCTGCAGGCTCTCACCTAGCTGGCAGGGCCGGAAGTCACTCGGTGTCATCCTTGGCCTCGAGAAGATCCCGCTGCCAGGCTCTCACCTAGCTGGCAGGGTCGGAAGTAACTCGATGGAATGTGTTTGGACGCCGAGAAGATCCCGCTGTCAGGCTCTCACCTAGCTAGCAGGGCCGGAAGTCACTCGGTGTCATCCTTGGCCTCGAGAAAATCCCGCTGTCAGGCTCTCACCTAGCTGGCAGGGCCGGAAGTCACTCGATGGAATGTGTTTGGACCCCGAGAAGATCCCGCTGCCAGGCTCTCACCTAGCTGGCAGGGCCGGAAGTCACTCGGTGTCATCCTTGGCCTCGAGAAGATCCCGCTGCCAGTCTCTCACCTAGCTGGCAGAGCTGGAAGTCACTCGATGGAATATGTTTGGACCCCGAGAAGATCCCGCTGCCAGGCTCTCAACTAGCTGGCAGGGCCGGAAGTCACTCGGTGTCATCCTTGGCCTCGAGAAGATCCCGCTGCCAGGCTCTCACCTAGCTGGCAGGGTCGGAAGTCACTCGATGGAATGTGTTTGGACCCCGAGAAGATCCTGCTGCCAGGCTCTCACCTAGCTGGTAGGGCCGGAAGTCACTCGGTGTTATCCTTGGCCTCGAGAAGATCCCGCTGTCAGGCTCTCACCTAGCTTGCAGGGCCGGAAGTCACTCGATGGAATGTGTTTGGACCCCGAGAAGATCCCGCTGCCAGGCTCTCACCTAGCTGGCAGGGCCGGAAGTCACTCGGTGTCATCCTTAGCCTCGAGAAGATCCCGCTGTCAGGCTCTCACTTAGATGGCAGAGCCGGAAGTCACTCGATGGCAGTAGTTTTCGACCCCGAGCGGATCTCGCTGCCAGGCCCCCACCTAGGTGGCAGGGCCGGAAACTACTCATATGGTATTAATAATGGATTGGAATCGCGAAGATTAACCGAAATGGGGGGGGGGGGTATAACGTAACCACCCAGCCCCCAGATTGGCGACCAAAAGGAGGCAAGAACTCGGGCCGCGTCACAAAGGGGTCAACCCGCAAGAAATCTGATGTCTTGGGCGAGCAACGAGCCGCCTCGCCTCGTCTGGTCAGCAAGTAGCCTCCGCAGCGGAGGCCGGGCCGCAGATGCAGGTCGCCCCTAGCGGGACGACCTACCGGGCCTCCTATGACTCCTAAGCCGAATCCGTAGACATGCGACCTCATCGATGCAACGCGAGGTGAACGACAGCGAGCGCGAAAACGGGAAAATTACATCGCGCGATGACAGCAGACATGCGTAAGTAACGGGTGGGGAAGCATTTATAAGAGCATTAATAGATGAAAATCACAAAGTCTAGGCGCGGCTCGCGCTTACATCTCAGACAACTAAAAGTACATGGTGTATACACCTAACAAGAAAATGTCCAAGAAGCGAGGGCGACGCGAGATCCGGGGCGGGAAGTCCTAGATGGGCTGGAAGGACTTATCCCCGGGGTCCGGCACGGGAAGGAACAGCGCCGAGACCACGTCGCCCGCCGAGAGTTCCGCTGCCTCGCTCTTGAGGAGATCCGCGCGTCTCAGCATCTGCATCGTGTACTTCGCGGCGCTGGCGGCGTTCTTCTGCATTAGCACCTCCAACTCGTAGTCAGAGTGGTGTTCGAGCGGGCAGCCCCTGTTATCTGGCGGAGGGGCAGCGACGGCGGCCTCCAGCTCGCGTACCCGCGCCTCCAGCGCCGACTTGTCCTGACCAAGAGCGGCGATCTCGGCACCCATCCGACTCGCCGTCGCCGCGTCCTGAGAAAAGGAAAGGGAGTCGTAAGGCAGATTCACGAGAAAAAGCGGTGATTGAGAGTAAACACATACCACCCCTCCCAAGTACTGCGCGAGGGTCTCCTCGGGCGCGTCGGCCCGTCTCCTCTGGAGGTCCACGTCCTCCTGAGCAAGCTTTCGGGCCTCCTCCCTCTCGTCCGCCAGCTTCTTGAGAGAGGTGGCGTTCCGCTCCAGCTGGGTGCAGCGCCTCCCAACCATATGGGCTACCTCCAGGCCGCGCAGCTGGGCCCGCGCGCTCTCATGAACCAGTACTCGCGTCGCCTCCTTGTCATAGATGGCTGCGTCCTCGCACGAATAGAGGCCGAACGAGAAGTTGTAGGCCTCCCCGCCGATGGTGTCCTGCTCCAGCCAACTTGGCAACAGTGTCGAGACCACTGCGCGATTTGACTCCTTGTCCCACGACAGAAGCGGGACACCAAGCTCGTCCAAGCATTTCTCGCCGTAGTCGAAATTGCGATGCCCTCTCGGCACCGGCTTCGCGGCAGTCTGCGACCCGTCCGACGGCCCATAAGTGCCTGCCGCCCCGCCGGGGGTGTCGCCGGTCGAAGCAACCAACGCGGGGGGTGGGGGGGGGACCCTCGGCCGGAAGAACCGTCGGGGCCTTGCCTTTTCTTTGCCCACCGGCGGGTTGTTGCCCTGTAGTCTTCGCCATCTTAGGCGGGGGAGCGGGCTGTCCGCCGCCCGGCCGCTTCTTGGCCGGGACCGACGGGGCGTCGCGCTGAGCGGCGTCTGCAGCTTGAGCTCGGGCGAGGACCCCGGGGGCAATCCGAGCACTCTCGTAGGGGGGATGAAGGGGGACGTCCCGCTCTCCTGTCAAGAAGAGAGGGTGAAACCAAAGAAGAAAAGAGCGGACAGAGCAGTGGCGAGTGACAAACCTCCCCCTGGTGGGACGGCGGCAAGGTCATCAAGGTTGCGGCGCAAGTACGTGACCTCGAAGTTCTTCCCGGCGAAGAACCCGCATAAGTCGGCCTCGTGGCCCCCTAGGCTGGGCGGGCGGTAACTCGCCTCGCTGAGCTGCACCGGCGAGAAGGGGACGTTGCCGAAATCCCCCTTGACGAACAGGAACTTTTTGAGCCAGTTGTGACTCTTATTTACAGTCTCCCGCACCTTGAGGTGGGCGCTGGAGAAGTAGGCGGTCCCGTCCCGGTTCCAACGGAAGGAGAATAGCTTGCGGAAAACTGCGAGACTGAACTCGACTCGCTCCTCCCGCAGAAAGCAGGCGAACCCCACCATAACAGCTATGGAGTTCGAGGTCATCTGACCTAGGACGACCCCGAAGTACTTCAGCATTTGGCGTACCTCAGGCCACAGGGGAAGCCGCAGACCCACCTCAAAGTGAGCCAGGGGTATGGTGAGCTTGTCCCTAGATAGATCGTTGATCTTCTCTCCTTCCCCGGGCCGTCTCGCCGAAAACCCCGGCGGGACGTGGTCGCCGAGGGCATCTAGGTATTCGTGCTCCGAGATGACGGCGTGGGGAAAGTCATGCTCTGAGAAGGTCCAGGCGCATTTGCTTCGTCCGTCCGCATCGCCGCCGCCGCCACCCATTCCGCCGAACTGCCGCCGTTCGAGAGAGATAGATCCGGAAGGCGAGCGCGAGCCGTGCTTTGCGAGGAGCAGGAAACGGGGGAGTGTTTTGAAGCGGTGGGAGGATAAGAACCGGCAAGGCCTATTTATAGGGAGAAAGAAAGGGCGGGAAATTTCCCGCCGAATGGAGAGGTGCGTGTCGCGAAAATCAGGCCCGACGGTTCGACTTCCCGACGCGCGACTGCACCGCCAAGGCCGATCGGGCGCAGGTCTCGCCCGATCGCATCCGCGCAAGAATTGAGCGGGCGAGTCTCGGCCCGCACCCGCCCAGGATTCCGAGCGAGTCGGGGAGACTCCTGGCTGGCGAGCCCCTCGGCTCGCTCCCGCCACGATCGGGATGGCGGGTTGAGCGAATCCATCCCCTGACCTGCCCTTGCCCGCAGGGGTAAGGCGAGCGGAGGACGCGGGTACCCTCGAGCCCGCCCCGCGGAGAATAAAAGCAACAACATGGTAATTTCAACATGCATCTGAAATCAAACATCAGGCCCATAGGCAGGCAAAGAGAGTCGCAAATCGTTACAGATACAGAATGAGTTTGAAATAGTAGCAACCCAGCGATATCCCGCGAGCGGGAAAAGAAAGGGTGGATCAGTACTGGATCCACTTCCACCTGCCCCGTCGTTGCATTCCAGTTCGCGGCGGCACGCGAGGATAGTGATAATCGCGCACCGCCACCAGCTCCTGCTGGGCCAGGACAACTTGTTCCGAGGCACCCCTTAGGCGCTCCTCGGCCCGCGTAATGTGCACGCCAGGCGAAGTGACCTCGCCACCTTCTGCAGCGCGTGGGGCCCCCGCCAGGGCCGCGAGCCGAGCCTCAGTGTCGGCCTTGTCTTGGTCGACCCTCTTCACGAGCTCCTGAAGCAGCAGAGTATGTTTCTGGAACAGCCGCGTCACCTGCCTCTTCATCCCCACCGCATCAGTCGAGTCGCCCAGGTAATCTGAAACACCCTCCACGTCAGGCGGAGGCGAGTACCTTCGCTCATCTCCGTTTCGGAGGAGATCATGTTATAGCCTACAAAAAGGGGCAATTCAGAAGGAACGAGCGAGAACAAGGCAAGCGCTGAGCACGAGCTTACCAGGGGTTGGCACGTCGTCCATGCCGATGGAAGGACGAGAGGAGCCCGGCCGACCCTAAAAGGGTTCTCCCTCGAGGGCCGCCAGAGATTTCCCTAGTTCGGGGGGAACTGGCGGGCGAGGGGTATCCGGGGGTGGGCAGTCCAGACCTGAGGGACTAGCAACCCTCTCAGACGATAAGGGAGGGGGGCGATCCTCCTCCCCCCCCCCCCCCCCCCCCGTCCTCCTCGTCTTCACGAGGCTGTGCCTGCAATACAATGGGTCAGAGACGTAACAACAAGCCAAGAAGGAAGGTCGCGTACCTCAGAAGCGACCTCAACACCAGCCGCCGAGCTGGAACCCGGGAAGTTATTCGTCGGGGACCGCCTCACGATCTTCCCCTTCACCGGCCTAAATAGAGGGCCGGGAGACCCGCGCGCTAACCAAGGAGCGGCCTCGAGGGCCTCCTCCCGAGTTTTCTGGCCCGCGGCCGCCAGGCGGGCTCGCATCTCTTCGCTAACCGTCATCAGGAGGCTGCAGTCCGGTTGAAAAACGAGATGGTCTGGGGAGACCCCCCTGGGCTCAGTGGTATATTTATAGCCGAATAGTGGGGCCCCACCAGAAGATTCCCTGCCAGCTCAGCACAGTACTCGCCGAACACGCGGGTTGGATGATTCTTTCCGAGCTTGTATCAAGCTCAAAAAGAGCGGGGATTGTGTATAACACCGTGTTCGTCGAACGGGCCCCACCAGGAAGATCGGGCGGACCCAGTCCCGCGACCCGCACCCAAGCGACAAGCAGACATGCGGCAAGGGGCTGGTCCGCTCCCACTCACTTCAGGCGAGCGAGCCAGGCAAGACGACTCCCCCTATCCCTCCCGCTCACTTAGAGAATCGTCGACCAGAGCGGGGGGTGCCATTCGTCGAACCGGTACTTGCGGATGGGCTCGACGACCCGCGATCTGCGAGCCGCTCGGAGGGTCGCAATGGCCGCCAGTCCGCCCCCTATACGCGACCTGGACACCTATCCGCCTCGACAGAGGACTGGCGGGTCGCGGCGGTCCGGCTCGCGTTCGCCCTAGAAGAATAGGCGAGCCGCTAGAACCAGGTCGCGCCCGCCTCTCGCGGAGAGGGATGGATGGCGAGCTGACCCCCCCCCCCCCCCCATGGGTGCGAATAGCTGTTCAGAACAGCGGAGCCACGCTGTTGGCAGACCAGGTTGGACTGCGCATAGCTGTTCGGAACAGCGGAGCTTGGCTGTTGGCAGACCCAACCAAGGGCTTTTTGGTATTTTCAGGTTAGTTTTTCTGGTTATTGGCAGTTCAGATTCCAAAAACTATAAGTAAGACCCAAGGGGTACCTTAGAAGGCACGCTTTGAGGGCCTCCCTGCTCCAGTTTTCAAGTGCTTTCTGAGGGTACCTTAGCTCGGCTTCTGGCTAAGGAGGGGAAGCGCTCTGAGATCTTCCGGGTTTGTGGTGGGACCTCCCTACCGAGCCCTTGAGTCTGTTTCTCCTTGCCTTTTTTGTTGTTTTTCTTGCAGGAGCGGAGTAGGCGCGAGACCACCCCTTCCCCAAGGGTCAAACTCCACAGGAGACCGGATTCCAGTTTCAACAAGCGGAGTTTGGCTGTTGGCAGACCCAGCCACGGGTTTTCTGGTAATTTCAGGTCAGTTCTTTTGGTTATTGGCAGTTCAGATTCCAAAAACTATAAATAGGACCCAAGGGGTACCCCAGAAAGGAGGCTTCATATGCCTTCCTGCTCCAGTTTTTCAAGTGCTTTCTGAGGGTACCTTAACTCGGCCTCTGGCTAAAGAGGGGAAGCGCTTTGAGATCTTCCGGGTGTGCGGTGGGACCTCCCCGCCGAGCCCTTGGGTCGGTCTTTCCTTGTTTTCTTTGTTGTTTTACTTGCAGGAGTGAAGTAGGCGCGAGACCACCCCTTCCCCAAGGGTGAACTCCACAGGAGACCGAGTTTCGGTTTCAATATTTTGGTGCGGTGAGCGTGGACCGTGGTCAGTGCAGAAAAGCTTCAGCGAGTTCGATGACAGGACAGGGATCCGACAGGCCGAACTCGCCCCCCCCCCCCCCCCCCGCCCGCCTCTCGCCATGGTGGGGATGTTTGAAGATTTCAGGAATGAGGTGCTGAGCCTTGTCAAGTTCGCACTCGGCACGCGGGCAGAGTGCTCGACTCCAGCAGTACAGATCGCGGCTGCCCCCTCTTTGGGCGAGGACGCACCCGGCAGGTGAGCTGGGAAGGAAGTGGCCGAGGAAGGCCGGGGGTGCGAGCTCCTCGGGCGCGAGCTCTTCCCTAGCTCGATAGGCCGAGGCCGGTTCGGCGAGCTGGGCTCGCGAGACTCGCCAGCTCGCCAAGTGGGAGGAGGAAGCCCATTCAGCGAGTTGGTCTCTTCAGCCCCAGTTCCAGATGGGTTCAGGGAACCCGAGATGTCCTACTACACCGGGAAGGGAGACCCGGTCCAGCATGTTCAGTGGTTCGAGGACGTAGTCTCCATCCGACAAATGTCGGACGGGTTCAAGTGCCGAATCTTTGCTATCACCCTCAGGGAGAAGGCAAGGGAGTGGTTCCATCAGCTACCGGCCAGCTCCATCTACTGCTTCGAGGACCTGCGCCGGGGGTTCATGCTGAGGTTCACTACCTCGAAGAAGAGGAAGGAGTCAGAGTCCCTGTTCCACATCAAGCAGAGGGGTGAACGAGAAGTTGGGGAGCTACGTGAATCGGTTTCAGGAGGACCCCGAGCAGATCCCGATGTCAGGCTCTCACCTAGCTGGCAGGGTAGGAAGTCACTCGGTGTCATCCTTGGCCTCGAGCAGATCCCGCTCTCAGGCTCTCACCAAGCTGAAAGGGCTGGAAGTCACTCGATGGTATTGATAGTGGACCCCGAGCATATCCCGCTGTCAGGCTCTCACCTAGCGGGCAGGGCAGGAAGTCACTCAGTGTCATCCTTGGCCTCGAGCAGATCCCGTTGTCAGGCTCTCACCTAGCTGACAGGACTGGAAGTCACTTGATGGTATTGATAGTGGATCTCGAGCAGATCCCGCTGTCAGGCTCTCACCTAACTGGCAGGGCAGGAAGTCACTCGGTGTCATCCTTGGCCTCGAGCAGATCTCGCTGTCAGGCTCTCACCTAGCTGACAGGGCTGGAAGTCACTCGATGGTATTGATAGTGGACCCTGAGCAAATCCCGTTGTCAGGCTCTCACCTAGCTGGCAGGGCAGGAAGTCACTCGGTGTCATCCTTGGCCTCGAGCAGATCCCGCTCTCGGGCTCTCACCTAGCTGACAGGGCTGGAAGTCACTCGGTGGTATCGGCCTTGAAATTGCCAGGTAAAGATCAAGAAGTTTCGAAGGACAAGGGATACGGGGCAAGAGGTTCTGTACAGGCGAACTCGGACTCGCCAACCCCAGCTCGGCATCATCAAGAGGATTCCGTGCAGGCGAGTTTGGACTCACCAACCCCAGCTCGGCATCAGCAAAGAGGTGGCGAGCCCGGGCCTCGCTGAAGGAAGGCGAGCCAGGCCGGGGCACTTCACCCCTTAGCCTGGTTTACTTGGAAGAAAATCTGCTTTCTAAGTTCAACCTAGATGGCTCGCGGGCGAGTCGAGGTCACATGACAAGGGCGGAGAGCAGCCCGATCCCGAATCGCCCGGAGCTCGCCGAGCGCTCAAAACGTACTCTCACGGGCGCATACACATGACTATCCTACTCGCGGAACCTGTCTATGCGAGGTCTCCTGGGGAAGCACTCGTGGATATACAGAGCACAACAAACAAAGTACAAAAAAAAGGGAAAAACTGGCACGAGTATGATCAAAAAGCCTTGCCTTTATTTTTAAAAGTTTTTTACAGGGGGCTCGCCTTGGCGAGTAAACCGAAAAAGAAAAAAAAAGATGTACAAATTCATGCCTCGCACCCCCCCCCCCCCCCCCCCCCGCCGGACTGATCCTCGCCTTCACCCGACTGGTCCGGGAAGCCCTTCCCAAACATCGCGTCCAAGCTGTCCTCTTTCTCGCTGGGCGGCGTCGCCGGGAACAGGCTCGGTATCAGGTCCCGGGCCGATATCTTCTCGCATCCCTCCACCAGAACCCCTGTGTCCATCATTTGGAGGGTGCACTCAGCAGCTTGGATGGATTTGATTCGCAGCCTCTCGGCGAGATCGGCCTCGCCAAAGATATGAGGCCTCTTGTAAGGGAGGGAAGGATCGACGTCGCAGGCTGGGAAGAAAATTTCCGCCTGGCGGCGGACCTCGCGGCTGAGGTGCTGATTCTCCACCTTTAGCTTCGCATTCGCCCCTCCAGCTCGGCGACGCGGGCGCGCAGCTGGATGATCTCCTCCCCCTGCTCGGCATTGCGAGCCTGAAGCTCCCCTACGGCCTTGGCGTCCTGGTAAAGAGAATTCGGTTTAGTATCAGCGCAGAATGTTCTAAGTAAAAGAGGAGAGTAGTGCTTGACACTTACCAGCCCGCCGGCGGCTTGGGCGAGTAGACCCTCCGCGATGCCGAGCCGCCTCGCTTGATCAGCGACCTTATCCTTGGCGACGTCGCGAGCTTGTTCAGCTTTTTGGAGTTGGTTGCTGAGGGCGAAGCTGCGGCGAGTCAGCATGTGGTGGAGCTCCAGGGTCCGCAGGTGGGCCTGCAGGCCCTCATGGCCGAGCTGTCGGAGGGTCATATTCTTATAGGCCTCGGCGTTCTCGCGGCCGTAGAGGCCGAAGCCGAGGGCATAAGCATGGCCGGTGGCGGGCTCGCGGTCGTGCCAGGACGGGTGCAGAGTGGAGACGGAGACCCGGTGGGCCAGCTCATCCCACTGAAGCATGGGCTCGCCCACCGAGTCCTTCCACCGTCCGCCGAAGTTGAAGAGGGGATGTTGCTTCGGCGGCGCGCGCTCGCGGGCCGCCCTCTTCGCCGATGGAGTAGGGGAGATCTCCGCCGTGGAAGAGGGGCCCTCGCCACCTTTCTAGCCCTTGCTGGTAATCTCCTTCAGCGGGCTCTCCGGCGACGCGTCGGGGGGGGGGGGGGGGGGTCTCCGACGAGCTGATGTACTTGGGGCTGGCTTGATGTTGTTGTTGTTGTTGCCCCCGCGGAGCCAGCAGGGCTCTCCTCATCTTCTTTGGCAGCCGCTGACGATGTGGCGGGTTCGACCCCGCGTCCTCAGGTCACCTCTTGCTGGAAGAGGGTTGGGAGATGGCCGCCTCATCTCGGCAGGCCGCCGCCTCCGCCCTCTCGCGAGCAAGAGGGTCGGTATGAAGCCCCGAATCCGCGAACGGCGGGTTCACGGGGATTATCCACTCCCCTGCAGGAAAATACTTGGAAAAATTAGGATAAACTCAGCAGCAATGTGGCGAGCTCGGCCGTCGGGTGAGCTCGACAAGAAAAGAAGAGAACGATACCTTCGCCATGAAGAACGGGGGGGGGGGAGCGAGTCGAGGCCCCTTTGCAGGAAGGCGACCTCGAAGTCCTTGTGGAGGAAGTACTTGTGGAGCTCGGCATCGTTGCCGGACACCGCCGGTGGGCGGTATATCTCCTCGCCCCTCTGCTGGGGCTAGTAGGGGATGTTGCCGAGATCGCCCTTGATGAAAGCGATCTTGGTCATCCAGGTGTGGTGCTTATTCGCGATCTCGCAAACCTTGATCAGCGAGCCGCCGAAGTAGGCGATGTTGAATTCTATGAAGTGAAAGTGGGTGAATGGAAGGCTTGGGAAACCTATCCGCGCGGACTACGCGGACAGGGTTGGCGGACTGCTAGGTCGGCAGGGATGTTGCATGCGGTTTGCTCTGTGGCGGCCTGGGCGGTCTGTTCGCGCGGACTGCGCGGACAGCAGCGGCGGTCTGACAAGCCAGTGTATGCTCAGCAGGCGGTTTACTCCCAGGAAGTAACCGGGCGGATAGGAATGTTATCCGCGGAGTCCGGCTTGAAGCGGACTGAAGAACTGGAGCTCGGCAGACCGGTTTGGCAGTTGCCTTGGTCTTGCTCTAGTGAAGCGGCAAGTAGAAGTCGCGGAGACCGCCGGTCAGCGCGGACAGGAACTGGAGGTCGCCCGGTATGGCGGGCTAGATCCAGTGTCCGCCAGTAAGTGCGGACTGGCCCTTGTGGCCAGCGGACTGGACTTGGTGGGAATTGAACCAAGTCCAGGATGGCTCAGTCCGGGGAGATCGCGCAGTGGAGCGCGGGCTGGTTTCTCAGTCCGCCAAGCTTAGTAGAAGTGCTGTTGCCTTGTGTGCTAGCTTGGGGATATGCGGACTGAAGAATTGCTTGTGCAGGAGCGTGCGGACTGGAGTCAGAGTCCGCTGAGTCCGGTTGAGCCTTGTGATGAGGTTATGGACTCAGGAAAGCGGACTGGAGTTCGCTGTGTACGCGGACTGGATCGGCGTGTCCGCTGAGTCCGGCAATGCCTTGGTGATTAGGCAATGGACTTGGGATATGCGGACGGAAGCCGGGTGTCCGCTGAGTCCGGCAGGTGCCTTGATGGCGAGGCTGCGGGCTCGGGTTTTGCGGGCTGATGCCTTGTCCGCAGAATGGCGGATACGGCTGTTGTGGAGTCCGGCTGTGGTGGTCCTGGCTTGGTCTCTGGCGGCAAGGCGGACTGGATATTGGAGTCCGGCCTTGGAGAAGCTGGGGCGGACTGGCTATCTGCACAGGAGCGGCGGACTGGATTGTGTGTCCGCGGGCTGGCGGACACACTATGTTCTTGCTGCGGGTTGTGGCGGTTATCCTATC
This sequence comes from Platanthera guangdongensis, assembly GCA_039583875.1. Lineage (NCBI taxonomy): Eukaryota > Viridiplantae > Streptophyta > Magnoliopsida > Asparagales > Orchidaceae > Platanthera > Platanthera guangdongensis. The sequence continues at coordinate 165,686,720 of CM077166.1, forward strand.
GGGAAGGGCGGTGACCATACTCATCGTCGTGCCTATAAATAGGACTCATGTCACATCAGGAAGCAGAACCAGAGAGAAACCTGGACCGAAGTAAGTGAACAGTTATTGAGCTCGCGTAAGTTGCTGCGGCCTGGACTTTGTGTCCGCGCGGATAGAGTTGACCCGGTTGTGCTGTGCAGGTTGTGCGGATAGCGCTGGAAAGCCAGGACTTGGCTCTGATTGCGGTCAGGGACAGTGCGGACTCTGCGGTTAAGCAACAGGCGGTAAACAGCAGGTCGCGGATAGCGACCATGCGGTCTTCTCTTTGGCGACTTGGTTCAGGGTTCAGGAAGTCGCCTGCTTCAGGCGGACTGTTCCATTCGGTGTCGCAGCTTGTGCGGTCTGGCGGCGTGCAGACCGACGCTGAAGAGCTAAGCATTGGAGAGGGTGAGTCCGCGCGGCTTGGGTTGCGGTCTGGCGACCTGGCGGACTGAGCGGACTCCACAGCAGTAGGTCGACGGCTTGATTGTTTGAGTCCGCGCGGCTTGTTTTTTGTTCTTGTCTTTGTAACTGTCTCTGCTCTCCCGGTGTTGGGTTTTGGTGAAGCATGTCTCGCCATGTATGTCTCGCCTTGTAAAGAAGTTTGCTCTTGATCAATAAAGAAGCTTGTGCTGCATGTGTTGCTGGTTGTTACTGCTTTGTTGAGATAATCTCTGCTAACTCCACGATCCGGGAAAACTTTCAACATATAAGTGGGCGTATTCTCCTTCGGTTTGTTGAGTTTTCAGCAGGGTATCCAAGGGGGCGTCTGCGGTTTGTTGAATTTTAACAGGCGACCCCATCTGGCATCGCCTTGTAGGAGAACAGCTTCCTGAACACCTTCAGGTTGAATTCGACCCTCTCCCGACGGAGGTAGCTCGCGAACGCCACCATCATCGCGACGACGTTTGAGTTTCACTGCGCGGGTACTGCGCCGTAGTACTTCATGATTTGTCGGATCTCCGGCCAGAGGGGGAGGCGCAACCCCACCTCGAAATGCGAGATGGGGAAGGCGAGCTCGTCCTCATAGAAGGTATTGATAGCTTCCCCCTCCCTCGGCCCGCGCGCCTCGAAACCCGGCGGCACATACCCAGCCTTGAACTCTGCGAGCTCCTCCTCGCTGGTGTGCCCCTCAAAGAAGCAGTAATCAGTAAAGTGTTGCGCGCACTTGGAGCGGTCGTCGGCATCAGGATTGGTCTTGCCCATGTTCGCGGAGGAAAACGCAGAGCGCGAGCAGAGATAGAGAAAAGCACAGGAGGAAATAAAGCAATAAAGGCACAGTACGTGGTTGGTGAAAGGGGGGGGGGCTATTTATAGAAAATAAAATCTGGGGTCAAGCTGTCCCATCGGTTCAGCTCGCCACCCCAGCTCGCCACCCCAACTCGCCAACCCAGCCCGCCGACTTTCGGCGCGTCCCAACCAAGGCTAAGTCAAACATTGCAGTATATTATTTAAATAGCACATGTCCAGGAATATTCTAAAAACTACTTATTACAGCTTATTACAGATCAAGTTCAGGAATAAATGGGCGGGGCGCGCGAGCAGGGGGAGCGCCAGGATGCGAGTACCGGTCGGCTCGCCATAGGAGCCGCCCTCTTACCTACCCCGGCCTCGCGACCCCCGCCCCCAAGCTGCCGCGCGCGGAGCAGCTCGCGGATCCTTCCCGAATTCCTCTGCGCCATCGAGAGGCCATCATCGATCTCGTCCAGGAGCCGGGAGGGAGACATCAGCTTGCCAGCCTGGACGCTTCGCACCTCG